>JAWDJE010000003.1:115442500-116642500 GCA_035047345.1 Bradypodion ventrale
TGGCAAAGTGCACAGAGAATGGTGATGGTCCCCAAGTAGATTAAATCCCACTTGAATCCATCTTGTTGGAGGGCAGCGGCTGCATCAATACTGCCCTGGGGCTGAGAAGGACTTTGTGTGCCAAAAGGACTCAGGACCAGAAAGTGACTCATAGAGCTGGATCAGTGGTATGGGTGTCATGTTGCGATGCGGAAGGCCACTGCATTATATTCTCAGGACAGTCTTCATGGCTGATCGCCATGATAATTGCCAATGTTCGGAATTGGATATGGCACAAGAAGAAGGAGAAGGAGACACGCAAGAAGAAGAAGAACCTAGACGTAGCTGAGAATTCATCTAAAAGAGCAGGTTTATCTACATAGGGAGGGCTCTTCCTAATGTGAGGTAGTCTTTCTTTCTTTGTCAAAGCTGGCGAAGGTTGCAGGATAAGGCTGAATTAAATACTGCTGGCAGGCTGACCCTCTAGTGAACCAGAAGCCACTGCCCTCCTGACCTTGCCTTTAAAGGTGAATCTTTGTGGTAAACTGAGTAAAAGAAAACAGCCAAATGTCAATGACTAACTTTAATTAGCAGAGCTCCCTATATGATCTGCCAGAAATGCAAACTGTCCTGAGGTTTCCCTTTAATCAGTGGGTTTTGATGGGAGAAGCAAAAAAAAGCCCAGGCAGCAATGCCTCCGAGTCTCCAGGTTTAGGAGTCCTGTCTTTTCTTTCACCCCTTGTCCTCCGTCCCCCACCCCAATAGCAGCATCTTTTTCTCTTCAATCCATTCCATCACCATAAGTATGAATGAGGATTAGAATCAGCTGAGGAGACGCCTGCTGACAGGCATCTGGAAGGCATCAGGCTACAGGAGGCAAGAAGCATCTCTGCTTTTTATTCTCTTCCTGAATTTCTAAAAACAAAAAGAGAGACTCACCCTTTCCACTGTAATTGGTGCCTCACTGCAAATCATGCTTTTTAAAAAAAAAAACTGGATTAATTGGATTCCCTGCCCCTATTACAAGGGGGTTTAAATAATAAGAATTAGTAAATGTAAAGGTTGCCCTTTCTCGAAAGCCAGTTGTATGTGACTCTAGGGTGCGGTGCTCATCTCTGCTTACAGCCAAAGAACTAGTGCTGTCTCCCTCTGCAGACATCTCTGTGGTATTGTGGCAGGCATGACAAGACACTGGAGCACAGGGGACACTGTTTACCTACCCACCGAAGTGGTACCTATTTCTTGCATTCCAACTGCTAGGTTGGTAGGACCTGCTCACTCCATCATGCGGCACTCTGGTCATGAACTGCTGACCCATCAACCTCCCAGTCATCAAGTACACCGTCAACCACTAAACCACCACATTCCCTAAATAATGTTATATGCTGTTAAATCGCTTCTGACTTATGGCAACCCTTTCCAGGCTTTTCTAAGTAAGAGAATACACAACAGTGATTTGCCATTCCCTTCTTCAGAGGGTGTCCTCCGACTATGCCAAGACTGCATAGGCTGGCTCTTTGCCTGGGGAATCAAACTCCAAATCCCAACCAACTGAGGGGAGGAGGGCTAGCTTTTACTGCACAAGGGTGCTTTAAACCACACAGTGGGATGACTTGCACTCAAGTCCAGTAGAGCAGGAGATTTTTCCAGGAGTCACAAAAAATTAGACTTGCTGGTGCAACCTTAAGGCTCTGTAACTGAGTGAATCTGTGTATCCAACCAGACTTTCATTATGTTTTGTTGTTATATACCCATGATGGCTAACCTTGACACTCCAGGTGTTCTTGGACCACAATTCCCAGAAGCCTAAGTCTCTGTGAATCCACATGCATGGGCTTACTGTGCAGTAAACCCATTCATGTGGATTCACAGAGACTTGGGCTTCTGGGAATTGAAGTCCAAGAATACCTGTGGTGCCAAGGCTTGCCATCATGGGTATATACTGTCAAATTGTCCCTGACTTTCAAAAGTAGGCCATTCTAATTTCATCATTTTCTTCCAGAGGTAAGTCAGGCTTGATTTGCTCTAGGACTCACTTGTTCATCTTTCTGGCAGTCCAGGGCTTCCACAGAGCTCTCCTTCAGCACCATATTTCAACAGCTTTTCACATAGTCATCAGGAATACAAGAATGTGGATGATTTTAATCTTGGTCTCCAGTGGCACATCCTTGTACTTGGATGATCTTTTCTCATTCCTTCATTGCTCACCTTCTGAGTCTCAAACTTTGGATTTCATAGTCTCCCTTTGGAGTGATGATTTCTTCTTCTTCTGTGTCTAGGACAGAGGTGAAACTGCCAAAATGAAGCCACTTTTTGGTGAGTTCTGTAGTTCCTTTCGCCTGACCTACTGTGAGAAAGATTAGCTGGCAACACAAGGTTGCCATTACCAAGGTACCTCCGGTTGTGGTTGAAAAATACCACAATATTTGAGGAAGCTCTTTCTGTGTGCTCCTGGATTGATTATTGAAACAAGGTATACAAAATCTTCTACTATTTCCATTTATTTCATTGTCAATGTTAAAGTTTCTAATTCGATTGTAGTTACGATTTTGTCTTCTTAATCTTCAGATGCTGTTCTGCTTTGGCATTTTCTTCTTTCAGTTTCATTAAAAGCAATTTCAGGTCATTGCTGTTTTCTGCCAGTAAAGCAGCATCCTCTGCATATCCTAAATTATTGATGCTCCTTCCGCCAATTTTCACTCCTCCTTCATCTGAATCTAGTCTGGCTTTCCATATATGTTCTGCATAAAGATTGAACAGAAAGGGGGGTAAAATGCACCCTGTAGGAAACCATTCTGTTTCTCCATATAGTCTGTCTTGACAGTAGCTTCTTGTACACAACATAGGCTAAGGCTATGCATCAGGGCAGTTAAGTGCTGAGGAACATCCATATTTCTTTTTCCAGAACAACCCACAATTTCTCATGACCCACACAGTCGAAGGCTTTGAGGTAATTTACAAAGCATAAACTGATATTCTGAAATTCTTTGGTATGTTCCACTAGCCAGCAGATATTTGTAATATGATCCAGCTTAAACATCAGACATTTCTTGCTCTATATAAGGTAAAAAATTCAGTCTGGCCAGGTTATCTTGTTATGGTAATAGAGTAGACCATACTGCCAGCGACTCAATGCTGAGTGTCAGGCATTGGTTAACTAACCTGACAACCCTGAGGACTAACCATACCTGTCAAGTATCCTGGATTTCCCGGGATTTCCCGTATTTTTGCGCTGATTTTTGCCATTTCCCGCCCGAAGCTGCCACTACCCCATAATTTGGCAGCAGGGGGGAAATGAGTTACTGCGCATCCCTTCTGCGCAGGTCCTTTCTACGTGTGCGTAGAAGGCTTCTGTGCAAAAGGGGATGCGTAAAAGCCTTCTACACATGTGTAAAAGCCTTCTACGCAGGCATAGAAGTGAGCTGCGCAGAACGTTTCTGCTCAGGTCCATTGTACGCATGCGTAGAAGGCTTTTACGCATGTGTAGAACGGACTGGCGCAGAAACATTATGTGCAGAAACGTTCTACGCATGCGTAAAAGCCTTCTACGCGTATGTACAACAGACCTGCGCAGAAACGTTCTGCACAGGTCCCGTAATCTCTGGAGCTGCATTTGACAGGTTTGGGACTAACGGCCTTGGATAGTGAAGTCCACAGGGAAGGGTGATTGTCCCCAAATGGATTAAATCCCACTTCATCTTGATGGAGTGCAGCAGCTTCATCAATACTGGCCTGGAGTTGAGGAGGGCTTTGCAGAGCTGGATCATTGGTATGGGTTTCATGCTGCGATGTGGAAGGCAGATGAAAGGCCACTGCATTACATTCTCAGGACAGTCTTCATGGCTGATTGCCATGATGATCACCAATATTTGGATATGGAAGAAGGAGTAGGAATAGTAAAGGTAAAAGCCTTAGTTGCAACACCTTGAGCATCACTCTGCTTGCATGTGAAATTAAAGCAATGCTCCTATAGCTACTGCATTCCTTGGCATTTCCTTTCTTGGTGATTGGAATATATATTGAGCATTACTAGTCTGAGGATCATTGTTTAGTTTCCCATATCTGTTGATTTCTTGGATCTTTTGGAAGAAGTCTCTTACTTTTCCTGTTCTGTTGCTTTACTCTGCTTCTTTGCACTGGTTATTATAACAGCTCTCTTTGTTTCTATGGGACAGACATACCTAGTAATATATTTGATTTCAATTCATAGTTCTTTTGGTTTGCAGTCAATTCAGTTTACAAATGCAAACCTGTTCCTTATATGGAGTTTAAATTCACCAGGAATATTGTTTAAGCTATATTTTGGCACTATGGTTCTTCTAGTGTTCTTTTTAGCTTTACTCTATCAGTAGTTCACGATCAGTACCACAATTTGTACTGTGCTCCTGATCTTGTTTGGCCAGACAGAATACAGTTTCTCCATCTCCTGCTTCCAATTACGTAGCCTATTTTATTTCTGTATCAACCATGCAGTGATGTCCATGTGTACAGCCATCTGTTCATTTGTTTGAAGTATGAATTGGCCGTAAACAGAATTATGGCTTCATAGAAGTTTACAACTCACTCTCCATCTTCATTTCTGCTCCTTAGGCCAAATGTCTAACAACATTTGGTTCTCCATTAGAAACCTTATTTAAATGAGAAGTGTTTGAATCCCAGAAGCACTGCTTGTGAATGGTGGCTCCCGTACATTTGGATGACTTGGAAAAGTTTAATCATGTTCTTGAGAATGCAAACCAGAAAGTAAACAAAACAAAAGACAAAAAATATTGTGGCACTTCAAAGACTAACTGCTGTACAGTGGTACCTCGCTTAAAGAGCATAATGCGTTCCATGGGATTGTTCTTTAAGTGAGTTGCTCTTTAAGCGAAACACTTGGAAAAGAGAAAAAGTGCCATCACTGCCATTGAAAACGACTGATTGTTACTTCTGGCGGGGTGTGTGGGTGTGAACCCTGGTTTAGTTGTTAAGAGAGTTTTTGGTTGTTTTTAGTTGTTAAGCGAGGGCGGCCATTCAGAGAAAACTCTGCTCTTTAAGCAAGTTAGTCTCTAAGTGAGGTGCTCTTTATGCGATAATTTTTTAGAAATTAATTTTATTTAACCACATTACAAACAAGAAAGTAGACATATGGACAAATAATTCGTACAAACATAAACATGAAAGAAATAAAAAAAATATTACAATACTTTACATTACAACCCCCAGTATTATTTACATTGCCTAGGAGACCGAGTATACCCTTTATTATCAGTTTTTCTTCCAAAATACAAGTTGATCCGGCACTGGTGCACTTCCTTGTCCTTTAACCAGTGTATACTCTAAAAAGTTCTTCCATATTTCGAAAAATTTATTTTATTTTATCATTCCCTTTTTCTGATGCAATTCCCAGGAAAGTTTGTCATTTAGTGCAATTGTCCACATTTCTTTATACCAATCCTCGATTTTTAACGTAGTCTCACTTTTCCAAATTCGGGCTCTACATTGTCTCGCGGTTGTTAACATGATTGTTAAAAGATTTTTTAAAATAATTATCTATAGTTAGATTATCTACATCAGTTAACAATACAATGCTCGAATCCAACTTAATATCCGCACTCAATGAGAGGTTTTACTGTATTTTAATGTTAGTTTTCGTGGACCAAGTCCACTTTGTCAGACATAAGTATCATGGTATCAATTTATACATATCAGGTGCAGAGATGCAAAATGGTTGGTTGGCATAACACAGGGGTGCCCAAACTTTTTGGGCCATGGTTCATGTGGTTCAGGGGGGTGGTCACTATGGCCCAGGGGCTGGATCCAGCACCTGACACCAATTCATCCAGCCCGCAAAGCCCTTGTCGCTCCTGGAAGCGGAAATAAAATGTGTCTGTACTTCCGCTTCAGGGAATGACAGGGCAATTGTAGGCTGCTGGATGAATTGCTGTCAGGGGCTGGATCCGGCCCCTGGGCTGTAGTTTGGGCACCCCTGCCATAACAGAGACGTTTGCAAATCAGTGTGCTATTGTAAGTGTTGCCTATGGTGTGTGTGTGTGTGCGCACGTGGCGGGGGGGGGGGTTGATGTGATTTTTAATGTGTTTTTTAATTTTGTTTTAGATAGGGTTGTATTTTATCTGATTTTTTACTTGCGGTTTTAAAGGAGAGCAGGATAAAAGTGGCGCAAATAAATAAATAAACAAATAAACAAACAAATGTGTTTTAATCCTCTGAGTCACGAAGTTCAGAGATCGTGGCACATTCAATTCATCCGGATCACATATATTTGGAGAACAGAGAGAAGAGCCCCCCCCCCGTATTTCTCTCCCCCCCCCCCCCCCTTAGGAGCCACGACCATTTGCAAGCGAAGTATAATAACCGTTAACGTGCAATCGTACTAGGCTGTTAATTTCTTGACCTCCTTCCAAGATGTCTTTAATTATCCCTTTCACTCTTTGACCATTGGCGAAGCTTCCTTCGCTTCTCCGCATCTACCTCCAACCTCCTCTCGCCCGGCCGCCCCCCCGCGCCCCCTTTTCCCCGGGAATGAATTGACCACGACCGTGTCATAGATGGCTGCGGAGATAATAAAGGTTTCTCTCTGCCGCCCCCCCCCCCGCGCCCCCCTTCCTGCGGCAATTAACAGTGCTCAGGCCACCGTATCTCGTTATTTGATGGACAGTGAACTTGGCGAAGGAGGCTGCCAGGGTTCACGCAGATGTCACGGTCCGGGCTCCAGGTCGCCTGCAGGTCAACGCATGGGAATGCGCGCAAGTGCCCCGGGGGTCAGGCCACGGTTTCGGGGTGGCCCGGAGAGGCACACACCCCACCCCACAGGCGTCCCTCGTCCCCACGGTAGTTGGTGGTGGGGCGCACGCACCCAAGACTCTCCGATCTCCCCATGGCGTGGGGGGTTGGGTTGTATATAGGTCAGGCGAGGGGGGGGCGTCGAGGGGGGGGAGAGAGGGGAATACAGTGAGCCCTTCTTTTTCTCTCTTCCTTTTATACACAACAAAAATTAAGGACCAAACGGACAGGAGTCGGCCCAGGGGCGAGCGCCCCCCTTGCTTCCAACGGAATGGGGGTCATGAGCGCCCAAGGCGGCCCGATCCGTGGTCCCACCTTAGGTCTCCTCGGGAGTCGGGCTGAAGGAGAAAGGAAAGTCACTCCGACTGGAGGCCGGGCTTCGGGCCACCGACACGGGTCCAGAGGCGCTGCTGGCCTCAATCTCAATCATTTCTATTATTATTATTATTATTATTATTATTATTATTATTATTATTATTATTATTATTATTATTATTATTGCTTTTGTTGTTGTTGTTGTTGTAAGGGTACCAGTCTGGCCAGGTTATCCTGCTATGGAAATAGAGTAGACCCTACTGCCAGCGATTCAACGCCGATGGTCAGGTGGCTGTTAACTTAACCGGCACCCCTGAGAATTAACGGCTTTGGGTGGCAAAGTCCACAGGGAAGGGTGATGGTCCCCAAATGGATTGAATCCCACTTGAATCCATCTTGATGGAGGGCAGCTGCTTCATCAATACTGGCCTGGGGCTGAGGAGGACTTTGCATGCCAAAAGGGCTCAGGACCAGAAAGTGGCTCATGGAGCTGGATCAGTGGTACGGGTGTCACGCTGCGATGCGGAAGGCAAATGGAAGGCCACTGCACTATAATGTTCCCAGGCCCGTCTGCATGGCTGATCGCCATGAAGATCGCCAATATTCAGAATCGGATACGGCACCCGAAGAAGAAGAATGCAGGAGTCTGGCGCACATGCAGAGAAAGGCCCCGTTTTTTCGTAATAGGCTGCTTCGGCGATCCCCTGCAGGCCAGGATCAGGCTCCACGGACTCTGCAGGGAGGGCCTAGAACCGTGATGGCGAACCTTGGCACTCCAGATGTTATTGGACTTCAATTTCCAGAAACCCAAGGACCCTGTGAATCCACATGAATGGGTTTGCTGCAATTCAGCTAGCCCGGAAGCATACAGAGGGAGCATTTTACTTCCGCTTCCGGGAGTGACGAGGGCAGTGCTGGCCGGATGAATCGCAGCAAACCCATTTGTGTAGATTCACAGAGTGCTTGGGCTTCTGGGAATTGAAGTCTAAGAACATCTGGAGTGCCAAGGTTCACCACCACGGGCCTAGAGGGCAGGGAGTTGGCCCAGGAGAGGCCACCGGAGTGTTGGTTGGCTTGTGTGTGAAGGGTGTGCGTTGGGTTCCCTTCCGACGGCCGAAGGAAACGCGCAGCGCCGGTTGAGACCGCAAGCCTAGGCAACCAACGGAAACGCGTGTGGGCCGTGGAAACACATGTGTTCGGCCTTCCGACGAGCAGTCCTGCTTTGGCTCCTCCTGTCCATGCTAGCTGAACTCGGGCAACGTGCTTAGGATCGTGGCTGCCTCCTAGATCCTTTGCGAGAAGAGCCACGAAGCAAATGGCGGCTTCCCGGAGGGAGACGCGGAGTTGTAGTAAGTTTACTCCCCCAGTAAGGGTAAGAGAAAAGGTCTGAATCGTACTTGAATTCCTGCCCAAATCAGGTGGGGCTTAATGGGACAGGATAGACGCCTGCCCTCTGGGTAAAGAGGACAGAGTGGAACACCTGCATCGACCCCCTTGTCTTGCATAGTGCTATATTTTTTATTATCATTGTTAAGTTTTTTTATTATTATGTTGTAGCTGCCCTGAGTGACGCTTGCGTCAGGAGGGCGGGGTATAAATAAACTATTATTATTATTATTATTATTATTATTATTATTATTATTATTATTATTATTATTATTATTATTATTATTATTATTATTATTATTATTATTATTATTATTGGGATTTCGTGGAAGGATAGCTCGGCTAAGGCTGTTTCTGGCGCCCTCCCCACTGGATTTCTTTTTTTCATCTAGAAAATCCTACTTCCTTTTCTTCCCTTCCTCCCACAGTAGGTTCATTGATGGCGCCCAGAACGGATCCAGGCCTTCCTGGAGGATCGATCCAGCCAAGCCGTTTTACACCGAGGCGAAACGTAGACGCCGGACCCGATCCGGTGCGCACCAAGTTGGGGCTGAGGACTAAGGCAATGGACCGATTCGGGGAATCAGCGTCCCCGGGGAATCAAGCGGCCGTCCTGTCCAGCTTTGTCTACCTTACCTAAGCTTCTCCCTCCCCTCCTCCGCTGGCTTATTTTTAAATCTCCGCCACAGCCCTCTGAAGTAGGCAAGCCTGACCGAGGACGGAGGTGGTGGTGGTGTGTCCCAAGCGACCCACCTTTCGGGGCTCGGTGGCTGGGATCGGAGGTTCGAACCCACGGGCCGTTTATTCTTTGCCCCAAGTATTCGTCTCGGCTAACTACAACGTTAAGTGACCTGGGGTGGTGGTGGTGGGTGGATGGGGTTGTACACAGAAAGCGCCTCCTCGAAGATTGTGGTATTTTTGAATCACAACCGGGCGGTGACTGTAACCTTGTGTTGCCGGCTAATCTTTCTCACACTACTAGGTCAGGCGAGAGGAAGGGCAGAATGAACTCATTTTGGCAGTTTCACGTCTGGCGGAAGAAGAAGAAGAAGAGATGAGCTGGGAAGGGGAAGAAGAAGAAGAAAAAGAGGAAGAGGAAGGGGAAGAAGAAAAAGAGAAAGAAGAAGAATAAGAGGAAGAAGAAATGACCTGGGATGGGGAAGAAGTAAAAGAGGAAGGGGAAGGGGAAGAAGAAGAGGAAGAGGAAGAAGGGGAAGAAGAAGAAAAAGAGGAAGAGGAAGAAATGACTTGGGAAGGGGAAGAAGAAGAAAAAGAGGAAGGGGAAGAAGAAAAAGAGGAAGAAGAAGAGGAAGAAGAAGAAATAATGACCTGGGAAGCCTGGACAGGAGCCCTCCACGCCCCGACTTCCAGCCACGAAGAAGGCCTGGTGCGATCCGGCAGGTTACTCCGGAATCACCCGCTCCAGGCAGAGACTGAAGCCGGATTCTCCAAGCTTAACTTGGCGATTCTATTCGGATCGCCGCCCGCCCTAGGCCGCCTCTCCCATTTCTTCCTCTAGGGGGGATATAGGAGGAAGAGCTCCTCCTCTTCTTCCTCCCCTCCCCCCCCCACTTTCCCGGGGCTCGAACCTCCGACTCAAGGGAGGCTGTGTGCGTGCGTGCGTGCCACCACCGTCTGCCTTAGAGAGCTCTCCGAGCAGAGCGCCGGGGCAATGCATCCCGGGCGACGCGCGAGCTCTTCTTCCTCCTGCTAGCCTGGCCTGCGGGGAGAGGAGAGGAGAGGAGAGCAGGCAGGCGCCTTGTAACGAATAGAAGCGAGTGAGTCTCCACGGGGTCTACTGGGCTAGGTGGCTGGGTAGAATTCCACACGCTCCTCCCTGGCCAGGGTGGTGAGGTTTCCCTTTACAAAGGTCTCAACAAATCCTCCTTTTTATTTAAATTCGTTTAATCGTTTAGTAAAAGTCTCCCTTGCTTGATTGCCAGTCGTATCTGACTCTAGGGTTCGGTGCTCATCTCTGTTTATAGCCAAAGAGCCAGGGATTTCTGTGTCGTGGACATATGGCAGGAAGGACTAGACGCCCGAGTGCATAGAACTGCTAGGTTGGGAGGCACTGGGACAGCACTCGGTCTCCGAACTGTTGACCTGCCGACCTTTCAGTCATCAAGTTCAGCATCTCAACCACCGAACTACCCCAGCCCTGCCCTTGTTTAATCGTTTACCTCCCCTCAAAAGGAGGCAAAATCTGACCCATGCAGTCCACACTGGAAATCAACAAGTGGATAGAAATTAAGTTAAACTAAGTGTGGAGTAATTCCTGTAAACTGAAGGACTTTGTATGATCTGGGCATTTGGCCTGGTGATGGAGAGGCCCTACAAAAGGTTTAGAGTTCCACTTAGCATTTTGAATCACATGAAGTTATATCATTTCCTGTGGAGAGGGGGAAACAGAAAAGGAAAATGTTGTCTAAGACTGTGAAATCAAAAACTTGTAACTTTCATTGTTTTCTATAATTCTACCCCAATAGCGTTCTGTGCGCTCCGGTGTCTAGTCATGCCTGCCACATGAACACAGAAATGTCTGCAGAAGCAGACAGCGCAGGCTCTTCGGCTTAGAAACAGAGATGAGCACTGCACCCTAGAGTCGGATACAACTGGCTTTCGAGCAAGGGATACGACTGGCTTTCGAGCAAGGGAAACCTTTACCTTTACCCCAATAGATGAGGCTGAAAAGGGAAGGAAGCCAGGTTTTGTCTCCAAGTTTGGAGGGAAGTCACTTCTGTTGAGTCCAACAAGGCTGACTTCTGCTTTTGCGTGGAGAGGGACGGTTGGAAATCTCAACTTTTTAAAGGGGGGTGGGTTGGTCACGCTCTCTCAGACACAGCTTGGGGGGGGGGGGCTGGGCGGCCATTTTGCCCTTCCTTCACCACATGGCACTTCCTGGTGTGGTGGAGGTGGGCCACATGAAATGGTGCCACATGCTGCATCTGGCCCATGGGCCGCAGGCTGACAGTCCCTGTTCTAGGACAAGTGCAGAAGCCATTATAGACAGTTCCTCATTAGAGTTTTAAACACAGATGTGATTCTGGTTTACTTTTGTGTCTGGGAAAATCGAGGCTTCAAAGGCTTCCCTTGCTTGAACACCAGTTACCCAAAAAGGGGAGTAAATTTAGATTCCTAAAGGAGGGAAGTTCTTGTTGCCAGGCTCTCACACAGTCAGCCTTGAGATTTTTCTCTCCCACTGCCTCTCTGCCTGCTTGACTTCCCCGGTAGAAGCACAATGCAGTCCTGCCACAACCCTGCTTAACTCCCATAGAAACCAAGGGCACCTTTAAAGATGAGCAACACAGCATGGCACGGGGTGCCTCCTGCACATAGCACTAATCTCTCCACAATCAGAAGGCCGCCCTTGTTGAGAAAAGTTGCTGGTGGACAAGCTAAGCTTCGGTTGCCTGCAATCCTGATTGCCTCTTCCTCTTCTCCCTAATTTTCTGGACACCACTCTGGCTTCGCTGTGGAGTGAAGCCTGATCAACTCAACCTCCCGACCCCAGGCAAGGCGGCTGAGGATCAGAAGCAACACCTTTCCCTGGGAGGCTGTGATCTATGCTTTTAAGCATCTCAGAAAGATCAGAAGGGACACCTTAGCAAGCTTTGACTGTATGTGCGTGTGTGTATTTACCTTTCCCTTTAATAACCTCTTTTCCCCTCGCTGACCTGCGTTTGAACCTACAATTAGCACCGCATCATCAGTTTGAGAATTTACTTCGTCTCCTTTGCCTGTGGTGGGGATTCCTCAGAGCAGGACTCCAATGTAAATATAAACCACGTCTGTGGGGTGAACTGTAGGCCAAGGACTAATTTTAGAGAGAACCTCTGTCTGTTCTTCCTCCGTCATCATCATTTATAGGTTCAGCCGCCCTCCCCCCAGGATAAGACTTCAGACACCTCTTTCTCAGCGTGGTTCTCATCATTAGTAAGCCAGATTTAGGCTGACAGTAGGATCTGACCAGAAATAATTCTGATTAATATCAGTAAGGCTTATAGGTAATGAAGTATAAAGCCTCAGAAGCTTTTCAGGCTCAGAACTGGACTCAGATTTAAACCGAGTTCATACCCAGAGCCCACATCTGATTGCCCCAGTCTGTCTTCTTTTCATTTTGCTAGAGAATTATTTTTGTGGTTATATGTGAAAAACCATTACAAACGACCTCAGTTTGGCCAATAGATTCCAGTCTACTCTTTACGTCCAGAATGTGAAAGATCTCTTCCCCTGCTCAAGTGAGAAGCGGAGGCTGCTGGATCAATCCCTTCACCATGGGTGGTGGTGATGGTGGAAATGTTTAGGGACACCAAGCCAGGCTTTTGCATACCAATTCATTGTAGTTCTTTCTAGAGGGATAAGAGACAATCCAGAGGCACCCCCTCCACCTTTTAAAAAATTATCTTCACAAACTAGTTTCAAACTTATTAATGAGCAGTTCATTTACATAGGACTTTGGCTGCACAACACAACCCAAAAAAGGGACAGAAATATACTTGAAGAGTCAGCATAATTGGAACAATGAGCATCTCTGGGCATGTACAGAATACACATGCCAGCCACCTCCTTGTGGATCAGTTTTGCCACTACACTTTGGCCCCTCACTGAAGAAAGGATAGGCAGAAATCCCCTACAAGAAATCCAGGGGATTCCTTACCAATTGCCAACATGGGTCACAACAAGATGAAGAGAGGCAGACACCAAAATGATGGAACTTTCCAATCGTAGGATTTCTACACAAATGAGTAATTCAGTATCAGAAAAGCAGTCTGAAAATGCAGGGCAGGTGAATGCAATTGGATGTAATGTCCTTTCCTTCTGTGAGCAGCATCAGAAATCTGCCCACTACTTCTTCTAGTGTTCAGGGGGCATTAATCCTTAACAGATGAACACAAGATTTCTCACTTGAATGCTATGTACATTTACTTGATAAGTGCCTTTTATTCCCTACTAAGTGCACATCTAGGCTGATGTATACTTCACACTTTTCACTGAAGTGGACCATCAAATTAAATCCCTGTCGAATTTCCACTCATCACGCGTTTCTACCCACCTGCTGATTGCTATCATCTGCGAGTAGTTTTGACCCATAGGAGTCTCACCACATCTGGAGTACTGAAATCCTTAAGACTTTCAGGCACTTGAGAATTGGGTATGTGTGCATAGGGTTAGGAGACACCCCCCCTCTATGCGACTCCATCACCCCTCTGCTAACCAAACCCCCCCCCCCCCCCAGTCATTTTAGGACAGTCAAGATTATCTGCAAGAACAACAGCTTCAGGAGACATTCAAGCAAATGTGTGACAAGAAAGAAACTGTGGCTGTTTGAAACCAAAGGGCCTAATCCAGGTCCTTAAGGGTGTGTGTGTGTGTGTCCATTGAAAGGTAAATGGCCAATTTAAAGCATTTTTTAAAAGCTTGACTACTGCGATGCCAACCTATATTATTTCCCCAAGAATAAAAAAAGAAGGAAATTGCCCTAGTGTGTGGGATTTTTTTAAAATTAAAAATATTAATATTCCAGAGATAGATAAGATGGCTGTGGTATCTTTTCCCTGAATAAGGAGGAAAGAGGTTCTAGTTTTGAAAACAGTGGTTGGGGGGGGGGGCGCTTTAGAGACTTTATTGACTTAATACAGTTAATAGGGATTGCAGGATCCTGAGAGGATCAGTGAAGTTGACAGTGTGGCCTAAACAAATCCGTGTTCAGTACAAACAAAAAACCCAAACTAGAAAAGGCAGAGAAGATGAGTGGGTTCCTGCCTTTGGTAATAGATCAGGAAAGTCCATGTTTCCCCACCAGTGTACAGTAAAATCCCGGCTTACAAATGCCTCGAGTTGCATAAAATTCGACTTACATAATGATTTTGTGCTAAAACCATGTCCCGATTTACACGATTTCCTAGGGGTTTGCTTCAAGTTACATAAAGATTCTTTTTCCTGTGGGTTTGCTTCGAGTTACGTAAAACTATTTTTTCCTATGGGTTTGCTTCGAGTTACATAAAAATTTGATTTAAGCAAATGCCTATGGAACGGACTTTTTTTCGTAAGTAGGGGTTTCACTGTACTTGGAGACAAAGCTTCGAAGACGACCGAGTCTTGAGGTCGATCTACTGGGAGGTGGGCACGCGGAGAGAGATGGAAGAAGCTACCGTTTTAGGCAAGCTGGCGATGCAACAATGTCCATCCAGTTCCTAGCCCCAGCTAGAGTAGCCCTGTTGAATTCGTTAAGTCAATGGGTCTTCTCTTCTGGAGTCTGCCAATAGGATCGAGGCCTTAAGGCAGGGGTGCCCAAACTTTTTGGGCTGCAGGCCAGTCACGTGGTTCAGGAAGTCCTTGTCACTATGGACCCCAGGCCGTAGTTTGGGCACCCCTGCTTTAAGGACTCTAAAGTGCTCTAGGACGCTTCCCTTGTGGTTGAGTAGGTTAAGCATGGAAGCCGTGCTAGGACTCAGTTTGAATAGTTCAATATCTCGTTGCCTATATAGCCATGATGGCGAACCTTGGCACCCCAAGGACCCTTGTTCCCAAGAGACTGCGATCCTATATGCCCGTGACGGCGAACCTTGGCACTCCAGATGTTCTTGGAGTTCAATTCCCAGAAGCCCTGTGAATCCACATGAATGGGTTTACTGCGATTCATCTGGCCTGCGCTGCCCTCGTTGCTCCCGGAAGAGGAAGTAAAACACGCCTGTATGGAGGAAGCATTTTACTACCCATTCGTGTAGATTCACAGGGCTTCTGGGAATTGAAGTCCAAGAACATCTGGAGCGCCAAGGTTTGCCGTCACGGGCATATAGGATCGCAGTCTCTTGGGAACAAGGGTCCTCGGGGCACAGTTTTCCCCAGCAGTCACTCCCTCTGACTTTGATGCCACTCCTGCTCACCACCTCCATTTCGCCACTTTCTTTTGGAAACAGATCACCGTTTTCAGAGTTTACGATGCTTCTGGAGAGAAGATCCCAAAGATTTTGTCTCTAGGCACTAACTCCAGGAAAGGAGGGGGCGCGCGCTAGGCGAGATGTAAAGAGAATTGTTGCCTGACACAACACTTAAAAAAATTATATAAATACTGTACATAAAATCAGCTTTGAATCTGGTATCCTAAATCGGAATGCTGGGCAGTAATTCAGAACAGATCGATAAGTCTCAAAACGCGCTTCCTAGGTTTATTTATTCATTCGTAAATGATGAAAGAAGGAAAGCAAACTAACTCACTCGCATTTCTACTCTGCATTGCCTTTCCGAACTCCTCAGCCTTTACTTACACTTTGGATGGTCCAAGGCAGTGCGGGACTTACTCCTGAGTAGACACGAAGTGGAGGCTACGCTCAAACAGTCAAGTCTATCTATTCCGGGGGTGGGCATCAGCAGGTTCGCCCCAGTTCGCCAGAACCGGTAGCAGACCGGTTCGAAATAAAGTAGTCCTAATTCAGGGACTGCAGTGGCTCAAGTGGCTAAGACGCTGACTGGGAGGTGGGAGGTCAGCAGTTCGATTCCCGAGTACTGCAGGGACGGAATGAGCACCCGTCTTTGTCCCAGCTCCTGCCAACCTAGCAGTTCGAAAGCAAGAAATTGCAATTAGATAAAACAGGGGCCACTTTGGTGGGAAGATAAACAGCGTTCCGTGCGCTCGTGTCTAGTCATGCCTGCCACATGACCACGGAAACGTCTGTAGAAGCAGACAGCGCTGGCTCTTCGGCTTTGAAACAGAGATGAGCTATAAATACTTGGTCCTAGAGGAAGTAGTTCACACCGGCTTTGATCAAAGATACTTTATGCCAACATGCACGAATGAAGCAGGGTTATGGCGAGGCAAGGTTGCCACAACCCATGCCCCAATACAGTATATACATAAAACCAATCGGTGGGGCAGCACACAGCTGTTAGTGTGACCTGCACCACCTGATCCCCACTATGGTATATCATAAGCTGCCTTAAGGCAACAGTAACCCCTTACACATTACACTCCTATGGACCTAACAAGGTAAGGGTCAAGATCCTGAAGTACTACCAACCACTAATATATCACACGAGCACTGCACCCTAGAGTCGGATACGACTGGCTTTCGAGCAAGGGAAACCTTTACCAATTCAGGTGCAACGCAAGGCTTTCCTCCTGGCCACGCCCACCATGCCACGCCCACAGTGTAGTAGTCAAAAAATTTTTGAGAACCCACCACTGGGGTCTGTCTATTCCGCTCCCAACGCCTGCTCGGTTTGGGTTACTGGGAGGGTTTAGGATCGCTCTGCGCTCTGCTTCGGGGTCGCTCCTTCTGCCTCCCGGGGCACGCTGGCTGACTAGTAAAGGAAGCCAGTCGTATCCGACTCTAGGGTGCAGTGCTCATCTCCGTTTCAAAGCCGAAGAGCTAGCGCTGTCTGCTGCTGCAGACGTTTCCGTGGTCATGTGGCAGGCATGACTAGACACCGGAGCGCTCGGAACGCTGTTACCTCCCCCCCCCCCCCGAAGTGGTCCCTATTTATCTACTTGCAATGTCTTGCTTTCGAACTGCTAGGTTGGCAGGAGTTGCTGGCTGGCTACTCCCGAGGAAACCTGCTTGGGGTCGAGGCCGCCTGGTGGCTGGAGAGAGAGACGTCGCGCCCAGGCTCCTTTGGGAAGCGCCCGCGGACGGAGGAGACGCCCGGCGGCCCCCTTTTCTCCGAGGCGGGAATCCTTCTTCCCCTGGGAGGAAGAGGAAGAGCAGCAGCCGCCGCTGCCGCCGCCGCGCCCCGAGGAAGGGACTGGGAGGGACTGGGACTGGCGACCCTTCCCGCCCGGGCACCAGCGCTGGTCTGCCTGTTTGTGTTTGTTTGGTCTGAGGCAAGTAGTGGGCGGGGCGTGGGCGGGGCCAGGAGGGCGCAACCCCAGGGCAGCCCCGGTTGAGGGCCCCCGCGGGTAGCGCGCAAGCCAAGGGGAAAAGGAAGGAAGGAGCGCCATGGGGGGGGGGGGAGGGGAAGGTGGGGGAAGGACGACGCGCGCGGCGCTGAGCATTAGGCGGGGGGGGGGGGGGCTTGCCAAGGGTGGGTGGATGAGGGGAGGGGCAGAGCGAGGGGGGGCGGAGCTCTCTGCACTCCGCCGGCGCAATTAAGGCTGAACTCTGGGTGAACTAATGGGTCGCCGCCGCCGCCGCCTCCGGGGCCCAAGGTAAAGTGGGCAGCGACCTGGAGATGATGCCGCGGCCTATAAAAGCGGGGCCGCCGCCGCGGGTCTGGTGGCAGGTCCTCCTCCTCCTGACTCTGAGGCGCGCCACACGGGCCACAACATGGGCTTCGTCGCCCTCCTAGTGCCGGGCGCCCTGGGCACCTTCGTGGCCCTGCCGCTGCTGCTCCTCCTGCTGGCGGCCAAGCTGTGGGGCTGGTCGTGCCAGAGGAGGGGCCGCGACCCCGGCTGCCCCTTGCCGCTGCCCCCCGGCGGCATGGGGCTGCCCTTCTTCGGGGAGACGCTCCAGCTGGTGCTGCAGGTGAGGGGAAAGGAGGGCCGCCTCCCCTGCGCCCCCTGCCTCGCCTTTCCCGCCTCACCTCCCATGTTGTGTCTCGTTTGCTTTATGTGTTTCTTCTTTTTTCTTTCCCGCCCTTTTTTGTTGTTGTTGTTGTTGCAGCGGCGCCGGTTCCTGGAGATGAAGCGGCGCAAGTACGGCTCGGTCTACAAGACGCACCTCTTCGGCAGGCCCACCGTGCGCGTCATGGGCCCCGAGAACGTGCGCCACATCCTGCTGGGCGAGCACCGGCTGGTGGCCGTGCAGTGGCCGGCCTCGGTGCGCACCATCCTGGGCTCGGCCTGCCTCTCCAACCTGCACGACGGGCAGCACAAGCACCGCAAGAAGGCAAGCAACGCCCGGGACGGGGAAGGAAAGGAAGAAGAAGAGGCGGGGGGGGGGGGGGGTGCGGCGGGAAGCGGAGCCCTTTGGGAAGGAGGAGGAGGAGGAGGGGTGGTTGTTGTTGTGTATGTGTGTGTGACTGCTGCAGGATCCGGCCCGGGCTGCCGACCCCTCCCTGGCTTGAAAGAAACCCGGATCCTCCAGAATATTGCTCCGGGCGTGGCCCGGGGGTGAGGAAGAGGTTGACCAACGGAGCTCCCTTCTAGGTAGGGTTACGCAAAAGTCGACGGGAGATGTCTTCTCGGTGTCTTGCAAGCATTGCAGTCTTGGGACTGCTCAAGTGGCTAAGACGCTGATTGGGAGGCGGGAGGTCAGCAGTTCGAATCTCGAGTACTGCGGGACAGAATGAGCGTCCGTCTTTGTCCCAGGCTCCTGCCAACCTAGCGGCTCGAAAGCAAGACATTGCAAGTAGATCAACAGGGACCACTTCGGTGGGAAGGTAAAACAGCGCTCCGGTGTCTAGTCATGCCTGCCACGTGACCACGGAAACGTCTGCAGAAGCAGAGCGCTGGCTCTTCGACTTTGAAACAGAGGTGAACACTGCACCCTAGAATCGGACACGACTGGCTTCCGAGCAAGGGAAACCTCCGGGTCTTGGCAAGGCTTTTGACGCCGGCCCCCATGGATTGCGTGCGTGGGTCTTCTGAGCAGAAATGCAAAGGATCGAGACTTCAAACCACGCTGGGAAGAGAGGAGAGAAAAGGGGGAGAAAGAGAGAGAGGGAATGTGAGAATGAATAAAAGGGTCCGGGACGTGAAAACCGCATGCTGGGAAAATGCGTCCCCATAAAACCGCCTCCCATAAAGTGAATGGCGCCTTCTAAAAATAGCTCTGAGAAGGAACTGGAGGCAATCTAGGGACCATAAAGAAAAGGCTTGGCGCCCGAAGGCTTCATTCTGCACCTGAGGCTGCTGATCTAGGGAAAGGTCCCGAGGGTTTTCTTTCTCTCTTGGAGTTTGAACTCCAAAACTTGAGCAAGGTTCAGAGCAAAGGGGCTCATCCCTTTGGGGCGGTGGGGAAAAGCACGGGAGGCTTTGAGAATCTGGTGAAAGGTGTGGGAGCCGTCAGCCATAAAAAAAAAGTGGCCTTCCTGCAGATTTTCCAAGTAACACAGTTTTTTAAATATATATATATATATATATATATATAAAAAGTGGCGCGCCCTGTTTGCGAACTCCCGGGGGCTCTTCCAGGCTACGAGCGAGGCGGCGACAGATAACGCTAATCGGGTTCTGGGCAGAGCTCAGGCTAATGAGAACATCTACTTTCTCTGTTCTTTTTAACGAGACCCTCTCGATCCTCCCACTGGAGCTTAATAGAAAAGGCGTAACCTTAGGATTAAGGGACGCTGAACCCAAAACTCAGAGATCGTAGGCTTTCCCTCGTCTAAAAAAACCCCAAATTCATTTGGTACTTTGGCTAAGACCGTCGGCAGTCAGAAACACTTGCCGCTCGCGTCCTGATGTGATGGGCCCAGGAGTTCAGTAGTTGACCCCGACCCGATCTATCCCATCGGAAAGGGGATTCCTTATTTAAAAACACCAAAACCGATCTTTTGGGACGCCCGCGGAAAAGGCAGGTCTAGAGAGCGAAGAACACATCGTGGCGCTTCCATGGGCGAGACAATTACTCACGAGTCGCCCGAGTCGAGGTCTCGCTTTCCTAGTAAAATAAAGCCCAGTGTTGCGCAGGTGCTTGCTCAAGAAGTCAGAGGAGCTTCAGGATTGACCTCTCGGTGCGCGTTGATTTTCCAATAGACGTGTGTGTGTGTTGATTTTCCAATATAGACGGGGCTCTGTGTTTTGACTTCTCGGTGCGCGTTGATTTCCCAATATAGACGGGGCTGGCTTTGTGTGTGTGTGTGTGTGTGTGTGTTATAGGGCAGAGGTCTCAAACCCGACGGGACGGGACATAAATAAATAACTAAATGCCTTGCTCGAATGTGGGGTCGGCCCGATTGAGGGTCACCCAAGCCCCCCCCCCTCCTCTCGTGTGGCTTCCTTAAAGGCGGCCGTCTCAGCGGTCTGATCTCATATAAGTGGCCTCCGGAGAGTGGCGCAATAAGGTTTACCTGCCTGAAGAGACAACGTGGCGAGAGAAGGAGACCCGGCGTGAGTCCTAACGTGGCGTTGAGACGGGGCGGGCGAGGCGCCCTTCGGCTGGCCGAGACGTGCGCAGTTCCCGAGCCGGCTCTTCTCGGTACCAACGTTTCTCCCCCCTCCCTCCTCTCCCCCCTTTCCAGGTCATCATGCGCGCTTTCTCGCGGGAGGCGCTGGAGCATTACATCCCGGTCATCCAGGAGGAGGTGGGCGCTTGCCTCCAGCAGTGGCTGCGGGCCAGTGGCGGCGTCTCGGGCCGGGCTTCCTCCTCCTCCTGCCTGCTTGTTTACCCGGAGGTGAGGCGCCTCATGTTCCGCATCGCTATGCGGATCCTCTTGGGCTTCCGGCCCAGCCAGGCCGATCCGGGCCGAGAGCAGCAGTTGGTGGAAGCCTTCGAGGAGATGATCCGCAACTTGTTCTGCTTGCCCATCGACGTGCCCTTCTGCGGCTTTTACAAGGTGAGGAGCGCCTCCTCCTCGCCGGCAGGGCAGGGCAGGGGGCTGCCCGGATAGTCCTTCAGTTCAGCGCCGGTGGGGTGGGGTGGGGTGGGGGCTCCGGACTGGAGGTGGCGGCCAGCCGGGCACTGATCCGGCGGCGGCGGCGGCGGCGGCCTGCTGTTCTTGCAGGGCTTGCGGGCGCGGGCGATCATCCACGCCCAAATCGAGGAGAACATCCGGGCGAAGCTGGCCGGCCAGGAGCCCCCCGACGGCTACAAGGACGCGCTGCAGCTGCTGATGGAGCACACGCAGGCCGACGGCGGGCAGCTCAGCATGCAGGTGAGCGCTGGGTCCTAACCCTCCGCGGTGGGGAGTGGGGTGTGTGTGTGTAAATAGGGGTCCGCTCTTGCCCTCGAGGACTGGCAGGGACCTACCCCAGAAGTTTTGGGTAGGGCATGGGGGCGGGGGGGGGGGGAAAGAAAGAGGATTATCCCTGCCAGTCCTTGAGCCGACGCAGCCCACCTTTCCCCAACAGCGCAGACTCTCCCTGGTTGAATTTAATTTAAGTTAATTTAATTGTTGGCTGAGGGTTGTTTGTTGTTCAGTCGCACAGTCAATTCCGACCCTATGGACCATTGATCTCCAGGCACCTCTGTCCTCCACCATCCTTTAAAGCCCTATATGGTGGTGGGCCAGGATACCTGAGAGACCGCATCATCCCAAGAGTTTCTGCCCGTCTGACCAGAGCGGACCAGAGGGGATCCCTGGTTGTGCCTTCAGCAACAGGGGCTCGCCTCTCTGGCACATGAAGAAGGGCCTTCTCCGTGTCCGCTCCAGCCATCTGGAACCTCCTTCCAACAGAACTGAGGTTGCAGACAGAATTGCTGCCTTTCAGGAAAGGATTGAAAACCTGGCTGGCAGGGCAGGTGTGGGGCCCTAATAGGAATACGGCCCCAGTCTGTTGGCTCATCTCCAGCTAGAGTCCAATCTGTCCCTCCTTCTGTATTCTGTACTGTTGTATTCCTCCCATTCCCCTATTCCCTTTTAGTCTTTTAAATGGGGTGAGAGGGTGGGTTGCTGGGTGGTGGATTTAGGGTTTTAATTTGTTTTATTTATATCTAATTGTATTTTTATCTGTTTTAACTGTTGTACGCCGCCCTGAGTTGGGTTTGCCGGAGTGGGTGGCATAAAAATCTAAGAATTAAATTAAAATAAATTAAATCCTCCTCAGCCTGCCCAGCTCTGTGCCTACTGTGTCCACAATGCCATCTAACCATCTCATCTTTGGCCGCCCCCTTCTTCTTTTGCCCTCCACCTTTCTTTTCCAGCATCAAGGCTTTCTCAAGTGAATCCTCTCTTCTCATTTGATGTCCAAAGTACATTAGCTTCATCTTTACTATTTGACCTTCTAAGGAGCAGTCAGGGTTCTTCTAAGATTGATCAATGTGAGGGACCTGACAATATTTAGATGGATGGGTTGTGTTTGGGATAACTGGGCAACAGGCTGAAAGTGCCTGGTAAAGCCTTCTCCAGGCTTGGGGTGGGGAGTGGTCAACGGCAATTGCTTTGATTATTAAGCAGGAAAAGCCTGTTTTCATTTTTCTAAAGTGGGTGGGAAAGTTCTTTGATTTTTCTATAAGTCTTGTTTGAAGCCTTCCAGGCAAGGGGGGGGGGAGTTGGTTGGGGGAAGAGCAAGGCAGGAGTTCAACAGGTAGGGCTCTGGACAACTGAATGGAAAGCAATCCCTGATGCCTTTTTCTGCTTAGTTGGGAAATGTTGGCAGCCTTTTTTATTAGGAAGGAAACGAGTGCATTGGAGAGGGAAAAGAGAAGACAAGCTTGTTTTAGGATTGACCTACATGTTGCTACAAAATACTTTCTTTTTTTAAAAAAAATAATTTTTATTAATTTTACAATAAACAACAAAATAATAATCAAAAGAAAAACATTTAACATACAATACTAAAATGAAAAAGCAACAGAAAGAAAAGTTATATAAATGAGAAAAAACAATAATACTGATAATAACAATAATAGTAATAATAACATATACTCATTATATTCTCATTTTCCTAACTTATTCTTCTAATTTAAACTTCATAAAATGTTATGTCTTATTTGTATATATATATTTCAATTCATATTATATTCGTAACAAACTTTCTGTTATTTATAAACTACACTCATTATCGTTCTATGAAGTTAATACTACAGTAATACCTCATACAAAGTCCGCTTCGGACAACATCGAATTCATACAACATCGCCTAATTCCTTGAAAAAGCTGCCTCATACAAAGTCGCTGCAACTTTGTATGAGGCATGGGGTTTTCCCCAGGTTGCATAGTGCCTGGGCAGTATAAAAGGCAGGACACATGCATGCATTGCTCTTGTGGGTTTTGCATGAGGCAAAGAGTGTTTAGGAGTGGTTTTGAGCGCGATTTTGGATTATTTGATTTTTTTGTCAGAATTTTTAGAAGCATTCCTGGGATTTTTGCAGCATTTTTCAGGTTCTTGGACGATCAGGGTTGTTTGACATGTTTTTGTAATGTATTTAGCCTTTAGACAATGATTTCTTAAAGTTCTGTCAGTTTCCTTGACTTTGCCCTGAAGTCTGTGCTGTTACAGTACAATGTATCTCTATGGAAACAACATTGTACGAGGCATCGCAGCAAGGATTTGGACATTGTATGAGGCATCACAGCTAGGATTTTGCATGCCTCATACAAAGTCCAAATCCGTATAAAGTCCAAACTTGTGGAACCAAGTTTGGACATCGTATGAGGTATCGCTGTATCTTAAACACAAAAATTTTAAATAAATAAAAGTAAACCCCCCTGTGATATTTACAATGCCTTGATGATTGCGGTCCTCCACAACCTTCTCATATTATATCCAAAATCACAATTGATCTGGTGCTGGCCTGCCACCTTTACCTTCAGTCAATGTATAATTCAAAAGGGGTCTCCATATATTCCCAAAATTATTTTCACTAATTAAACCCTTTTTATAATTTAATTTCCATGTTAACTTATCATTTAATGCAATGTGCCACATTTCTTTATACCAATCTATTTTCAGTAAAGAGTCATTCTTCCAGTTCCTTGCAATACATTGTCTTGCTGTTGTCAATATTATAGATAATATAATCTCCAATCTTTCCTCTTTATTCTTACATTTCCGAATCCAATCCCTTAGCAGAAACGCATTATTTCTAAAAAACACTTCCTCCACATTCTTATCTATCTTCACTGGGAAACTCTTTAAATCTTCCATCTCTATAATTGAGGATACTTCTGGAGCTAATTGTTTCTTCAATCTCTTCCATACCTCCAATACTGTTTTTACCATTTTATTCTTAACATTTCCTAATGCTTTCCCTTGCCATTTGAATACAGGCTTTGCAACCCCCACCCCTACCAAGATCCCTTTAAGCATCCTGGTTTGGAACAGGACTTCCCCAGAAAATGTCAATTCAGGTATTGTTTACTGGTAAAGGTTTTTTTTAATTTAAAAAAAACAACAACAGCACACACACACACACACACACACACACACACACACACACACACACACACACACACACACACACACACACACACACACACACCCCTACAAATTCCAAAATGTTCCAGCCACCATGATCATGTAGTCTAAAGAAGAAAGTTTCAAGCTTTTGTCCTGTGTTTAAATGCAAGACACTGTATTTTCAGGATCAGGACTATTCTTACTATGATATCCATCCATACCCTTCAATGATTTCTTTTCTTAAAAAGCAAAATAAGACCCCTTTGCTTGAATCCAGATTATTGTGCATCATATTCAGAGAGCATCATCTTTTGCCTTGATTCTTGAAGACATATCCCTGAGTACAATGCAGCTTTCTGCTAGGCTGGCAGAGGAGGAGTTGGGAGGTCTTTCTGTTATTTTTAATTGCCTAAGACAGAGATTTTGCCCCTAGTGACATGCTGAATTTTAGCTTGAATAACCTCCCAGCATAGTCATTATTACAAAACCCAGAGAATTGAGGTATTACCAAATATCTGGATGTCTGAAAGGCGCCCCACCCCATAAACTATTGTCTTAGGAGAATCATGCTCTGCTTTATGAGAGAAAAGGAAGTAGATATCTCTCAAGGTGTTGTATGAGGCATATAGGTTTAGTTTGTTCCTTCAATGAAGAGGCATATCTATAGACAGTCCTTGAGTAATACTAATGCAAGCTTGTTTTTCTTTTAACAAATTAAAAGAAGCATTGATGGATCAATGAATTATTATGGCCCTAAAATCCAGATAATAGTTTTTTCGCTGTAAGTCAGTCCTTAAGAGTTGGTCAGAATTTGGGAACAGTCACTTTTTGTCTTAAATGGTTTTTTCTAGCTCTGGATTTATGCATATAGAGACCAAAGAAGACTCGGGCATGTAGAAATTAAGCCTGGCAGGTAGAAAACTGGCAATTCAGTGAGAAAGGTAACCTAGATACTTGTTCTGACATTTTACTTTTGCAGATGCTAGGACTTTTTATGTTTCAAATTTGATAGGAGGGTAGAGTTTGTCCTGCCATGTAATCTGAAATAGTAGAACTTTGACATACCATCTGAAAATGGACTACACTTATGCTGGTATCATTTCTTAATACAGTACAGCAAAACCCCGCATAACGAATGCTTCGTATAATGAAAAATTAATACAACAAAGCATTTGTGTGCTCTGCATGATACCCCACATAACGAACATTTTTTTTTAGTTATGTGGGATATCGCCCATTTGATCCGCATAGTGAAAAAAACTGCATAGTGAAGAGCTCCATGGAACGGAGCTTTTTCATTATGTGGGGTTCTACTGTACATGACAATATTTGACACAATAGGCTATTGTACAAACTCTTCCCTACAAATTGCTCCACTTTGGTATCAACAAAGGTTGGGAAAAAGCTGTTGAATGGCCTTGACTTAAACTTTCAAAGATACCCACATTTGTATGTTTCAGCAAAAAGTGTTATGGCATCTTTGCAACAAACAAATATGGCTCAAGATGAGCTTTTGTGGATTAGACATTGTCTTCTTCAGACACTTTTCCCATGTGTCAAGGGGTGTATTGTAACACACAAGCTCACTTGGAACTACGTTTGTTAGTTTCAAAGAAGTCACAATTCTTTAGTTGTTGCATGCATATCACTACAGCATTGTTCCTCTCTTGAGCTTTCCCTTCTTTGTGTTAATTTAGCCTTGCTCCCACTGAACATTTCATCCCACATATCAACTTTGGGACTCTACCTGGTGTTTCTTGAACTAATAGCTATTGCAGGAAGATGTGAGCCAGACTGATATTGTAGCAGTTCCCAGTATCCCTCGCTATTAGCTATGCAGGTGAGGGCTGATGGAAAACAACATTTATTGAACCACATCTTTCCCATACCTGATCTCACTAGAAGAGTCCCAATGGGAATCTTTTTATCACCCCATTTATGTTTAGGGAGAGAAGATCACATTCTGTTTGGCTGTGAAACTGTCCTTCCTAAGGCCTTGAATCAGCCTTCCACAGTTTGCTGCCTTCCCTGTATTCTTGGCTATGCTGATGGGGCTGATGAGACCTGTAATCCAAAACACAGCAGGGAGGCTATGGGTTCTTCCATGCCAAATGCAAAAATATCCATTCTCCATGCTTGGCCTCTATGATTACCTTTTCTTTAGCTTGGCCTCTACATCCTGATGCCTTTCATAACTTTATTCTTAGCCAAAATGTAGTCTCTTCCTTCTAGGTCTAAGTATCATGGATGAGTCAGTGCATGGATTCTACAGGGCAGGATGTGTTGTAGAAAAACAAGAAGGAAGTAAAGCATTGTTAGATGTTTTTGGAGTTTTGTGTGGTTGTTAACATGCAACAAATCAACCCTGAAGATACTATTGGCACCCATCTGTCAACTGAGCTTTGGACTTCTGAAGCTAATTAGTGCAATCTGGGTGTACTTTTACTATCCTTTGAACATTTTATCAGGCCATTTTTAGGGTAAGGGACTGATAGCATGGCCTGTCTTGAAAGTGACTGAGAGCTTGTGACCTGATCTTTTCCTCTATTTCTTCTCTATTTAATGCAGATCTTAATGATAGCAATACAATGAGACAGGGTGGAATAGAGTATGCCTTCAATCTGCCTGTTTCTATAGCCAAGGGGGAGATTAATGAGAGGGGAATGCGATGGCTAAAAATGACCAGAAGGATCAGGAACTTTAAAGTGATCTTGTTCTGGAAGAGAATGGATTTTTCAGGGGATGATATAATTAAGGCAGGGGTGCCCAAACTTTTCGGGCTGTGGGCCGGTCATGTGGTTTAGTGGGCCAGTTACGTTCGTCCTACCTAGGGTTGCCATATGTCCTGGTTTTCCGTGATTTTCCCGGATTCAAGCTGTCCCAGCTGGCTCAAGAAAAAACATGTGAAAGTCCTGGATTCTTAAATTTGAACAAAGGAAGCAAGATCACCACCCACCAAGGGATTTTTGCAAAGAGTTAATTCCCTGCCTCCCTGCCTTTCAATTATCCTGCTTGAAAGCGGCGAAGGCAAAACAGCACCCTGAGAAGCCTGCCAGGGATGGGAGATGCTTGCAAGCGAGATAATTGAAAGAAAGGCAGGGAGGCAGTGAATTAACTTTTTGCAAAAATCCCTTGGCTCACCTTGAAGTTTGGGGGACAAGGAGTCACCCTCAGCCCTTTTCCTCGAGAGGTGGGAGGGAGCAAGAAATTCCCATATCTAAGAAGCTAAACCTTCACCATACACTTGGATGGAGGATTACTTTTTCACATGACCGCAAAAGGGTTAATTGCATAGGGTCGGTATTCCTAGAGAGGAAGGGAACAGGGTGGACAGAAAGTAAAGAGTCCATGGCAAAGGTCCTCCTCAAAAATAAGTCCCTTCCTGTCTCCTGCTTTTCTCCTTCCGGAGGGAAACGGAAGCTCCATGGACTGCATTGCTGTTCCGGGCCCCTCTTTAGAACTTCCTTCCAAGGGATCCTTGTGTGGGGTTTGAGGGTTTAGTGTCTTGCATGGAAGACAAAGAAGGAGCCGCAGTGAGGGCTAAAACACAGCTTTATTGCATGATGGTCAGGATGAACATGTGGTAATGGCAGAGGTACAGCTCATTTTATACTGCAGTAATACATTTGAAAAGGGTTGCACGGTAGCTCATTGACTGCTACCTGTGTGACGTCATTCTGAGTCACGCCCATCTTCTCCAGGTGTTCCTTGCACGGGAAGGTTCCCGCGGCTGCCAGTGATTGGGGGAATTTGAACCATGTGAGCTGAACGCTCGCAGCTGCCCTCTATGGGCAGCTAGCTCGCGTTCCTTTAACAGCTGGATTACATTGTATTCATTGTCAGGTTACATTCATACATTCTTAAAGTAATACTGTTACATACTCAACACTCCTCCCCCCTAGGATGGGACGAAGTCCCTCAACCATTGTGGCTTCCCGCATGTGCGCTTGGGGCGTACGACTGCTTGGCTGAGTTCAGGGGAACTAGGGGCTCTGAGTTCCGCAGACTCTTGTCCAGCAATGGAAAGGGGGAACTCATTAGTCGTCTGACGGGGACTCTGTGACAACCTTGCGTTTGGAGAGGGGAAAGGAACATGTAGCTGAGATGTGAACCTCTGCCTGTCGCCCATGGCACCTGGGGACCCCCCCAGCATGAATCTCGGAACCGATGAGGAGACCCTTGTTGTCTCGCCCCGGTTTCTTGCGCCTGCAACTGGCGTACTTGCGCTACCCCCCTGCTGCCTGACTCGGTGGTCTTGGGGATGGAGAGGACGAACTTCCCCCTGCTGCCTGGGTTGGGGGGTCTTGGTGATGGGGTAAACTCTAAAACAAAAGGACTGGGAGGACTGGAGGTACCAGGGGCTGAACTAAAACCCCTCTTCTCGCTCGGACGGGTGGGGGACCACTCCGCGATACCCCCCTGGTACGGCAACATAAAGTCAAACTCATTCCACTCTTCCAAAGTATCCTCGTCTGAGAATCCAGGGTATGCATTTGTACCCGAGGACGTCCCCGTGTCTCCCCCTTGGGTTACGCGGGTGGGGGAGGACCCTAACGCTGATTCTCTTTCCTTGGTAACTCGCCTTCTGAGTTGGTCAGCATGCCTTCTCCACAGTAGACCTGTGCTAGTCTCGACCCTGTAAGACACTGGCCCCGTTTGCTCAATGACCGTTCCTGGAACCCACGTTGGTCCCGAGGTTGCATAATTCCTGCAGTGAACCGGGTCCCCTACCGCAAAACTTTTGGAGCTTCCTAACTCTATATTTCTCCCCTCATCCTCCACCCTGGTCGGATCCAACCGATCAAAAAGTGTTACCGGCTTCCTCCGCATGAGGAGGTCAGCCGGCGACAGTCCTGAAGCTAGGGGAGTTACCCTATAACAAATGAGGAACTGACACAGTTGGAGGTTCAACTCACCGGGACCCATGCGCCGCAGTGCGTCTTTTGTAGTGCGCACTTGGCGCTCTACCTGACCGTTTGTGGTGGGGTGGAACGGGGCAGAGGTGATATGCCGGATGGCATTCCTTTCGATGAACGCCTTGAATTCCGCAGACGTGAAGGTACTGGCGTTATCGCTCACAAGGACGTCCGGCAGGCTGAAGCAACTGAACACCTTGCGCAATTGTTTAACGGTTGAGGCAGACATGGGAATGACTTCCAACTACTTGGAGTATGAGTCGACTATCAGCAGAAACATGGACCCGCGGAAGGGGCCAGCGAAGTCGACATGTACTCGGGACCATGGCCTGCGGGCCGTGTCCCATTCCCTATGGGGCAGCCGGGACTCCTCGGGCTGAGAGCTCTGGCAGTTCTCGCATGTGCCCACCAAATGCTCTATATCCACGTCTATCTGGGGCCACCAGAAGTAGCTTCTGGCCAGTGCTTTGGAACGCACTATTCCCGGGTGGCTGGTATGCAGTAGCCTCAGCACCTTAGCTCGTAACTTCTCTGGGATGACTACCCGCTGGCCCCAGAGAAGGCAGCCCCTTTCAAGGGAAAGCTCTACTCTGCGCCTGAAAAATGATTTAATTCCTTCTCTGGGGGAGTTGTGGGCCACCCTTTCCTCACCCAGGAACTAACTTGGGACAGGATCTTGTTGGCCGCCGTGGCTTTGGCGAGGTCTGCGGGAACTATGGGGGGCGAGTCGAGAGACTTGATAAGCAGGACTTGGTGGTCCTGCTCTACCTCGCATTTGGGGTCTCCTAAACTAGGGAGGGGAGATCGGGACAGTGCGTCTGCTTGAGAGATCTCCTTCCCTGGGCGATGTACCAGCTCATACTGATAGGCGTAGAGAAAAATCGCCCAACGCAGCATCCTAGGGGACAGGATTTGTGGGGTGGGTTTGCCTGTAGTGAAGATCCTCAAAAGGGGCTTGTGATCAGTCACAATCGAGAAACTCGCGGCCGTATAGGAAATCATTGAACTTCTTTGTCCCCGCGATTATGGCCAGGGCCTCTCTATCTGTTTGCGCGTAATTGCGCTCTGCCTTTGAAAGTGACCTGGAATAGAAGGCAACCGGGGCTTCCCGCCCGCTCTCTAACACGTGGCACAGCCCCGCCCCCGCCCCCACCCCCACTGGTGATGCATCACAGACCAAAACTACTGGCTTCCTTGGGTCGAAATGGGTCAGAACGGCATCCGAGGATAAGAGCGCCTTGAGCTCTTTGAACGCTTTCTCCTGCCTATCTCCCCACCGCCAAACCGCATCTTTCTTAAGTAGCCCGTGCATGGGCTCTGCAACGGATGCCTTCCTTGGCAAGAAGGAATGGTAAAAATTCAGGAGCCCTAGAAATGACTGCAGCTCCAGTTTCACGGTGGGGCGAGGGGCATTTTGCACAGCCGCAGCCTTGGACTCGGATGGCTTGATGCCCTCCGGGGTTATCTTAAACCCGAGAAACTCAACCTCCCTTGCGAAAAACACGCATTTGTCACTTCTCAACCTCTGTCCCGCTCTCTTGAATATGGAGAGGACCTTGTCTAGTCTTCTCGCTAGTTCCGATTCGCTCCCCGCTGTTATAAAAACATCGTCAAAATATGGAAGCACGCCTGGAAGCCCCTTTAAAAGGCGTTCCACGAGGGACTGGAAGATCCCGGAGGCCGAATTCACACCGAATTGTAGGCACGTTACCTTGAATGCCCCCTTATGCGTGACGATGGTTTGCGCAGCAGCAGCAGCTGGGGTTACCGCGAGCTGCTGGTACGCCTGCGCCAGGTCTAGCTTGGCAAAACACCTCCCCCCATGCAACGTGGCCAGTAAGTGGCTAACTACTGGCACCGGATATGCATTTGGCCGAATGGCCTTGTTAATTGTACATTTGTAGTCAGCGCAAATCCTGACCTCCCTATTGGATTTTAAGGCTGTAACAATCGGAGTTTCCCACTCTGCAGAATCAACTGGAACTAAAATCCCCTGCCCCACCAATTTGTCCAGTTCCGCCTCAATCTTGTCCTTGAGGGAGAAAGGCTTGAGACGTATGGGCCAGATTTCAGGGTCCAACTTGAAAGAAACCGGGGGCCCCTTGTAGGTTCCAAGTCCCTTCTTGAAAACGTCCGGGTGCGCATTGCACATGTCCTAAATTGGGTCAGTCTCTATGGCGTTTATGCCGGACAGTTCAATTCCCAGGGGAGCAAACCACTGGGTTCCCAAGAGGCAACAGTTCCCCCCTTTGAGAACCACTAAGGGCAGTTTTTCTGTGAACCTTTTGAACTTCACCATGAAGTTCCCCACCCCCAACACTGGGATCCCATAACCCTGCACGTCCCGTAAGTACGACTTCATGGCCCGCAACTTGGGCCGCACATTTGGGGGAAAGCACATGAACTCCTTCTGGGACAGGATGGAGTAGGATGACCCCGAGTCTATTTCCATCTTAACCGGAACCCCTTGTAACAGTACCTCTATGTAGAAGCGCCGGTGCTCCAGGCCCACGCGTTTCACGCCTGCCGCGTCATCGTTGGCTGAGACCTTTCCGATGCCGGCTGCCTTGCGTTGGTGTGCTTGAGGGTGTCTCGATGCGCCCTTGTCCTCAGTTTGCCCACGCCTGCAGACCCTGGCGATGTGGCCTTTCCGGTCGCAGTTGTGGCACTTGGCCTTCCGGAATGGGCACCTCATCCGGTCGTGAGATGCCCCGCAGCCATCGCAGCGGTGGTTTCCTAGCTCGCTGGTTCAGCGCCTTTCTCCATGCCTCTTTACTCTCTGCACGTCGTCGTCCTCGCTGGAGCAGGAGTCTGTAGTCGTGGATGACTCCTTGGAGGTTGCTGGGGTGCCTGTGGGCTGTCGGGGGGCTCGCCAGGCCGCCTATGCCGAGGTCTGCCGGGCCGCTTGCACGGGTGACTTGGCCCTCTCAGGTGCGGCCCCTTGGGACTTAAAGACTCTGACCCCGCTCCTCACCGCCTCAGCCGCTTGGGCCTCTCGCAGTACCTTGTTGAACGTGAGGCGATGGTCACTGGTCATCAACTTCCTCTGGACCTCTTCGTCCCTCAGGCCGCACAGCATGCGGTCTCGAAGGGCTGTGTCCAGGTCCTCCCATTGGCAGTGAACAGTCACCAGCTTAACGGCCACCGCGTAGGCGGATATGGATTCCCCTGGGCACTGATCCCGCCTGTGGAACGTGACCCGGGCCAGAAAAATGGAAACGGGTGGCTGGAAGTACTCCCTCAGTATCGCAAGGATGCGTTCAATGGGCACCACGTCGACCTTCCGGGGAGCCACCAGGTTCATCAGGATGCGTAGCGTGGCCGGCCCCACCTGGGCTAGGAAGTGCGAGCGCACCTTCCCTTCGTCGTCGATGCCTGCAGCGTCCATGGCGTGCCGAAACTGGCACTCGTACAGCTCTCATTGCTCGGGATCGCTGATGTCGAATTGGTGAGGCTTGATCTTGGGATGCACCATGTATCCCATCCTCGTCGCCAATTTAGTGTCTTGCACAGAAGACAAAGAAGGAGCCGCAGTGAGGGCTAAAACACAGCTTTATTGCATGATGGTCAGGATGAACATGTGGTAATGGCGGAGGTACAGCTCATTTTATACTGCAGTAATACATTTGAAAAGGGTTGCATGGCAGCTCATTGGCTGCTACCTGCGTGACATCATTCTGAGTCACGCCCATCTTCTCCAGGTGTTCCTTGCGCGGGAAGGTTCCCGTGGCTGCCAGTGATTGGGGGAATTTGAACCATGTGAGTTGAACGCTCGCAGCTGCCCTCTATGGGCAGCTAGCTTGCGTTCCTTTAACAGCTGGGTTACATTGTAATCATTGTCAGGTTACATTCATACATTCTTAAAGTAATACTGTTACATACACAACAGAGGGTGAGTCTACTTAAATGGGGTGCATGTTAAGGGGAGGGTGGGGTGACCTCAGGGGGAGGGTGGTTGGTTTCAAAAGTGATCCAATCAATTTTATTCAAAAAAATAAAAATAGAACCATCAAAATAGTATTTTGCAAGAAGAATCACATGGGGGAAAAACCTCTTGACTACAGTTTATTTTAAACTGATGGAGGCTGTCTGCCCTGGACGGGGATTCCATGGGGTCTTAGAGCCATGGTCTCCTTGACATCCCCATCCAATGCATGCACAGTTTGAAGAATGCAATGACAGATATGTTTTGCAACAGGATGAGATAGATTTTTAGGCTGCCATTTTCTCTGCTTAAACCAGGGATGCCCAACACCAATTTATCGGGGGCCTGACCTGGCTCATGGGCTGTAGTTTGAGCACCCCTGAATTAAGGGATCTGCCAACAGTCTTGGTGTTTGGTAGGTTTTGGAAAGGCAGTGTATTGGATAGAGGATGTTGATCAGTATTTATAGAAATATACCAGATTTACTGTCCTCCCTTCATAACATTTCCCCCAGATTTACGGGTATGGCTTTTTACATCTGAGCAGAAGGAATTGTCTTTGGTACCGCACACTGTTTGCCCTGCCTCAGAAATCAAACTGAAAATCCGGGCACGAGGAGTCAAATTCCATTCATGCATAGATGAAAAGGCCGTGCCCATAAACATAGCGTGAAAAATATATATGATATTCGGTGAGAGTAGTAATAAGCCTGTTACTTGATTTGAAAAACAAAAAACAAAACCACCTTATATCTGTAAAATAGTTGTGGTGAATCCAGAGTTCACTGAATTGGAGTTCAGAACCCCAGTTAGTCATGTAGCTCACCTGGTGGCCATGGGCCAGTTGCTGTATTTTAATCAACATGTCTTTCAGGATTCGCAGGAAGACAGATATGGGAAAGCGGTCATATTTCCTACTGTTAGCTTTTTAGAAAAGAGTCAAAATATAAATATAAAAAAATTAAAAATATAGCCTGATCCCCAGTTGCTTTATTTCCCTCTGCAGGAGCTAAAAGAATCGGCAACTGAGCTGCTCTTTGGTGGGCATGAGACCACGGCCAGTGCTGCTACATCCTTGATTATCTTCCTAGGATTGCACCATGAAGTCCTACAAAAAGTGAGAAAGGAACTACAAGAGAAGGTGGGTGTTGTCTTCTAGTACTGTACTCACCTGACTTGGTAATGGGGTTGGGTAGGTAGGACTTGAAGACCAAGCTGAATGGTCTGGTTTCAAAACTTCACTGGCCTCAGGGACAAACATGAGTTATGTGCATAAAATGCTATAAGTATTAATTCCTCTTGCTGGCAGGGCAAGTTTGGGGGGCCGACGGTGTGCTGACTCCCGCTCATTGGCTCTGTTACAACTATATGTACCTGTTAGAATTATATGTCCTTTTTATTGTTGGGAGGGAAGGGAGGGCTTTTTAATTCAGGATGGTTTTAGTTTTTATTGATTTTTTAAAAGTGGATTGTGATAATATTTATGTGTAAGTGCACTGCCCTGAGTTGCCCTAGGGCAAGAGGGCAGGATACAAATCAAAATAAATAAAATAATAAAATAAGTACCTATGGATAATATAGGTTACAGTTGCCAGAAAAGTGTTAAAGCCTCTTTGTACAGTATTTTTCTATTGGTGAGGGTTGCAATTATAAGGTTGAATTGATATAAAATTTGTTCCTGTAACTAAGTAAAAGTCTTGTTGTCTGTTTTTTAAAAAAAGACTATTAAATGACAAACTTACTTTTCTATAGTGTTCATCTTTATAATATAATATAATATAATATAATATAATATAATATAATATAATATGTTGTGCTGTTTTGCAAAAGGAATACATTTAGGTCCTTATTACCCAAAATAAAGTGTTAAATGAAATGTTATGAGCATTACTTTTATTATTTAGTTATCCGATTCAGAAGTGTTGCACTGTACTGTTCAATGCTCTGATATAAGTAAAGAGCAAGTTATGTATTACATTTGCATTTCACATTTCAACTGAAAGATAGTGCTCAATGCAGCTTACAACATTCTTAAAAGAAGAAAAAGAAATAAAACTATAGTTAGCTAAGAAAAATATAAACATGTAAACCAGGTTGTCCTTGCTTGAAAGCCGACTCTAGGGTATTGTGATCATCTCTGTTCACAGCCAAAGAGCCAGCACTGTTTGCATCTGCAGACTTTTCTGAGGTCACGTGGCAGGCATGACTAGACACTGGAGTATATGGAATGCTGTTACTTTTCCTGCCAAGGCAGTATCTATTTATCTACTTGCAATTTCTTGCTTTCGAACTGCTAGGTTGGCAGGGGCTGGGACAAACGACGGGAACTCACTCCATCTTGCAGCATTCGGGTCTTGAACTGCTGATCTTCCAGTTGTCAAATTCAGCATCTTAACAACTAAGGCACCACAGTTCCTCTATGTAAACCAGACCCACTGCAAAACCATTAGAATTGAGCAAATACATTAAAATTATTAAAATCACAAGGATATAATTAAAAACACAGTTGGGCAGTTTCATTACCTGCAGTTTTGATGGATAAGCCCCTTTAGTTTCTTTTTTTTTGGTACTCCTCCCTGATGCATCATTTCTGTTTCCAGGGTTTACTGAGCAAGCAGAGCCAAGAGAAGCATTTGGAAATGGAAGTCTTAGAACAGCTGAAGTACACGTCCTGTGTCATCAAAGAGACGCTGCGGCTTAGTCCACCTGTTCCAGGAGGCTTCAGAGTGGCACTCAAGACCTTTGAATTAAATGTAAGAAGGAGAAGCAGATTTATTTTTAAGGAGAAAAAAAGTTCTAATATTCCAGTCCTGGAAGTGGTACCTGGGCAGTTATCTTCCTTTTCCATGAAAATCATTGTTTCTAAATAGTTACACTCCTAACATGCAAATTGTAGTGATAGCTAGACTGACTTTAACAGAAGTGGAATTAAAAAGGCAGAACTAAACAGAATTATAACAGAAGAAGAATTTTAAGAAGGTATTTTACTTTGGAGCAGAAACGATTACCTCCATGTGCTGGCATGGGTGGGGCAGAATTGCTGAAAACAAAGTGTCCTTTTTGATCTGCTGAAAGATGTTTTCCATTGGTAACTGGTTAGTACTACCCACAGATTTTACCTCTTTCAAAACTCTGAACCAAGAAAACACCTGACAGATGTTGCTTATGCCTCACTATAACTCTGGCTAGAATCCTGATGGTTATTTATGGTGGCATTAATGTATTTGTGTAAATTGCAGGCAGATTGATGCAAAAATTGACAAACTGCCAGTGGCATTTCTCATACCATGATGCCATGTTGAACAACTGGCATGTAGCCAAGACTGTGGATGACTACTTGTTAATTGTGGCAATTTGCCATCATGATTTACCCCAGTTATACTTAACACTATTGTAGATTGCAAGTTAGTCTGACCTTTATCAAAGAAGCCTTTAGCTGCCTATCTTTCCCAATGATGTTTACCAACTTGTCGGTCTGATAGTTGTAGTGTCAGTTTGGTTACAGATTAAAAAAAAAATCACCAGCTGAACATTGTTCGATTTTAAAGCTCAGAAGCCTCTTCCTTTTGTAATGGGCCAGATCCCTTAAAAGCCATTTTATTAACATTCATTATATCATGAACATAACTTAATTTCTTGCAGTTATTATTTTATTTATTTATATACCGCTTTACTTGACGTGAGACACTCACATAAACCTATCAATAACAGTACAGATATACTAAATATGCAAAAATATAAAACAATACTCAAATACTAATGTACAAAAGATACAAGATTACACTTATAATACTCAACACTCAGATACAAAGTACAAGGTCACTCAGCTAAGCAGCCAGGCGGTCGGTGGCAAGGGCTGGGGAGAGGCAGCGGCGAGGTCCCACGGTGTCGGGCGCATCGTCCTTTTTATCCCCACCAAGGCAGGGCTCCGAGGAGAGCAGCCCCAGGTTCCTCAAATCCCCTGGCCGGTGACAGGGGCTGGGGAGAGGCAACGGTGAGGTCCCACGGCGTCGGGTGCATCGTCCGCCGAGGCGGGGCTCTGAGGAGAGCAGCCCCAGGTGCCACGAATCCCCTGGCCAGTGGTGGGGGGCAGGGAGAGGCAACTGCGAGGTCCTGCGGCGTCAGGCGCATCGTCCTTTTTATCCCCGCCGAGGCGGGGTTCTGAGGAGAACAGCCCCAGGTGCCTGGAATCCCCTGGCCAGTGATGGGGGCCAGGGAGAGGCAGCAGCGAGGTCCTACGGCGTCGGGTGCATTGTCCTTTTTATCCCCGCTGAGGCGGGACTCCTAGGAGAGCAGCCCCAGGTGCCTCGAATCCCCTGGCCGGTGACGGGGGCCAGGGAGAGGCAACAGCGAGATCCCGCAGCATCAGGCGCATTGTCCTTTTTTGGCAGGCCTACGAGGAGAGCAAGCAGCCCCTGGTGCCTCAAATCCCCTGGCCAGTGATGGGGGCCTTGGAGAGGCAGCGGCGGTGTCAGGCGCATCGTCCTTTTTATCCCTGCTGAGGCAGGGCTCTGAGGAGAACAGCCCCAGGTGCCTCGAATCCCCTGGCCAGTGACGGGGGCCGGGGAGAGACAACGGCGAGGTCAACCAGTGTCTGGCTAAACTACTTGGTCAGCCAGTGTCTGGCTAATACCTGCCTTCCAATCTGAGGACCAGAGCCAATGAGGTCCTTGTGAGCTTCTGGATGTTGCTGAAAGTTAAGTTATTTATCCAATTTGTGTAGCCGCCCAACTTGAAATGACTCTGGGCGGCTCACAACATTAAAATCAGCTTAACAGTCTAAAACATTAAAAACCCATAAAAGCTCAATTAAAAATACTACAAGAATTAAATGAATGAGAATTAAAAGAGTGAGGCAGCGGTATTGCTATATTAGCCAACAGGCAGGGGGTCACCACATCACTGGTGCCCCACATCTGCTTTGCCAGCCAGGTTTATAGATCTTTCCTGAAGGGCACTTTTTAAAATGGAAAAAGTCAATTTAGAATTTATAGATTATCCTTGTAATGGATTGGAGTTGCTTTGGCTACATGTCTAGGTTGCATGACAAATGAGAAAAAAGTGGCAGTAGTCATGCATGAGTCTTGTAGAACAGAGACGCCTCTAAGTCAGGGGTTCCCAACCTAAGGCTCGTGGGCCGAATCTGTCCCATAGTGCCATTTCATGTGGCCTCCAAACCCTCCAAGGGCATTCGAGAAACAAAATGGCTACCCCTTTGAAGCTGTTGTGACAAAATGGCTGCCCCCATCGTGCAGGCAGGGCAAAATAGCCGTCTGGCCCTCGAAGCTGACTGAGAGAGCATGACCCAGCCCCCGGCTTGAAAAGGTTGGGAACCCCTGCTCTAAATGTACAGCCTGAGAATCATTTGGGCCTCTGGCAGACAGGCGTATATGCCTTAACTGGAACCTCATAATTAGGATGTCTTAGTTTGAATCTCTTTCTTCCACAACCTTGTGATAAAGTGCTTTTGTTCTTATCTCTGAATGGTTCCTTCAGCACATGTGATTTTTAACATTCCCCAAGCCTAAGGCAATGGAATCGGTAATACCACTTTTTCATTGGTCCTGAGTGTGTACTGAAGGGTTATCTGAGAAATGCTAACCCCTTCTAGCTCTTAGTTGGATAGTTACCATGGATAATGGCAATGCTAGTGGAATTTTAACAGGTCTCGTATACCAACAGTGATCTCAGATGGTCATAAGGAGTTGTCTGCCATTAGGTATCTCAAAATACATCCTTGTGCATGCGCAAGAGGGGAGAAGCCCAGTGTTCACAAAGGTATGGGAGGTGAAAACTGGTGGGGGGGAATCCACAATAGCCACATGACTCTGACAATGGTTCTAATGACTCTTGTTGTGCCCTTGTGAGAGACATTTACCTGGCAGGACATCTACTTCTGGGGAAATGGCTGAGTTATGAAGAAAGCCCCTTGTTATGCTATTTTATGCCATCATTCTCTCTTTGTTTTGGTAGGGATATCAGATTCCAAAAGGGTGGAATGTCATTTATAGTATTGCTGACACCCATGATGTTGCTGAGCTTTTCACTGACAAAGATGAGTTCAACCCGGATCGTTTCATGGCCCCTTTCCCTGAGGATGCTTCGCGATTTAGTTTCATCCCTTTCGGAGGAGGCTTGAGAAGTTGTGTGGGCAAAGAGTTTGCCAAGATCCTTCTCAAAATCTTTACTGTAGAGCTGGCACGGAACTGTGATTGGCATCTTGTAAATGGACCACCCACGATGAAGACTGGCCCTACGGTATACCCAGAGGACAATCTACCTGCAAAATTCACAAGTTTCAATGGTCAAGTCTAGTTAATTCCATCAAAAGCATTCACAATGGCGTTTTATAGCACCCTAAATTCAATATGATGTATTTAACATTTATGAATGTGTAATAGTTATTTATGAGTGTGTGGTCCCCGTCCCCCTGGGATATTTTTAAAGCAGTTTCATAGACAAGATGTGGTCTTTTTTTGTTAAAGCGAGCACTATAATTATGGGTCCTTGGGATTCACAATTGGGTAATTTTATTTCTATAGTAATAAAGTATCCTACTATTTATGAGAGGCTCCGAAAGCTTGTTCCCTAATTATGTAGAAAATATTTAAGAACCTGTATGTGTACATTCCAGACATGGCCAAAAGTCAAATTTCAAGAAAGCAAATGTAATTAATGGTACCCTATGAACTAAAAGCCATATAGTGATTCACATCAAACTAAATCTGGAGCATAGAAAGTTTAATAGTTGTTTGCATTTGCGAGGAATATAATTGATACTTGAGAACTCTTGATTTAAATTTGGTTTTAAGCCAGAATGATGGTGGTGCATTTTAACAGCATTGCTGACCAATTTCAATATTTCCTAGCCAAGTGGGGGGCAAATTCCAGATATCTCAGACTACAAATCACATCACTGAATGTTGGCTATGCTAGCTGAGGTTGATGTGACTGGTAGTCTTGAACACTTGAGCTTTTGATTTCCCAGCAGATCAGAAACTGAAGTGGCTCCCATATAAACAACACAACCACATGCATTCAGATGACTTGATGTAATGTGTTACTGACATGTTTTGTTGAAAATCCCTTTCCCCCTGTCAGTCCTGTATTTTTACATTTTGGTGTACAGTCTCTAACCTTTTTGTTTTAAATTGACAATTTTTCTCTTTGGGAAATGCCCTTGCTTTTTAAAGCATATGAAGAAATAGACATCAATGCTGAGGGGGGAGGGGGAGGTCTTCCTTTGCTGAACAACTTGAGCAAATATGAGATGGCTAGATGGTATTGCGGACGCAGCGGGCACTGAGCTGAGCGGGCTGAGGAGGATGGTGGAGGACAGGGGTGCCTGGAGGTCAATGGTCCATAGGGTCGCAAAAGGTCGGAATCAACTGTGCGACTGAACAACAACAACAAATGAACAAAGCAGACAGTAGCAAAACAGGTATCTTGGAGCTGTCCCAAATGCTTGGATCCCTAAGGAAAGCACACCCACTCTGAAAAGGAATGGAGCCACCACTGGAGAGACAGGTCAATGGTTACACCCTGGAGCAAATGATCTGTGATCATAACTTCCTATCAGGAAAACACTGCAAAACCAGATATACTGTATATTTATTTAACATGTTTATATGATGTCTTTTTCTCATAAATGGGACTCAAGGCAGCTTACAAAACAATAGAAAAATAAAATGCAATAGAAAATAAAAATGCAATGCAGTATTCCATCAAAACCTCGTTGAGTCCAAATGAATCCCATTCTTCTTCCGTGTCAAGGCCAGACGTGAAACTGCCAAAATGAAGCCACCTTTTGGTGAGTTCATTCTGCAGTTCTATTCACCTGACCTAGTGTGAGAAGGATTAGCGATCTTCAAGGATGCTCTTTCTGTATACCCCCAATGAATCCCATTCGTGTCACCCTAATTTTACTAGCAGCAGAAGCTACAAATTGAAATTCAAATTGAAGATTCAACATGTAGAACTGAATAATGGCTGCAATCAAAGAATTGCCAAACAAAATATGGGGAGCACACTTTTAAAGCATCCATTTTTGAGGGTGATAACAGAAAATTTTCACCCCTAAATCTGTGATGGGTGAGTGTATAATATTTGAAAGGTGCTTGAGAAATATACTGTACATGACATTTTGGAGTGCTTATTTCTTATACAAGATGATTGGTAGGCTTAGGTGCATCATTAATTTTGCATAGAACCTTGTATGGCATGTCAACAGTTGCCTTGAAGTTAGGTCTAGTTTACAGGTCATCTGCAGCGCCGTAATGTGGCCAGCGCAAACAATGTGTCAAAAATAGGGTCAGCAGTCAGTGGAACAATTCCCTGACAGGTTATTTCTGAAATGAACTCTCTCCCCTATGCCACACATGAGTAGTTTATCTTGGAAGCAGCAGGAGAAGCCAATGTCTTTCAAGTCCTGCTCTTGACCTCAAACCCACCCACCCCCAGGCATGTTTGAGGATTCAGCTTCAAGTCCTCATCAAGCCATAAAATGTATTATGTTTTTTGGGGCCAGTCATTTGCTGTTAGCATGATCTACCCAATAAGGGACTGAAGTGGCTCAGGTGGCTAAGACACTGACTGGACGGCGGCAGGTCAGCAGTTCGATACCCAAATACTACAGGATGGAGTGAGCTCCCATGTGAAAAATCACGCCTTTTTCTTGCCTTAGAGTGGCGCTTCTATTGAAGCACCAGCAGGTGTCGTCTGTAGCAGCAGCCATGTAGTCGCAGCAGCAGCATCTTGGTGGCCAAGGAAGAAAGAAAAAAAAATCACATAGGAGGGGGCACCCCTGTCACTAAGACACTGACTGGAAGGCGGCAGGTCAGCAGTTCAATACCCAAATACTGCAGGACGGAATGAGCTCCCATCTTTGTCCCAGCTCCTGCAAACCTAGCAGTTCGAAAGCAAGAAATTGCAAGTAGATAAATAGGGACCACTTCAGGGGGAAGGTAAACGGCATTCCGTGCATTCCGATGTCTAGTCATACTTGACACATGACCACGGAAACATCTGCACTGGCTCTTTGGCTATGAAATAGAGATGAGCGCCGAACCCTAGAGTCGGATACGACCAACGTTCAAGCAAAAGTGACCTTTACCTTACCCAATAGGCTTGCTCTAAGTGTAAAGGGAAGAGAAACATTTTGGAGTTTCAAACAAGATGAAGAAATACATTTGATAAACAAGCTCCTGGATGACATATGGATCTTTGGTCTTTTCCAGCAGGCCTGTCACTCCTGTTTGTGCTGATTCTATTTTTACTCTTCAGTGCAAATTCATTTACAAGTCAGCTTGTGGTAGAAGGAACAAGAGCTGTGCATATTACCATCCATATCAATAGTACACGTAGACTTGGATAATTTTTGACCTTCTCTGAACTGTTGACCTTGGGTGCTACTGAAATTCCCATAATCCCCAGTCAGCAGAGACCACCTTTTCCTGTTACACTCTATTTTCTTCCCACCTAGTTTGCTGCTAGATTTGCACATTTCCTCCTCTAATTACAAGGTGTACTTGTGATTGAGTGACATGCTTGGGAGCTTGATGGATAAAATGGCCCAGGAATGACTTGCTGAACCTTGGCTAACCTTATTAGCTTATAAATTGTTACGTTTCTGTACATACAGTACTGCAGTCATAGATTTCACTAGGCACCAAAACATTAGCCAAGGGAACTCAGTGGAGACAATTATGTTTTTCCAAAAAGCATGATGTTCTCACCACTCATCAACTCCATCACCACATAAATAAAACATTATGTTGTCACTTGGCCTTGCTGAAGAGGTAAATGGATCTCACATTCCCTTTACTTCATTTTCTGAAGGAAATGGAGGTTCTTTCTCATTTCAACTATGGAGGATGTCTTTCAGGATGTCTTTCTGCTGTTGTCATCTGGATTTGTTATGTTCCAGAGGTTCTTTGTAAAGGATGGTCTTCCCTTCATGCTGATAAACTGTTGAGAACACACTATAATCCCAGGAAGTCTGAACGTGTGGTCTATGCATTTCACAATATATCACACCACAAATATAAAATGTGAGAGTGTGTATGTGGTTTCTCTGTGTGAGACTTACCGTATTTGTATTACTTTTTTCATGTTCACTAAAGAACATGTGGCAAGCCACATTGGGTCAGATCAAAGTTATTCTTGGTTTAGGATTCTATACAAAGAATGGTCTGCCAAATCTCTTTGGGAATCCTAAAATGAGCCAGGAGTACAGAGTGGTATCTAAGGTACAATAGCTTGGACTTTGACTGAGGTTGCTGAAATTTAAAGGGTACAAGAATTCACTGCTGGAAGAGCATACACCCACCTATGGCCACGGGCAGTACTACCAGTACTGCCGTATAGGGCACGGAGCTGACAGGGGCCCTGCCGCCGCTAGCCATATGTGTGTGTGGGTCCCAATAGGTTTGCTCAGTATGGGGCCCAGACATTTCTGATGGCAGCCCTGCACCCACCTCTTGATATATACTGTTGGAACAGTCCAAAACTGCCCACTTGAAACGGGCACATGCTGGTATATTGGGCAATCAGGCTTTGTCCCACCCTGCCTTCGCCTCTGGCAACCTGGGGCACCAATAGCAATGTATGGGATTGCTCCCAAACCCCCAAATAGGTGCCCCACCACTCCCTGTCTAGTGCCTTTCCATGGTGCCCTGCACACCCCTGACTTGAAATGTGTATGTCCCATTCAAATGATCCTCCCTGGGCAGAAAAAACAAACAGATAGACTCAGCACAAAATCCATGGCTGCCATGCACTGAGACCCATGCATCTTTCCCCATTCCTCCATTCCTTTCTTGTGTGGACTTAAGTCCTCATCGGTACATGTTTCTGGTAGTAATTGTCAGAATAGCAAATGAGGCAGATCCTGTATCTCAGATGACTCAAGCCAACCAGCAGGGCAGCAAAATCGTGAGTGCTAGAATTGAGACTTATGGCTCTGCAGGAGTGTTACACAACCCCTCCTTGCCTGTGTACTTCAGCAATCGGGATCCTTAGGTATATTTCCCACCCCCCCACCCCCAGATGCTGAAGGTAATATTGCAACTGGTAGATATTGATAGTCTTATCACCCATGAATTATCTCACCACCTTTAAAGCCACACCAGTTGGTGACCATCAGTACACCTTGTGACAGTGAACACCATAGTTTAACAATGTGCCACGTGAAGACGTACTTTTGTTTATCTCAGACTCAGCTTAGACTCATGACTATATTGTAGTGGTATGACAGAGGCTGAAGAACATCTCCCTATCTGCTGTGACCCCACCAGATGTAATTTTATGCATCTCTCTCATGTCCTTCTTACTCACCTTTCCCCCCTGTGTCAAAGAATCCCAGGCATTATTTTCCTTGCAAGGGACGTGCTTCAACACAATGGAACTCACTTCCTCTTCCTTCCCCCTTGCATTCTTCTGTGCCAATCAAGCAGAGACTGTGGATAGTTTTCCAGCTCCTGTAGGCCAATTTTGGGACTGAATAGGGAGATGTTGTGGAAAAAGAGGCCCTCTCCTGTCTGCTGGATGCCACTATCGCACCAGAAACCACCCACCACCACCCACCACCATTTGATTCTGCCCATAATGATGTATCTACTGAAATACTAACATGTTAATTTCTTAATACATTTGTCATTAGTCAGTACATTCTGATTTCAGAGAGAATGGTAGGACACCAGCAATTGCATTTAAAACCAGAACGGGACAATTTTGACTTGACTTTCCAAGAAAACAAAATCAGATTGTAATAATTCTGTCTCAGGATACAGGGAAAGATCCTGAGCTTAAAACATTTGGAATCTTAATTTTTCACATGATCACTTAAAGTCAGGGGCTGGGTCACGCTCCCTCAGACAGTTGAGAGGCCTGGACTGGTGGTCCCCCCCCCCCCATTTGTGGCTGTCGTAAACACGTTTACAACGGCCACAGACTCATTTATGGCTGTAATAAATGCGTTTACGGCAGCCGTAAATGAGTCTGCAGATTATTCCGGCAGCAGCAGCAGCAGCGGCTGGGACAGCTGGAGCAAGGTGGGGGCTAGATTATTTGGGGCCATTGATCGGATCCAGCCCATGGGCCATAGGTTGCCTACCCCTGACTTATATACTGAATGTTATGGCAAGATTTTCCTGTCTGATGACATATAATATCACCCCGAACAAAAGCATCAGATTCTTTAGAATGCTACTCCAACCCCAGCCTCATATTATGCTAATATCATTTTCTACATGTCTTCTACAAACACTATACACCTGCTTCTAGATCAATGGTTCCCTATGTGGGGCCCATGCCCCTCAGGGGGACTTCAATTCCCAGAAGCCTAAGCCAGTACATTGGCTGATCAGTGCTTTGGGGAATCGACTTAGGCTTCTGGGAATTTAAGTCCAAAAACCAAAGCTTAGGAAACACCATTCTCCTTCGTATAGTTTGTGAATCCCCACTATTGGGTTATGCACCTGCGCAGAACATCGATCGGAGGCTTTAAAGCTAATTGGCTAAAAGTTTTGGCGGTAAGACCACCCACCGCGCCGCCCACCCTTAGGTGTCAGTCCGCCATTTTACCTCAGTTCTCTTCTTTTCGCCTCAGCAGCAGGACCATCGTTGAGAGCTTCCTCAATTTTTTGGTCGATTCCTTGTGAAAAGACACTAATTCTCTCAATTTTTGCCGGCAATCTTGTCCTCCGGGCAGGATTGCCACCCCGGTGCTGTTTCTTCTTCCTTTGAGGACTCAGCTACCATCCGTCTCGGTCACCGGTTTCCCCCTCAAGGGAGTGGCGGCTGGCCGGCCCTTCAGGGGTCTCTTTGCCTTCGCAAACGTTCTACAGCTTGAACTCCCTTCCTTTGGAAGAATTTTTCATGGCTGCGGCCTTCAAACAGTGCTGTACCTGCTTGAAGAAATTCCCGGCATCAGACGGGCACAGTCAGTGCCTCTTTTGTCTCGGAGAAGCGCACCAAAGCCAGTCCTGCGTCCATTGCAAAAATTTCACCCGACTGGCTGTTCAAAATCACAGTAACCGACTGAAAGTGCACTTGATGGAACTTGCCCTCGCTCTGGCTGGTGCGCCTTCAACTTCCACCGCGATGAGTGTACCTCCCCCTGAACGGGCTACTCAATCGCCTTCGTTCTCTCTTCTTGTTCGCAAGAAAAAGAAGCAGGACAAGAATGGTGACAAGAAAAGGAAGCACAAATGGACGAGCGTTAGTCGCTTCCGCCGACTCCTCTGCTTCCGTTATCTTCCGGGCCCTCACCACTTTTCTCCGTCGTGAGATGTCCCTCACCAGGGTCTTCTGTGTGGGGTGGCTGTTCATCGTCCGACTCTCTGAACAAGGGCAGCAGGGCTGGGGCTCCAGCTCGCCCCTTGGGCTTGCCTTCACCACCTCGTGAAAGGGGACGTCTCCCAGCTCGACAACTCTCGGTCTCACCGAGGCCTCGGACTCCGTCCATTGATGAGCCGGCGGTCACCATCCCAGCCACCGTTTCGTCTCCAGTTCTACCTGCCACAGTTTTGTCTCCCACCGTTTTGCCTCAGACGGCGGGTGTTGATGCGGCCCAGATGGACCTGTTCAGAGGGATGTTCGAGGCCATGGTGAAATCCTTCATCCAACAGTTTAAGGCCATGGTTCCTGTGGCCTCTGCAGCTCTGGGACTGACCACCGTAAGCCCCAGGGACCCTGGCCCTGCTGTTGCTCTGCCACCCTCTCAAGGGTCGAGCAGTCGCTCCGCCGGCCCACCCATATTGTCTTGGCGCGGTCCGGACGTTGATGTGATGAGCGCTCAGCCCATCGACCCGCCCAGGCCATACTGGCGCGTTCCCGATGTAGCTTCGAGAGTCCCACCCTCATCCTCCGATGATTCCAGTGTGTTCTTGGAGGAGGATGAGGGGGATGTCGATGCGGAGAAGACGCCCGACCAGGCTATCGGGGCAGTTGACACACCGCGTGGTGAGGATCAAAGATCCCTTACTGCTATGCTGACCCGGCTGGGCATGGCTTTGAACCTGCGTGTGGACCAACCGCTTCTGGAGGGTGAGGACCAGATGATGGCCAAATTGGACAAGAAGGCCATCTGTCCGGTCCACATCACTATGCTCCCATCCATGTTGACGTCAGCGAAGGCAACATGGAAAAAGCCCGTTTCAGCCCAATCCGTTTCGTCCAGGCTCAACGGAATGTACAGAGTCTTGGACGAGAACGTCGAGTTTCTCCAGGCTCACCCACTACCGAACTCTCTCATTGTGAAGACTTTCCAACATAAGACAGCTGTTAGTGGGTTTCCGGTACCTTCAACTCTGGAGGGGAAGAAGTTGGACTCGGTGGGGTGCAAGTTCTACGCTACTGGTTCACTCTTCCTCAGAGCTGTGAACTACTCTGCCGCCATGGCTTGTATCAGTCTCATCTGTGGGAGCGTGCGCAGACCCTCGCCGTGAGACTGCTGGCTGACCTCCAGAAAGAACTTGACTCGCTGGCCGAGGAAGGGGACTTTCTGGCGGAACAACAGATGAGGACGGCGAGGCATATCAACAACTATGTTGCCAAGGATATGTCCTCCGCCATCCTCCTGTGGCGCCATGCCTGGCTCAGGGGAACCTCCCTCGACGACTCGATGAAGAAGCTCATCGAGGAGTTCCCTTTTGATGGCCAAGGCCTTTTTGGCCAAGACACTGACAAGGTGGTCAACGAGTTGAGGCAGACCAACTCGATGGCCAAATTTCTGGGGCTCGTGACACCAGCTCAGCCAACGAAACCAAGATTCCAGCCCTTTACTCAGCGGTATCGGGGGAATCCACAACAACAACAAAGTGGATCGGGTGATCAACCCAGGACTACCTTCTATAAGCAAAGGCGCCAACACAAGCAGCGTTGCCAGCCCTATGGCCAAGGTAAACATACCGACTCCAAATCCAGGGTCTCAAGTTGCACAGGCCAAGGCTCTCTCGCTCCAACTCGCTCTATCTGGCAGTGCAACTTTGGGAATGGTGCCTGGAGAGACGCATCTTCTCAATTGGAGTACACATCCAGGGCAAGTTGAATGTGCTGGCCGACCACCTCAGCCGCCTCACCTCGACCACCCACGAGTGGGAACTGGACGACATTGTATTTCAGTCCTTTTGCAGGGCATGGGGGACCCAGAGCATCGATCTCTTTGCATCGGAGTCCAACAAGAAATGCCACAGGTACTGTTCCAGGGCGGGCATCAGACTACACTCCGAGGGCGATGCCTTCATGAAACGGTGGGATCAGGACTACCTGTACGCCTTTCCCTCATTTCCTCTGGTTCAAAAGGTCCTCACCAGGATGTACCAGCAACGGGCCAACGCTATCCTCATTGGTCCGGCGTGGCCTCGTCAACCCTGGTATCCTCTTCTGTTACACATGTCGTCGCAGTCTCGCACACTGCCAGACTCGCCGACTCTCCTCCAAATGGAGCACGGTCAACTCCACCATTCGGATCTGCCCAGCCTCCACCTCACCACGTGGAGAATAATCCCAGACTATCCAGGATCTTGGAGCTAGCATGGCAACCCTCCACAAGGAAGTCCTATGCCTCCAAATACAGGTGCTTTCGTGCCTTCCTGGAATCCCAGCAAGGGTCTTCTCCGCAGGTGGGACTGCAGGACATCATGGCCTACCTCCTCCATTGGCGGAGTCAGACCTTAGCATCACCTCTATACGGGTCCATCTGGCAGCGGTAGTGGCTTACTCTCCGGCTGGTTCACCTGCATCTGATGCCTTCCATGACCAAACGGAAAAGCGTTTCCTCAAAGGGTTACAGAACGCCTTTCCGCCAGTCAAGATGGTCATTATCTACCGTTTTAAATGCGCTCATCAGGACTCCTTTCGAGCCTATGGCTACCGCGGATGTTCGTCTCCTCACTTGGAAGACTGCATTTCTGGTGGCCATCATGTCTGCTCAACGAGCTGGTGAACTGGTTGCTCTGCGGGCAGATGCTCCATTTCTCAAGTTTTTCAATGACCGCGTGGTGCTCCACGCAGACATCACCTTCCTGCCGAAGGTAGTCTCCCAGTTTCATATGGCGCAGACTATCTCCTTGCCAACCTTCTTCCAGAACCCAAGAAAGGACTTGGCACACGCTGGATGTGAAGCGAGCTTTATTGTTTTACACCAGCAGGACATGTGAATTCAGGAAATCACAGCGTCTGTTTGTTGTCTATGGGGGAAAGTCTAAAGGTGAACCCATCTCTGCCCAGAGGTTCTGCAAATGGATTACGTCGACCATCTATTTGGCCTACGAGTCTGCCTCATTGCCACCTCCACCACATGTCAGGGCACATTCTACAAGGGCGGTTGCCACCTCCACTGCCTTTTTGGAGGGTACTCCACTTGAGGACATTTGTAAGGCTGCCACCTGGTCCAGACCTTCTACATTTGTCCAACACTACAGGATGGATACCAGAGCCACTGCGGACGCAAGACTTGGTCATGTCGTCCTTGCTAGGGGACTCCAGGCGCCTCATCCTTGAGGATCTATCCTACCTGACTGTCATCTTCATCGTGGGATCATCTCATCTGACTGCCCACTGACCAAGTAAGTGTGAGCTTGCTAATCTCCCAATAGGGGGATTCACAAACTATATGAAGGAGAAATAACTTTCGTTCTTTGAGTATATAGTTTGTGAATATACACTACCCACCCTACCTCCCCTCTTGAGCTGCACGGATGAGATAATTTGGTTTATCCTGTGCTATGCTTAAGTATGGAACTGAGGTAAAATGGCGGACTGGTGCCTAAGGATGGGTGGCGCAGTGGGCAGTTGTACCGCCAAAACTTTTAGCCAATTAGCTTTAAAGCCTCCGATCGATGTTCTGCGCAGGCGCATAACCCAATAGTGTGTATTCACAAACTATATACTCGAAGAACGAAAGTTATCACTGGTAAGTGAAACCGAACTTTCTAGATTGTCATTCTTTTTCTAAAAGGAGTTCTGACCTAGCTTTGTGTCAAATGTCCTTCAATCTGCATGTCGTCTCTATCTTTTTCCTTTTGTTTACTCTCTGATATGCTTGGAACACAGACTAACACAGCTACCATTTCAAAAATTTCAAACACATATTGTCGGCTGCTACTCGGATTCGAGTATACATTGTTTTTTCCTGGAAACCATTTTCACAGTTGATGGATGTGTCTCTGGTTACTTAATCTCATCACTGTTGGATTTTGAAAGAAGAATGACAAACAGGAAAAATACCATTGGTGTGAATTTGTTTAAGGTGGATCCCAGCTTGCCATGAAGTGGTACATATGAAATGAGACATGCAGGATTTAACACCAGGACTGCAATGGACTGCCATAGCCTTGAGGATATTAACATGGCATAGCCTCTTCTGCCTCCATGACTGTTGGAAATCAAAATAGTGAAGTGGTTCGTCCTCCGCTCATTTTGCCATTGGGGCAAATATACAAACACAAATATAGCTAACGTTACAACAGTTTGGCAATTGATCCTCACACACCAGCATGTATGTTACTGACCAAGCTTTGCACCATACGTAGGGTTGCCATACGTCATGGAAAACCGGGAATTTTTCGGGTTGTAACTGTCCCACCCGGTTCCATAAAAAACAGTTTTCAAACCAAGGGGGGTGCTTGGTTTGAAGAAGAAAAATCACGCCTTTTTCTTGCCACCTTAGAATGGCGCTTCTATTGAAGCACCAGCAGGTGTCGTCTGTAGCAGCAGCCATGTAGTCGCAGCAGCAGCATCTTGGTGGCCAAGGAAGAAAGAGGAAAAAAATCACATAGGAGGGGGCACCCCCGTCACTAAGACACTGACTGGAAGGCGGCAGGTCAGCAGTTCAATACCTGAATACTGCAGGACGGAATGAGCTCCCATCTTTGTCCCAGCTCCTGCAAACCTAGCAGTTCGAAAGCAAGAAATTGCAAGTAGCTAAATAGGGACCACTTCGGGGGGAAGGTAAACAGCATTCCGTGTGCACCGATGTCTAGTCATACCTGCCAAATGACCACGGAAATGTCTGCAGAAGCAGACAGCGCTGGCTCATCGGCTTTGAAACAGAGATGAGCACTGAACCCTAAAGTCGATACGACTTGCTTTTGAACAAGGGCAACCTTTACTTCTGTCCCGGTTTTGTGGGAGGGAATTATGGCAACTCTAACCACACGTGATTCACCAACTGAATGTCATCTGTCCAATTATAATTATCTGAAGTGGGGCTAAGTACTGTATATAGTTGTGTTCATCTTAGTTAAATAAAAGCTACACACAGCACTTGGAAAAAGTTACTTTACGGGATGATAGTTTCCAGACAAAACAACCACCTGCTTAAATTTGGGATTCTGTTACTTGTAGTAAAAAAAGTTAACATTAATTCTTAAGTTTGACAGTAATTTTCTTATGAACTGCTTTCGAGATCTGCAGATATTAGTTGCTGAAACTGCTGCTCTTAAAAATGCTGCTGTTCCTAGCTCTAGTAAAAATGTCATCACATTTCTTTCATTATCTATGGGATCAAGCAATGACTGCATCTAAATACCAAAAGTTATCTAGTCCCTGAGTGCACAATGTTCTTTAATTAACAATGGCATTCCAAACCTCTGGCATCCTGACAGGGCTCAAAGATGACTCAGCCTTCCATCCTTCCGAGGTCAGTAAAATGAGTTCCCAGCATGTTGGGGGGCAAAATGCTAATTAGCTTGTGAACCACACTGAGAGTACACTAAGCACTCTATGGGACAGTATATATGTGTAATTGCTATTGCTATCTGCTAAATGCATAACCACAAACATTTAGACCAGGTTGTATACCTGTAGCTGTGATAACCTGTTTCAGAATAATGAATCAGAAAATGATGAATCCTCTTCGGTTATAAACAGAGATGAGCAATGAACCCTAGAGTCGGATATGACTGGCTTTCGAGCAAGTGTTACCTTCTGTGGTGGGACTCAATTTTTTTTTACTACCTACTCTGTGGGCATGATATGATGGGTGTGGCCAGGGGGGAAAGCCCTGCGTTGCACCCAAATTAAGACTACTTTATTTCAAAACTTGAATGGGCCACAATTTCTGCTACCAGTTCTGGCAAACTGGTGCGAACCTGCTGAATCCCACCACTGATGACCTTTACCTTTACTTTTTAAGGCTAACCAATTAATTTTATTGCAAACTTTTGTGGATTGCAATTCACTTCTTCAGCTGCATGGTTTGGAATGTACACATCATAGGTTGCTACATGTGTCATCATGGTTATGGGGATGGGGGTGCAAAACTGGCTACCAAGAAATCACGATTGTATTACCAATAGTTTTAGTGTCTTGCACGGAAGACAAAGAAGGAGCTGCAGTGAGGGCTAAAACACAGCTTTATTGTATGATGGTCAGGATGAACACGTGGTAATGGCAGAGATACAGCTCCTTTTATACTGCAACAATACATTAAAAAAGGGTTACACGGTAGCGTATTGGTTGCTACCTGCGTGACGTCATTCTGAGTCACGCCCTTCTTCTCCAGGTGTTCCTTGCGCGGGAAGGTTCCTGCGGCTGCCGGTGATTGGGGGAATTTGAACCATGTGAGCTGAATGCTCGCAGCTGCCCTCAAGGGGTAGCTAGCTCACGTTCCTTTAACAGCTGAGTTACATTGTGATCATTGTCAGGTTACATTCAGACATTCTTAAAGTGATACAGTTACATACACAACAATAGTAGTCATAAATGTTCAAAGGACTGGTTCATGCAAACAACCTGGCAATAGGCTAACTCTTTGAGCAATGTTCTTCGGTATTTCAGTTTGATCCCAAGTGTGTTTGTCTGCCAGACTGAATACATTGTGATCATTGTCAGGTTACATTCAGACATTCTTAAAGTGATACAGTTACATACACAACACTCCTCCCCCCTAGGATGGGACAAAGTCCCTCAACTATTGTGGCTTCCCGCATGTGCGCTTGGGGCGTACAACTGCTTGGCCGAGCTCAGGGGAACTAGGGGCTCGGAGTTCCGTTGAAACGGGGGACTCATTAGTTGTTAGGCGGGGACTCTGTGGCGACCTTGCATTTGGAGAGGGGAACGGAACATGTAACTGGGATGTGAATCCCTGCCTATCGCTCGTGGCACCTGGCGACCCCCCAGCACGAATCTCGGGACCGACGAGGAGACCCTTGTTGTCTCGCCCCAATTTCTTGCGCCTGCAACTGGCGTACTTGTGCTACCCCCTGCTGCCTGATTCGGTGGTATTGGGAATGGGGTGAACATACTTCCCCCTGCTGCCTGGGTTGGAGGTCTTGGTGTTGGAGTAAACTCTAGAACAAAAGGACTGGGAGGACTGGAAGTACCAGGGGCTGAACTAAAACCCCTCTTCTCGCTCGGACGGGTGGGGGACCACTCCGCGACAACCCCCTGGTATGCTAACATAAAATTGAACTCATCAGGGGACTCCTCATCCCACTCTTTCAAAGTATCCTCCTCCTCGTGTGAGAATCCAGGGTATGCATTTGTACCTGAGGATGTCCCCGTGTCTCCCCCTTGGGCTAAACGGGTGGGGGAGAACCCTAACGCTGACTCTCTTCCACTGATAACTCGCCTTCTGAGCTGGTCAGTGTGCCTTCTCCACAGCAGACCTGTGCTTGTTTCAACCCTGTAAGATACTGGCCCTGTTTGCTCAATGACCGTTCCTGGAACCCACGTTGGTCCCGAGGTTGCGTAATTCCTGCAGTGAACCGGGTCCCCTACTGCAAAACTTTTGGAGCTCTTTATCTCTATATTTCTCCCCTCATCCTCCACCCTGTCTGATCCAACCGATCAAAAAGTGTTACCGGCTTCCTCTGCATGAGGAGCTCAGCCGGCGAAAGTCCTGAAGCTAGGGGAGTTGCCCTATAACAAATGAGGAATTGACACAGCTGGAGGTTCAATTCACCGGGACCCATGCGCCGCAGTGCATCTTTCGTAGTGCGCACTTGGTGCTCTACCTGACTGTTTGTGGTGGGGTGAAATGGGGCAGAGGTAATGTGCCGGATGGCATTCCTCTCGATGAACGCCTTGAATTCTGCAGACGTGAAAGTACTGGCGTTATCGCTCACAAGGACGTCCGGCAGGCCGAAGCAACTGAACACCTTGCGCAATTGTTTAATGGTTGTGGGAGATGAGGTGTTGGACATGGGAATGACTTCCAGCCATTTGGAATACGAATCGACTATCAGCAGAAACATGGACCCCCAAAAGGGGCCAGCGAAGTTGACATGTACCCGGGACCATGTCCTGCGGGCCGTGTCCCATTCCCTGTGGGGCAGCCGGGACTCCCCGGGCCGAGAGCTCTGGCAGCTCTTGCACGTGCCCACCAAATGCTCTATATCCGCGTCTATCTGGGGCCACCAGAAGTAGCTCCTGGCTAGTGCTTTGGAATGCACTTTTCCCGGGTGGCTGGTATGCAGTAGCCTCAGCACCTTTGCTCGTAGCTTCTCTGGGATGACCACCCGCTGGCCCCCAAAGGAGGCAGCCCCTTTCAAGGGAAAGCTCTACTCTGCGCCTGAAAAACGATTTGAATTCCTCCTTGGGGGGAGTTGTGGGCCACCCTTTTCTAACCCAGGAACTGAGTTGGGACAGGATTTTGTCGGCTGCCGTGGCTTTGGTGAGGTCTGCGGGAACTATGGGGGGTGAGTCGAGAGACTTGATCAGCAGGACTTGGTGATCCTGCTGTACCTCACATTTGGGGTCTCCTAAACTAGGGAGGGGAGATCGGGACAGCGCATCTGAGGGCGAAGGGGACTCTTCTTAGCTTGAGACGTATGGGCTGGATTTCTGGGTCCAACTCAAAAGAGACCGGGGGCCCCCTGTAAGTCCTGAGCCTCTTCTTGAAAACTGCAGGGTGCACATCGCACATGTCCCGAATTGGGTCAGTCTCTATGGCGTTTATGCCGGACAGTTCAATTCCCAGGGGAGCAAACCACTGGGTTCCCAAAAGGCAACAGGTCCCCTCCTTGAGTACTACTAGGGGCAGCTTTTCCGTGAACCTTTTGAACTTCACCATGAAGTTTCCCACCCCCAACACCGGGATCCCATAACCCTGCAAGTCCCGTAAGTTCAACTTCATGGCCCACAACTTGGGGCACGCATTTGGGGGAATGCACAGGAACTCCTTCTGGGACAGGATGGAGTAGGATGACCCCGAGTCTATTTCCATCCTAACCAGGACACCTTGTAACAGTACCTCTACAAAGAAGCGCCGGTGCTCCAGGGCCACGCAGTTCATGGCCGCCGCGCCGTCGTTGGCCGAGACCTTTCCAATGCCGGCCGGCTTGCGTTGGGGTGCTTGAGGGTGTCTCAATGAGCCCTTGTCCTCCGTTCGCCTGCGCCTGCAGAGCCTGGTGATGCCCTGCAGCCATCGCAATGGTGGTTTCCTCTCTCGCTGGCTCGGCACTTTTCTCCATGCCTCTTGACTCTCTGCACATTGTCGTTCTCACTGGAGCAGGAGTCCACAGTCGTGGACGACTCCTCGGAGGTTGCTGGGGTGCCTGTGGGCGGCCAGGGGGCCCATCAGGCTGCTTGCGCCGAAGTCCGCTGGGCCGCTTGCATGGGTGACTTGGCCCTCTCAGGTGTGGCCCCCCAGGATTTGAAGACTCTGACCCTGCTCCTCACTGCCTCAGCCGCTTGGGCCTCTCACAGTACCTCGTTGAACGTGAGGCGATGGTCGTGGGTCATCAACTTTTTCTGGACCTCCTCGTCCCTTAGGCTGCACAGCATGCGGTCTCGAAGGGCTATGTCCAGGTCCTCCCATTGGCAGTGGACGGCCACCAGCCTGAGGGCCGCCGCATAGGTGGACACGGATTCTCCCGGGCGCTGGTCCTACCTGTGGAACGCGACCTGGGCCGGAAACATGGAGACGGGCGGCTGGAAGTGTTCCCTCAGCATTGTGAGGATGCGGTCAATGGGTACCGCATCGACCTTCCGGGGAGCCAGCAGGTTCATCAGGATGCACAGCGTGGCCGGCCCCACCTGGGCTAGGAAGTGCGACCGCACCTTCCCCTCGTCGATGCCTGCATAAGAACATAAGAACATAAGAACAGCCTTGCTGGAACAGGCCACAGCCCATCCAGTCCAGCATTCTGTCTCACACAGTGGCTCACCATTTCCTTCAGGGTATTCCCAAGCAGATGCCTTCACCTGCTTAGGATTCCCTGGAAATGATATTGAGAGATATCCTGCCTATCTCTCCAACCCCGAGGTTGTCCTTAAGTATCCATAATTATAGCCATTGATACCCTTGTCCTCCATGAACTTATCTAATCCTTTCTTAAAGCTGTCAAGACTGACAGCTGTCACCACTTCTTCTGGCAGGGAGTTCCATAGACCAGTAATCCTCTGGGTGAAAAAGTACTTTCTCTTATTTGTTTGAGAACTAGTACCCAAAAGTTTCATGGAGTGTCCCCTAGTCCTAGTGTTATGCGATAGGGAAAACAGTTTTTCCTTATCTACTTTGTCCATACCGTGCATGATTTTATAAACTTCAATCAGGTCACCTCTTAGACGTCGTCGTTCAAGAGTGAAGAGGCCCAACCGTTGCAGCCTCAGATGGTAAGGAAGGTGTTCCAGTCCCCTAATCATTCTGGTTGCCCTCCTCTGCACTTTTTCCAGCTCCATAATATCCTTCTGGAGGTATGGCGACCAGAACTGTACACAGTATTCCAGATGGGGCCTCACCATAGATTTATAAAGAGGCAAAATGACACTTGCTGACTTATTTTCTATACCCTTCCTAATGATCCCTAGCATTGAGTTTGCTTCTTTCACTGCTGAGGCACACTGGGTTGACACCTTCATTGAGTTGTCGACCAGGACACCAAGGTCCCTTTCCTGGTTTGTCGCAGAGAGTTCAGACCCCATCAGTTTATAAATGTAATTGGGGTTCTTTGCCCCAACATGCATCACTCTGCACTTACTAATGTTGAAACTCATTTGCCACTGTTTTCCCCACTCCCCCAGTGTCGAGAGATCCCTCTGGAGCTCCTCACAATCTCTCACAGTTTTCACTACCCTGTATAATTTAGTGTCATCAGCAAATTTGGCTACCTTGCTTTTTACTCCTACCTCTAGATCATTTATGAAGAGGTTGAAAAGCAGGGGTCCCAGTACTGAACCTTGGGGGACCCCACTCTTTACTTCCCTCCACTTGGAGAAGTGTCCATTTAGTGCTACCCTCTGTTTCCTGTCCCTTAGCCAGTTGCTGATCCAGGACAAGACCTGTCCCTTTATTCCATGACTGGTAAGTTTATTCAAGAGCCTTTGGTGTGGGACCTTGTCAAAAGCTTCTGAAAGTCCAGATAAACAATGTCAACTGGATCCCCCTTATCCACATGCTTGTTGACACTCTCAAAAAATTCCAACAGATTAGTGAGGCATGATTTGCCCTTGCAAAAGCCATGTTGGCTCTCCTTTAGCAGCGCCTTCTCTTCTATGTGCCTATTAATTCTATCTTTTAGGATGGTTTCCATCACTTTACCTGGGACACATGTCAAACTGACAGGTCGGTAATTTCCTGGATCACCCCTGGATCCTTTTTTGAAAATTGGTGTTACATTCGCTACCTTCCAGTCATCAGGCACAAAGCCTGATTTGAGGGAAAGATTATATATTTTGGCTAGGAGATCAGCAATTTCATCTTTAAGTTCCCTGAGAACTCGTGGATGGATGCCATCTGGTCCTGGTGATTTGTTAGTGTTTAGTTTAATAAGACATGCAAGGACCTCCTCCCTGGTTATTTCTATCTGGCTTAATTCTTCGGTTTCCCTCCCTACGAAGATAGGCTCTGTTTTGGGCATGTGGCCTCTGTCTTCTTCAGTGAATACTGAAGCAAAGAATTCATTGAGTCTCTCTGCAATCTCTGTTTCCTCTTTAATAACCCCTTGCCTTCCATTGTCATCTAATGGTCCAATGGCCTTCCTAGTTGGGTTCTTACTTCTAATGTACTTAAAGAAGTCTTTGTTATTTCTCTGAGTATTTTTAGCTATACGCTCCTCAAAGTCTTGCTTTCCTTTCCTGATTGTTGCCTTGCATTTGTTCTGCCAGAATTTATGTTTCTGCCTGCTGTCCTCATTCGGACAAGCCTTCCATCTTCTAAATGAGCTTTTCTTGCTCTTGATCACTTCCCGAACAGCTCCTGTAAGCCACATTGGAGTCCTCTTGGACCTGGCAGTGCCCCTTTTCCTTTTGGGTATGCATTCCAATTGAGCCTCTGTTATTGTTTTTGTAAACAGCCTCCATGCCTCTTGGAGTGTTTGGACTCTCTCAATTTTCCCTTTCAGCTTCTTTTTTACTAGTTTCCTCAACTTTGGGAAATTTCCTTTTTGAAAATTTAAGGTCTCTGTGTTAGATTTTATCAGTGACTTGCGGTCTATGATCAAGTTAAACATAATTGAGTTGTGGTCACTGTTCCCTATTGGATCAGTCACATTAACATCTTGCACCAGATCCTGAGTATTACTCAGGATCAAGTCAAGGATTCTTGTACCTCTAGTTGGGTCTTCAACCATCTGTCCCAGGGAACAATCATTTAGCATATCTAGGAACTTTATCTCTTTATCATGTGCTGAACAACAGTTCACCCAGTCTATATGAGGGTAATTGAAGTCCCCCATTATAACTAGGCTTCCCTTCTTAGATGCCTCCTTTACAACATTCTCCAACTGCCAGTCTCCCTCAAGAGTTTGGGTCGGAGGCCGATAGTATATGCCTACTGTTAGACCATCCTTGTGGCCTGGTACTCTTACCCACAGAGCTTCTAATGGTGACTCCAAATCACCTAGATATTCCAATTCATACGATTTTATCACTTCTTTGAGATACAAGGCCACACCACCTCCCATTTGCCCCTTCCTATCCTTCCTGTACAGTTTGTAGCCTGGGATAACTGTATCCCATTGGTTATCATCCGTCCACCAGGTTTCAGTGATACCAATAATATCAATATTCTTATCTATTGCTAAGTATTCCAGCTCCCCTATTTTGTTCCGGAGGCTTCTGCCATTTGTATACAAGCATTTATATATGCTTTTCTGACACAGTCTTTTGAATCCAGTTGCATTGTTAGACTGCCTCTTGCATCCTTCTGCTAGAATGCTAGTCACTAGCTCCTCGCTCTGCTCAGTAATTTTTGCATCCTCCTCACTACTCAAGTACACACTTTCCCGAACCGGATGCTGCCCAGCTCCTGTCGGCTTTCCCCCAGTTATCAGTTTAAAAGCTGCTCTGCAGCCTTTTTGATGTTGAGTGCCAGCAATCTGGTCCCATCATGGTTCAAATGCAACCCATCCCTCCTGAACAGATTTGGCTTGTCCCAAAATGTTCCCCAGTTCCTGACAAATCTGAAACCCTCCTCTCGACACCACCGTCTCATCCACGCATTGAGGCTTCTGAGCTCTGCCTGCCTGGTAAGTCCTGCGCGAGGGACAGGCAGCACTTCTGAAAATGCTACCTTGGAAGTCCGGGACTTCAATCTTCTTCCTAACAACCTGAATTTGGCTTCCAGGACAGACCGCTTGGCCTTCCCAACATCATTGGTACCAACGTGTACCATGACAACTGGCTCGTTCCCAGTTCTCTCTTAACAATCTATCTAGATTTCTTTGATGTCTGCAACTTTTGCACCTGGCAGGCAAGTCACCATACGGTTATCATGTGCATCACAAATCCATTTCTCTGTATTTCTAATTATTGAATCGCCTAGTACAAGGAGCCTCTCTCCTGCAATCTGTTCATCTACATGCACCTCATCAACCATATTAAGGGAGAGAACCTCAGTTTGTTCCTGTTGTTTATCTTCCTGGATCTCATCAAGTGTGATGAAAGAGAGATCATCAGGTGGAACCAGTTGTTCCTCTGTGTGTTCCTCATCAGGTGTGATGAGGGAAAGAGCCTCAAATTTATTCTGTAATTTCAGACTCTCAGAGTGATCCCCTACTCTTCTCCTCCTTTGAGTCACATTCCTCCAAACATCTACCTCCTGAGTTAGTGAAGGGCCTTCTCCCTCAGAACTGTGCCCTGTCTCTTCTTTGTCCAGCATAGTCTGTTCTGCTCTGTCCAAGAACAGCTCAAGCTCCTTAATTTGTTGATGGTTAGATATAAGGGCCTCTAGCTGCTGGACCTTCTCTTCTAGTAGTGCAACCAGCTTGCACTTGCTGCAAGTGTAGTTCTCCATATGCTTTGGCAAGAACACAAACATGGCACAAGTATTGCAGGTAACTACAACTGTTCCCTCAGAATCCATTTTAACAAGTGCAGTATTCTGGGCCTCAAAAATGTACACGTTTACTACCTTTCTACCTAGTAAGACTATATTCTTCCTTTGTTACTACTTTGCAATCTCGCCTCTAAAGCAGCTCTACTCCAACTGCAAAATTTACCAGTGCTCGCTTCCTTTGTTTGGCTCTCCTCAGCAGCAGCTCTGCTTAAGAGCACATGCAGAGTCAAAAGGGCTGACCCTGAAAGAGCTCAGAGCTTTTAAAGGTTAGTGTGGCTCCGTCCCTATGAGTCACAGTTCAGGGAAGGGCCTGGTGTGGCTCTGCCCCCCTGCTTCTGGAAGCTTCAAACTGCTTCCTCTGTTTGAACAGAGGTGGTTCTCAGCAGTTTAAATTATCAATTTAAATTAGTGGAGGCCTCTAAAGCAGCTCTACTCCAACTGCAAAACTTACCAGTGCTCGCTTCCTTTGTTTGGCTCTCCTCAGCAGCAGCTCTGCTTAAGAGCACATGCAGAGTCAAAAGCACAGCATCCATCGCGTGCCGAAACTGGCACTCGTACAGCTCCCATTGCTCAGGATCGCTGATGTCGAATTGGTGAGGCTTGATCTTGGGATACGCCATGGATCCCATCCTCGTCGCCAATTTAGTGTCTTGCACGGAAGACAAAGAAGGAGCTGTAGTGAGGGCTAAAACACAGCTTTATTGCATGATGGTCAGGATGAACATGTGGTAATGGCAGAGATACAGCTCCTTTTATACTGCAACAATACATTTAAAAAGGGTTACACGGTAGCGTTTTGGTTGCTACCTGCATGACATCATTCTGAGTCACGCCCTTCTTCTCCAGGTGTTCCTTGCGCGGGAAGGTTCCCGCGGCTGCCGGTGATTGGGGGAATTTGAACCATGTGAGCTGAACGCTCGCAGCTGCCCTCTATGGGTAGCTAGCTCACGTTCCTTTAACTGCTGAGTTACATTGTGATCATTGTCAGGTTACATTCAGACATTCTTAAAGTGATACAGTTACATACACAACAATAGTAGTCATAAATGTTCAAAGGACTGGTTCATGCAAACAACCTGGCAATAGGCTAACTCTTTGAGCAATGTTCTTCGGTATTTCAGTTTGATCCCAAGTGTGTTTGTCTGCCAGACTGAATAAGATGCTAGCAAAGAGCCTTAATAGATGTGTTTAAGCTGGTACAGGACTCTTTGCCCTTTTCATTCCAATAGTCTAGTCTAGTGCAGATATCTGGCTAGAATGTGTCTGCTAAATACATCATGGAAGTTAGGAATGCCGACACATTTAAAGTTTAGCTCAAATGGTCTCCGTGCTTTGTGTACTTTTAACAGGTTCCCCTACCTGTAAGTGGTTACTCTTCTATGGGGACACTAATTCTCCTTCGTATAGTTTGTGAATCCCCACTCATGGGTTATGCGCCTGCGCAGAACGGAGATCGGAGGCTTGAAAAGCTATTGGTCTAAAGTTTTGGCGGTAAGACCGCCCACCATACCGCCCACCCTGAGGCGCCCGCGTGCCATTTTACCTCAGTTCTCTTCTTTCCGCCGTAGCAGCAGGACGATCGTCGAGAGCTTCTCAGTTTTTATCGCCCTTCTGAGGGAAAGCTTTAGCTAATTTCAGCAATTTTTGCCGGCAATCTTGTCCCACGGGCAGGATTGCCAACCCGGCGCTGTTTCTTCTTTCGAGTGGACTCAGTAGCCAATTTTTTCGCATCGATCACCGTCTCCCCCCTCAAGGGGGTGGCGGCTGGTCCGCCCTTCGGGGTATTTGCTTCCAGAAACTTCCACTGGAAGAATTTTTTCCGCGGTTGATGGCTGCAGCTTTTAAACAGTGCACGGCTTGCCTTAAGAAGTTCCCGGCTTCCGACGGCCACAGCCTGTGCCTCTTTTGTTTGGGAGAGTCACATCAGAGCCAGTCCTGCCCGGATTGCAAAAAGTTTACGCGCCTCGCGGTGCAGAACCGAAGCAATCGCCTCAAGGCTCACCTGATGGAGCTCGCTCTGGCTCCCGCTGCGTCTGCTTCCACGTCTGCCGCTGCCTCCCAGCCTCCGCCGGCTTCTTCCTCCATGCTTCCGATTAGGAAGAAGAAAAAGAAGGACAAGAACAGTGAGAAGAAGCGCAAGCGTGAGTCGGAAAAGAGACGGTCGCTTCCTCCCACCCCGCGCACACCCGCCTCTCCCGGGCCTTCGCCGCCGTTCTCGACCGCCCGATGTCCTTCTCCGGGGTCCTCCATCTGGGGAGGTCGGTCGTCTTCCGGGTCACCTGAGAAAGGACGCAGGGCTGGGGCTCCAGCTCACCCACTTCAGGTGCTCCCCTCTCCTCCTCGGGGAAGAAATCGTTCGCCGAGGCAGGCCTCCGTCTCCCCAAGGCCCAGGACGCCGACAGACGACGCGGTCGTCACCGTTCCGACGACCGTTTCGCCGACGCCGACGCCGGCCACCGTTTCGACGCCCACCGTTTCGTGGGCCACCATCCCGCCGGCCACCGTGGCTCTACCGTCAGCGGACTCGGATGCATCCCAGATGGCTCTCGTTCGAGAAATGTTCCAGGTCATGGCGTCGTTTGCGACCAAGTTCCAGACCTCCATGCCTGCGGCCTCTGCGGCTCCGGTTCCGACCACCGCAAGCCCCGGGTATGCCGGCCCTGCCGTGGCCCCACCGACCTCCCGTGAGTCGAGTGCCCGCTCCGCCGGCCCACCCAACCCGTCGTGGTGTGGTCCGGACGTTGATGCGGTGGACTCCCATCCCGCCGGCCCGCCCAGGCCGTACTGGCGCGGTCCCGACGTGGATGAAAGAGTTCCTCCCTCGTCCTCCGATGAGTCCAGCTCGTCGTCGGAGGAGGACAAGGGAGACGTCGACGCCGAGCGCACGCCGGAGCAGACTATCGGCGCGGTGGACCCACCGCGTGGTGAGGACCAACGCTCGCTGACCGCCATGCTCACAAGGCTGGGCACCGCACTCAACCTCAAAGTCGATCAACCGCCGCTGGAGGGTGAGGATCAGATGACCGCGAAGCTCGACAGACGTGCTGTACGGCCGGTCCACATAACCATGCTCCCCTCCCTTCGTGGTCCAGAAGAAGGACGGAGGCCTTCGCCCGATCCTGGACCTACGCCGCCTGAACAAATGCATCCACACCAGGAAGTTCCGGATGGTGACCCTGCAGACCGTCCTCCCCCTCATCAACAAAGGGGACTGGTTCACAGTCATAGACCTCAAGGATGCTTACTTCCACATCTCCATCCTCGAGGAACACAGACGGTTCCTCCGCTTCCGCATCGACAATCCGTGTACCAGTACCGGTGCCTACCGTTCGGTCTGGCCACGGCACCGCGGGTCTTCACCAAATGCATGGCTCCGGTGGCTGCATTCCTCCGCCAACGGAGCATCAGGGTCTTCCCGTACATCGACGACTGGTTGATCGTCTCCCCCACCAAATCGTCAGCCGTTCGGGACACACAATATACGGTCCACCTCATAGAGAGTCTCGGCCTCAGGATCAACTTCACCAAATCGAAGTTGACTCCCTCTCAACGCGTCGAGTACATCGGAGCGGTACTCGACTCGCTTGCTACGAGAGCCTACGCCCCCCAGAAACGCTTACAGGACATTGCGCAGGGGGTGAGCGAATTGCGCACCAAACCGTGCATCCGGGCGAAGAAGGCTCAAAGACTTCTAGGCCTGATGGCCTCAACGACGGCAGTGATTCCCCACGCCAAGTTGAAATTCAGGTCCCTGCAATCGTGGCTCCTTCACGAGTTCGACGCACTTCGGGAGAGCCAGTCCAAACGTTTGACCCCGTCTCCAGAACTGAGGGACCAACTGCTGTGGTGGTCTACACCACTCAACGTGGCCACGGGGAAGAGCTTCTACCCCCCGCAACCCTCGTTGCAGATACTGACCGACGCAAGCAACCTCGGCTGGGGCGCTGCTTGCGGGACTCTCACGGTCAACGACACCTGGACACCACACGAAACGGTGCACCACATAAATTACTTGGAACTGCTGGCCATTTGGAAGGCCCTGCGTTCCTTCGAGACTCTGCTCACCGGCAAGGCGGTTCAAGTGGCCTCGGACAATACCACGGCGGTGGCGTACCTCAACAAGCAGGGAGGAACACGGTCCACCACCCTCCTGTACCTTGCAGTGCAGTTGTGGGAATGGTGCCTGGAGAGGCACATTTTCCCAATTGGAGTGCACATTCAGGGCACACTGAATGTTTTGGCAGACCACCTGAGCCGTCTCACCTCGACGACCCACGAATGGGAGCTGGACGACGGGGTGTTCCAGTCGCTTTGCGAGGCCTGGGGAACGCCGAGCATCGACCTCTTTGCATCGGAGTCCAACAGGAAGCTCAGCAGGTACTGCTCCAGAGCAGACATCGGACTGAACTCCGAAGGCGATGCCTTCATGAAACGGTGGGATCAGGACTATCTCTATGCCTTTCCTCCGTTTCCTCTGGTCCAGAAAGTACTCACCAGGATGTACCAACACAGAACCAATGCAATCCTGGTGGCGCCAGCATGGCCGCGCCAACCCTGGTTTCCGCTACTGTTGCGCATGTCGTCACAGTATCGCACACTGCCGGAGTCACCGACGCTTCTCCAAATGGAGCACGGCCAGCTGCACCATTCGGACCTGCCCAGCCTCCACCTCACCACGTGGAGGATAACCCCAGACTGTCCAGGATCCTTGAGCTAGCGCGGCGCCCTTCCACAAGGAGGTCCTACGCTTCCAAATACAGGCGCTTTTGTGCTTTCCTGGCTTCCCAGCACATGGCCCCCCCGCAGGCGGGACTGCAGGACGTTTTAACCTACCTACTCCATTTGGCGGAGTCTGGCCTTAGCATCACCTCCATCCGAGTGCACCTCGCAGCAGTGGTGGCGCACTCCCCGGCTGGTTCGCCCGCTGCTGGGGCTTTCCGTGACCAAATGGTGAAACGTTTTCTCAAGGGACTACGGAACGCTTTCCCTCCGGTCAGGACTCCTACAGCTCAATGGTCACTGTCTACCGTGCTCAACGCGCTCACCAGGACCCCTTTCGAGCCCATGGCCACCAGCGATGTTCGCCTCCTCACATGGAAAACGGCATTTCTTGTGGCTATCACGTCAGCACGACGAGCTGGAGAACTGGTTGCCCTGAGAGCAGACGCACCATTTCTCCAATTCTTCAATGACCGCGTCGTTCTCCAAGCGGACATCACCTTCCTGCCCAAGGTGGTCTCCAAGTTTCACATGGCACAGACTATCTCCTTGCCAGCTTTCTTCCAGAACCCCTCTAACGTCCAAGAAAGGATTTGGCACACGCTGGATGTGAAACGAGCCTTATTGTTTTACACCAGCAGGACAAGAGAGTTCAGGAAGTCACAACGCCTCTTCGTGGCTTATGGGGGAAAGTCCAAGGGTGAACCCATTTCTGCTCAAAGGTTCTCCAAATGGATCACTTCTACCATCTACCTGGCCTACGAGTCAGCGTCACTGCCACCTCCACCGCATGTCAGGGCGCATTCCACCAGGGCGGTGGCCACATCCACTGCCTTCCTGGAGGGCACACCGCTTGAGGACATTTGTAAGGCTGCCACATGGTCCAGACCTTCCACATTTGTCCAGCACTACAGGGTGGACACCAGAGCCACTGCGGACGCCAGGCTTGGCCGTGTCATCCTCACCAGAGGGCTCCGGACTCATCGCCCCTGACGGGTCAACCTACCGCATCTTCATCGCATCGTGGGATCATCTCATCCGACTGCCCACCGACCAAGTGAGTGTGAGCTTGCTAATCTCCCATGAGTGGGGATTCACAAACTATACGAAGGAGAAAGTTCGGTTTCACTTACCAGTGATAACTTTCGTTCTTCGAGTATATAGTTTGTGAATACACACTACCCACCCTGCCTCCCCTCTTGAGCTGCACGGATGAGATCAATTGGTTTATCCTGTGCTTGGCTTAAGTATGGAACTGAGGTAAAATGGCGCGCGGGTGCCTCAGGGTGGGCGGTACGGTGGGCGGTCTTACCGCCAAAACTTTAGACCAATAGCTTTTCAAGCCTCCGATCTCCGTTCTGAGCAGGCGCATAACCCATGAGTGTGTATTCACAAACTATATACTCGAAGAACGAAAGTTATCACTGGTAAGTGAAACCGAACTTTCCTGACTGTAAAACTCCTTGGGATCAAAGGCACTGCTTTAATGGAAGAGGCTACACTTTCCATAGAACTGCAAATGATGGCTATGTTATAAAGGCACTATCAAACTGGAGACAGAGGGAGGTGGGGGTGAGAGATGGGAAATGTTCTTAATGTTTCTCAAGTTTTAAATTCTCCCTCCCCCTACTTATACATAAAATAAAATAAATATATGTAAAACTCATATATAGCGCCTTATGTCACCAACCAGCAGCCATCAATATGACAGATGAAGAATAAAGAAGGGAAGGAAAATGGTTGGAGGTTTGGTTTCACCAGGACTAACACATGCAAACAGTTTAATAAGCTGGCATGACAAATGATGACTTAGAAAGTTTTATGAATTATGCAGCCTTCATCTTAGTATGGAAATGAATCCAACTTTCATGGGTACGTTGGAGATAAAATATTTATCAAATCTGTTCACATGCAAAGGCCCGGGAGTGTAATGAACAGTGCTTTAATTACTTCCCATTATTATATTTGAGGTGGCAGACAATGGAAGAAAGATCTTCTCCAGGGCAACCCAAGCCTGTGCTCCAACACACATTTGTCAGATGCATTATTAGAGAAATGTTTAATACTGCTAAGAATTAAAGTAAACTATTTATTTAAAATCACACAGTAGAACAGGGGTTTCCAACCTTTTCAAGCTGGGTTACGGGTCACGCTCTCTCAGTCAGCTTTGAGGGCTGGATGGCCATTTTGCCCTGCCTGCACGATGGGGGTGGTTATTTTGTCCTAACAACTTCAAAGTGGTGGCCATTTTGTTTTTTGAATGTCCTTGGAGGGTGGGGTGCCCAAATGAAATGGCACAGCAGGCCGGATCCAGCCTGTGGGCCTTAGGTTGGGAACCCCTGCAGTAGAACCTTGAATGGAGTGCCAAGAGATTTTTTTAACCTTGGGAATTCCAATGCATTGTGGATCAGCAGTCGGGTTAGGGCTAGATTTACCTGTCTTTCATTATTATTATTAATATCATTATTACTTAGATTTCTATGCTGCTTTTCTTCCCCTAAGGAAACTCAAAGCGGTTTACAGAATGCAAAATACAATATCTAGAATACAAAAGCAACATACAAAATCTAAATTCCCACAATATAAAAAATGACAATTATAAAATTATATATAAACATCAATAGCAGCACAAAAGTATACAAAACATAAAATGTCCAAGTACAAATCATCACAGAAAATAACAATTTAAAAATATACCCCAACACAGTCCCTTCCAAGTCCTTTCCAGATGGTTGGGTGGGGTGCGAAAGCGAGCACAATTCCTAGCGCTCCTAGCTGGCCAGTCTCCTCCGGGAGTGGAAGGAAAAGGAAGGAAGGAAGAGCATCCCCCCGCAGCTGCGGCGATTGTCCTTGGGGCAGTGGCGATCTTCGGCCTGGCCTGGGGGCTCACGGCCCTTTATCCCACCCTGCAAGGGATGGGAGAGGAGGGCGGGCCCCCTCGCAGTTGTGGCGATGGTCCATTGGGGCGGCAGTGGTCTTCAGTCTGGCCCAGTGGCCCACAGCCCTTTATCCCACCCCGCAAGGGACGGGAGAGGAGGGTGCCCCCTCCGCAGCTGCAGCAATGGTCCTTGGGGCTACGGCGATATTTTTTTTTTAATTCACTGAGAATTTCAGTTACCTCAGTGGGATGGTGCCAAACTACTGACAACCAGAGTATGCCATTTCTACTTTCCAACATCACAGTTTGTCAAAAACAAACACACACCAGCATGGTCTTCCTTCCTTCTTTCCTTGAAGGAAATTTTATCCCTGCTGCTGTCCAGGATGAGGCTTCTCAAATTCCAACCCTGCATCCACATCATGAGAGGTGGTAACAGGCTGAACTAAGGGATTGCTAGGAGTGGGCAAAGTATGGTGTGGCCTTGTGCCACTATGGCAGCCATGAAGGCCATCCTGGGTAGAGTTGCCACAATTCTCTCCCACAAAACCGGGACAGAAATATACTTGACAAAAATGGGTGGGTTATGTACAGAATTGCCTTTTTAAAAACAAACATAATATAATGACAGCTATAAAATACTTCCACATTAAATATATCAGTATATAAATGAATTTATTTACAACAGTTAATTCTTACTGTAAGATGATCTATTATACTTCTGAGAAATTGACGTCAACTCTTAACATCCTCAGTTCCAGGAAACACACTGGTCACATTTACCGGGCAGTGATGTGAGGCGAGGACGTTAAGATTTGTCTCCAGGTATACGCCAACTCCAATGTGGCAGGAAATCACTCATTTAATGGCGAGAGCTCGAATTTATTTTAATGGTATGTTATAATACACAATCAGTAAGTTTTAAAAATCCAGGACTTTAACATGATTTTTATTGAACTGGTCAGGACAATTTTTCTGACCTTGAATACGGGACAATCCCAGTTTTCCGGGACATATGGCAACCCTAAACCTGGGTCTCCCTGAAACAATCTGGCAAAAGGAGCTCTGATGAAGTTGCGAAATGCACAGCAAACCGGCAATGGATATTCTATTGCTACAGGAAGCCAAAAGAGATACAAAGATGCTGATCAAGTGGGAAATGACTGTGGGAGTGTTAAATGACTAAGAGACAGAACAACAAAGTACAAAATAGGAACTCTGAATATAACCGTCTTGAGAAATAAAACAGAGGAAATTTTAGAAATATTGGAAAGAAGAGAGATTAAGTTAATGGGTCTAGTTGATATAAAGATGCAAAGGACGTGGGAGTAAGAAAGTTCATAAAGGATACTTGCTTACATACTCAGGAGGGGTCACAGCAGAGAACAGAATGGGCTTCTTGGTGCATCCAGACTTAGCAAAATGCATACTATAGCAATAGCAATTCTTCTTCTTCCATGTCTAGGCCAGAGGTGAAATTGTCAAAATGAAGGCACCTTGTGGTGAGTTCATTCTGCAGTTCCTTTCACCTGACCTAGTGTGAGAAATATTAGCCTGGGACACAAGCCGATTGGGGATAAAAAAAAAAAACCACAGTCTTTGAGGAGGTTCTTTCTGTGTACCCCAGCAAAAGCAATTACTTAGTACTCTCTCTGGGCGGTTCACAAGTTAAGAACATAAGAACAGCCTTGCTGGAACAGGCCACAGCCCATCCAGTCCAGCATTCTGTCTCACACAGTGGCTCACCATTTCCTTCAGGGTATTCCCAAGCAGATGCCTTCACCTGCTTAGGATTCCCTGGAAATGATATTGAGAGATATCCTGCCTATCTCTCCAACCCGGAGGTTGTCCTTAAGTATCCATAATTATAGCCATTGATACCCTTGTCCTCCATGAACTTGTCTAATCCTTTCTTAAAGCTGTCAAGACTGACAGCTGTCACCACTTCTTCTGGCAGGGAGTTCCATAGACCAGTAATCCTCTGGGTGAAAAAGTACTTTCTCTTATTTGTTTGAGAACTAGTACCCAAAAGTTTCATGGAGTGTCCCCTAGTTCTAGTGTTATGCGATAGGGAAAACAGTTTTTCCTTATCTACTTTGTCCACACCGTGCATGATTTTATAAACTTAATTAAAGTTTAAAGTTAATTAGCATTTTGCCCCCAACAAGCTGGGTACTCATTTTATTGACCTCAGAAGGATGGAAGGCTGAGATAACTTTGATCCCTGTCAGGATCGAACTCACAATGTTTTGGCCAGCAGTTTAACTACTGTGCCACCAGGGCTCTTAATACTAAATATCAACAACTATTTGGACAGAATAATAATACTGAAAATCAAGAGAGGAGAACAAATTGAAATGTAAAAATTCAAGCTATAATAAGTTTAGTGCTGAACCTTAAATCTGGATTAGGGATTTGAAGTTTTTCTTAAAGTGAAGATAAAATTAAGGGAAACTCCTTACAGTACCTCTTCACTTAGTATTTTCTAAGCAACAGGCAAAAGATATAGGAATGGAGCTAGCAAAAATAAAAAGACAGATAAATGAAATAAAAATGTAATAAAGATGTTTTTTAAACTGATAATTCTACAATGCATCTATATCAAGCCTGTCTAGGGAGGTAGTCAGAGATTTTACTCTGAGGATGGCTCCTGCATTAGACGGCAGTCCTGTCTTTGTGAAACTCTATGGTTTCTATGTTGAGTTTTGAAATACTTTGGCTTCTAATGGGCCAATATATATTTTATAGCATTTACACCTAACATTTAGGAAAACTATTGCCAGCAAAATTGCCTTCCTCCTGGGGATTTTTTTTAAAAAGAAACAGCTCAGCTTCTTCTAAGCCTGGCCAAAAAATTTCTCTGCTTGAAGAGTAGCAACAAGTTTCCCCATACCATTCAGCTATTTCGATGGGTGGGGAGGCTCACAGCAAAGACGCCGACCATCGCCGCCACTGTGCCACGGGACCCACCTTCCACCGCCTCCTCTGGCTAGGACTTTAAAAGGCCGTTGAGGTGGTAGAACTTTTGTTGATATATTAGAATCTGCTAGGGATAGGAATGAGTTTGTTGTGTGAGGTGGTGTTGTCTGTTTGGTTGATTTCTATTGTAACTTATTCGTATTATTCCTCTTTGCCTACATTGTATCTTGTTGTTGGTTACTGTAAATGTTGTAAATCACTTTGAGTCTCCCATTGGGATGAGAAAAGCAGTATAAAATTTAAATAAAAATAAATAAATAAATAAATAAAGCCTGCCATACTCATTGAAAATTTTTAAATAAAAAAACACATTATAACCCATCTAGCCAGGTTATCCTGCTATGGTAATAGAGTAGACCACACTGCTAGTGACTTAACACTGAGAGTTAGGTGGTGGTTAACTTACCTGGCAACCCTGAGGACTAATGGCTTGGGTGCCAAAGTACACAGGGAAGGGTGATGGTCCCCAAGTGGATTAAATCCTACTGAAATCCATCTTGATGGAGGGCAGTAGCTTTATCAATACTGTACTGGCCTGGGGTCAATGAGGACTTTGTGTGCCAAAAGGGCTCAGGATCAGAAAGTGACTCATGGAACTGGATCAGTGGTATGGGTGTCATCAGTGGTAGGCATTGCAGGTTCGCACCAGTTCACCAGAACTGGTAGCAGAAATTTTGGCTGGCCCCACCCATTCAAGTTTTGAAATAAAGTAGTCCTAATTCGGGTGCAATGCAGAGCTTTCCCCCTGGCCACACCCACCATACTATGCCCACAGTGTGGTAGTAATTTTTTTTGAGCCCACCACTGGGTGTCGTGTTGCAATACAGAAGTCAGATGAAAGGCCACCACATTATATTATCAGAACAGTCTTCATGGCTGTCAGAAAATGAAAACAAAAACACTGCAGCACTTTAAAGACTGCTATATTTTTACTGTGAGCTTTTGTGAATCAAGTCCACTTCTTTAGACAAAGGAGTAAAACTTCCAGTTATGGTTTATATACACCAGATGCAAGGGTCAAGATGCCACATGGCAAATGGATCACGAAGCAATGAGGTAAAGAGTAGTCAAGCAAAATGACAGACATGAGGATCGCCATGAGGATAGCCAATATTTGGAATTGGATACGGCAGAATAATAATAAGAAAGGCATCTCTCTAATCCCAGTAAAAGCAAAAGAGCAAACAAAGAAGTACGGAATCTTTCCTACATTTTCATGATATCCCCCAATCTGCTGCTTTAGGTAGCTACTGCACTCTACTTAATAACAGGGCTGGCCCTGGCTGGGAGAAAGGATAACATTTCCTGCTGGTTGTGGAACAGTTAAAGTGTCCAGGAATGCCTGAAAGGAACTTTTTGTCAGCTCCAGCAGGTAATCATTGGGTAAACTGTAATCTGCAATTAAAGCCTTAGCTGACTGATCACAGAGGAAAAAAAGCTATTAACCCTTAGATTGTGATGGTGGTTTTATGCCAGCCACCGCAATGTCACTTTCATTGACCCATGTCTATTTCAAGCCTTTTTCTCGTACAAAAGCCTGTTGATGAAAAAAGGAGAGGCATCCATCCAACAAGATTAAAAGTACATTTGGTTGCAAGTGAGTACCTCCTTGTTTATTTGCTTCTTTTATCTAGTAACAAGTCTGTGAATTGCTGTCCTGCTGGTTCTTCTTCTTTCATGTCCAGATCAAACTTTGGACTGCCAAAATGAAGCCACTTCCTCGGCTTTGTCGTTGGCCAAAATTAAATATTCATCAGTATATGTTTCTGGTAGCAATTGGCACACCAGCAAATGAGCTGGATCCTGTATCTCTCCACATTAACACAGTGTGTTGTTGTCTGCCAGCAGCCCCCACTTGAACATGTTGGTCTTGCATTTAGGAACTCTGATCCTCAGCCTATTCAGGGTCCTACAAGTGATGTAGGGGAGGTTGAGTTCCTCAGCCATATCCTTCTTGAATGCTATTTCTTGTTCAGTGAGCGCCTTCTTCTCTCTTCTAAGTTGGTTTTGTTCTCAAGAATGTTTGTTCTTGCCTGGTGTATGTGTGCACGTGTGCACGTGCGCACACATGTGCGCATGCACACACACACACCAGCAGAAGAGAAGAAAAACTCTCAAGACAAGCAATGCTAGAAAAGACAGTTTGTTTCATATGGAGGCTTTTAACACCCAAATGCCCATTCCTCAGGGCTATCAAGATCTTTTGGCCTGACTGCCCATCTTCTCACACTTGTCACTGCTGACTGCTAGCACATTTCCAGGTGAACAAGCACTGCTAGGAGGTGCTGGCCTCAGCTGTCAGTCATAGCATCTGCACCACTAGGGCCAACCCTTAGTTATAACCTGTTGCTGCACACAGCTGCTCTTTGACAATGAAGCCAATTTGTGTTTATCTGTGATGCACGGGATTGTAAACACTGATATTCTTACAGAGCTTGGAAAGTATAGTTTACTTTTGGGCTATAACTCCCAGAATCTTGCTGGTTTGGGGAATGCTGGGTGTCGTAGTACAAACATGTAACTTTCCCCTGCTATCTCTCCATAGATTTCTGCTATTTCAGCTCTCATCTCCTTCTTCAAGCACCTAATCCAATTCCAAATATTAGCGATCCTTATGGCAATTTGCCATGAATAGTGTCTTAGGAACAAAATAGTGCAGTGGCCTTCCATTTGCCTTCCACATTGCAGCATGACACCAGTACCACTGATCCAGTTCCACCAGTCATTTTCTGGTCCTGAGCCCTTTTGGCACGCAAACTCCTCATCAGCCCCAGGCCAGTATTGATGAAGCTGCGATCCCCCATCAAGATGGATTCAAGTGGGATTTAATCCATTTGGGGACCATCATCTTCCCTGTGAACTTCATTACCCAAGGCTGTCAGTCCTCAAGGTTGTCAGGCTAATTAACCACCACCTGATGATCAGTCTTGAGTCATTGGCAGTAGGGTCTACTGTATTACCATATCGGGATAACCAGACATCTCTCCTGCTTATATGCAATTTCAAGCTTGTACAGTAAAAGCTCGACTTCCACATGCCTTGAGTTACATAAAAGTCGACTTACATAATGATTTTGTGCTAAAACTATGTCCTGATTTACACGATTTCCTATGAGTTTGCATCGAGTTACATAAAGATTCTTTTTCCTATGGGTTTGCTTTGAGTTATGTAAAAATTCATTTCCCTATGTGTTTGCTTTGATTTACATAAAAAAATCATTTTTCCTATGGGTTTGCTTCGAGTTATGTAAAAAACTGATTTAAGCAAAAGCCTATGGAATTGATTTTTTTGTAAGTAGGGGTTTTACTGTATTAGAAAAGTCTCTCGACATCACGAAAAGTTGCCTTCTTTCTATTCTGTTTCTTTGGCTGCCTCTGCACCTAACATTGTAACAAATATGCATTATTGATGTTAATGATGCTTTCTTCAAGACAGTGCATGCATTATACATCTCAGTTCATTAGCCTTTTCCATCTTGGGGTACAGACCGACCGATGCATCAAGATTATTTTTGTTCTTGGTGTGAAAGGGCATCTTGAACATCGTGCAGAGGCAAAGCAGCATTTGCCACACAGCAGGCTTCTTCAAGCTGGTGCCCTACAGATGGTGAGCAAGAACACCTCTAGCCTTGGCACCATGACCAAGGATTGAAACATCTGGGGCACCAAGGCACCCAGAGCACACCAAGATGGGGGAAGAGCAATGCACTGTGTGTTTGTCTTGTCATATATTGCATCCTTTATGTTTGTCTTGTCATATATTGCATCCATTAAACAACTGACAAGCCCCTGAAGAACTTCAGTGAAGTCCAGACTCCTTTCAGATTTTGAGGCCACTCACCCTTGGATCTGTTGTTCCACTCTCAGAGCATGAGTTGCTTTATCAATTGTTCCTCCCTCACAATCGATGTTGCCAGTGAGGCATCTTGCTATTGCTCCACACAAAATGTCTCCTGGATTGCAGCCCCAACGTGGAGGCCCCCTTGAACCTGTGGCCTGGGTCAAATCCCTTCCAGCCCCCACCCCATAAGGCTCGATGACAGTGCAGTGTTTACTCATAGTGTGGTGGCTTTGTGGTTAAGATGCTGAGCTCAAAGACTGGAAGGTCAGCAGTTTGAGACCCGAGTGCTGCATGATGGAGTGAGCTCCCATCTCTGTCCCAGCTCCTGCCAACCTAGCAGTTTGAAAGCAAGAAATTGCAAGAAGATAAACAGGTATTGCTTTGGTGTGGTGGGAAAGGTAACAGCATTCTGTGTGCTTGGGAATCTAATCATGCCTGCCACGTGACTGCAGAAATGTCTGTAGACACAGACAGTGCTGGCTCTTTGGCCAGGAGAAGAGCACCATACCCTAGAGCCGTGATGGCGAAGCTTGGCACTCCAAGGCGAATGGGTTTACTGTGATTCATCCGGCCCGTGCTGCCCTCGTCGCTCCCAGAAGTGAAAGTAAAATGCGCCCATACCGTTAAGACTCTTTTGAGTTAACCCTTCCTCCCTACGGGTGTGTTTTACTTCCACTTCCGGAAGCAACGAGGGCAGCATGGAGCGGATGAATCACAGTAAACCCATTCATGTGGATTCACAGGGTGCTTGGGCTTCTAGGAACAGAAGTCCAAGAACATCTGGAGTGCAAAGGTTCGCCATCACAGCTCTAGAGTCAGATACAACTGGCTTTCAGGCAAGGGAGCCCTTTACCCAAGTTTCAGTCCATTCAGTGCTGCTTACTTTCAGGTAAATGCACACAGGATTACATTATTTAACAGGTAACTTGAAGGCTAGAGTCCTAATACTGTCAGCTGCCAGACTAAGCCCTCTGGTGTAAACCTCCCTGGCAAATTAATGCTAGTAAAGGCATCATAATAAGTATAGGGTGTTGGGCACTGGATACAGGACCTGGCCTGCAACATGGTTTGCAAATGCTGACTTCTAGACCAACACTGATTCACTCGCGGAATTTGTGCTGATGGGCTTAACCCTGGCACAATTATTTAGTTAGAGCCCGACTTAAAAATATAAACAGACATGTTTGCAGTTTTCCCAGTGTCACCATTATGGCCTTCCTCTTAGATACTTGAAATATTCGAATGCTTCTGTTTCCAACACATTTTAAAAAGAAAACGAGAAAGAGAGATGAGGACTCCAGAAAGATTCTTATAAAAATAAAAGTCTTAAAAAACAAATAAAAGTCAGGTCCTAAGGATGTGGTTGGAATACTTTGGTGGTCACTAGGTCACGGCCTCCTTTCACCTTTTACGAACTTGAGAATAGATCTTGACATAAAAGCTAATAAGAAGAGACCCACACAAAACAGAAGGCTAGCCCATATTACAAGAGGCCGGGGCTGAAGGGAGGAATACACCCTGAGCATAAGCAAAGAAATGGAATTCCAAAGGCAGTTTTCCTAGTCAGCCATTTCGCTTAACTAGCATTGTTGTGATTTACAGTATCAGCACTAGGGCTGACACCTTTATGTCCCTCCTTCGTATCTCAGCAGGCCTCACAGACACAGCCCATGATAGATGCTGGTGAACTTTTCCTCTGATCACCTTCTGGAGAACTTTCCCATAATCTATTGTTTTCCATCACAGCGGAATACAAAACAAGTTTTCTCCCCCTTCCACCCTGGACTTTCGCTTAACTAGCTATTTTGCCCGATCTTTAAAGCAATGCACAGAATTTATTACATCACTGTGAAAGAGGTGTTAAGCTCCTCATCTCTTTACCCCATTCCTTGAACTTAAAATGGTCCAAAGTAAATCAACGTAATGGCCGGCCACCAAACGTTGTCACGGGACTGCTTATTCAGAACACTTAATTGAAAACATAAAAAGAGCAGAGCTTGCTAACATTGTGTGCCTGACGGGTACTGTATGAAAGTAATTCAGAGGCCTACAACCAGCTTCATCAGGAGAAAGAAATCAAATGAGGCAATGGAATATTCCCAGTTTTTCCATGTTTTTAAACAAACAGAAGATAATAGTTTTTACTGAAGAATGGTTTCATGTCACTGAGAATACCATCTGTACTATAGTGCCAGCATACAATCAGTCCTCATTATATAATACAATCTAGTTATGCCATACCATCTACTTAGCTCTTGAAAATGTTAGTTTAACTCCAAAATATTGACATGCATTTCTCACCAGTATGCATCCCCGTCACTACAATGAGACAAAAAAAAAGTTGGCCAAATGAGTTGGAGGTGAATAAAATTACTTGTTTTCTTTAATGAGCTTGGTTTTATGCATTTTCTAGTCCAATGTTAAAAAGCAGGCTATGATGCACAGAAAGAAAGAAAGAGAGAGAGAGAGAAAGAGAGAGAAAGAAAGAAAGAAAAAGAAAGAAAGAAAGAAAGAAAGAAAAGCAGCAATTTGCTTGATCTTTCTGCTGGGAGAATCATCACCTTTTAATATTCAATATGTTAGACTACTGTACTGCCATGAAGACATTGGCGGGGGAAAAGAAAGAAGGCTAGCAACTGTAAGCAATGCAAAAGCAATCACACTTATATACTACCTCATAGAACTTAGTGCACTCTCTGGGCAGTTCACAAGTTTATTAGCATTTTGCCCCCAACATGCTGGGTACTCATTTTATCGACCTTGGAAGATTGGAAGGCTGAGTCAACCTTGAGCCCTGATCAGGATAGAATTTACAAACTTTTGGTTGCAGTACAGCAGTTGAACCACTGCACCATGTATTTCCCCCTTTTTAAAATTTACTAAAGCAGTTGACAACTACCTATCATCATTGTGGTTATCAGGGTGGTATACAAATATGATTGAAAGAATATATAGTACAATAGAAACAGGACCTCAGTGACTTAGTGGTTAAGACATGGAGCTTGATGACTGGCAGGTTGTCAGGTCATCAGTCTGAGACCCAAGTGCTGTGTGACCGAGTGGGCACCCGTCGTCTGCACCAGTTCTGCCAGACTAGCAGTTTGAAAGCAAGAAAGTGCAAGTAGATAAATAGGTACCACTTTGGCAGGAAAGGTAATAGCATTCCGTGCGCTAGTAGTCATGCCTGCCACATGTTCGCGGAAACATCTGCAGATGCAGACAGCACTGGATCTTTGGCTGTAAACAGAGAAGAGCATCGCTCCCTAGAGTTGGCTTTTGAGCAAGGGAGACCTCTTACAATAGAAACACAAAAACACACAATTATAATCAAATAGAAAAGGCTGCAAAATGACATAACGGTTGAAATCAAGTGTGGGAAACAAGCAAAGGAAGAAGATTTGGAGCCAACCTGTACAAGGAAACTGTATAATGTATATAAAAAAATGAAACTCAGCTTCATTGAGATTGCGGACCCGCAGTCTTGCCATTGTGAATTAGGTACATACAGTTTGGCATTTTTTATATCAAAACTGAAATTCTTAATCATGATATCTATGGGTGATTTTCAAGAAAAAAAATTCATCATGATTAATAGAGTAATCTTAACCAATCTTGAAGCAATCAGCCTATAAAGTGAACATCACATGGGGAACTTTGTCTGCTTCTGTTTATTTATTTATTTTTGAATGCCTCTCCCAGAAATATTCAACATTGAGAATACTGGGCACTGCAGCCCCTAAAGTACTGTTTCTCTTAGCACTAATACCTAAAACAGAGGTTCTCAACCTTTTTAAGCCGAGGGCTGGGTCACGCTCCCTCAGATAACTTTGGGGGTCGGATCGCCATTTTGCCCTGCTTGCACAATGGGGACGGCCTGTATATTAAATAGGAACCACACATGACACTTCCGGGTGTGGTGGAGAGGGGAGGGGGCAGTGGGGAGGGGGGTGCTCACATGAAATGGCACTGTGGGCCACATCCAGCCCATGGGCCATAGGTTGAGAACCCCTGACCTAAAATGTAAGTAGGTTATGCAACTAGAGCTAGATGGACATAGCTGGTTCTAGATTTTCCCTGCTCTTCCTTAGCAAAATCCAGAAAACACTGCTAAGTGAAGAAAATTAAGAAATGTAGCTAAGGATGAAAAAAATACAGTTTATCCCCAAAAATTAGGATATTGTTGTGATTTTAAAATTTGAGTCAGGATTCTAACCAGCACTAGAAGGAACTCTTGGGCAAATTGTTGGATGTACCTTAGAGATTAACTTTTTCTTCCAACTGAATTATTTGTAAGAATACGAAAGATTAAAGGATCTCAAAGGATTCAACTCCATTCCTCCCAAAACTGAGTATGGTGTATATGGAAAGTACTGATGATGATGATGATTATGCATGTTTAAGGTTCTCCTCCTTGCCCCCAATTCTTTTTCTCTTGACATTACTCCTCTGCAATTCCTTTGAGATCTTTTAAGTCCTGTTGTGTATGGCCACTGCTGATTTGGCTACATAGGTACCCACCATACTCCTAAACTTCAGAAACAGGACAAAATTGTGTTGTAGTTTTTATAAGTCACTAGCAGATGATAAGGTAAGCGGTATATAAATTTAAAGTAATAATAATAATAATAATAATAAATGGTGTTGGAAAGTTTTTGTTGTTGTTAATGTTTGTAAAGAAGAGGTTAGTCTATAATTGAAATTTTCAAAAATTTTATTTATACAAAATTTTTTTTGGTGGCCTGTTATAAACTGTGATGAGTTTTGTTTGGTGTTTTGGTTTTGTGGATGAAAAAAAGAATAAAGGATGATATACTTTTTCCAAAAAAATTATTTAACCCAATAATTTTTAGTATGTATTTTTTTAAATTGTTATACCATAGGTAATAATTTAAAAATGTGAAAGTACATGTTTTTCACAATTAATGTTTTTAAACTGTGTATTGATGTTTTTGTTTTTTATTTGAGTAAAAATTCAGCACAGGATTTTTGAATAGTTTTTATTTTACTTTATTGACATATGTTTTTGATTTGTGTAAAATTGTGATTTTGTGTTATTTGTTTTTACTTGTTTTTACTCTTGGGGCCTTTTGTGTGGGGCTGTTGTGTCTTTTTGAATTTTTTTTACTATTGTGGGGAGCAAGTGGTGCTGGTAGGGGTTATCTTGTATTTTGACTGTTTTTTCTCTCGTGGCCTCTGGGTGGAGCTTCTTCCAGTAAGTAATCTCTTTCTTTATTCATTTCTTTTCCAGTCGTTGTGGTGTGAGGTCGTGTGGTGGTGAGTTGGCTGTTTTTCTTTATTTGGGGTGGTGGTGGTGGTTGGATTTTGTGGTGCTTGGCTGGGTGCTGGGTGTGTTTGGAAATGTTTGTTGTTGTTTACTTTGTATTGTTTTTTGGTGTTATTTTTTGTTTGTTTTTGTGTATTTTTGGATGTTTTTGATTGTTTGTTTTTGTGTTTTTTGGTGTCCTACGGGGGGATCCCCTCTCTGCCATCTCCTCTGGCTCTGGAAGGCTTGGGGGGACAGACCCCTTTTGTCTCCCCAAACCTTCCAGACTCATGGGACCCAGGAGAGGGGATCGAATCCAGGCCACCCTCTGATATTAAAAGGGAAATCTCAATTGTGGTTTCCCCTTTAATATCAGCGGGGGGTATGTGATCCCCCTCTCCGCTGGCTTCCTTGGGTTTGGGAGGGTTGGGTGGAAAAAAGGGTTCTGTCTCCCCAACCCTTCCGGACCCAGGAGAGCCATCAGAGAGGGGGATTCCCCCCCAAACTCCATTTTTAAAGAGAAGTAACCGCTTGGTTTCTTCTCTTTAATATGGTGTGTGTGTGTGTGTTTGTGGAGGGGAATCCCCTCTCTGCCAGGTCCCCTGGGGTTAGGAGGGTTGGGGAGACAGACTCCTTTGGTCCCCCCAACCCTCCCAACCCCAGGAGAGCCAGTAGAGAGGGGGAGCACAACACCCCCCCACCCAGTGATATTAAAGGGGAAACTCCGATCGGGAGCTTTAGACGCCATTGGGGATGGGGGCTTTGGTTCCCGCGACTTGGTGGACTTGCTCTCCTGGTGTTTTTGTTTTTGTGTTATTTTTTGGGCGCCGGCTTCCTCAGCATTCTGCGCACTCATGGCGCGCAGGACGCTGGGGCTTGTAGTTATGGGTTTGTGCTTTGTGTTTGTGCTGCGTTTTTTAAAAAATGGTTTTCTTTTGATTGGCCGCGGCGCGTTTCCGAACGCCGTGCCGTGCGAGAGCCTCTCAGCCTGATTGGTTCTGGCGCGGCGCGGTGCAAGGAATGTTGGGAAGTGAAGTTGTTTCCCTTTTTTCGCGTTTGTGGGGCTGTTGCCCCACTGCCGGTTTTCTCAATCCTTCGTTGACCTGCGGACCCAGATTGGCCGTGTGCACGAAGGGTGAGTGCAGGCAAGTAGGGCAACCTATAGCCAGTTCCAACAGTTAACCCTTGGTTTTATAGGTTAAGATGCAGCAGATGTTGGGCTACTGATGCCAACTTCCCTCTGGATCTCTTCCACTGCCTTAACAGGACTGTGTGAGGATACACTCTATGCTATGGGGAGGAATATGTGACCATCATGACGATTTGGTCATTTGAAAGTTTTATCCTCCAAGAGTTTTTCTGAGTCATTGAAAATAATGCCACGGTTTAACTATGAGCAGAGTGAAGACATGCTTTTGTTTCTCAGTCTTAAATCTTCTACCTTTTAGCTCCAGTAGATTGCCCTGGATTCAAGTTATGAGAGAGGACTGGAGGAGTAGTTGGAGAGTGAGAGGTCCAGCCCTAGGCCCCTACAATATGGGGTGCCTCAGGGCTCGGTGCTCTCTCTTCTCCTATTTAACATCTACATGAAGCCGTTGGGTGAGATCATCCATTCCCATGGGATGAGGTATCATCAGTATGCTGATGATACTCAACTGTACATTTCAGCCCGTGGTGATCCAAGCAATGCTGTCAAAGTCCTGTCCAGGTGTCTGGAGGCTGTTGTGGTCTGAATGGGGGACAACGGGCTACAGCTGAATCCTGGCAAGACTGAGTGGTTATGGATGGGGGTCCTGCGCTGTCTAGGGAAGTACCACCTTTGGTTCTGGATGGGGCTGTCTTGCCCCAGATGGACCCAGTGCGCAACCTGGGGGTCCTCTTGGACTCACGACTACTGCTCGAAGAGCAGGTGACAGTCGTGGCCAGGAGGGCTTTTGCATAACTTCGTGTAATTCGCCAGTTGCGCCCATTCCTGGACTGGGACTCCTTACTCATGGTCACATATGCTCTGGTCACCTCTAGACTGGATTATTGTAATGCGCTCTACATGGGGCTGCCCTTGACGACCATTCAGAGGCTCCAGCTGGTCCAGAACATGGCTGCCCGGGTGGTGATGGGGTGTGGACGTTATGCCCACACCTCGCCACTGCTTCGGGAGCTGCACTGGCTACCAGTTTGCCTCCAGGTGCAATTCAAGGTGCTGGTTATGACCTTTAAAGCCCTGCATGGTAGTGGGCTAGAGACCGAATCACCCTGAGAACGTCTGTCCATCCAAGCAGAGCGGACCAGAGGGGCTCCCTAATCATACCATCAGCCAGAGGTGCTCGTCTGTCTGGCACAAGAAAAAGGGCCTTCTCCATGTCCACACCGGCCCTTTGGAACCTCCTGCCAGCAGAATTACGAGTGCAGACGGAGTTTCTGCCCTTTAGAAAAGGTCTTAAAACCTGGCTGGTGGGATAGGTGTGGAGCCCTGAGGGTAATGTGGCCCCTGCCCACTGGCTCCTGCCATAGGATACACCCTCTCCTTTCTTTTTTGGGGTGGGTGGTTTTTTTTTATTAGGGTGGGTTTTTAACTGGTTTTATACTTTTATTACTATGTAAGCCATCCTGAGTTGGGCTTGCCTGAGTGGGCGGAGAATAAATTTGAAAATTAAATTAAACCATGTATCAGTTTAGAGGCTTTTTTTAATGACGGGTAAAACCCACTTAAAATCCTGTCTTCTAAACTAAATTGCTGCTCTTGTGGTTTAAGCTGCTGTGAAGGGAGCAGCCAGCTATCTCTTTGGACTCCTAGTCTTACTCCATAAATCAATGTCAACGAGGAACACACAATTCTTTAGGCCAGAGATTTTCACTGTTTTTGGCAGGGTGGTGTTTATTTTTTGTCCCTTGATCTCAATGTATAGTAGTTGTGAATTGGTTCTCTTAATTGATTTATTACATTTTGTATCCCACTGTTAGGCTGCTTCCATTGAATGGATCAGGAGGTCCCTGCCTGCTAGAATGGTGACAAACTGTAGCTTATTGTTGCCCAATTAGATGGTAACCAGAAGGATGGAATTGGACTCTTGTTTCCAAACTAAAGGATGGAATTGGACTCTTGTTTCCAAGCTAAATCTTTTCACTTTTCCTCATAAAACTTGGTTTCCAGGCCCACCATCCTCCTGCTCAGCTTCCTCTGGACATGAGTATCCATCCGCCACTCAAACAGAGCTGTAGTGTTCATCTTCTTCTTCCGTGCCTAGATCAGATGTGAAACTGCCGAAATAAAGCCACCTTTTGGAGAATTCATTCTGCAGTTCTTTTCACCTGACCTAGTGTGAGAAAGATTGGCCAGCACAAGGTGGCCGTTGCCTGAGGTACGCTCGATTGTGGTTCAAAAATACCACAATCTCCGTTTTTTCTGTGTACCCCTGTACTGTTGATACTCTATCTCAGGAGTTCTCAACCTTTTAAAGCTGGGGCCCGGGTCATGTTCCCTCAGACATCTTTGGGGGTGGTGGTGCATGGATGGCCATTTTGCCCTGCCTGCATAATGGGGGAGGCCTGTACATTAAAAAGGAAACACACACTTCCGGTATGGTGGAGGCAGTGGGGTGCCACATGAAATGGTGCCGTGGGCTGCATCCAGCTTATGGGCTGCAGGTTGAGAATCCCTGCTCTATCTCACGTTAACCTCTGGAGGTGACCAGAGCATGTGTGACCTTGAGTAAGGAGTCCTGGTCCAGGAACGGGTGCAACTGGCGAATTACACGAAGTTGTGCAAAAGCTCTCCTGGCTACGACTGTCACCTGCTCTTCGAGCAATAGTTGTGAGTCCAAGAGGACCCCCAAGTTGCGCACCAGGTCCATCTGGGGCAAGACAGCCCCATCCAGAACCAAAGGTGGTAGTTCCCTAGACAACACAGGACCTCCCATCCATAGCCACTCAGTCTTGCCAGGATTCAGCTGTAGCCCGTTGTCCCCCATCCAGACCCCAACAGTCTCCAGACAAGGGAAATCCAAAGCCAAAGAGGATGCTAGCAGGGCAGCGTCAAACAGGTACTTTACCCTTCTGTAACTTGCTATTTCTCTCCTCTGATCCCATAATCCTTGGAATATTTGTTTGGCTTATTTCTTTTTCTTTCTCACATGAGCAGAAGTGAATCTGGATGAGAATAATTTCTGCAGAGATACATTGGGGTGAGGTGGGGGGGTAGGTGGAGGAGCGTTTGAAAACTTGCCACTGTTGCTGCTGCTGCAAGTATCTCCACTTCTGCATTTTGTATGATCTTGTTTTACATGGATTAAAGTGGTAAAAGAGGGAGTAAAGAAGAAGACCCCCAAAACAACAACAACAACAACAACAACAACAACACTACAACTTCCAGGATACACTGTGACTATGACTGCTGGGGTATTTACAGAGCTCGAAAGTAATCAGTTGCAAGTAACTAATTACTTCAGGTAGCTCATGATGCCAACAGTCATTACAGCACTGTAGGAGAGGACATTGCTGCTACCATTCAGACATTTTACCACCAAGGTAGTAGATTTATTGATGCAAATGTGGTTGCAAAAATTAAGGTACAGCCCCCCTGCTCATGGCTTTGGGGTATAAGTCCCCCTTCACTGCCAGGTGTTGCCTCCATCTGAGCTAGATAGTGCCAGATAACAAGAAACTCCGCCAAAATTGACTCATTGGTTTTAACCTGAATAGCACAACACTCTAACACTGTCAATAATTTTGTCACCAACCTGAGCTGAACAGCTGTGTGACATTTTGCTGAACCGGAATGCCAAACAAAATGATAACCCAACAATTTTAGCAGACTCTTAAGCACCTGGTTTTCAAATGCAAAACCATCTGCGCGCCTTTGAAGATGGACTGGCGGAAGTGTAGCCGGAAAGAGGAGGACCATGGGATGATGCGCCCCTCAGATCAAACAAGAGGAAGCTTGTAAATGACCCATTCTGAAGCAAAGATCAGAGTTCCCAAGAGTGGTGCATTCTACAAAGAAAAGCATTAAAAGGCAGTTGTTTACAGTGAGGGTTATAGTATATGGCTATTAGAATGAATGGAAAGCAATGACTAAGGTGAGGACAGGGAATAGACCTTTAATTGCGCTTGGTTCAAATGTAAACATGAGTGTTATTTCTTTAGCATGAATTTAAAGAATACTCTGCAGAAATGAATTGAGGATGTCTATCCCTCCTCATTTTTCCAGTTACAAAAAGACAGAATGTCAGTGAGAGGGTTCATTAACTAGGTTTTCCTCTGTATGACCTTGCAGACCTTGAAGAACATTCAAGACTGTATACAGTAGTTCCTCTACCTGGCAGTTTTACTGTGGCTAAATACCACTGCCACTTTGATGGCTGCCTTAAGCATTTTGGATGTCATGTACAGCAAAGAGGGGGAAAGTAATTCCTCTAAAAACACATGAGTTGGCTGTGTTTTTCAAATATTTATTCATTTACTTATTTATTTAGATTTATATGTTGCCACCCCATTCGAACAAGCAACTCTGGGCAACATTACAACAGAAATAGGTTTCTGAAGTTGGAGTTCTAAGAATAGTCAAAGCCAAGTTTTGGAAATGTTTCTTTTTCAGATTACAACTTCCAGAATCCCTCAAACTGCTGATAATCCACTGCTCTGGTAACTCCCCATTTGGATTATTATAAAACATTAAGTCAGCCTTCCACCTCTCTCTCCTCCTCCCTAGAAGATCTCACAGGAGGATGATCTCAAGATCTTCCACACATAATTGTGCCCTTTTGCTCTTCTTTATAAAGGCATTCATCTAAAACAGATTTGGGGCTATGTATTAATCACTAGAAATGAACACTGGCTCTTCCTGTGTCTGATGCTATCATATACATGGTCATGTTGTCGCGGTGTGGCTCTCTGAACATAGGTAAAGTTTGCCCTTGCTTGAAAGCCAGTTGTATCTGACTCTAGGGTTCAGTGCTCATCTCTGTTTATAGCCAAAGAGACAGTGGTCTCTGTGTCTGCAGATGTTTCTGTGGACATGTGGCAAGCATGCCTCAATACAGGAGTGCATGGAATGCTGTTTTCTTTCCCACCGAAGTGGTCCCTATTTTTCTACAGTACTTGCAATGTCTTGCTTTCTAACTGCTAGGTTGGCAGGAGCTGGAACAGAGACAGAAGCTCATTCCATCATGCAGTACCCGGGAATCGAACTCCGACCTTCCAGTCAGCAAGTCCAGTGTCATAACCACTTGAGCCACCGCAGTCCCACCTCTCTGAACATACAAAAGTAGAAATCTTATATGCACTCATTTCATCTCTTAATAACAAAAAACCCAGTAATTGCAATATTTCTGGTTGTTTGTACGTATTTATGTCTTTATTTATTTATTCCACCAGTATCGTATGTTTCTTGCAAGGATCTTCCCCCAACAACCTTGTGAGGTAGTAAAGATGAGAAAGTATGAATAGCACAAGATAGCTCACTGCATTTCATGGTCAAATTTGAGTTTCAGTCCAGGTCTCCTGAATCTTGGTCCACTGAACTAACTATTGCAACACAATGAGTAAACTCCTGATGAGTAAATTTATGCTGGCATAACCTGGATGGGATAATGGTAGTGATCTAGAGGGGATTTTAAAAAACTAAGATCTTACCCCACCGCACCTCTGTCTCCTTAGAAAGCCCTAAGGAGCCTTGGAACTGTAAAGAGTAGGTGGGAAATGTTTAGTTTAAATTTAATATTTCTGGCACCTAATCTGGGTAATAATGTCATAAATTTACTCCAACAAGATTTTGCCCATTGACTGATACCACACAGGCCTAAATTAGCATTGTATGCTATTTACTTTCAAATGCTGTTGTTTTATGGTACCATTTATGAGTACACCGTATATAATATGTACTGAAATAGTTAATAGCAGTTAAACTCTGTTGTAAGAATTGCTTACACGTAGTGTATAGGGCAATTTGGCATAGCCTTTGTATACTATATTTCTGTCACACAGTCTCAAAAATTTAAGTAAAAATCTAGCCAACAGTAAGATATTTATATTCATAAGTTATATATGCTTGCCTTTCTTTTTGAAATTGCTTTCACCTGGCTAGTCCATAAATTCACATTAATCTTGAAAATAGGATGATAATGAGCTTGAAAGTTATATTTTAATTTTTTAAAGTAACATTAAGTTATGTAGAACATCTAAATGAAGATTTCATTAGAAGTAGGCTGCACTGAGAGCCATTAGACTTGCTCCTCAATAAATGGGTTCTTGTGGTTTCTTGGCACTGAATTATTTTAGACAATTATCTGGCTTTACCATCAGTTCTAGCAGGAGAATGGATCTGATTCCTTTTAGCACATCCCCGCAAGCTGTAAACTCCAAAGTCAGTCCCACTGAGTTCAATGAGGCTTAATTGATGGAAAATAGGAGTGGCCTTGAGAGAAGTAGTCATATCACCTTGTTTCAGCAAAAAAAGGAGAAAAAAAAGAAAAGAAAAAAGAAAGAAACAGAAGTATTGCGGTACCTTTAAGACTAGCATATTTCTTTCAGTTTCAAGTTCCACGGATCAAAATCCATTTCTTCAGATGAATCAGCAGCCATTTGGGCTGAGCATGTATGAGAATATTCTCTTGGTTTTGATTGTACAATGTCCTGGAGTTTCATTTCATTGTCATTGTTAGCAAAAAACAAAAGTATCTCATACCTTCTTGTGTTTCTAGGACAGCTTGGCAAAGTTTCATTATTGGATTGCAGCTCCAAGAATATGTTAGTGGTTCCCAACATGTGACCCACGCCCAGTGGTGGGTTCCAAATTTTTTTACTGCCACACTGTGGGTGTGGCCTACTTTGTAGGTGTGGCCTACTTTGTGGGCATGGCCTACTCTGTGGGCATGGCTTTGTGTCTGGGGTGGGTGATCTAGTCATGTCTGCCCAGTGGTGGGATTCAAACTTTTTTTTCTGCTACCGGTTCTGGCGAATTGGTACGAACCTGCTGATGCCCACCACTGCCCATGCCCCACAGGGGGGACTGCAATTTCCAGAAGCCTAAGTCAGTACATTGCTTGATCAGTGCTTTGGGGAATTAACCTAGGCTTCTGGGGATTGAAGTCCAAAAATCAAAGGTTGGGTAACACCGTTCTAGCCAGTGTGGCCAGTAGCCATATGCCCTGGGCATTACTGTTTAGGGACCCTGGGAGCTGTAGTCCAAAAGGAATAAAATGTTACAAGCTCTGTTTTCAGTTTTATTTAAAGATGGATAGGCTGGAAACTATGCAAAACACTTTAGAGGGTCACTACCAACAGTCTAATAGTAAGCACACACAATTAAACACTGAAATAGCTGTATAGGGTATATATGAATTAGGAGGTGTATTTCAATTAAAATTCTTGTAAAGTAAATAATTACATCTTATATTTTAATTATAAACTGTTTATAGAATATATGTGCAAAAGAACATTGAGTTAATAGTGTGAGATCAAAATACTCCGTTTTGGCCTAGGGAAGAAAGGACAAATATTGACATCTTCATGTTGGCAATTAACATGTGTTAAGTACTCCAGAAAAGAGATTAAACATCCTTAACACATCCTTACTTAATCATAGGCAATTTCCGAGATGCAGACTTTTTTCTACCGGCGTCATGGAGGTGTCCAAATGACCTACTTAACAGCTCAGAGGTAAGACAGCAAAATAAAGTTCAAGCATAAAAATTCATTATGCAATGTTTTCGCTCCCCTTTTAGCACCAAAAATGGAGCCACTTTAGCATCTGTAGTAAAGGTAAAGGTTTCCCTTGCTCAAAAGCCAGTCGTATCTGACTCTAGGGTACAGTGCTCATCTCTGTTTCAAAGCCGAAGAGCCAGTGTTGTCTGCTTCTGCAGACGTTTCCGTGGTCATGTGGCAGGCATGACTAGATACCGGAGCGCACGGAATGCTGTTACCTTCCCACCGAAGTGGTCCCTATTTATCTACTTGCAATTTCTTGCTTTCGAACTGCTAGGTTGGCAGGAGCTGGGACAAAGACGGGAACTCATTCCATCCAGCAGTACTCGGGAATCGAACTGCTGACCTTATCAAGACTGGAAAATACATCACTAAGGGAAAAAAACCTCCCTGATGCTGTTCTATGCAGGCAATTTTTTGCAATATCTTGTGAACAAGCACTTAATATAAACATTTCATGACAGAGATTACTCTGGGTTGAAAGGATTTTTGCTGGAGAAACTCTACTCAGGGGATTCCTGAACGAGGCTCCTTTCATGTCCCTAAGTGCAGCCCTCAGGTATCAAAACCCGGCCTTCCAGTCTTCAAGCTCAGCGCCTTAACCACAAAGCCTCTGAAGGAGCTGCAAGCACTTAGTTCAATACAATAACAACTGTGTGCGGTCAACTCAATTCTGACTGATGGCGACCCTTTTCAGGGTTTTCTAGGTAGAAAGTAGTGATTTACTATTTTTTTCTTTTGGAGTCATCCTGAGTCTGTGCAGCTCGGCTAAGGCCACTGTGGTTATTGAGGCCTATTTGCAAGTAGCACGGGGAGCGCTGTTGCAAGAGGAAAATGGCGGTTTCCCGCCATTCTAATCAGAAGTCCAAAGTGGCGCAATACCCCTGCAAAAGGGCACACTGGTTAGGCTAAACCAAGCCCTGTGATCGGTTACAGTTTTAGATCCTGTTCTCCATTGGTTAACTACATTTGTTCCCTGTTATGATTGGTTAGTTACGTTTGTCCAGCGGGTCGCTACCTTGTATCCAAGAGCTACTGCCGGAGATACACTATATAAGCCCCACAGGTAAACAAGGGTGCAGCCGGACAGGATCTATACTTCCTACTCCCTACAGGTAGCCGAGTAGCGCTAAGGCTGGGTCCCTGCATTATGCTACGCTTCTATGGTAGCTCATTTATTGCCCATTGCTGGGTAAGAGTCCGGAGGGAATGACTCTTCTAGGATTGTATAGCCATCTCTGGATCCAGAACACCTTGTAAGCTCATCTCTAATTGTCTGCTAAATAAAGCCTGTTGCTATTTGTTCATCATTGTCCTGGACTGGTGCTTATAAGGGCCGGATTCAACAGCCACATAGGCTGGTTCTTCCTAGGAGACAAAGTGGGGAATTGAACTCCCATTGTTTGGTTCCACAGCTGGATAGCTAACTTGCTGAGCTATCCCAATAACTAAATATCAAGCATGATTTTATGCTGTGATGAAGCAGCTAGAGGTTGCTGGGAAGGGATACCTTAAAACAATACAACACAAGATAGGATGGAAGGGCCACTGTTTCCTATATGGCAGGCTGCCTCAAACTGATGGCCCAGAGTGAATTTGAATATAAGCCCTGTTATCTCTCAGTCTAGGCAATGAGTAAAAAGGAAATTATTGACATAGTATCCCATCACATTTGGACAGCATTTGCTGTCCATCATATTGGGCCCAAAGGCAAAGTGAGCGGAGGAGGAACTCTGATTCCCAACGGTCATGGAGACAGAAGAGGCTGTGCCAGACGGACTTGTCCATAGCCTCAAGGCTGCAGTCCTGGTATTAAATCCTGCATGTCTCATTTCATGTGTGCCTCAGGAGATGGCTCCGTGATCATAGTGTGTGGGTCACTTCATGGCAAGATGAGATCCACCTTAAACAAAATCACAGTAGTGACATTTTTCTTGCTTCAGGGGGAAAATGCATTCTCAGATACGAGTTGCAGTCAACAACGAGGACGCTTAGGCAAGACCTGATCAGAAGAGGAAGGAGGGACACACAACCCCTGCCCCCATTGTGTAACAACAATTAATGTACCTTAAATTATCCCTGTAAATGCCTCTAGTGGTGGTTAATTAAGCACTACATAAGCGATGTCACATATGGACTGCCCTTATAAAGAGGGAAACAAATAACTTCATGATAAAGGGGGGATTTTGTCTTTGCCTAGAGAAGAACCAATAAAGTCATGATGATAGGTACAGTAATACCTCATACAAAGTCTGCTTCGTACAACATCGAATTCATACAACATCACCTAATTCCTTGAAAAAAGTTGCCTCTTACAAAATCGCTGCGACTTTGTATGAGGCATTGGGGTTTTTCCCAGGTTGCATTGTGCCTGGGCAGTATAAAAGGCAGGACACATGCGTGCATTGCTCTTGTGTGTTTTGCACAAAGCAAAGAGTGGGGAGGTGGATGGGGGAGGGCAATTTTTTGGTGGGGTGGGCAATTTTTTTGGTGTTTGCTGTTGTGGTTTTTAAAAAGAGATTGCATGCTCCATAATTTTTCTGATGTTGGTTTTTTTTAGAGGAGCACTATTTGGTGGGGTGGGCAATTGTTTAGTGTTTGCTGCTGTTTGGATGATTAACACTGTGCTGCATGATGGGACATGTTGGCATCCATTTTGTCCTTGCTTCCATCCAGTAATTGTTTACAGTAGTTTGTACAAAATGGATGATCGGCTGCATGGCTGCAGATTAACACTGTGCTGCATGATGGGACATGTTAACTTTTAAACCTGCACTTCATCAAGTTTTCAAAAGTTAAAAACTTGTTGTATAGTTTGTCCCCTAAAATCAGGGTTGTTTGACATGTTTTTGTAATGTACTAGCAGAGTTTGCCCTGCGTTGCTGGGCTGTTTTCAATTGTTTTGGGAAGTTGGGTTTTTTTTTTGGTAATGTTTGTAAAAAAGATGTTAGTCTGTAATTGTTCTTTTTAAAAATTTTATTTATGCAAAAATTCCTTATGTTGTTATTTGTTAAATAGATTGTATTGTTTTGATACTGTAAAGTAATAACAACTTGTATTTTGTTATTTTTCTAATGTATTTTTGAATATTTGTTTTAACATATATGTTAATTTTTGTTACGATGCTGGGCTGTTATAAACTGTGATTAGTTTTTTTGGGTTTTTTTGTGGATTTAAAAAAGAACAAAGGATGATATAATTTTTTCTAATTTTTTTATTTAACCAAATAATGTTTTAGTATGTGACTTTTTAAAAATAGTTGTACTGTAGGTAATAGCTTTAAAAATGTGAAAGTACATGTTTTTTACATTCAATGTTTTTAAACTGTGTTTATATGTTTTCGGTTTTTATTTGAGTTAAAAACACAGGATTTTTGAAATCTTTTTATTTTATTTTTTTGACATATGTTTGTGATTTGTGTAAACCTGTGATTGATTTTTATGTTTTTGACTTGTTTTTACTGTTGTGGCCTCTGGATGGGGCTGTTGAGTCTTTTTGAGTTGTTTTTACTATTGTGCCCTGCAGGTGGGGCTGCTAGGGGTTTTGGTGTCACTTAATGTGTTTTTTCTCTCCTGGTCTCTGGGTGGGGCTTCTTCCAGTAAGTAGTCTCTTTGTTTCTTCATTTCTGTTCCGGCCGTCGTGGAGGAAGATCGTGACGGTGAGTTGTCTGGTTTTTTTCTTCTGGGGTTTTTCTTTGTTTTGCTTTTATGGTGGTGGGCTGGGAGGTGTTTCTATTTGTTAGTTTTTGTTTTGGTTTAGTTTTAGGTAGGTTTAATTGGCTTGATTTTTTGTGGTTGTGTTTAATTTGTTTTATTTCATTGTTGTTTGTGTAATTTGTGGTTTTTTCGTGTTGTAGTTAGGTGTTTTGTTTGTGGTTTTGTGGTGTTGTGAAAGTTTTTGTTTGTGTATTTTGTGGTTTATTTCTTTTTGTTTATTAATATTTTTTAATTATTGATTTATTTTTGTTTTATTATTTTGTAATAGTTTTGGTGTTTGTTTTTGTTGGTTACTTTTTGTGTATGTTGTTGTTTAGGAGTTGTTTTGATGTGCGCACACACACACACTGGGCAGGTTTGAAATGTCCAGCGCAGTAGGTGTGTGCTGCAGTTGAGTTCGGAGGCTGCGCCCGGGTGAGGAGCTCTGGGAGGCGAAGGCAACGACCGGAGGCCTGTTCGCTGCCACGGGGGGAGGGGTGGAAAGGTACTGGTGCATCCCCCCCTTGAAAGCGAAACACTTCCTTGGGAAGTAAAGGCAACGACCGGAGCCTCGTTCGCTGCCTTTGCTTCCCGGGGAATTGGTTTGCTTTCAAGGGGTGTGTGTGAATGCATCAGTACCTTCCCCCCTCCTTGATCCCCCTGTGTTTTGGGTGTTTTTTTCCACCCCGGCTCAATGTTTCTTGAGGCCGGTGGTGGTCTCGCCGTGTCTTTTGCGGGGTAGTGTGGAGGAGAGGGAGTCCCTCTTCTTCCCGTTGCTCCAGGAAAGAAGGATGGCGGGTGTCTTGTGGTGCCATTTTTTGGCTTTTTTTTTTTGCGTGCCTGTGAGGCACTGTGTCCGGCTGCAGCGGACTTGCGCTCCTGTTGCATTTTGTATTTTTATTTTTCGTGCGCCGGCTTTCTCAGTGTTCTGCGTGCTCATGGCGCACAGGACACTGGGGCTTGTAGTTTTACATTTGTGGTTTCTGTTTGTGCAGCGGTTTTTTTTCTGCGGCTCGATTGTGATTGGCAGCTGCGCGTTTCCCAATGTTCTTTTTGCTCATGCCTCTCAGCCTGATTGGCTGTGGCGTGGCACGGTGCAAGGAACATTGGGAATTGAAGTCCTTTCTTTTTGTTTGCATTCATGGGTCTCCTGCCCCACTGGCACATTTTTCAACCTGGCAGTTACCTCCGTACCCAGTTCGGGTGAGTGCACAAATGCTCGGTACGGGATAGTATGGCCGGATGCGGGAGCCTTTGTCAAATTACAATGGTTAATGCTTGGATTTATAGGTATAGATTTAGCCTTTAGACAATGATTTCTTAAAGTTCTGTCAGTTTCCTGTCTGTTTCCTTGACTTTGCCCTGAAGTCTGTGCTGTTACAGTACAATGTATCTCTATGGAAACAATGTTGTACGAGGATTTGGACATTTGGACATCGCAGCAAGGATTTGGACATTGTATGAAGCATCGAGGCTAGGATTTTGCATACCTCATACAAAGTCCAAATCCGTATAAAGACCAAACTTGTGTGACATCGTCTGCTATCACGAGACTGAAAATGTAAATACAGAGGGAGTAACTTGTAGATTGAAATCCTGTTTGTACAACTACATCATGTAAGATTGAAGATATCATCTGCCATGGTCATTTCCCCCCAGAAATAAGTTTGTTTGACCCCCAGAGATGTCCTGAAGCTCCAACAGAATCCATTTCCCACCCCACTTTTTTGTGGGAAGCCATTGGATGCTACAAGATGGGGGAGAGTCTTTAGTTACTGAAAACTGACAACACCAGTATAACTTTATTGGTGGTGGAGACTTTTGGAAATTAAAGACACCCACACCACATCATGGAAATTCAGGGGGAAGAATCAGAACTGTTATTTACTTCTGACATCAATCTTACGTGATGTACCTGTATGAAAAGGATGTCAATAAAATTTCAGACAAAAATATGGCTGAGTAGTGGAAAACCCACAAGAAAGACATTGAACCACTCAATGAACTGTATGGACTGTAATTTTGGTAAAGTTCTAGAAAGGAGCTTGATTCATCAATCCAAAAACATTTAATAATAGCAAAAAACTGAAGTACGTTGTAAAATCACCAAAAAACTGAAGCAGGTTATAACATCACTAAAAGAAACTATTATATTTCAATCAGAAGTAGAACCTCTTCAAATGGTTTGCAGTCTTCAAGTAATACACAATCTTCACAAAAGTATAACTATTTAAAAATAGTTGACAATCTTCATGAGAAAGGTTTCATAAAGAAAACATTTTCTGGAATATATTGACAATATCTCAACATCCATCCAGTATTGGATATTTCAATTCAAAAAATCTTCATCAGGAGCATGATTAACTGAAATTCATAAAACATACCAAAGATAAATACATATACCAAAAACAGTTTTTGCATAAAGTACAAAATTACAAGCAATAACAACACAATCTCTTACCAAAGTTATTGTTGATTTCATATGAAAGTTATTCGTGTTGAATAGCCTCCTAAAGTGAATTCTTAATGGGCTTAAAGGATTTTAGTCAAAAAAATTTGCAACTTGGTGCTGCAGAACTCCATCTCTTTTGCCTTATTTTAACAATGGCCTTATCAAACTCTGAAATAGGTTACAAAAGTGTTACCTATTTATATACTTTTCACAGAACATGAATGTAACAATCTGTTAGCTGAAATTGAAATTCATCTCTGACTTTGAAATAAAAAACATTATTGCTTCAGCAGTGACAATTTTCCATTTATGGAGATATTATTGTTGTTCTTAAAGCTACAGTGGCTCAAGTGGCTAAGATGCTGACTGGAAGGCAGGAGGTCAGCAGTTCAATTCCTGAGCACTGCAGGATGGAATGAACTCCCGTCTTTGTCCCAGCTCCTGCCAACCTAGCAGTTTGAAAGCAAGAATTTGTAAGTAGATAAACAGGGACCACTTCGGTGGGAAGGTAAACAGCGTTCCGTGCGTTCTGGTGTCTAGTCATGCCAGCCACATGACCACAGAAACATCTGCAGAAGCAGACAATACTGGCTCTTCGACTTTGAAACAGAGATGAGCACTGAACCCTAGAGTCAGATATGACTGGCTTTAGAGCAAGGGTCACCTTTACCTTTACTTAAACTATTATAAGAGGACAATTTCTCCTTTTTGGCATGATAGACATTCCAGGAACTACAGTAGCACTAATAAACAAAGCTATTCTTTTATTTCATTATTTCAGGGGTAGCAATAACCTTAATAATATAATAATTGCATGTTCTCAAGTCAATTCTTACTTATGACAACCCTTTCTATGGTTTTCTAGGTAACGAATACATAGAAGTGGTGAGGGCATCCTGGAACTATACAATTTGTCCAAGGCCATGTAGGCTAGTTTTTCTTGCAAGAGGCACAGTCAGAAATTGAACACCCAAACTCTGCAGCCAGATATATAAACCACTGAGCTACCCCGCCAACCACCAATAGCCCTACTGCAAAGTTTTCTGTGAGAATGTTTTAGAAAGGATGTTATTTTCTTGTTTCCAAAATCATAAATTTATGTCAGCCTTATATCTCCTTTACCACTGACAATCTTCAAACCATGGCATATGGCTAAAGTACCTGTTTGGATCTCAGCTAAAGAAACAAAACCTTCCTGCATGTAGAACACACTTGAGGATTCTCGTTTCATATCTATTCCAGACATTTCTGTGGGTACTACTGGCTCTTTGTTGAGTCCGGCGCTTAAAGAAGTATTCTGACAAGCAGGATTGGATCAAACACAAGTGATATATTATCAGCTCAGGAAACCGGATTGGGGGACATGTACAAGGTGGTCGGCTTATATACAGTGAGAATGGCAGTTAGACAGGTGGATACATTTCAGCGGGCTTCCGGAGAAGCGGGAAATTTGTACTGACGAATCAGCTATTTTGACAGTGGTTTGAAATTGGCGCCTTTGCAAAAGGTGCGCTATTCCGCCTTAGACTTTACGGCTCTAATAATGACTTCAATAAATAATGCTTGGACACAACACTCTTCCTCTATGTAAAGTCACAACTACAGTAGGCAGCAGATTTGGGGCATGAAACAGTAGAAGATAATTAGTCACTTGCCCTTAATTATATTTTCACTGCCTGAGGTGGTGAAAGTGCCACAAGTGCCCAAGTATCATAACTTGGGATGGATGAGGGGGGACATTTTGCCTCCAGCAAAATGCCTTAGGCCTGCCTCACTTATGAGGTTAGTTAGGCTGAAATAGAAGTATCTTACTTTATGACATGAGGTCTTCTGAGATTTCAAGGTTGTCCTTCCTCGTCCCATAATCTCAACAGCAACCACAAAATAATAATCACACTGCAGTTCTACTTTATAATTGATGCTTTGTCCTTCAAATACCTTTTCTTTCTAGACTTTTTTATTTGAACATAGCACAGTGTTCTCTTGCATTTGGTTAATGAGGTTGTTTGTTTTTGTTAAGCCTTCAAAACCCATTTATTTTATCATGTGCTCATTAAAAGCCCATTAATGGGAATATGCCTTTATTGATAGTGTAATATAAAATGCATCCCAATTTAAAATTTAATTGTACAATGGCAAAGACCATTAAAAATGCTATTTGTAAAGGAAAAAGGGAAAGGGTCTTGCTACCTATGATCTCCCACTAAGTACCTCATCTGTTTTCAAGCACTAACATCATTGGCTTTTGGCTGGCACATAAAAGACAAATTAAATTGATATCCATCAAAACGAATGATAATGATGGCCTGTGTCAAACAACACCTGTTTTTGCAGCATTCCTCAACTTAAAATTCAATGCATGTTAAAGGTTTCCCCTGAATATTAGCATTGCCCAAGGTAATCATTGGATGTGTGAAGTTAAAGAACCGCTTTGCTAATTTGTTTATATTTAAATGCTACTTTACAGCTATACCCATGCTAAGTTTAATTTTAATATACTTCTTTGTTTTATCTACCTGAGAATGAACTGAGAATGAACTGGCCAGATTATCCTGCTATGTTAATAGAGTAGAACAGTGATAGTGAACCTTTTAGAGACTGAGTGCCCAAACTGCAACCCAAAACCCACTTATTTATTGCAAAGTGCCAACACAGCAATAGGGGAGGAAGGAAACGCTCCCATTGGGCTGCTGGGCAGAGGGGTGGGCAAACTTTGTGCTTAAATCCCACTTGAATCCAACTTGATGGAGGGCAGCAGCTTCATCAATACTGGGCTGGCTGGGGCTGATGAAGACTTTGCGTTCCAAAGGGCTCAGGACTAGAAAATGACTCATGGTACTGGATCAGTGGTACGGGTGTCATGCTGCAATGCAGAAGGCAGATGAAAGGCTACTCAATTATATTCACAGGACAATCTTCATGGCTGAACACCATGATGATTGCCAATATTTGTATTTGGATATGGAAGAAGAAGAGGAGGAGGAGGAGGAGAATGAACTACTGTACTTTGAATGAGCTGTCTCTATCATTGGGACTATGTGACTATAGATCAGTAAGCTGGGTGCAAAACCAGAAGTCAGCAATTTGATTCCTTGCTGTGTCTCCCAGGAGAAGAGCCAAACTGTCTAGCCCCAAGTAAGCTACACAGTCACGAGACACCTCCCTGAAGAAGAGAATGGTAAACCTCTTCTGTGCCTGAAAAATCCTGGAGAAGTGACTTGATGGGACATAACAAATAAATCACCATGACACAAGATGATCTACTGCAGGTGACACATTGGGTTCTTCACCAGACCAGGAGGATTGGTTGGTTCTACAGACAGGACCACTTCTACTGTGTATTCTAGGGAGACATTTCTTCATTTGATAGGCTGCAGGAGAACAACCCATCTTTTGAAGGTTTCTTCTGTTTGAAGGCCTGTCCAGTCCAAGTTCAACAAATAATATTTTTCCCCTCTCCCTCTTCTTCCCTATCCAATCTGGTATTTGCAGAGCCAAAATCTGGGAGCATTTTAGCTACTTGTGGAAAAATTACTTCTTGGAGATCACAACTTCCAGAATGCCTCAAACTAGCAAGGCCACTGAAATAGAGTATGTTGACAAAGAAAAAAGTAGTCTTTGTTGCCACAACAGTCTCTGTTAGAAGGAATATAATTGATCTTCAGAAATAAACAGATAATTTGTGGAGTTAGAGGTGGGATGTTCAACATAGATTGCACATTCACACTTATGGCAGGATCAAAATGGAGCAGAGTGAAGAATTAGAATTTCTGTTCACTGTGGAGATGGTTAAAGAAATTAAAATGTTTAATATATAAAGCTCTGTGTGTGTGTGTGTGTGTGAGAGAGAGAGAGAGAGAGAGAGAGGAGAAAAGAAAATAATAATACTGTAGTAATAATTACATGCTGTCAAGTCAATTCTGACTTATAGTGACCCTTTCCAGGGTTTTCTAGTTTGGGATTACAACAAAGTCGTTTACCTTTCCCTTCTTCTGGGGCTGTGCAACTTGTCCATTGCTACACATGTTGGCTTTTCTTCCAAGAGGCAAAGCGGGGCATCAGACTACCAACCAGATATCTAAATAACTGAACTAGTCAGCCAGCTCAGAGAAATAAATAGAGAAATTTAAAAATAAACAATGAAAAGTCTTCAGCTTCTTAAACACCAGACAATACAGGGCGAACTTTACCTTTTACATTTATCTGTTCCACTTCCTCCTCAGTGAGTGGCTGACTTAGGAGTTGAATTCAGGGGTTTTAATAGGGACCTGTGCCGGGCATAAACAATCCTGTAAGTAGAAGAATGCCCCTTGGACTCAGTAAAATTACTCACTTTAATTTAGAGGTACATCACCTGTTGTTGAATTGTGTCATCATGAGATGAAGAATTTCAAAGATTTGTCTGTATTACTAGAGTAATACAAGATATTTCAGTAACTACAGGTATTCTTTATATCAGGGGTGCCCAAACTTTTCAGGCTGCGGGCTGATCATGTGGTTCAGGGAGCTGGTCACTAATGCTTGGGGGCTGGATGTAGCCCCCGATGCCAATTAATCCAGCCCACAAAACCCTCATCACTCCTGGAAGCGGAAGTAAAATGTGCCCGTATGGGCGCCTTTTACTTCCACTTCCAGGAGCAACAAGGGCTTCATGGGCCGGATTAATTGGTGTCAGGGGCCACATTGGGTCTCCAGGCTGTAGTTTGGGCACCCCTGCTTTATATGCAGACTGAGTCTCCTCATGAGATGAATGGAAGGACACACGTATAAAGGAAATACCATCTTGCATCACTACTTGAAATATTAATGGTTTGAGAAATTTAAGGCTACAATCCTATACACCAGAGATTGGGTACCATTAGATTCCAACTTGTTGTTAGATTCCAACTTCCATCAGTTACAATGGGCAAGACTTAATGTCAGGATGCTGCTGATTGTCTGGAAGAGCCAAGGTTCCCCAATCCTTCTTATATATACTTGGAATTAAATTTCTCAAATTTGCAGATGACACAACTGTGATCGGGCTCATCTCTGATAAGGAGGGCGAGATGGCCTATAGAGATGAGGTGGAGCGGTTGTCAAAGTGGTGTAGAACCAATAATATGCTCCTCAACATAAAGAAAACAAAGGAGCTTGTGGTGGATTTTAGGAGGCAGAGAACTGATGTCCAGCCACTTTTGATTGACGGAACCTGTGTGGAGAGGGTAGCAACGTTCAGATTTATGGGCATTGAGATACAGGAGGATCTATCCTGGAGTGCCAACACAAGGGGGCTTGCGAAGAAGGCGCAGCAGAGACTGTATTTTTTGAGAACTCTAAGGAAAAACAATCTTCCGCAAAGACTGCTGCTTGCCTTCTATTGCTGCACTATTGAGAGCACGCTCACTTATGGCTTATGTGTGTGGTTTGGGAGTAGTACTCATCGGGATAGGATAATGTTGCACAGAATTATTAAAACAGCGGAGAGTATCATCGGCTGTCCATCCCCACTTTAGAACAAATTTACACCATCAGGTGCCACAGAAAAGCATTAGATATAGTAGGAGACCCATCACATCCTTGCCACTGCTTCTTCGAGCTTCTGCCATCAGGACGGAGATATAGAACAATGAAGGTAAAAACGAGCCATCTCAAGAACAGTTTCTTCTCCAGAGCAATTTTTGGCCTTAAATGGAAATGCTGGACTCTGAAATCTTATCTTATTTTAAAATTTTAAAATTTTAAAATTTTTAATTTTTAGAATTTTAGAATTTTAGAATTTTGAAATTTTAAAGTTTTGAAGTTTTAAATTTTTTAAATTGTACTGTATGGTACTATCTTAATTGGTGTTTCTGTAGCTGTTTTAAATTAAGGGCTATGCCTTCTTCGAGTTGATATATAGCAACATATGTATATGTAAACCTGCAAGGGGACAATGACAATAAAGATTTATCTATCTATCTATTATCTTAATTTTAAATAATTCAATTTTAATGCTATTTTTAATGTATTTGTAAGTTTTTATTTGTTGTAAGCTGCCCGGAGTCGCCTCGGCGAGGGGGCAGCAGTAGAAATGCGAATAATAAATAAATAAATAAATAAATAAATAAACTTAACAGAATGTGGCATCAACTAAGTCCAGGTAAGGATATGTATTTATATGAGTTACATTTTTTATTCCATCTTTTCTCCAATTAGCTCTCAGCAATGGAACATATTGTCTGCCCTCATTGAAGCCTCATAATAACCCTGGGAATTTGGCCAGGTAAAGAGAGGGACTGGCCCAAGATTGCTCAATGGCTAGTATGGCTCAGTGAACATGGATCTCCTAAGTCTCAGACCAGTGTACTTGAACCACTACCCTACACTGGATTCCTACATATATACAGTACTAGAAATACCCTTTTCTCACATGTATTGCAAGTTACACTTCCATTGGACCAGTGAAAGCTACCAAAGCAATCATAAATGCATTAATACTGTACAGTAATACCTCATACAAAGTCCGCTTCGTACAACGTCGAATTCATACAACATCGCCTAATTCCTTGAAAAATGTTGCCTCATACAAAGTCGCTGCGGCTTTGTATGAGGCATTGGGGTTTTCCCCAGGTTGCATTGTGCCTGGACAGTATAAAAGGCAGGACACATGCGTGCATTGCTCTTGTGGGTTTTGCACGAGGCGAAGAGTGTTTAGGAGTGGTTTTGAGCGCGATTTTGGAGTTTTAAAAATTTATTCGTCAGAATTTTTAGAAGCATTCCTGGGATTTTTGCAGCATTCTTCAGGTTCTTGGACAATCAGGGTTGTTTGACATGTTTTTATAATGTATTTAGCCTTTAGAGAATGATTTCTTAAAGTTCTGTCAGGTTCCTGTCTGTTTCCTTGACTTTGCCCTGAAGTCTGTGCTGTTACAGTACAATGTATCTCTATGGAAATGATGTTGTACGAGGCATCACGGCAAGGATTTGGACGTTGTATGAGGCATCACGGCTAGGATTTTGCATGCCTCATACAAAGTCCAAATCTGTATAAAGTCCAAACTTGTGGAACCAAGTTTGGATGTAGTATGAGGTATCACTGTATATGTAAACCCTTTATAAAATACACACAAGAGGTAGCCAGTCTGGTAATGCACAAAACTCTTATCCCCTTGCACTTAATGCAGACAAACAGCTATGTGTTTCAGCCCAGCTGAATTCAACAAGATTCACTCTCAAGTAAATCATACCTGCCAAGTATCCCGTATTGGCCGGGATTTCCCGTATTTCAGTGCTCGTTCCTCCCCTTTCTCGTCACTGTCCCATATTTTGAATGGCGGAAAAAGGGGTTACTGTGCATGTGTGCCCATCAGAGGCAGCGGTGCACATGTGCAAAGGGGTTCTGTGCATGCACAAAGGGGTTCTGCACATGCACAAAGGAGTTGTTGCTGCGCATGCACACCTGGGCTGGAGCAGTTCCTGTATTTTCCGGAGCCATGCTTGACGGGTATGAAGTAAATACATATAAGATCATAGCCTAAATCTCTTTTTGGGTATCAAATTTTATTCACCTGCATTATATTCACCATAACAATCTTGGGAACCAGAACAACTTTCATGTTATCCCCTTGGTGATGAACACCGGCGAGTTAAAAACAAAGCAGCGTCAAGCTGTTGGGATTTTGTTTTTAATCTTTCACCTTAATTCTCCCTTGAAAAGTATTCCTTTCTGATTTGAGGCATAAACTGCTGCTGAAAAAGCTGTGTCTTTTTAATTGGATCTATAAAAAATGGTTTTCTTTCATGCTCTTCAAAACTTCCAGGAGACTGTTGTTCCCAGGCTAGGAGAGCTATTGCTGCTGCGTTCCAGTTTGCTTGCAGAACATATAATTCTTTCAGGCGCTCCTGTATTGTTTGCTGTCAAAACAGCTCTCCCGGCCCCAGTTGTTCTCAGGCCTGAACATCCCAGCAAAGATTCTTTCCCATGGGATGATATTACAAAGATGTAGTATCAATATTTATTGCCCCTTTGCCTCATCTTTAATCCTCATGTACCCAGAGTTCTTAGTGGTTAAGATGCTGAACTTCATGACCAGAAGGTCAGCAGGTAGGCAGTTCAAAACCCAAGTGCTACATGACAGAGTGAGCTTCTGTCTCTGTCCCAGCTCCTGCCAACCTAGCAGTTCCAAAGAAGAATTTGCAAGTACTGTACAGTAGATAAATAGTACCACTTTGGGGTTTCTTGCTTTTGAACTGCTAGGTTGGCAGGAGCTGGGACAGAGATGGGAGCAAAATTTGTCGTGCGCTTGGGAATCAAACTCTGACCTTACAGCCGTTGAGTTTAGCATCTTAACTACTTGAGCCACCACAGTCCCGGACTGATAAAACCACTCCTTAAATATCTCATGTACTGTACCTTGAAAGTCCTATTAGGGCTACTATGAGTCAGATCTCACTTGACAGCTCATAACACATACATATAGGGTTGCCATAATTCTCTCCTGCCAAACCAGGATAGGCATGTGACGCCATTGCATTCTTCAAACTGTGCATGCCTTGGATGGGGCTGTCAAGGAGACCATGGCTCTAAGACCCCATGGAATCCCCGTCAAGGGCAGACAGCCTCCATCAGTTTAAAACAAACTGTAGTCAAGAGGCTCCCCTCCCCCTGTGTGATTCTTCTTGCTAAAGACTATTCGTGATAGTTCTATTTTTATGAATAAAATTTCTTGGGCCACTCTTGTAACCACCCTTCCTCCCCCTGAGGTCACCCCATCCTCCCCTTCACATGCACCCGATTGAAGTTGATTCACCCTCAAACCCCACACAAGGATCCCTTGGAAGAAAGTTCTAAAGAGAGGCCCGGAACAGCAATGCAGTCCATGGAGCCTCCATTTCCCTCTGGAAGGAGAAAAGCAGGAGGCAGGAAGGGACTTATTTTGGAGGAGGACCTTTGCCATGAACAAATCTTTACTTTCTGTCCACCCTGTTCCCTTCCTCTCTAGGAATACCGACCCTATGCAATTAACCCTTTGCAGTCACATGAAGAAGTAATCCTCATGTTATGGTGGTGGTTTGGCTTCTTAGATATGGGTATTTCTTGCTCCCTCCCGGCTCTCAAGGAAAAGGGCTGAGGGTGACTCCTCGTCCCCCAAACTTCAAGGTGGGCCAAGGGTTTTTTGCAAATAGTTAATTCACTGCCTCCCTGCCTTTCTTTCAATTATCTCACTTGCAAGCGTCTCCCCTCCCTGGCAGGCTTCTCAGGGTGCTGTTTTGCCTTTACCACTTTCAACAGGATAATTGAAAGAAAGGCAGGGAGGCAGTAAATTAACTCTTTGGGAAAAAAAATCCCTTGGTGGGTGGTGATCTTGCTTCCTTTGTTCAAATTTAAAACTCCAGCTCTTTTACATGTTTTTTTCTTGAACCGGCCAGGACAGCTTGAATCCAGAAAAATCCAGGAAAACCAGGACATATGGCAGCCCTACACACACACTCTCTTTAATAATAAGTGCTGAGGCTTGTCCAACAGTAATTGAGAAAGTGGGAGCAAGGATATAGGCAAGGAGAACAGGTCAAAAGTATCTTCCTGAGAGGGAGCATGCCTCATTTTTCAGACTGGAAATGGCCGTACCACATAAATGTTAATCTGCCCAGTGAATTACAAGGGAGATTTGAAGAATGCCTTCTATCCAATAGCCATAATTATTCAGCAACTGGCCTGAGATCTGTTGAAGACAATGAGTCTTGCCAGAAACATTTTGGGGAGTGGGCCTTTGGGGCAGGACTCTTGTGGAAATCATTTTTGTGAACAGAAAGAGCCTGCCCCACTGAAGGAGAGGATCAATCATAGTCCCTGTCCCTTGAGTGTCATTAATAGAAGCTCCATCAGATTCCTTTTATTTAAAAAGAAGGAGAATATAGTGACATGCTGAAGCCACCCTAACTGAGCAGTAATACAAGAGTATATGAAGAACTGAGGTAGATAAAACCAAAGACTGACTGATCAAGTCTAATATTCTGTCCACAAAGTGACTAACCATGTGCCTGTCAGGAACCCATTAAAGAGTCATGAATGCAACTGTACTTTCCATCTTGCATCCTTCAGTGACTGATATACAGGCATATTGCTTCTGATACTGGTGGTGATACATAGCCATGCTGAATAGTAGCCATTGAAGGCTACTATCCAGTCCGCTTTTAAAACTATCTAAGTTGACAGTCATTGCTCTATTTTGTGACAAGGAATTTTACATAGTTTTACTGTGTTAAAAAACCCATCCTTCTATCTGTATTTCATCTCCTACCATTCATCTCCCATCAGATAACCAACTCACTTATTTTCTTTTTAAAGCTAAAGAGCTCAAATGTCATAACCTTTCATTATACAGTACAGTAAAACCTTGTGTAAAGAGCATCTCGCTTAGAGACTAACTTGCTTAAAAAGCAGAATTTTCTCCGAATGGTTGCTTTGCTTAACAACTAAAACCAATCAAAAACTCACTTAACAACAAAATCAGGGTTCGCAATCCCCACCACCACCAGAAGTCACAATTGGTCACTTACAATGATGTTTCGCTTAAAGAGCAAACTCGCTTTAAGAGCAATCCCGTGGAACACATTATGCTCTTTAAGCAAGGTACCAGTCTATTAATTTCCTTGCAGTGATCAGAGACAAGTTTGCTAGCATTTTGTCTTGTCCCTTCAACTAAAAATGACAGATAGAGTTGACGTACACAGTTTGTCAATCTGGTGTTTCCAGATGCTTTATACTACAACTCCCAGTTCAGAACATCTGGAGGACAACAAACTGGAGAAGACTACTTTATAGCCCAAAGAACTTTGTTTTCTGAAGCATGCTAATGATCTTACTGCAATGCATTCAATATAATAAAAAATTAATCTGCAAACACTGTGTTGTGTGTTATTTACTCCACCAACGTCCTAGATTTTTAAAACAGAATTTTAAGAAACTCAATCTATAGTCTCTAGTGATTGACATCAACATAAAAGCAGATAATAGAGGTTTTTGGTAAATCAATCAAAATAAAACCCTATTTATTTTTAAATTATGAGGAATATCCTCTGATGTGTGTTACTTGTAAGATTACTGTAGGGTTACCTAAAAGAATGATGTGCATACAGTTCTGGCTGGGAAGAGTTCTGCACTGCCAAAATGTTATTAAAGAATGTTATATGAAAAAACAAAGTGAATAGAGGATGATGGAGCTAAAAAAGAATGCATGAATTGATATATCTTCCATGACTGATACTTCCAAAATGTTCCATATATGTTAGTTCAGAGATATGTCATGAAATTGGTTGATCCTGGAGAATGCAATTACTTTGCATTCTGAAATTTCCCTTCGCTGTTAACTTACTATCACTCCAGCAGTAATAATAGCAGGACACAGAACATGTATTAATTTAAATCAGTTATACAGGATCAAATATGCATGAACACAAACAAAACAGAATTACCGAGAGCCCCAAACTTTATATAAAGACCAGGCAACGTGTATGGAAGCAAGTGGTTTCTGATATGATCTGGTTGTAAATTATAAACACAGCAATCCTGCCATTTATGGTACAGAGGGAAAAGATATCTACTAGTGGAACAGCCACAAAATCCATAAACCAGCCACTCTGTTATGGCTGTTATTCCCATTCTCATTAACTGCAGTTTAATGAGCCTCACTAGGACAGTCTGACAGCAGTGATCCATGCAGTGGTAACCGCAAGACTAGACTATTGTAACATGCTCTGTTGAGATACCTTTCAGCTTGGTTCAGAAACAGCAATTAGTGCAGGGCACGACCGCCAGGCTATTTAGTGGGCCTCTTATCATGCACTAATAACCCCTGGGCTGAAAGATTTGCCTGGGTTGCCACTTAAAGATCAAGCCAGGTCCAAGGTTGCTTTTAGCTTAAGATGCTCTATAAAACCCAAGAGCGGAAAATGCAAGAAGATATCTGTTCCTTAGTATCTTGGCCTTCACATTGTATATATGGTGTGTGTGTGTTTGGGGGGGGGGGACCCTGCTTACTGTACCATGTCTTGGTGATGCTCATTTGGTTGCAATTTGGAGGCCAGCTCCCAATACTGGATGTTCTTCCTTCCAATTGAAGCCCTGTCTTTTTACACAAGCCTCGTTGTTTTCCCCCTCTTCTTTCTAACCAGTTACACCAGGGATTCTCAACCTGTGGTCCATAGGCCAAATGTGGTCCATGGCACCATTTCATGTGGCCCACCAGCACCTCCACCACACCCAGAAGTGCCATGCAGTGGAGGAAGGGCAAAATGGCTGTCTGGCTGTCTAAGGGAGTATGACCTGGCCCCCAGTTTTAAAAGTTTGAGGAATCCTGAGTTAGACATTATTTTTAATGAACTGCTTTAATGGATGCTATTGCTTTGATTGTACCATTATTTTAAATAGCTTTTAGCTATTTTTAAAAAGCTATTGGCTTTAATATATTTGACCAAAGCCTGATTGCCCTTTTTGCGTGCACAGTAGCACAACCACAGATGTCATCACAGCTAACTGAGACTAACTAATGAATTGTCACTTGCCTCTCTTGTTGGGACTTTTGGATTTCTTTTTTGTTGCTGTTGTTTTTAAAATGAAAAAAGTTATATAACAATATTTTTAAATAAATAAATAAATAATATATTTTCTGTGAGTTGCATAGTTCCTGGACTATGCTAAGAAAAGAGAAGGGCTTTGGATGTACAGTATATGTGTGTGGTTCACTGAATCGAATGGCACTTTCTTCTGCATAGTTATGGGTACAGCTAAACTTTTAAGCTTGAGAAGGTAGCATCCACCATTTTCAACTGGGTTCTAGATGAAGGGGCAGATAGTACAGACAGAATATACTTCTGTATAGATTTTATCAATTAAACCAATTTGCCTGGTTTTCCTTTTTCGTTTTAGAAACCCCTGATTCTGGAGTTAGGAGAAAGAAGACAGAACAAGCATGGCATGAAAGTAAACTTTCCTCTTCCACATCTCCAGATACACAACTGATGTCAATCCTGTTTAGACTTTACTCTTCCTCTGGGCAAGAAGATCCCTGCCAATGATGCTCACACACACATCCAAGTCCATCTTCACTATTAAATGCTAGGTTATCTGTTGTTTGAGAAGAAACAGATAATGATGTCTTCCAATCAAGGTACACAGACCAGTATCCTGTTCAACAAATGCAGAGCAAAGCATTAAGCATTTCCCTTCCTGTTGCACACCTGGTCTTGCACTGTTTGTAACATCAAGCACGCAACCAGCACACAACAAGGAGTGGGGGGATCTTTATGCAGTTGTGCACCCACTTCACATTTTGGGATCAGGATACTGTCCATAGTTCTTAAAACCAGCCAGTCAACACTTTTAAGATAGAGAACCTCCTTAACTGCTTCTTCTCCTAGCTAGCCAGTGAAATATAATAATCATTGAGTAAATAATTAAATTTCCCTAGACATCTTAAATCTGCTGCCTCCTTCCACAAAGCAGTCAGCTCTGGCAACAGCGCATGCTTCAAACCCATCTTCCCTACCATACAAGTTCCTCAGACAGTGCTAGCTACGTTTTGACATCAGAGTTAGAGCAAAAAAAGAACATAGAGACCTATGTATGGGTGTTTAAAATATTTTGCTAACTGTTTCCAGGAAAACCAATGACAAAGCATCCCACCCCCCTCTGGTCTTTGGAGAGAGGATTCAGCTCCAGAAGAGGATGACATTCCAGTGCATAAGGCTTCATGTTCATGTGTACATTTTGGAGTTGTGTTTTTCCTCCCCATAAACACCATTCTCTGTGAACTCCTAGCCCTGGAGCATTTGAAAAAACGCTTTGCGCTTCTCACAATTGCGGCTACAACTTGTCCTGAGGAAGCCTTCAGAATGGGGTCAGGTAGAGTTCAAAGGACTACCAGCCCAGCACTATTTCAGAAATGCCAAGGTGCTCTTTCGACTGATCTCCACTTACCCCTCCTCTCTCCCTCACCCTTTGCCTGTTATTAAATGGGTAGTTTTTACAACATCAATAAAGAACTTTCCTATCCAATCACCCCAGACAAAGGACTGAAAGCCAGGTTTTAAAACTATGAAAACTTTGTGTTAGGTTCACCATTAGATTGTTTTGCTGTGTCAAATACTCATTGGAGTTCAAAAGTTCAAATGAACCATGAACTTTGTCATTTCACAGCAGGCTGGTTCTACAAATATAGCCCCAAAATGGGTAGTAGGGTGGAGAGTAAGGTGGAAACAACCCCCTACAATATTTAGGGTGCCTTCTTTTATTTGTGTCTATTTATCATTTGTTTAGCTCACCAATGGTTTTACTACGTCAAACTTACATACACACAAAAAGAGCAGGTCTTTTTAAAAGAAAAAAAATCAAATAATTTCACAATGGTCTGAAAGAGTAGAAGCAGGATTTAAAACAACATATATTCAGTGTCTAGTCCTTAATGCGCAAACTAAACCCAACTAATCTTCTTAATAAATTGTGAAGTCTTGTATGTCTTTACAGGCTCAGAGATGGCTTTCTCTCTGTCTGGGAGAGCACAGGGTATCCAAACAGAACAGGTCATGACTCTGCGTATTTGTTTAAAAACTTTGAATCCATGTTCCCTTGTGATACAGTCTCTTGAACTGGACAGTTATGAAAGGGCAACCAGCACTTCAGACTGGGAAAGGTGAAGGCACCTTTTTGTTTCATTGCTTTTGGGAAACACAGTATAAAAACAAAAACCTATGAGGACAAGAAGTTAGTGAAGTGTGGATTGTAAACATAAAACCAGATCTCTTTGCTCTTGGCATCTTAAAGGGTACTTCCCGGTTTAGAACCTCAGCAGGTGTAACTTTCATCTCTGTTATCTACCAGACTGCATTGTCAAATATTTTCTTCCTCCATAAATAGCACAGAAGTATGGTAGTGCAGTCAAACTCCAAAAGTCCTTTTTCTCTGTTGTGAGCAGATGTAACACACCTGCTAGCTTATGACTTCAAGAGCTGGCTGTAAAATGACACATTTTCACCCAGCTCTCTCTCTCTCTCTGCTATTTGTTTTAACCACAGTTACTTTCAGAGCTCAAAAACATCAGGTCTTTGGGCTCATCATCAGCCACAACTAGATCCGAGTACAGTACAGTATATATGTTTTTTTCCTGCCCCAGGGCGCTGGGAGGCCTGGTCTTGGAGGCCAGCTGGTTCTGGGCCAACTTTGCCCTCCGAGGCAATCAGGAAAAATGCCACTGGTGTGAATTTGTTTAAGGTGGATCCCAGCTTGCTACAGTCCACTGAATCTCCAGCCAGTATGATCAATATTGGCTTTCCTTATATATGCCATAAATCTCATGACATCTGGGCATCCGTCACTTGAATGTACCTCTTGGTAAAACAACATTGTCTTTGAGCAACTTTAGGTTTACTGAATACTGTGGAAGTTATGAGGCTGTTCAGATTAAAAGGGTGGTATCAAAAATATGTACTGCTAGTTAGATATCTGGCTATAGTGCCAGATGTTGGGCACTCAATTCCTCACTGTGCATCCAAAAAGAATCAACCAGTGTGGCCTTCACCAAGCTGCACAGTCCTAGGAAGTCCCCAGAAGAAGGACTGGTAAACCACTTCTGTATGTTCTCAACCGAGAAAACCCTGGAAAGGGTTGCCACGATTTAGAAATAATCTGACAGCACACAATTATTATTCCTATTGTTTTGTACTAATAGCTGCTTCTTTAACACATGTGACTCCTATTTCCTATATCCCCCAAAAGTAATATTACTAAGCTTCTGCTAAGTGTGCCTTGGCATAGGTGCTAACATTTATTAATGCTAATTGGGGTCTAGCTAGCTGGATAGTTTAGTGGTTTACGGTATCTGGCTGTCAAGCCAGAGGTTGGAAGTTTGATTCCTGGGAATAAAGCCAGCCTGTGTAGTTATGAGCAAAACTACATAATCCCAGGGCACCCCACGAAGAAGGGAATGGTAAACCTCTTCTCTGTACTCTGTGCCTAGAAAACCCTGGAAAGGATTGCCATAAATTGGATTGAGTCGACGGCATGTAATTATTAAAGTTTCTTCTACCAAGAATCTGATAACTGCTGGAAAATGGGGAAAATGTTGAAAGGCTATAACTGCCTTCATCCCTGACCACTAGCTGTCCTGACCAAGGTTGATGGGATGTAGAGGCCCAGTAATTCTACAACCCATGAACTGGTGGATGAAACAGACAAAGAAAAACAACATTTTCCTTGGATAGTGTTTCAACAGACACACACTTTGTTAATTATTCTCCACATCCACCAATGCTTTAAACTATACTCTTGCCTTTTGGGAAAAACAAACAAACCAAAGGGTTATATGTGTCATGCAACTCACCCCTCAACCTGGCTTTCCAGTGCATGTACAGTGTACCTATGTTCCTATACCCTGAACACAGAGGGGTGTTCAGAAGATTCATGGAATGGCTAAGGCTAGTGACTAGCTGAGAGTGTTTTCCTTTTGTAAAATTTGTTGTTATCACCTCTTTAACCTTATCAACAGCAAAAATGTTTAATAAATAATATTTATCCTTGAAGATTATAGCTTAAGTGGAAAAGGACTAGAGCTAGTACAAGACTTCCCTTAATGGAAAGGATTTTATAAGTTTTACTAAAAAGAAAGAAATGAAAAACAAAAGTAGATAAAACATACAGATGAAAAATAGATAACAAGCACACATGGAAAGTAACAAAATCTTTCTGTCTTCATCTACCCTTACTCTTTTTTAAGTCTCTTAGATATCTCTCCGACAGAGAGACTTCCCTGTCTTATTTCTTCTATAGGGCAGCATACCTGGACACCATCCTGCTCCCTCAAAAAAGATGAAATACAGTGGAACCCTGAGATACAAATGGTTTGACTTACAAAAAAATTGACATACAAATAGAAATCCGGGCTTAAAAAAAATCAACATACAAATTTTTAATAGCAAAAATTTGACAAACAAAAAATATACAGTGATATCTAGTGGCCTCTTCTGGTAATGCAATGTGTTTTCGACATACAATTTTTTTGACATACAAATAACCTCATGGAACATAAAAAATTCGTATGTAGAAGTTTTACTAGTACTTCATCCTTCTTGGTAACCCCACTCTCCTGTAATAATTGGCCATTTACCCTGGGTGGCTCTTATTCTCCCCTTAATGTATTTTTTCCAAGATGGCATAGCCTGAAAAAAATACTCCTGACCTGCTAGACAGATCATCTCTTGCTGATTCCTCCATTGTTACTACAAATGCATTTCTGGTATTTCCTGTTTACAGACACAATCTCCCTGCCAAATGATTCCTGGATGTGACATTCCTCATTAATTGGGCTTTCACATTTCCTCTGAGCATTTACAAAGCGCATTTTCACTTGACCAACAAGCTAACTCTTTTATTTCCTGACAATACCCGTACCATGAGTTAAATCCTACACATATAGATAGAGAAGTTACATCAGCTGGGTCCTGTTCAGTCAAACTGATTGTGCAATAGATGTCAACATGAGCAGCTAGAGCTGATAGACATTTTCTTCAGTTGTGCAGGGAGGTATCCAGTACCTCCTTGCATGAGCAGATGTTTAGGTGTCATGGCAGCAGTGTCTGCTTGCATAACAAAAAGCCTGGATGTCCAAGATTACTATACAGTACTGCCAGAGTGTTGAGTTCCATCAGCATTCAATCGGATCTTGATCCCTAATTCATTTAGGCTACTCCCAGGTAAGAGAATATAAAGCTGCAGCCTAAGTTTAATGAACTGGGTGAACTCCCGTTAAAATAATTTCACGTTTAAACCACTGGGTATAAAAACAAATAATGTATCCTGATGAACTTATTCAGTACAAGATTGACTACAACATCTAAACTATTGGCTTTAAGGATGAGTAAAGAAACCTGGAGACACTATAATCACTTCCTTTCTGTCCCCATAACACCTCTTTCATTACAATGTATTTCTTGTTCTGGGAGATAAACTAAACTCTCCTGAATTTTCCTTTCCACCGATTATGACACAAGTGCACCAAGAATGACTATTTTCTTCAGCTCCTACTCCCCCCTCCCTGCTTGTACTGGCACAAATTCTCAAACAAGTAGCAAATTATTTAAGATAAATATCTACTGCCATAGACAGCTGTCAGAATAGAATCGAAAATAAACTGGTGAAAGGAAACTGCCCAGTTCATGGAGAGGGCAGCTAGGATATAGTACAGTGAGTCTATGACACTTCTAGGTACACATGCTGAAAGAGTTCCCCCGGCTGGCCTGCTACAAATCTCCCGGTAATTCATTAAGGGGAAATGCTCCTTGCAACATTTCACTCCTGTTTTAGCACTCTTTGTCTTTACCTTCCATACTTGATGGGTTCATTCCTATGTCAAGTGAGCCTCAGAGAACCAGTCTTTCATTCTTGATAGAGAAGCCCTCTGTTTGGAACAAGAGTAGACGATTAAACAAGCGCTTTTACTGTAAATAGTTTAACGGTCTGTGGAATTTGCCAAGGTTTGGGGTCAAAAGAGAGAGGGAGAGACAGAGAGGGAGATAGGTGACCATTTTGTTGACCCAGTAAATTATTGTGGAAAAAAATGGCAAAACTACAGACCTAACAGAGGTAGGAAGGAGACACCATGTTGCTCATCTTAACTTATAAGAGAGGGATGTGGCCGTGTGTGTGTGGAATGCGTGTCCACACACGTGCAGCCTATCCTGTGATGGGTTGTGCACACCTACTTTTCGTCCCAGGCATCACCCCTGCAAGAGTCCAGAAGCCAAGAGTGGGGCCAACGCCCCACAAACACAGACTAAAAAACTACAAATCCCAGCATCCTCTGTGCCGCGGCATGCCTCAGCCAATCAGGCAGGAGGACACGAGTGCAGAGGAGACAGGAAAGCCAGCGTGCGAGAGAAAAAAAAATGACCAACGTACACGCAAGAGCCACTTCCCCAGGGGGCAGGGAAAAGAACAGCGCTCTGTTTCACACTCGCCTCAAGGAGGGAAGCGAGCGCCTACCCCGGGGGGCAGGGGCAAAAGCACGGCTGCCTTCAGCCCTCAACTACTGGGGGAAGCGAGCCACTTCCCTGGGAGGCAAGGGCAGAGAATGGAACTCTGTTTTGCCCTTGCCTCCCGGAGGGAAGCAAGTGCCTACCCCGGGTGCAGGGGCTGAAAGCATGGCTGCCTTCAGTCCCCACCTACCGGGGGAAGTTAGCCACTTCCCCAGGAAGCCTTCGGTCCCCACCTACCGGGGGAAGCTAGCCACTTCCCCGGGAAGCAAGGACAGACAAAAAAATGGGGACAAAGGTAAGAAGAGGGCCCAAGTGACCCGACTGGCGAAGCCGGGTTACCCATGCTAGTTATTGCTGTAAGAGATAGAGAGGGATGCTTCTGAGGAAAAGTATTTGCATCTGGAAATTTCTGTGAGTTTTGTTAAAGTGAAATAACTTTTTTAAACAGTGAGGTACACTTATAATTTCAGACTCAACGCCATCCTTTCGGATTTCATGCTGAATTTAGACAAATGTTTCCCTGGGGTATTGACTGAAGACCTGGTAAAGATGTGAGTTCTTTCAGAAACAAAAAAAATAGCTTCAAAGCATCCAAGGCAGGTATTTATCACTGGTTGCTCATAACCTGAACTTGATCACACTTTCCAAGTATGAAAAACTTCCCTCTCTCTTCCCTTTCCTCTCTGCTACTCTGTATTGGAAATATACATAGGGCTAGAAATACTTGGAGCCAATCAGCATATTGACTGAAATGTGTTAAAGTAATCAGGTGCTGCTGCAGCCTACTTATATAGATTGTATGAATTACTGCAGAGTAGTGTAATGAAAAGTACCAGCAGCTGCCATTAGAAAAGAGCTTTTTTAACCTATTAGAAAGCCGGGTAAGCTTTCTTTCATGCCAAAGAAGCATTGCTAGTCACTTTGTTTTCTACTATATTTATTGCATGTTGCTAGTATTTCTTATCCTGCCATCAATAATAGTTTCCTGATGTTGTTTCTTCCTGTGGGACCTATATTTGAATCTTCAGTCAGGGGTGTGCTGGGCACCATGGGAGGGCATTGGACAGGGGCGAGGGGTGGAGACCAAGGGCCGGGGGAGAAGGCTGCCCCCAGGAACCGCTTGGTCACCACCCCTCACTTGCTCCACCCGGCGCGCTGCACTTTAGAATAAACCATTGTTCCAAGCTGAAGGAGGGAGCTTGGAGCAATAGCTTAATCTAAAGTGCAGTGTGCCGGGTGTATATAATAATAATAATAATAATAATAATAATAATAATAATAATAATAATAATAATAATAATAATAATAATAATAATAATAATAATAATAATAATAATAATAATAATAATAATAATAATAATACAATTATTATTTGCACCCCAGGGCACCAGAGGGGAGGGCGCACCAGGATGAAGCCCCATGTCCCGGTGGCCCAGCCCATGCCTGTCTTCAGTACTGCTATTTAAATGTTGAATTCTGGATTTTAAAATAAGTTCACCTATCAGTCATGCTCATCTTTTCTTCTACACATCAGATATGGAAAATAGATGCTTGTAACATACATTGCTTACCCTTGACAGAACAAAAATAACAAAACCCTTTCCCCAACCCATAGAATAATGGTGAAGTCAAAATAAATTAATTTTCATTCGGTATAAAAAGATTTTTTTGAATCTGAATTTGCTACCAAATATGATTCTGGCAGAGGAACTGAAACCTTACACCTCTCACTTGCAGTCTTCTGTCTTTCCTAGCTTAGTAATAAAATATGGGTCTAAAAAAAAAGATGTCTTCAGCCTGAACACAATCTATGTTAGTAAAGCAAGCAGTACCAAGCAAAATGAAAAGTTAACATATAGATTTAGTCCCAGAGAAGGTAAAGAAAACAAATCTTAGGATGAAGGAAGTGCCATCAGAATCCTTAGGACAGGGATTCTTAATCTGCGGCCTGTGGGCTGGATGCGCCCCCACCACCTCCACCATACCAGGAAGTGCCATGAGGTGGGAAAAGGGCAAAATGGACGACTGGTTTCCGAAGCTGTCTGAGGGAGCGTGAACCAGCCCCTGGCTTTAAAAAGTTGAGAACTCCTGCCTTAGGACAATGTTTCCCAACCTTAGGTTCCCCAGGTTTTCTTGGACTACAATTCCCAAGAACACCTGGAGACCCAAGGTTGGGAAACTGCTTTCGAATATAAGTCTAGGTTAAAGAGATTTTGGCATAGGTCAGAGCAGATAAAAAATAGTCTAGGAAACAAGTGGAGGTCCTTCTCTGTCTATTCATTTCCATGAAAAGACAAAGCACTTATTTGGTGTGAATTGATTTGTAGTGCCCAATCATTTCCAACAATCTATTGGTTATAGCAAAATTAAATTCTAGAGTGCTCCCAAATGGAACAGGAGGAGGAAAGTGGGATGCATTAGAGTAGTACTAGAAACCCTGTTCACCTCTTCAGTGAACGCTTACAGAAGAACAGGATTGTGCCTGCTGGCCATTCCCTCTGGCAGTTGTCAACATGCCCTCTCACCACACCCTTCATTGGCAGTTCATTGGATCTCTGAAGAGGTTTGTATGAATCAACTCTCCTTGTTCATACCACAAAATACCCTTTTCATTTTCCTCCTTGACATAGCAGAGTGTAGGGAAGGCTTTCTCAAGGCTTGACCACATCTCCTGGACTGCTGATATGGTTCCTCCCACCCAGAAATGGAAGTAAAATGTGCACCATGAATGTGCAGAATGCATTTTAATTCTGCTTCCAGGATCATTGAGGCCATTGGTGGCCGGATGAATTGGCATTGGGGGCTGGGTTTGCCCCATGGGCCGTAGGTTGAGAATACTTGGTGTAGGACTTTGAATAGAGCTATGATTACATGCATACTTGAAGTATGTGTAATGTTCAATATGGCTTAATGTACACCTGTAAGAAATTATGTGGTACAGTGGTCAATCTTCCACTGTACACTACCTTGAGCCCCACGTTATACTCATTTATTTGAAGGTCATCTCCTTAAACATACCATTTGAAGGACTTTGATCCAAGTCAAGGTAAAAGGTTAAAAAAACACAAGCAGAGAAAGCAAGTGCCTTGAATTTGACCACCACAGAGAGTATGTGGATAGCAGACTGAGCAGTTATGTACCTGTCACCCCATCACAGCTTCCCATTATGTGAAATGTAGTGTATCTCTATTTACATTATAGTTCTCAGTTTTAAATTTATATTTATAGATTAAATGATCACATGCTATTCTACATAAATTTGTGTCCTATATTATCCTCTTCCTCCCCACCCCCTTTCTGAAATCCAGGACTCATAAGTAGAGTAGACCCACAGAATCTATGGAACTTACATCCAAGTTGATTTTCCAAATCCCCACTGATTCTATGGGCTATATCGTTGGAATTTACTGCTGGATTTCAGAATGGCTGTTTTACATCTGTTCTTTTCTGACAATAAGTAGGCAGTTAGCCTAATAAGGAAGAGTAACAATAATGGAAGAAAACTGCTCTCTTTATCTGAAGAAAGAAAGTGGGCTTCCCTATGCCATGGCAAGATTTATGTCCTGGTTCAGCCTTGTCCAAGATGGAGATTTCCATGTGTGGGAGAACCTTTAGCACATACCTTAGAGGGATTGGAATGTGTAAACATGCTGGCCTCATTGGTTGGAAGAAATGAAACCTAATGTGTAATGGACATGTTATACTGTATGATCATTGTCTGGATTCCTTTAGGGGAATGGAAAGGGGGTGGACTGTGTGTAAGGAGATAAAACCCAGAAAGTGGGGCCAAGACGCTCTCTTGATCCGATGCTTTGAGCTAAGGGTGAACTGCAAACATGTAGGTGCTTAAGATAGAAGGGGGGCCCTTGAGCGTCCTCAGTTAGAGAATCTATCTTTGCTATGATATGCTTTTTGAACTTTTGATAAACTTTCTTCTGTAACTTACTCTGATTACAATATACTTTTAAATTACCCGAAGATGACTGGAGTGTTTACTTGGCTGTGCGCTACCTTATCTACATTAATCTAATATCCCGGGTTGCTTAGCTAGGAGGGAGGTAGCTCAGAAGCTGGAACCGACCACTTGTGGGCAGAAGACCTACTCATGAATAAATTTGTTCCTGACACCCTATATTTTGAGTAGTCACTTTAATTTATTATGCTACACCATTATATATAAGAAAATTGTGGGGAAAGGTTACCTCTTTTTTCCTTATTTCGTCTTCCAAGCCTACTTCTCTTATTTTAAAGGGCTCAAGCAAGGGGCTTTATGTATTATTATACAGTAATACCTCATACAAAGTCCGCTTCATACAACATCGGATTCATACAACATCGCCTAATTCCTTGAAAAAAGTTGCCTCATACAAAGTCGTGTGACGTTGTATGAGGCATTGGGGTTTTCCCAGTTTGCATTGTGCCTGGGCAGTATAAAAGGCAGGACACATGCGTGCATTGGTCTTGTGGGTTTTGTATTAGACAAAGAGTGTTTAGAAGTGGTTTTGAGCGCGATTTTGTATTTTTTTGTATTTTTTCGTCAGAATTTTTAGAAGCATTCCTGGGATTTTTGCAGCATTCTTCAGGTTCTTGGACAATCAGGGTTGTTTGACAAGTTTTTGTAATATTTTACCCTTTAGACAATGATTTCTTAAAGTTCTGTCAGTTTCCTGTCTGTTTCCTTGACTTTGCCCTGAAGTCTGTGCTGTTACAGTACAATGTATCTCTATGGAAATGACGTTGTATGAGGCATTGCGGCAAGGATTTGGACGTTGTACGAAGCATTGCGGCAAGGATTTGGACATTGTATAGGCATCACAGCTAGGATTTTGCATGCCTCATACAAAGTCCAAATCCGTATAAAGTCCAAACTTGTGGAACCAAGTTTGGATGTTGTATGAGGTATCACTGTACCAGTCTTTTCCTCATGCTTCCTCAGATGACATTTCCCACGAGTCTTAGCTTATGAGTACAATACATGAGTGATCATGGGAGTTGAAGTCCAAAACAGCTAGACAGCATCATATTAGAAAATATTGAATTAAACTATAAGTAATGGGCATGCCAGATGGGCATTGGATAGCAGCAGTCACCAAATGGTATCCTAGAAGAGTAAAAAATACCCCATGGCAGGCCCCGCAAAAGATGAGAAGACCCAATCATGAAAAGTTTTGGTCGGACCTGGAGAAGAAGAGCACGGCAGCGAAAGGGATGGAAAGCAAGTCGCGACCAGCAGGAATTCATTCTTGATAATATGGTCACTCGAGGAATAAGTAATGGTCAAAAGTAACATTGCAAAATTCAGTGGGCACCATTCTTGTGGGCCTCCAGATATCATTGACCTGCAATTCCTAATATCCCTGTTTAAAAAGAAAGTTAACCACCCAGAAAGATTTCAAATAGGAAAAATGGACTGTGCCTCAGAACATTTAATAAAACAGTAATAGAACTCTGTCTATTAAGACTGTTATGGACTTGCTTTTACTAAATGTGAATACACTGTACTATACTGCTTTGTTAACTCTACTATAGAACATAAATGCAGAATTCACAATGCTGCTCTTAGCTATAGAAAGTCCCCAAAGGTGTTCAGTGGTGTTCCTCTATTTTATGGGTGCCCAAACTATGGCCCGTGAGCCAGATCCAGTCCTCAATACCAATTCATCCGGCCCATGCCACCCTCATTGCTCCTGGAAGTGGAAGGAAAATGCGCCCAGGCATGTTTTACTTCTGCTTCTGAAAGCAACAAGGGTGGTGTGGGTCGGATGATTTGCCATCAGGGGCTGGATCTGGCCCACAAGCTGTAGTTTGGGAACATCTGGTTTAAGCATCTCATCCTGTTGCAAAACAGATTGCAAGGTGCATTTTACCTCCACTTCGAGGAAGCATGTGACCGGCCCGCTAAACCATGTGAGAGGCCATTATAGCCAGCTGGCTGAACCGTGTGACTGGCCTGCGGACCAAAAGGTTTGGCCATCCCTGCTCTATCTTATTCATCTACAATATTTTTGTTCACCTGTAAGTTCCAAGACTCCACGAAGTGGTTTCTGTCATATAAATACAAAATCATAATAGGAAAAAAAGAGATACACCAGAAACAATGTAAAAGCAGCACAGAAGACATTAGTAAGAATCAGCATAAGAACAGCAAAGTAAGAATCCAGCAAAAGAACAGTAGCAATATATAGCAAAATCTGGCTCACCAGAATGCAGTAAATCTAGATGTAGACATATTTGGAATAGACACACTGAGTGAAGTGGGTTTACTTCAGTATGGCCAAGACAATATAATTTGGTACCAATGAAATGAATAATATAATTTGGCACACTGTCAGTGAGCAGCAGTCAAATGCTGTTTTCAGGGAAACAATTCTACTCTCTTTCAACCATTATATTTTTTCTGGTCTTCTCAATGCTAGAGCTCACTGCATTTGTGAACATAACTAAAGAGAAATGAAGGTAATAATCTCTTCAGAAATCCTGTGGTTCATCATTGAGGATTCCGCGTGCCCGGTTGGGCATCGGTGGCCCCTGGCAGAGGTTAAACCAGTGAGCAGACTCCTGGCCTCTGGCCTTTGTCGGCGAGTAAGGGAGGTGGATTAAAGGTAAGGATTAATTCGGCCGCTTATTGCCTGACCTGCGATTCTGCGGGAAGAGCATTTCGCTGACCCCAGTTACCCATTAGAGTAATGACTTATCTCCTACCCAAGGTTATGCCCGGTGCAAATAAGGGCTATGTTTGCCCCTGCCTAATCCCTGAACAATGGGACTCCTAAGTCCATGTTTGCCCCAGTTAATTAACTTCCCTTTGAGGTGTTCCCCATTAACCCGGGTACGTGGGTGAGGTAATTTTCCTGTCAGATGACAGCTTGCCACCGTTGCTCTTTTTTCCCTATAAATGATGTTGCCTTTTCTCAATAAAGTACTGATCTGATCTCGCTCCGTTTGCCTCGTGTCGTCACTTGATCAGCCTCCTCCGGGACGTAACGGCCACTCCAGTGGCCCCGATTCCTACATCTGGTGACCCCGACGTGATTTACTCGTGAGTAAGGGACCCAGGAGAGGTCTACTCGTGAGTAACGATCCACGCGGTCCGGTTCTACGCTTGAACCGCGACCTGTCAGCCCGGAGGACAGCGCGGCACTCTGGTCGGCAGCCAGCCGGTCAGAGGGACGGCCAGCGGCGAGGCATTCCAAGAGACATTCCTACAGCTTGCTTCCAGCTTTCGGGGAGGCTTGCACCAAAGGGAAGAACGCGTTCCGCTCAGGGCAGCTGTGAGCCCCTGACAGCGCAGAGGCCGCCAAGGGCCCGTGGCAGAAGGCCACGCTCCGAGCTCTACCCAGACGATCGTCGCCAAGACCTGTTACCTTGCCCCCAGACGCGTCGACCCGTCCCGAGGAAGGAAACTTCAGAGGACCACTCGCAGGTAATATGGGGACTTGTTCTCATAGACCAAGTCCGTCCGCTAGCCAAAAAACTCATGAGGAAGAGTTTAAAATCCTGGCCAGGGTATTTCAGTTACGCTTTCACAGCAGGGAGCTAGCGAGACTTTTGGCGTACCTTAGGGAACACTGCCTGCTTTACCCAGAAGCAGGTACGTTAACCCTACCGCTCTGGGATCAGATAGGAGACTGCATTCGGCAACCCCCCAAAGCTCCAGGAAGGATATTTCGCACATGGAGGAAGTGTAGGGAACTCTTAGGTGAGATCGAACCAGTCCGGATAGAGACAGAGAAACCCCCATTAGATAAGTCATCAGCCCAGCCAGTCGAGCCGACTGCGCCCACAGCACTCTATCCGACATTCAAATACCAGCAGAGTAGCGCAGGGAACCTTCCCGCGGTGACAGCTGCAGACGTCACCGAGGGAATGCAAGGAATGAGGAGCGCAGGCGCTTCTCCGACAGCTTCGGCTTCCCTAGTTACCAAGAGTGCCCTTCAGCGCACAGCTGAGGAGGAACTTAGAAAGGGGGATTTATCAGTAGAGGAGCTAGCAGAGCTCAGGCAGATATGTCCAATCCGCATGGAGATGGACGCGCTCACGGGCGCACAGCAGATTGTTCATTCCCCAGTTCCGTATAAGCTTCTCATGGCTATGCGGAAGGCAATTGCAGAAACAGGGCTCCAAAGCTGTTTCACAAGGGGCACGCTTCAGCAGGTGTGCGAGACCACCATGTGGATTCCTCATGACTGGAAAGCCGTCATGAGGATGATGCTAACCCCCAGCCAGTACATGATTTGGGATAGCGAGTTTCGCCTAGAGGCTCAAACTCGAGCTGCCAGGATGGGAGGCGCAGTGCTTCCTGAGCAGCTGTATGGCTCGGGTAACTTCGAGTCAATCAATGCTCAGATCAACTTGCCTCTCGCCACTCTTGAGATGTCAGCCGAGGCAGCCTTTAGGGCTTACTTTAAGATCCCAGCCACTGGCAAAGCGGCGAAAAATTACACCTCCATTAAGCAGGGAGCCCAGGAGCCCTACATGGACTTCATCAATCGCCTGGAGGAAGCTATTAGCAGGCAGATTGATAATGAGCAAGCCCAGGAAGAGCTCATGATTAAGTTAGCCAAGGACAACGCCAACTTGGACTGCCGCAGAATCTTGCAGTCCCTAGGCAATCGTCCTGACTTGACCCTATCGGACATGATTAGAGCTTGCGCCGACGTTGGCACAGAATCCTATAAGATGGGTCTGCTAGCGGCAGCGGTGCAAGGAGGGAAAAGATCCAATGGTAAGAGCAAAGGAGCGTGCCACAATTGTGGCAAGATCGGTCACTTCGCTAGGGAGTGCCGATCCAAGGGAGGCGGACAAAAGTCTGGCCATTCCAAGGCTCCGAACACCCTCTGTCCGAAGTGCAAGAAAGGCTACCATTGGGCCAGATATTGCCAGAATTCGGGAAACCGGAACGCGGGCATGTCTCTGGCCCCAGTCCAAACAGAGGCTTCCCTCACCCAGAACTCACCCGAGCTAGAGTAAATTCCAACCCCACTCCAGACATTACGAGGGCACAGGCCAGCCCCAGGGGCAGCACAGGGCTAGAGTTGACTTGCCAGGCAGACGTCACATGCGACCTGCCAGGCACAGTCTATCTGGTCGATTCCCAGTACATGGGACCCCTGCCCAGAGGTTTTTTAGGTTTAGTTTTGCCCCGTAGTGTAGCTGGTGCACGTGGAATTTTCATAATTCCAGGAGTCATTGACTCGAATTTTTCAGGCGTTCTCCAAGTTCAGCTTTGGACACACCTGCCCCAAACCATTCACAAGGGAGACACCTTAGCGCAACTGATCATGGTCCCTTGTCACTTGCCCGCAGAGAGCCAGGGAGGGCTCAGTGACAGCTCAGAGCCCGGTTCAGCTGACCGCTTGAGCGTGAGCGAGGCAGTGCAAGGATACCAGGTCTTAGCGACAGTGGAGACCAACATTGAGTGGAAACAGCGCCCCGTTATCGAGGTATTTTTGAACAAAAGAGCGTTCTCAGGGTTACTCGATACCGGAGCAGATGTGAGCGTGATAAGCAGGAGTCAGTGGCCGCGAGATTGGGCCATTGAGCCGGTCTCCGATGTGTGGGGGGTAGGCGGTGTTCAGGAAGCGTTTAGGAGCCAGGAGTGGGTAGAAGTCACAATCCCAAGGGCTGAAGGCACGGCGGTGATCCGACCGCACATTCTTGACGTGCACATCAACCTGTGGGGGCGAGACATCCTCCAACAGTACGGTGCCACCCTTACCTTCGGGTAATGGCGTTGCCACTTAAATGGCTCACCGATACTCCGGTCTGGGTAGAACAATGGCCGGTAGTAGGAGAGAAATTGGTTGCTCTCAAGCAGCTAGTGAAAGAACAGCTAGACGCAGGACATATAGAACAGTCCACAAGCCCTTGGAATTCGCCAGTTTTTGTTATTAAGAAGAAGTCGGGGAAGTGGCGACTCCTCCACGATCTCAGGGAGATCAATAAGTGTATTCAGCCAATGGGTCCGTTTCAATGCGGCATCCCAAATCCTAACATGATTCCCGAGGGGTGGGAGATTCTAGTCGTAGATCTCAAGGATTGCTTTTATACAATCCCCTTAGACCCCAGGGACCGGGAGAGGTTTGCCTTTACGGTGCCGGTCGTGAACCACAGTGAGCCCACGCTCCGTTACGCGTGGAAATTTTTGCCACAGGGCATGCTCAATTCGCCCACTCTGTGCCAAATTTACGTTCACGACGCACTGGCAAGGTTTCGAAACCTCTACCCACAAGCCATGGTTTGTCACTTTATGGATGATATCTTAGTAGCGTTGCCGCAGCTTGGCAGCGCAGTGTTTTCAGACCTCCAGGCCAGCCTGGGGGACAAAGGTCTACTCATTGCCCCGGAAAAGGTGCAGAAGTCCGAGCCCTTCTCATACTTGGGCCATCGGCTTCTCCGCTCTTTTGCAGCACCAGTCTTGCCTCAGATAAATCTACAGGACTCAGTTACCCTCGTAGAATTGCAGCAGATTTTGGGGAACATTAATTGGGCCAGACCGTATTTCCGACTGGATACGGATCTTCTAAAACCGCTCTTCTCGCTGCTAACTTTAGGTAGGCAGCCGGCAGACCGGATAAAAATCTCTCGAGACGCGCGCTTGGCGCTCGAGAAAGTGAACCACGTTCTCAGCCAGAGGTGGGTGGATAGGATCGCCCAGGGGCCGTATGCCCCGATCCTGAATTTATACATCACACGGTCAGGATCCATGTTCACTGGGGCGCTAGGGGTAGACTCAGAGAAGGGAGCTAAAATTGTGGAGTGGGTGTATTTGCCTAACACCTCTTCACGGAACATCGTTCCGCCCCAGGAGCTGGTTTCCGCGGTGATTTACCGCGGCAGGCTGAGAGCTAGGGACATTTCAGGAAATGATTTGGCCAAAATTGTGGTTCCGTTCACCAAGGAACAAATTCATCAGCTGATGCAGCTAGGTGACTCGCTTCCGATAGCTTTGGAAGGTTTCACCGGCAGTTTAGCATATCATTTGCCCAAAGACCCCAGACTCGTCTCGCTGCAGACAGGAACAGTCAGCTTGTTCGAATTGCTCTCGCTGGTCCCACTTCAGGGGGCCAGAACAGTTTTCTCTGATGGCGGTCGCACCTATGGCGTTCTGACCTGGCAGGAGGGCGAAGCTTGGCACACGCTGCTAACTCTTCCACAGAAGTCCGCTCAGCGGGCAGAGTTGGCAGCCGTGAACCTTGCTTTGCGCACCTTCGCCAAAGAACGGTTAAATATCATAACTGACAGTCTGTATGTAAGGAATTTGCTTCACAGTCTACCGGGGGCTTACATCACTCCCGCGATAGACAAAATTTTGCTTAGTCTGTTTCTCACCGCTCAATTTCACTTGCGAAACCGCACGGAGCCGCTCTATATTGCCCATATTCGAAGTCACCAAGACCTACCGGGTCCGATTTCCGCGGGCAATAGCAGAGCGGACGCGGCCGCAAAGGAAATTCAGCAACGTTCAGTTTTGGGAGTTTTTACTACTCCAATTCAGAGTCATGCCTTTTTTCACCAAAATGCCAAAGCACTCGCCAGACAGTTCAATTTGCCGCTTTCTCAAGCCCAAGGCATAGTTCGCTCTTGCCAGCATTGTGCAGGGGCACCGGGGGGGCCCTCGTGGGGGGTCAACCCACGAGGGACAGAGGCTAATCAGGTGTGGCAGATGGATGTCACGCATGTGCCGCAGTTTGGCAGGTGGCAATACATGCATGTCTGCATTGACACTTTTTCGCAGTTCATTTGGGCTACGGCGCAGAAAGGGGAAACTGCGACCCATGTGGAGCAGCACCTCCTTTCCTGCATAGCCGCCATGGGCAAACCACGGCACGTGAAAACGGATAACGCCCCTTCCTACAGCTCTAGGCAGTTGGCCGCCTTCATGGCTACTTGGGACATCAAGCATACTTTTGGACTTCCCTACAATCCGCAAGGGCAAGCGATTGTAGAGCGGGTCAATCGGACGCTAAAGTCCTATATTGACAAACAAACAGAAAGGGGGGAGCCACCAGCCCTCCCCAAGTCACAGGGAGAATCTCAGTTTTGTCTCAACAAGGTATTGTTCACTTACAATCACCTTAATGTTTTTTTCGGATTGTACGCCGCAGGAGAGGCATTTCCGCCGTTCGGAAGCTCTCCCGCGACCTATGGTCCGGTACCGAGTGCCACCAGACCCTTCTTGGAGGGGCCCGGTGCCGCTCATAACCTGGGGAAGAGGGTATGCTGCAGTTATGTCTCCTGCAGGTGTCGTTTGGATCCCAGCTCGGTGCGTCAAGCCTCACTTGGAACCTCATGGCATGGACCCAGACCGACCCGAGTCCGATCCCGGAGATGGAGGACCTCACTCTGACCGAGGAGACCCACCGGGAGACGCGGCGGCTGCGGACCCCGGCACCGAGGATCACCTGGGGGATGGTCAAGACCCTTTGCTGTGAGGCCCGGGACGCCCTCCAACGCGAGGGGAAGGAGCCGACGCCGGAGAACTTCGTTGCAGCAGTCTTTGCCCAGATTCACATCAATTCTGTGATTTACACCATCATCCTGGCCCTCCTCCTGCTCTTTGGGGGAGGCGTTCAGGCCGCTTCACTTCAAGCCAACGGCTTGCCGCCTGGTGAAGATCTTTCAACACGGATGCAGTACAACTTGTGGGAAAGGTTGGCGGGTCTCGTCAACCAGTCCGATTTTTGCCTGAAGCAGGATATTGGTTCTGCATCTATCCTCAGCACCTGTCTCATCCCCGTGTGCCACGCTCTGGATGCGCGCACCAAGGATGGCGACTGGCTGTTGAAGGCGTTCTTTGGCCCACACACTCCCACCACCTTCTCAGCATACGCACGCTGGGGGGGATTGCGACTTGCATCAACCTTGCCGACTGACGCAGCCACTCTTCATACCCCTCGAGTGGCGGCCAGCCCGGACGCTGCTTGTACCCGAATGACCGGCTGCACCTCAGGCGGCCGGACTCGGCGTCGCTGCATTGACCCCAGCAGCGGCAACTGGACTTGTAGTAAACCAGAGACACTCATTTCGCTGCACTCTCATGTCACCCTACCTTCAGGGTGGTTTTTCACCTGCAACCAGTTCACATGGAACTATATCCCCGCGAATCTGTCGGACTCAATGTGTTGTATCAGCCGTTTGACACTGTTACTTCCTACTAAGGACATGGTTGCCCCAAGTGCAAATGACACAAATGTACCAAATGTTGATGTTTCCCCACTCATACGGCACACACGCACAACCCAGTTAGACAGCTCTTGTGACAGCAGCTTTAGGGTAATGAGTCCCGCTGAGTATGTATCACTAGCAGTCAGCCTAGTCGGCGTGCCAGGCTTGGCCGTCGGCAACGCACGGAGGATTGGCCGTTTGGCTTGCGGTTTAGCTAAAGCCATTAACCATACCTCCACAGCGATAGCGCTCCTCAATCAGGAGCAGGCGGAACTTCGCCATGCCGTTCTCGACAATCGAGCGGCTATCGACTACCTCCTCTTGCTGCACCACCTGGGTTGCGAATCTTTTCATGGAATGTGTTGTTTCAATCTTACTGATAACTCCCGTAAAATCCAAAGCCAGATCACGGATCTCCACACCATAGTTGCAGGCATCACAGAAGGCTCCGCGTGGGGAGCTTGGTGGAGTTCCCTGTGGAATTGGATGTGGTCATGGATTCCCTGGGGGTGGTTGCAAACGGTGCTTAAAGTAGTGGTGGGAATAGTCATACTAGGCATCACGATTTGTTGCCTTGCTCAGTGCATTCCCTCGCTGATCTCTAGGTGCCGCCCCAAAGAGAAACTCCGTCACGTCACTCACGCCCAACAGCTGATGCCGCTTTTGCGCGGGATCGCCGGTCAGGCTCTTAAATTAAACAGAAAGGGGAGATGAGGATTCCGCGTGCCCGGTTGGGCATCGGTGGCCCCTGGCAGAGGTTAAACCAGTGAGCAGACTCCTGGCCTCTGGCCTTTGTCGGCGAGTAAGGGAGGTGGATTAAAGGTAAGGATTAATTCGGCCGCTTATTGCCTGACCAGCGATTCTGCGGGAAGAGCATTTCGCTGACCCCAGTTACCCATTAGAGTAATGACTTATCTCCTACCCAAGGTTATGCCCGGTGCAAATAAGGGCTATGTTTGCCCCTGCCTAATCCCTGAACAATGGGACTCCTAAGTCCATGTTTGCCCCAGTTAATTAACTTCCCTTTGAGGTGTTCCCCATTAACCCGGGTACGTGGGTGAGGTAATTTTCCTGTCAGATGACAGCTTGCCACCGTTGCTCTTTTTTCCCTATAAATGATGTTGCCTTTTCTCAATAAAGTACTAATCTGATCTCGCTCCGTTTGCCTCGTGTCGTCACTTGATCAGTCTCCTCCGGGACGTAACGGCCACTCCAGTGGCCCCGATTCCTACAATCATAGTAAATCATACTTGAACAGATCAATGATCAGTGAGGATTAGATGAGTCAGCTTCTCTGTAAATTCCATTGATTCAAATAGGCCTACTCAAGTGTATTGTAATAATTAAGCAACAGAATTTCAGCCACTTTTGGTCACAACCCCTAAAGCCTTTCTCAAGTGTATCCATTTCCCCAATATAATTCCAATTATATTTCTCTGCATAAATTTAATTCCTTTTGAAAAATTACATGAGAACTCTATAAGCATACTTGTTCTGTCGCTCCATCATTATAATTACAAGGGTTCCATTTGTGGAAGGTCCTCTTCATGGAAGGAAGAAAAAAGGCAATTTGAATTATTTTTTCATACCCCTGGCACTTCTTGCATTATCATGGCATTGTCTTGATGGCTTCTGTAATCAGATCTTAGGCAGAGAACTGTCCTTCCTCTGGCATGAGTGGCAGTGTTCTGCTCATTGAATCTTTGATCTAGTCCATATAAGACTATATATGATGGAAATATAACTGCTGCTATTAGATGAACACTGTCTCTATCGGGTACATCTCCAAAGTTCATTGCAGACTCCTTCCTGTGGTGTTCTGTCAGCTTCTACATATACCACTTGTCCCCACAATCCTAATGACCCAGTTGGAGATGGATGGAGGATGGTTAAAAGTCCACTCAAAATACCAAACAGCTTATTTTAGAATCCTAGAGTTGAAGAGTCCCAAAGGGTCTGAAAGGTAGTACAGTCAAACCTCTACTAAAGCAGGAAATCCATAACTAAAGCATCTCTCATAGTAATCTGATGTTTGTTCAAAAATCTGCAATGAAGAAAGTCTACCAACTTCCAAGGTTTTATTCTTCGAGTGCCATATCTGATTCCGAATATCCTCACAACAATCAGCCATGACAGTTGTCCTGTGAACAATATAATTCAGTGACCTTCCATTTGTTTTTTACATTGCAGCATGACACCCGTATCACTGATCCAGTTCCATGAGTCACTTTCTGGTCCTGAGCCCTTTGTGCACACAAACTCCTCATCAGCCCCAGGCCAGTATTGATGAAGCTGCTGCCCTCCATTAAGATGGATTAAAGTAAGATTTAATCCACTTGGGGACCATCACCCTTCCCTGTTGACTTCACCAAGTCCTCTGGGTTGTCAGGTTAGTTAACCACCACCTGACAACTGCTGTTGAGTCACTGGCAATGGTCTACTCTATTACCATAGCAGGATAACCTAACCAAAATTGCCAATCATCTCTCAAGAAGCTTTTCCTAACTGAGTCAAACTCTCATGTCTTATAATAGTTTGGGTCATGTCCTGTGGGGCTCCAGAAAACAAGCCTGCTCCATCCTTGATGTCAAAGCACTTCAAAGATTCAGGGATGCTTATCAGATTGCCTCTCAGTGTTCTCTTGTCCAGTTTTAAACATACCCAACTCCCCCGGCCATTCCTCAGAGGGCATGGATTCCAGACCTTTACTACAATGGTCACCCTCCTCTAACAGTGTTCTTTCTTGTGCTTCTTGCTGTCCAGTGAGATGGCAAAGGGTACAAGAGAAGAATTCTTCCCTGCAGACTAAGGTAAGGTAAAGGTTGCTCTTGCTCAAAAGCCAGTCGTATCCGACTCTAGGGTTCGGTGCTCATCTCTGTTTATAGCCAAAGACCCAGCACTGTCTGCATCTTCAGACGTTTCCATGGACATGTGGCAGGCAAAACTAGACACCGGAGCTTATGGAACGCTGTCTACCTTCCCACCGAAGTGGTGCCTATTTATCTACTTGCAATTTCTTGCTTTCGAAGTGCTACATTAGCAGGAACTGGGACACAGATGGAAGCTCATTCTGTCATAAAGCAGTGTGAAAATGGGAAATGGGGAAGTAGTAATAATTTTGTGTCAGAAATTATTCTGGGTGGAAAGGATTTTTGTGGAAGAAACTCTGCTCAGGGAATGCCCAAATGAAACTTCTTTCATGACCCCAATAGCTGGGACAGAGATGGGCGCTCAATCCGTCATGCAGTACCCGGATCCTGAACTGCTGACTTGCCAACCTTCCAGCTTACAAGGCAAGCTTCTTAACCATTGAGCCACCGCAGCCCAATGGGGAAGTGACACCATGAGATGGGTGGGCTTGGGTGTAGCCCTTCCCTGCATTTTCATCAGGTCCACTAATTTAATCCTGAAGGGCCAACACAGTTGATTTAGAGACATATAGTGTTCCTTTTAACTGTGGTCATATTTAGAGTGATGAATTTATGCTGCTGTCAAATCCTCAGTGTCAGAATATCTTCAAGTACAGGAGGCTTACCCAAATATTTAAAAAGATCCCATCTGGCATAAAGTTAGGATAGAAAAGAAACAAGCAAGTCTATTCTATTTCGACGCTCTGCTTTTGCTGAACATGTGAAAATGTGCTAATTGGTATTTTTACACTCAAATACTGAAGGATTCCTTACAATCGACCTTTTGCTCCTGAGCTGGAAGCACAAACCCTCTACATTTAAGAAAGAGAATAGCTGAGGGTCATTTAACCTTATACCACTCTTGGTCCTCCAAACATTGCTGTAATTCTTCCGGGTGGGTGGGTGGTGGGTGGGTTGAAATATAAAACATTCCTTTCCCTTCAGCTGGGTTTCACCCCAATTTTGATTATTGTTTATATCTAGATCACGTATGAATAGCTGAAGCAAAAAGGGAGGAAGTTTTACTCCTGCATTTGAGGTCAGTTTGTAATGAACCATGGTTTCAATGGCAAGAACAGCTGCTTCTTTTATAAGCAAAAAGGGTTCACTTACAGTTCAGGGCAACACAGTAATAATTTAACAAGGAAGTGTCTGTGCATTTCATTCATATATATAGGGTGTGTGTGAGAGAGAAAGAGAAAGAGAGAGAGATGTAGGTTTAAGCATTTTTAGCAGACTTCATGCCAAATTGGAGTACAATATTGATGGAGAGTAAGGTAGAAAATAGTAATAATGTTGGGGGGAAGCAGCAGAGGGATGCCATTCTCACAGTTAATAACTCTACCCCTTGCCCTTTGCACAATTCAATGCCATTTTACAGAGCAAAGTCCCATCATGTTCAGCAACACATATCTCAGTGAATGTGCATAGGATTGCTGCTTTAAATTGAAAATTTCAGAGTCGCAGCTGGCTTTCGTGTGGACTGAAGAAGTTGAACGCGATACTTGGGATATTTCAGTCAGCCTTGGCAAATAAATCGTTTCAAAGCAGGTAATAAACACACATGCACCCTCATGCACAATTGTTACTGAAACTATCTAAAATTTACGCAAGTCCATTTGTGTCTGTGAATCAACTTCACAATAAGGAGTTCTGGAAAACACAACGCCAGGTTAAATGCACAGCAGTGCGCTCAAGAAAGGAAGACATTTCTAAGGCTATAAGGCTAATTTGCAGGAAATAACAAATATGTCCTTCTAAACCGTCAGTTTATAGAAACTGTTGATTCCAGCTCAACTTGTTACCATACACAGTTAAGACGAGCGGGTTTAAAAGGTGAATGTAACAGCTTTTGAATATTTGTTATCCCTATGCATTCTGGGTCATTCTGATTTTTGCCAAAACCCATTGTAGCTATTTAATCAATGTGTTTGCTTTTGACAGTGTGTAGTTCACTGGAGGGTGAGCCAGGAGACTTCATCTGTGTGTTCTTGGCAGTGCCATAGATTCATCATGTGATCTGGGAGCAGTCATCTAGGGCTAGATTACAGTGTTGCTCAGTTACTCCAGGTAAATCTATTGCTTTCTCTTTGGTGGTGGTGGAGCAAACCTACTAGTACAAGTGACAGATTTGCAGGAATGTCCCTCTCCCATGGATGAAATGAGATTAGCATCCCATTTACCAATCTTTCCAAAAATCACTGAATTAGTAAAATGTACCAAACATAGTACTCTATATCTACTATAGGTTTCCTATCTGATCACAAAAAATGTAAACCATAATGTGAATAAAAAGGCCTTTATGTCTGATGAACCGAGAGGCGCCTGGATTTCTTTTTAGTCAAAAGTTCCAGTTATAGTTAAATGTTTTATAACCAGATAGGTATGCATCCATTTCTAAGGAAGCAATTTAAGCACTAGAATTAGGATCCCAGTGAGGTGTAATGTAAAGGAAGGAAGGAAGGATAAATGGATCGATGGACTGACTAACCTAATTACTTCACAATGTGTATGATACAACGGGTACCACCATGGCCAGAATACAATAACAGAGTTCTACTGCAAGGCATGCTTCCATTAGCTGAAACATGAAGGGACAAATCCTCTCCTTAAAACCCCTCTCTGGCCCATTTGCCTCAGGACCTGGTCTGGAGCGTTTTTGCCATTGTACAAAACCTCTCAAACACTGGATATGTTTAATATGAGGTTAGAGTTGTGGAAACAGAGGATGGAAGTCATTTTTCCAACTATAGCTTAGGATGGTTGTTCTTCTTGACGCTCTCTTCCCACCTACTGCAGTCCCTTCTCATCATTTTATTTATTTATTACATTTATTACTGCTTATCTGGGATATTTCCCACTCTGGGCAATGTACAGATGAATAACATCAAAATAAAACAAACAGCAAAATAAAACAAACAGCAAAATAAAAACCTAATGGCATCTGAGGGCAAGCAGCTCAAACCTGGCCAGCTAATCTATTGTCAATTTCATGATATCGTTAAAAGTTTCCTTAAAAAGTAAAGTTTAAAGTTGTTTTTTTAAAATGTCCAGGGATGGGGCCTGGCACAGCTCAATGGGTAGTGAATTCCACAGAGATGGTGCCGCCACCGAGAAGACTCTATTTCTAGTCACAGACTTTCTAGCCATCCTCAGGGTCGGCACCTGGAGGTGCACAGATTGTGATAAGTGGGTGATGCAGGGAGTTGTTCTGAGGAAGAGATGCTCCGACAGATACTAAAGTCCCAAACTGTATAGGGCCTTATATGATAATACTAATACCTTGTATCTGACATGGTAGAGAACAGGATGCCAGTGTAATCCTGCCAAGGCTATGGAAATGTGATTGAATTTCTTTATACCTGTCACCAGCCTGGCCGCTGCATTCTGGACCTGTTGCAATCTCTGTATCAGGCACAGGGGCAGCACCACGTAGAGAGCATTACAGTAGTCAATCCGTGAGATTACCAATGAGTGGGTCAGGGTTATGAGAGAACATCTGTCCAAGTAGGGATGCAACTGTGCAATCTGACAAAGTTGAAAAAAGGTGACGGTAGATACCACTGCTATTTGTTCAAAGGAAAGTAATGGGTCCATAAGGGCCCCCAAGTTGTGAATCCCGTTCCCTAGTGGTGAGAGTAGTTCCACCCAGAATAAGGGCCAGGCCACCTATATATTTGGATAAAAGAAGGCAGAAAGGTTTTGTCACAATAAATAATAACAGTGTGCCATCAGTTCAACTCTAACTTACGACAACCCCTTCTAAGTGCCTTATAGTACTAAAGCATTCTCTAGGCAGTTTACAAGGTAATTATGCAAAATACAACTTGCCCCCAATAAAAAGGGCACTAATTTTACTGATCTCAGAAGGATGGAAGGCTGAGTCAGCAGATTGTAAGCAGAGTTTTGAGTTTAACAGCTATGCCATTGGATTTACCATTCTCTTCTTCTAAAAGCCTCCTGGGACTATGCAGCTCTCCAAAATCAACATAGGCTGACACTTCTTCCAGGAGCCACAGTGGGGATTGAACTCCCAGACTTCAGCTCTGCAGCCAGATACCCTAAAACCACTCAGCTATCCAGTCACAGGTTTCTAGAACAATACAAAGACCTGACATGCTTTTTATCTTCGGTGAATATGTAATCAGGTGCACACATTCTGACCAGCAATCCTACTTTCAAACTGTCAGTTTTCATCTATATTAAGAAAGCTACCATTCTTTATTAATGAATATTAACACAAAATCCTGATTTTGAGTGTGGCATCTAATTTAAAAAGTAGCATCAGGTGTTAATTTTATATTCTTTATTGTTTTCATTTTTCTTTTCTTGTGCAGTTTAGGAATGGGAAGTGATGGAAGAGGAGGAAATAATGAAGGCTTTGGATGGTTGAAGCAATAGATTATAATGAGGGGTGGGGATGGTGCTTGAAAGAGACCAGTAATTGTCCACAATGAAATGTCATCCTTTAACCCTTGCAACTTCCCTTTGATCTCTCCATCCCTCTAAATGGCTTCCCCTCTTCCCACAGTGGATCCTGTCTGGTTTACAGGAAGCAGAAAAACAGTGAGGATGTTTCCTCATTATTTTGCCAGACGTGTCAAAGAATGTCTTGGAAGGTGAAGAAATTTGATAGGCACACAATGATATGGTTGATGCTGGAATGGATGGTTCTTCTACAAGTCATTGACATGGAGAGTTTACCCTTAAAACTCTGGACCTGGGAAGAATGAGAAATACAAGTGTTACATAGAAAAGTGAATCAAAGTTTTAAACAGATCAAATCCAACTTTGCAAAAATATGAAATCTTGTAGCTAAGATATGTGATGTTGGCTACAGTAGGTCAGTAAGGTCAGTTATATTAGGTACAAATTGTGGAAACAGAGATACAGTACTGCATCTTGCTGCTAGCCAATTTGAGTCTGATGGGTTTCCCCTCTTGCGTTTAATAAGTCTTCCCGTCTTTCCCACACCATTACAAATTGCAAATAGGTCCTGAATTGACATTGTACACTAACACGTAGCTGGTCTGGACAATTTGCTTTTAAGAGTTGGCAAGCCTTTGTTTCTGTTGTGCTTGAGAACTAAACATGAGACTGTCGGCCCCACCCCTTCTTGCCAAAACCAGGGTATTAAAGAAAGGTGTGATTCTCGGACCATTAAGTTTGGTAGCCCCCCCCCCCCCTGCACACAGTATCAAAGAAACATGATGTGGGCGGTTTCCAGAATGCTTGGCTATTCTCTTGGTCCTCCACCTCCTCTGTTCCTTCCTCCCCTGTTCCAGTGCAGCCCCTCTTCACCCCATTAAGGAATGAATTGCTTCCTACTGACTTCAAAAGAGGAATGACAACAGTGTGCCAATCAAACTGGAGATATTTCCATTTCATCTGGCAATTGCATTAATAATGAAGTGTTTAGTGGTTTGTTTACTAGGCTATGTCTTCACGCTGAAGGCTCTGGTGCCACTGAATGGAAAAAATATATAGGTGCTTTCCTGGAAGGTTATGATTTACTGAGTCTGACTTTACCTTCTTTTCTTTTCAACTATATATTATTTTTAGAGCGGTAGCTATATTTGCTGCAACCAAACTGACAAAGTCTGTTACATTTTTAAAATCAGGCTATAAATCACTTTGAGTTCCAAAACTGGGAGAAAGCAGGCAATTAATTGAACAAATTAGGATTTTTTTTTGGTCTATAATATAGCAGCAAATGGTGTATCGATCCTAATATCTATGGCAAGCAGATCCATGGTCATTCTTTATTGTCTTCACAGGGCAGTGAATAAAGGACTCAGGCTTCCATTTTCCCATATATTTATATTTATTTATTTATTTAGACTTGTTTACACACACACCCCTTGCTGAGGCAACCGTGGGCAGCTTACAACACAAGAAACACCCCCAACATAGCACATTCCGACAACCCATACATATAGATAAAACATAATAAAAACTCTAAAATCTCTGAAATCTAAAAATCACAAAACTCAAATCTAAAAATCTAAAATCCCCATAATAAAGTTGTCAGATGGCTATATAAGTAGATCCAACAGCAGCACCCCACACCCGCTGAGCCAGCCATGTCTTTAAATCTTTCCTAAAGGCCAACAGTTGTGGTTGGAGGTGGAGGTCCTTTGGCAGGAGGTTCCAAAGGGCCGGGGCAGATACCGAAATGGCCCTCCATCTAGTGCTGGAGAGGTGAGCCTCTCCAGCCATTGGTACCCATAGAGAGCCCCTCCTGTCTGCCCATATAAAACCTTGTCCCCCAAATTATAAAGTAATGTGTTTTTAAAAAGAGATAGCCTGTCACCAAGGCCTGTCACCGAAAATCCAGACCTTGGGTATTTCATAAGGATATTCTTTAACCATATTGAAATACCCAGATTAAATATTGTTTCTTATTCCCATTACTAATGGGATTGCAAAATGAGAAAAAGAGACAGAGAAGGGACGTTATATGATACCAATTTTCAAATACCTGAAAGATCATAAAGGGGAAGGCCAGGGTCTGTTCTCAATCATCCCAGAGTGAAGGACACGTAATAATTGACTGAAACTACAGAAAGCAAGATACAGTATAAGCTGAATATTAGCAAAAACATCTTAACGGTTAGAGCAGTATGACAGTGGTACCAACTACCTCCAACAAAGTGAACCATTCAAGAGAGGGTTGGGCAACCATTTGTCAGATCTGCTTTGATTTGGATTCCTGTGTTGAGCCAGGGGTTGGACTTATTGGTCTAGTAGGCCCCTTCCAACTCAGTTATTCTATTATTCTATTTTTTTTAAAAAAACTATAGGATTCTGAGAGCTGTCAAAAAAAGTAATTTTTTGAAACTCAGAAAAGGATATCAGTACTTGTGAAAACTCCACATTCAGTAGATATTTTTGATTTATATACGTATACAGTATATAAATAAAAAACATTTACTGAATGTGGAGTTTTCACAAGTACTGGAAACCCCCATGTAGAGAGTGGACAATTTGCTTAAATGTTCTGTTTACACAAGTTCAGGTAGTTTCCAGGGATGTTCCAGTCTTGGTATGGACAATTAATATGTAGAAATATAATCCTTGCAAGTTGTATCTATGTGTCTGTTGGTTCCTAAAAAGGTCACATTATTAGTTAGTTATTTTAGTTAAAGCAAATATGGTGGAGGTCTGAAGGTCTACTGGCTTTTGTTGAAAACATATGTCTAGGGCTGTGGTGGTGAACCTTGACACTCAAGCTGTTCTTGGATTTCAGTTCCCATAAGCTGGTCAGCAGGTGTGCTGACTTGGGCTTCTGGTAACTGAAGTCCAAGAACAGCTGAAGTGCCAAGGTTCACCACCACTGGTCTAGGGGCAACTTAATAGATAGGTAGCAATACCTATAGTCTCTACAAATTACATATGTTAAATGAGAAGTAGTATGCAGAAATACAGTAAGACTGACCAAAGGTATATATGCCAAAAACAGCAATATAAAGGATGGTGGAGAGGAAGAGATGGGAAGAAACAAAGGAGAACTGAAGGGGTGAGGAGACAACAGAATCACCCAAGAGAGAAAAAGGAGAGAGGAAAAGAATGCAAAACAGTTCAGGCACTTTGCACATGACTTTTGCCTTCTTCTTCTTGTGCCGTATCCAATTTATAGTTTACATCCAAAGAGCCATGAAGACTGTCCTGAGAATATAATGCAGTGATCTTCCACTTGCCTTTTGCATCGCAACATGACACCTGTACCACTGTCCCAGTTCTGTGAGTCACTTTCTTGTCCTGAGCCCTTTTGGCACACTAAGTCCTCATTGGTTCCAGGTCATTATAGATAAAGCTGCTGCCCTCCATCAAGATGAATTCAAGTGAGATTTAATCCATTTGAGGATCATCACCCTTCCCTGTGGACATCACAACTAAGGCCTTTAGTCCTCGGGTTGTCAGGTTAGTTAACTGCCACTTGATGATCAGCGTTGAATCATTGGCTCAATGGGCTATTCCATTACCGTAGCAGGATAACCTGGCCAGACGTGAGACTTTTGCCTTTTTGTTGTTATCGTTGTTGTTCAGTTGGTTCCGACCTCCTGTGACCCCATGGACCATTGCACACCAGGCACCCCTATCCTCCATCCTCCTCCTCAACCCACCCAACTCTGTGCCCATTGCATCAATACCATCTAGCCATCTCATTTTCTGCCACCCCTTCTTCTTTTGCCCTCTACCTTTCCCAGCATCAAGGCCTTCTCAAGTGAATCCTCTCTTCTCATTTGATGTCCAAAGTACTTTAGCTTCATCTTCAGGAGCAGTCAGGGTTAATTTCTTCAAAGATCGACCTATTTGTTCTCCTCGCTGTCCAGGGGACTCTCAAAACTCTCCTTCAACACCACATTTCAAAGGCGTCTATTCTTCTGCGCTCAGCTTTCCTTATGGTCCAACTCTCACACCCATACTTTACCACCGGGAATACCATTGCTTTGACTATGTGAATGTTTGTTTTTAAGGTGATGTCTCTGCTTTTCACTATATTCCCCAGGTTTCTCATAGCTTGTCGTCCCATAATCAGTTGTCTTTTTATTTCATGGCTGCAATCTCCATCTGCAGTGAACTTGGATCCTTAAAATCCCTTGCCTTCAAATACAGTAAGTGACTGAAATCCAGTAGTAAGAGAGTGATTACATAGGCCATTTACCCTGCAGTTGGCAATACACTAGACACAGATAAATTTGAATCTCAATTCAGTGATTATATGAGGTGAAGCTCAGCTCAGAGGTGAAGACTTTTTTTAGTGGGGAATTATACCTTTTCCATTTTGCTTTTGTCTGCTATCTGCCCGGTATGATCGCCTGATCAAAAGGCAAAGGGGCGCTTTCCGAGAGACATGGTGTTTTTGTTTTAAACGCTTAATCGCTGGGTCACATAAGAAAATGTAAATAAATTTAAAAAGAACTGGAAATTAACAATTAACAATGGTCAACGGCAGCTTCTGCTGTACAAACAAAGACCTCTGCCCCTGCTGATTCTCGCAAATTGTTTGACGTCTGCATGTCTATAGTAGTGTCACCCTTAAAACTTCAGTTTGAAAAGAAAAATGTGGATCACAGTGGATTCAAGTGTATATTCCATACTGTGTACTTGCATCCTAAATCACAACTAGATTAGGCCTATTGGATCAGTAGAATTTACATCGGTTTTGACATACTCGATCTGTGTATTTTAGTTGTGACTTATTCCTGGATTTCAGCCAGTGATGCTCAAAGGCTTCCACACAATTATCTGATAGTGTTCCTTTCATTCAATGCCCTAAGACAGGGTTCCCCAACCTTTGGGTTTTGAACTTCAATTCCCAGAAGCCTAAGCCAGAACATTGGCTGATCAGTGCTTTGGGGAATTGACTTAGGCTTCTGAGAATTGAAGTTCAAAAACAAAAGGTTGGCAAACACTGCCCTGGCCTAAGACATACTTTGCTTGTCTCTTTGTTTCATACATTATATGGTAAAAAATGCTGTATGTGAGGACAGTTCAAAGGAGTAGAGTACTGTTTCTTCATGTACACCCTTCTTCACTTGGCTTGATCTGGTCTTCTCTGAAAAAAATGTCTCTGAGAATTCTACAATGAGCTTGTGAATATCTTTTCCAGATCCTCCCACCCTTGCCTCTGAGGATATCAATATCTACAGTTAGTCCTTTCTGGACAGGATTAAGTGAGTATTAATTTGCTTTCTTCCATCTCCATGTATTCTTCTTCTTGATGATGATAGCCATTGGACTTATCCCTTCCACACACATCTCAAGGCATATTCAGAGGCTTCTTTTAATGCCATGATGGCGAACCTTGGGCACTCCAGATGTTCTTGGACTTCAATTCCCAGAAACCCAAGCCCCCTGTGAATCCACACAAATGAGTTTACTGCAATTTCATCTTGCCCGCACTGCCCTCGTCGTTCCCGGAAGTGGAAGTAAAACATGCTCATATGTTGAAGGCGAAGTCTGTGGATAACATAATAACATGGACTGCTGGAGAAACAAATGGGTTCTAAATCAAATGAAGCTTGAATTTATTGGAAGCCAAAATGACTAATCTATCATACTTGGGGTGTATGATGTGAAGTCAAGATTAATTGGGTTAATGGGGAAAGGGAATCATGGATTGACTCAACCAAAGAAGCCATAGCCTTTAGCTAGCAAGGCCTGAGCTGGCCCTTTAATGACAGGACTTTTTGGAGGTCATTATTTCAGAAGGTCACTTTCAGTCAGAAGTGACCTGAGGGCAAGTAAACAACAACAAATTGACCAGTGCTCAGCTGTTTACTTATTTTTTTAAAAAAATTATATTTGCTGCTGATGGACGTTTTGAATAGCATTTTATGACAACAGTTTTGGCAAGAACAAACATTCTTGAGGGTACACAAGAGCAAAACCAAATTAGAAGATGGAGGAAGGAGCTCACTGGACAAGGGACATCATTAAAGGAGGATATAGCTGAGGATTTCAACCTCCCCTATGTCATTTGGAGGACCCTGAATAGGCTGAAGGTTGGAGTCCCTAAATGCAAGACCAACATGCTCAAGTGGGGGCTGCTGGTGGACAACACACATGGTGTGAATGTGAAGAGATACAGAATCCGGCATATTTACTAATCTGCCGATTACTGCCAGAGGCATGCACCGATGAGTACTTGACTTTGGGGAATGACAAAAAGAAGAAAGTGGCTTCATTTTGGCATCCCAGGGTTTGATCAGGACATGAAAGAAGAAGACAACAGTTTTTATTTTAAATTGTTTTCTGCATATGATGTTATTAGTATTTATTGAACAATATTGTTTTGATGTGGTCATCTCGAAAAAAGGAAAGAATGGGATTCAAAAACACAAAAAGTGTAAGTTACCTCCAAGCCCTCAACCCCAACTCTCCATCGATGAGTTAAGTAAGGATCACAAGTTTTGAAATATCTGCTGAACAATATAGGACAGTGATGGTGAACCTTGGCACTCCAGATGTTCTTGGACTTCAATTCCCAGAAGCCCAAGCACCCTGTGAATCCACACAAATAGGTTTACTGAGATTCATCCGGCCTGCGCTGCCCTTGTTGCTCCTGGAAGCGGAAGTAAAACACGCCCGTATGGTTAAGACTCTTCTGGGTTAACCCTTCCTCCGTACGGGCACATTTTACTTCCTCTTCCGGGAGCGGCGAGGGCAGCGCGGGCTGGATGAATCGCAGTAAGCCCATTCATGTGGATTCACAGGGTGCTTGGGCTTCTGGCAATTGAAGTCATGGATCTAGGAATTAGTTGCTCAGAAGACAAAATATCCCTATGCATGGAGCTAATGGGATTAAAGAGGCCCTTACAATTGTGAACCTCAAGAATATATATACTAAAAACAACTAGCTTAGAAATTATTACTTTCTGGTCTGCAATTGGCCATAGATCATTCTGTCTGGGGATTTTGGAAGTTGTAGTTGGAAGTAAGGCAACATTTTCTAGCTCTAGAAAGAAGTTGGGTGTTGCCACAAGGAAAAGGAAAGGAATATACTTGATAGGTATGAAAATAAATTCACTGTTGAATGTCCATTCATCCAGAACATGCTGTACAATCAAGTACAGCTTTGAGGGTATAATGTGGATAATTGATTTTGAGATGATCTTTACATATCACATTATGTGGCAGGCAATACATATTTTTCTGCTGCCACATGAAATTGCCACATCGAATTGAGCTTAGGAACAGTCTTCACATTCCAAACCCCTACTGTGCGAGCAGGACAATGACTTCCAGGCCAGCACCTCCAACTAGCATGGCCAATGGTCTCACCAGCTGGGGATGAGGAGGCTTGTGGTCCTATGTATTTCTAACCCAGCTAGAGAACACTGGGTTGGGGAAGGCTGATCAGGAAGAAAGAGATTATAAGAGGTGGCTGACATAGGACCAAATCCAGTTCTTAGTTTCAGACAGAGTAAACCCATTGAATGAAGGGATCCTGTTAAAAGACTACTAACAGAATTCTCACTGATTCTCTTGGTCTGCCTGAGTTGGGACTAAAAACTGAATTTTGCCCATTATGTTCTGAAGCAGGAGTTCTCAACCTTTTAAAGTCGGGGGCTGGGTCACACTCCCTCAGACAGCCAGTGCCGGCCCAAAGCAAGTTTTAGGATGGAGCAAGATCCAACTATGGCGCCCCTTTGGTCATCCCTAATATATGGTGTTAAATTAAGTTACTTGGCGAAACTTTACAGGGACAGTCGTTATCGATAACAGAATGTGTTTTCACTGTTTTTAACTAGTATTGAAAATGGAAAATAATGTTAATGGAACATGGAATGACAGAGTGGTTTGGAATAGGAAAAGGAGTAAGACAAGGCTGCATTTTATCACCATGCCTATTCAACCTATACACAGAGCACATAATGCGCAGTGCAGGGATGGAGGAATCACAATATGGGATTAAAATCGCTGGGAGAAACATCAACAATCTGAGATATGCAGACGATACCACCCTAATGGCAGAAAGTGAGGAAGACCTAAAGAATCTCTTGATTGGGCTGAAGGAGGAGAGTGCAAAAGCTGGCTTGAGACTCAATATCAAGAAAACCAAGATAATGGCAACAGGCCCAATCAGTTCCTGGAAAATAGATGGGGAAGAAGTAGAAGCAGTGTCAGATTTTACGTTCTTGGGATCAAAGATCACTGCAGATGGGGATTGTAGCCATGAAATAAAAAGGCGACTGATTCTTGGGAGACAAGCGATGAGAAACCTGGGGAACATAGTGAAAAGCAGAGACATTACATTGCAAACAAAAATTAGAATAGTCAAAGCAATGGTTTTCCCAGTAGTAATGTACGGATGTGAGAGCTGGACAATTAGGAAAGCTGAACGCAGAAGAATAGATGCCTTTGAAATGTGGTGTTGGAGGAGGGTTTTGAGAGTACCCTGGACAGCGAGGAGAACAAATAGGTCAATCTTAGAAGAAATTAACCCTGACTGCTCACTGGAAGGTCAAATAGTAAAGATGAAGCTAAAATACTTTGGACATCAAATGAGAAGGGAGGATTCACTTGAGAAGGCATTGATGTTGGGAAAGGTGGAGGGCAAAAGAAGAAGGGGGAGGCCAAGGATGAGATGGCTAGATGGCATTGTAGACACAATGGGCACAGAGCTGGGAGGGCTGAGGGGGATGGTGGAGGACAGAGGCGCCTGGAGAACAATGGTCCATAGGGTCGCAAAGGGTCGGAACCGACTGTGCGACTGAACAACAACAACAACAATGTTAATTAATATTGAAAAAAAATTTTTTTTCCCTTTACCACTGTGGCGCCCCCTGGTAGTGGGCACCTGGAACGACCGCTCCGTTCACCTTATGGTAGGGCCGGCCCTGCAGACAGCTTCGGGGGTCCAGACAGCCATTTTGCCCTTCCTCCACCACATGGCACTTCTTGGTGTGGTGGAGGAAGTGGGGCCCCCACATGAAATGGTGCCATGGGCTACAGGTTGAGAATCCCTGTCCTGAAGAGTTTCCTTCTGTTTGCAAATCTGAACAAGCATCTCATTTTGTGATTATCTTCAGCCTTGCAGCAGGCAAAGGCTACAGCCTACTGAGAGTAGTAGACTATCCAGTTGATTTTTGTACAATAACAGAGTTGTCTTTGTTACTTCAGTGGCCCTGCTAATCATCTTTCTTTGAAATGTTTACATTTCCATTTTTGATCCTTGTCCCATTTTCCCGTGAAAACCCCTTATTTTTACCCCTCTTCCTGCCCCCTCCTGTTTTATTAATTTTCCCCTTAATATCCCTTATTTTTTTAAAGAAATCCTGAACGAAGCCCTCACAGGTGAAACTGCAGTAAGTTTTTCCTGCCACCAGAGGTCGCTGTGTGGCTTTTTGCTTGTGGAAGGAGAGAGAGAAAGGGGGGGGGGGGGGTTATGTAGTTTCTCTTTCATTTCCCTTCCCTGCCACATGGTCATGGAGGCTTCGTTTTTGCTGCTGCTGTTGGTTGGAGCCACCATGGGATGGGAGTCAGTTTACTCTAGGTGAGCGATATTTCATATATGGAGATTAACTCCTCAGCTGCTGGGAGGCTTGGAAACTACAGAGGTCACTTTTTACTTTACTAATTCCCTTCCTTAAGCTGGATCCGACATTCTCAGGTGTTGGTGCTTCAACTGGTTGCAGTGAGGAACAAATGGATTGGTTAATTTGGGGGAATTAATCCCTTGCTCCTCCAACCTAATTGGGGTGGGTGGGGTGGAGTGTCTAGCCATGTGCAGGGCTAGTTCATTAAAACCAAACTGCTTACAAACAGTTGGTAACCCTAGGGGCTTGGTTTACTATTCTGATCTTCGCTTCCCAGAAAATGTTTTAAATTAAAAATGAGTAAACAAGAAAGAAAACAAAACAAAAGTCCCCCAAGAAGATGGGAAAAGCGTTATTTGGCCCACACAGCTTTGTGCCCATTGCATCTACAATACCATCTAGCCATCTTATTTTTGGCCACCCCCTTCTTTTGTCCTCCACCTTTCCCAACATCAAGGTTTCCTCAAGTGAATCCTCTCTTCTCATTTGATGTCAAAAGTACTTTAGTGTCATCTTTACTATTTGACCTTTAATGAGCAGTCGTGGTTGATTTCTTCTAGGATCGACCTATTTCTAACACCACATTTCAAAGGCATCTATTTTTCTGCGCTCAGCTTTCCTAATGGTCCAGCTCTCACACCCATACATTACCACCAGGAATACCATTGCTTTGACTATGCAATTTTTTGTTTGCAAGGTGATGCCTCTACTTTTAACTATGTTCCCCAGGTTTCTCATAGCTTGTTTCCCAAGCATCAATCGCCTTTTTATTTCATGGCTGCAATCACCATCTGCAGTGATCTTTGATCCTAAGAAAGTAAAATCTGCCAGTCGTATCCAACTCTAGGGTGCAGTGCTCATCTCCATTTACAGCCAAAGAGCCAGTGCTGTCTGTGTTTGCAGACATTTTCATGTCCATGTGGCAGGCATGACTAGAGCCCAGCAAGTCACATGGCTATATTTGGCCACGCCCACAGATTTGGCAACGCCTACTGAGGGGTGTGGTCAAAATTTCCCTTATTTTCAAATCCAAAACTTGACAGGTATGGATTCATCACAACAAAAGCGTTAATGGAGCCAGAAAACAACTTTCTTAATCTTCTTCTTCTGGACCAGAAGAGAAGGGAGACCTGCTGTTAAAATTCAATTTCCTAAACAGTGCAGGGATTTATTTTGCAGTTTGTCAGAAGATTCGGTTCCCCCGCTACAAAAACACGGGGTCACTTTTCAGCTCTGATTATGGTGTTAGGAAATGTGTGTTCAGGACTGTTATATCCTATGCTATACTAGTTCTGTGTCACATTGAAAGGAAGCTCTGTGCTACACATCTTAAACGTTATGGAGAAAATCGATTGGATTCGTTCAGGACTGAGTCCCGGCGTGGATGGGGAGGGTCGGGGGGGGTGCCGGAGCACAGTCTTGCTGTACGATCTGGGATCAGTTTGATCCTGTTGTCCCTGATGAAGTGGACAGGCTCCTTGCAGCTGTACGTGCCACTACATGTCCTTTGGACCCCTGTCCCACCTGGTTGGTGAAAGCCTCCAAGGTGGTGACAGGTGGCTGGGTTGAGGCGATAATAAATGCATCCTTACGGGAGGGGGTATTTCCTGCACCATTAAAACATGCTTTGGTGCGCCCACTCCTGAAGAAAATATCCCTTGACCCAGCTGTCCTTAACAATTACAGGCCGGTTTCCAACCTGCCCTTTTTGGGTAAGGTTTTGGAGAAGGCGGTGGCGCGCCAGCTGCAGAGTGTCCTGGAGGAAGCGGATTATCTAGACCCCTTTCAATCAGGATTCAGGCCCGGGTATGGTACGGAGACGGCATTGGTCGCACTAATGGATGATCTCTAGCGGGAGCGGGACGGGGGTTATCCATCCGTCCTTGCTCTTCTTGACCTCTCAGCGGCCTTCGATACCGTCGACCACGGTATCCTTCTGGAATGGCTCAAAGGATTGGGGATCCAGGGCACTGTGTTGTCCTGGTTTTCCTCTTTTCTGGAGGGCCGTACCCAGTCGGTGTGGTTAGAGAGTGAGAGGTCCAGCCCTAGGCCCCTCAAGTATGGGGTTCCTCAGGGCTCGGTGCTCTCTCCCCTCTTATTTAACATCTACATGAAGCCACTGGGTGAGATCATTCGTTCCCACGGGGTGCGGTACCATCAGTATGCGGATGACACCCAGTTGTATATCTCGGCCCGTGGGGACCCTAGTGATGCTGTTGAAATCCTATCCGGATGCCTGGAGGCCATTGGGGTCTGGATGGGGGCCAATGGGCTTTGGCTGAATCCCAGCAAGACAGAGTGGTACTGGATGGGGCGGTTTTGCCCCAGACAGACCCAGTGCGCAACTTGGGGGTCCTTCTGGATTCACGGCTGCTGCTGGAAGAACAAGTGGCGGCTGTGGCCAGGAGGGCTTTTGCCCAACTTCGGGTGATTCGCCAATTGCGCACGCTCCTGGATCGGGGCTCCTTGCTTATGGTCACCCATGCTCTGGTTACTTCCCGACTAGATTATTGTAATGCGCTCTACATGGGGCTGCCCTTGACGACCATTCGGAGGCTGCAGCTGGTCCAGAATGCGGCAGCCCAGGTGGTGATGGGATGTGGGCGATATGCCCATGCCTCACCGCTACTTCGGGAGCTGCACTGGTTACCAGTTTGTCTCCGGGTGCAATTCAAGGTGCTGGTTTTGACCTTTAAAGCCCTATATGGCAGTGGGCCAGGATACCTTAGAGACCGCATCGTCCCAAGAGTGTCTTCCCGTCCAACCAGAGTGGACCGGAGGGGCTCTCTAATGGTGCCATCAGTTAGGGGTGCACATCTGTCTAGCACCCGAAGGAGGGCCTTCTCCGTGTCCGCACCAACTCTCTGGAACCTCCTGCCAACAGATCTAAGACTTCAAAGAGAATTGCTGCCCTTCAGGAAAGGATTGAAGACCTGGCTGGCAGGGCAGGTGTGGGGCCCGAATGGGATCACTGTCCCCGCCTGCTGGCTTACGTAAAGAATTAAGAACTCTCTCTTCCTTTTTTTAGAGTGGGTGGGATGGATGGGTGGGATAAGGGGTTTTTTAAGTGGGTGGGATATGGGGTTTTTAAAGTGTTTTTATGTGTTTTTAGAATTTGTTGTAATGCCGCCCTGAGTCGGGTTCTGCCTGAGTGGGCGGCATATATAAATACGACTAAATAAATAAATAAATAAATAAATAATAAATGTTTTACTGCAGGGATGCCAGATATTATTTATACAGAAATATATGGAAGGCCTTTGTGTGAAAATCGGGTACATACACTGACATCTTGTGACTTGCGGAAGTAATGCAGGCTCATATTCCTAGATTTGGGATTTGTGGGGGGCAGATTTTAAACTCCTCAGTGTTTCCCCACCCTCTTTATATTTCTTACAAGCAATATTTCAGGGCAAAATGTTGTCACTCTCCATGTACATTTGCTTGTTCAGAAAACAACAATAACAACAAGGACGGACAGGAGAAGGTAATCAAAGCTTTTTGGACGAAAATACCCAGAATCTCTTAGGGAATTTTAGGAATAACAGTGAAAAAAGTCACTTTCCTATGCTTTTTTGGCATTAATATCACATTATTAAGGTTGCAATCCTATGCACACCAATCTCAGGTAAATCCTGGATGATTAAATGGCATTGATCATGAATAGCACAATAGTCATTTCTTCAATATCTACATTTCCCAGGGGATGCTAAAAGTCAATCTGTGCAGGAAAGCATCCCCCATATCAATTTTATCTTCCTCTTGTTCACTCGCCAATTGATGTTCAATGATCCAGACTCTTTCACTCACCTGATGTTTCATTCTTTGAGGAAGTAAGGTATTATAGTAAAGGTAAAGGTTTCCCTTGCTCGAAAGTCAATCATATCCGACTCTAGGGTGTAGTGCTCATCTCTGTTTCTGCAGACGTTTCCATGGTCATGTGGCAGGAATGACTAGACACCAGAGTGCACGGAACGCTGTTACCTTCCCACCAAAGTGGTCCCTATTTATCTACTTGCAATGTCTTGCTTTCCAACTGCTAGGTTGGCAGGAGCTGGGACAAAGACGGAAGCTCATTCCGTCCTGCAGTACTCGGGAATCGAACTGCTGACCTTCCGCCTCCCAGTCAGTGTCTTAACCACTTGAGCCACTGCAGCTGATATTATACCAGCTATAAAACACAGGCTGTGGAATCACTTTATGCTCTCCTTTCCAGCTTTTTTGGTGATAATAAAATCAGATGGTGTTGCAGTTTGGGTTATTTACAGAGCTGAGACCTGTTTAAGGTCTACAACATAAATGGTTTTCCCCAATGTACTTTTCAATGACTGAGATCATAGAAAAGACTATGTACAGATACTTACCTTGCTTAGGATATGACACTATTAAAGTGTCTTTGCAAGTGTTGTAGGTCCCCAGGGCCACCATCAGAAATTTTTGGGCCCCATACTGAGCAATCCTATTCCCCCCCCCCCCCCACACACAGTAATGTCACAGTTATGGCCGGTGGCGGCAGGGCCTGTCAGCTCTGGGCCCTATACGGCAGTACTGGTAGTACTGTCCTGATGGCGGCCCTGGAGGGGCCCACCCCCTTGTTAGGTATTTAATGGAAAACCCATGCAAATTGGAGAGAGATTGGAGCATATTTTACTCCAAGAGTTATTTTTCTCTTAAGATGGCATTCATCACACCTTTGAAAACATCTACTCACCCAGTCATCTAGAACTGCCAGAAAATCATGTGTGAACAGTGCAAAGGACTTCATAGATCTTAGAAACAGAATCCTTACCATTGTCAGATTCTCTGGGATGGGCAGACTCCATTTTTGACCGATTGCTATTTTGTTTTTACATTAAATCCGCCAAATAGAGCCAGAGACAAAAGCCAACACTTAGAATTAAAGAACAGGGTGTTCCAAGCATGGCAGTTCCTAGACTTTCAGCATCGCATATATATTTTTTTATTAGAGAGGAAGCTTCATACCTTTCTGCCTGTTGTTTACCATCATCCAGTCTCTTTTTAATGAGACAAAAAATCATCATAAATTTGTAGACTTACATCACCCTTTCCACATTCTTTGATTTTCCCATCCATTAAACCATTATCTCCAGATAGAAAAATATATGTGATAACAAATTTTGAAAATAAAATTAGTTTTATTTGATAAACATTTGAGGAGCCCTGATGGCGCATTGGGTAAACTGCTGTCCTGCAACCAAAAAGGTTGGAAGTCCGATTCTGACTAGGGCTCAAGGTTGACTCAGCCTTCCATCCTTCTAAGATCAATAAAATGAGTACCCAGCATGTTGTGGGCAAAATGCTTATTAACTTGTGAACTGCCCAGAGAGTGCACTAAGTGCTATGGGGCGGTATATAGGTGTGATTGTTTGATTGCTTTGTTCTTGTTATGAAAATCTCACAGTAGCATATTGTCCTTGATATGACGTCTCTCCATAGGGCATAGTTCTCATCCTCAGTAGGACATAGTTCTCCCCCCACCACTTGTCCCACAATTTTGGGAACCAATGTCTTAACACATTCAGAGGTAGGGATATTTTTTCAGCACTAAAAATGGAACTGTGCTCACCAGAGACAGACCAAGACATGATGCTGCCAGAAGCAAAGGAGCTGATGGTGATCCCTGCCTGTTCCACACACAAAAGCTGAATGGAAAGGAAATGCAATCTTTCCTCCCCTCTGGCAATGGAAGGGGGACCTCCACTACACTGGCAGCATGAAGTGAATTCAGGAAGCCCAGGAGAAATGGCACCAGTCCGGCCAGGTTATCCTGCTATGGTAATAGAGTAGACCATACTGCCAGTGACTCAACGCTGAGTATCAGATGGCAGTAAATTAACATGACCACCCTGAGGACTAATGGCCTTGGGTGCCAAAGTCCACAGTGAAAGGTGATTGTTCCCAAGTGGATTAAATCCCACTTGAACCCATTTTGATGAAGGGCAGCAGCTTCATCAGTACTGGGGCTGATGAGGACTTTGCATGCCAAAAGGGCTCAGGACCAGAAAGTGACTAGGGGAACTGGATCAGTGGTAAGGGTGTCATGCTGCCATGCAAAACAATGGAAGGCCACTGCATTACATTCTCAGGACAATCTTTATGGCGGATCGCCATGATGATCGTCAGTATTCGGAATTGGATACAGTACAAGAAGGAGGAGGAGGCACAACAGAGTGGAGCAGCCTCAGAGTCAGTGGAAAAGCCAAGCAGCAATATTGCTATTCTCAGTATCTGTCAGCGGAGTGATTGCCTCACTCTTTTTTCTTTGTGGTGGTCAGTTCTTTGGGTTCACGGTCCTTTTACATAAAAGTTTGCTACTAGTCACACACACACGCCCAGGCCGTCTTCATTTCAGCAGTATAAATTCAGTTGGAAAACCCGTGGATTTTATTTTTGTTGCTGTTATTAACCCACTGGGACTCCAAGCCCCCCATGTACTGTCCTGTACCAAAAGAAGATCTGCCACTAGATCCCAATCTGCCCAGTTCACGGTTGCTCTTCACAGGGCTGCCATCAAGGGGGGGGGGGGCATCAAGATTCCCATCCCAGGCCCATAGATGACGGTGGCTCAGCGGCGCTGGGAAACCACTGATGTGCGCATGCGCAAACAAACCACTCGTGCAGAAAACCACTGGGGCATGGCAGCACTGGGAAACCACTGCTGTATGCATGCACCAATAAACCATGCATGCACAGGAAACCACAGGGGCGTGCCCAAAATATGTGTGTGTGGGGGTGTCCCCCGTGTACAGGGCCCGGAAATTTCTGATGCTGGCCCTGGCTCTTCATGAACACCATTCCTTAGACCTTTGGTCTCCAACATTTTTAAAAGTTGTTTTTCTAGAAATAATATTCTTCAGACATGTCTTTAAGGTTCAATGCTAATTTGATTTTTCTTTTTCTTTCATGTACAGAATGCCAAAATGAAAACCACCTTCTTGGCTTTGTCATTGGCCAAAATTAAATCCTCATTCCATCCTGATCATGCTTTTCTAATGAGGCCATTGAAGAGTGACATACTTTTAGGCCTTGGTATGAAAAGTAACCCTTTTGAATTTTTCCTTTCTCTGTTAAATCTGCAGCATTGACTGAAACATCTTAATCAAGAGTGATAAAACTTTCACTGACACAGTCACGGATTACTGCCAAAATATTATGGCTTCAACACTGAAGTGACAATCCATCCGGATTATGATTAGTTCCAAGTACTGTATGAGCTGTCAGTCTAAGGTCATGCTTCTCAAGTCAGCTCTTCCCACTCTGAAAATAAAGGGCTATTATGTTTTGACAGGAGAACTGCTCCACGCCAGCCTTGAACACTCACCCACATTATGGATATGATTTCACGGAATTATACCCACTAGCTCTTTCAGCAAATTTAAGTCATTATCATTTCCCCAGTTATGGTGAAAACTGAGAACCCTACGCATCTTTAACACAAAATTGTGTCATGACTCATTGTAATGGCACTGTCAGGGATTGAACTTTGCCAAAGCTAAAAGCTCAGGACAGATCCTAAGAGTAGAGATTGCCATAGATTTGTCAACTGCCATAGTTTTATCAGTAGGGATAGGACGAGTTGTTTTCCAAAGAGAGAAGAGGCCAAACTGACTGTTTGCTCATAGTTGTATTGCACATGTTTAAGTATAAACATATGTTAGGAGTTAAATCCAGTCCTCTATTAAATGGTTCCCTCACCCCAGCATTACTTCATTTCATGTCATTTCTGGCAACAGAGTATGAATGAGTTAGTTTAAAAAGAGGGGATTTGAGTTTTTGAATGAGCTGATCCACATCTACCGTTAATGTCCAGAGGTTTCCCAAGATTTGAATACTTTCAGTGGTATCTGTGAAACAAGCTGTTTAAAAAACGATTCCTTTCACAATGATATGGACATTCTTTTTTTTGCAATGGCTTATTTAGCAATGTGAATCTGCCTGGATAGCTCAGTAGCTTAGGTCTCTGGCTGCGAAGCGAGAGGCTGGAAGTTAAATTTCCTGCTGTGCCTTTTGCGAGTAAGTAGAGCCAACCTGTACGACCTTAGGCAAATTGCACAGTCCAAGAGAAGAGAATGGCAAACCCTTCTTTACTTAGAAAACCCAAGAAATGGTCACTATAAGTCAGAATTAACTTGATAACATGCCAGGAGAGACTCTGGTAACTTTAAGACTTTAATCCTAGAGCTAGTATAATTACACTACATTGTTATGTTAGTATAAATTGTCATTGTTTCAATAATGATTGCACAACTGCTAGCAAAACAAGTTCTCTATTCCATGGGTTGGTCAGCAACAGCCCGGTAACTTCTAGAGTGCTGTATATTGCGTTGCACTGACCTGGCCTAATGAAGTAATGTTGGGAGATAGGTTGATCAAAAACTTGTGGAATGCTGCTTGAAACAACTAGTACAATGCCTTGTGCATTGCCTTGGGGAACTGCTTGTGGAAGGTTTTTACAGGTAGAACTGAAGAATTAGATTTGACAATTAAGCAGGAATGAAAATGGAGTTCCGAGGAGTGATGAGAATCATATGTGTTCACAAAATTACAACAATGAATTCAACTCAATGTCACACTTGCACGTGAGTAAGCACCCTGCGCACTCAATAGGGCTCACTTCTGATGCAAAGGGTGGTGTTGCATAATGTGTAGTGCCCCACTAATGAGATTAACAGTGGATGAACAGTTTGAACCTGGAGCTCTCTAGAGGGTGTTCCCTAATCCGCTGTTAATTTCAAATTTTTGCCATTCTGATATTCCCTGTCAAGACTTCCTCCTACATTAAGAAGATTTCTCATGCTAACGCTCTTTCCAGGTAGGTATATACTCGAGTATAAGCAGATTTTTTCAGCACCAAAAATGTGCTGAAAACAGCAGACTCGGCTTAGAGTCATCTGCTCTATTTTGTTAACCACTTCTTGACTGTTGAACATAGATAAACGTCCTAGTCAGGAAGTGGTTATATCTGGTTCATGGCTGCAGCCATGATATTATTATTTCCCCCCTGCCAGCGATGGGCTTTCATGTAGAAATGATCCAGGTGGCTGAAGAGCCAGCCTTGGTAATTTCTACCGAGGGCTAAACACCCTCCACCCACTGCCCCAGCGCCCGCGGCACTTACTGGGCTCTCCTGTGCCTCTCCTGTTAGAAATAGGTAATCTTGGACCAAAACGAAAACGCCCGTCATACGAGGCTGGTTTATTTTTATTATTGAAACTCACTAATAGCTGCTGCATTTCTCACCCTAGGCTTATACTCAAATCAATCAGGTTTTCCTGGTTTCTCAGGTAAAATTAGGTACCTTGCTATAGAAATGTATAATAAATAAATAAATAATATTCAGGTATAAATGTAAATAAATAAATAATATTTGGGTCAGCTTATACTCGTATATACAATACAGAGAATATCACTGCAAAGGAAAAATAATAGGTTAGAATCTGCTTTCCTAAAAACTCATTGCAAGAAGTGAGATTTATAAACTTTAACTTACATTTATCAACAGCTATGACTTCCACCATGACATGTGCATGTTTTTTGTTCTGAAGATAATAATCACAATACTAAACTGCAGTAGTTTGTTTTGCTATTATATTTTATTTGCTCACAAATTGGAGTCATAGAAAAGTGAAGCTTCGTGCTTTTACTGTGACCTTTTAAAACATAATGTTCATACCACTCGAGAACATTTTTATTGCACTATGCTTTGTCTTGTAAAAATATGACTAGCATACATTTCCCCCTATAAATCGAGAGTATTCCAAAGTGCTCGGATAAAAAGATAACGACTGCGTGCAATCTTATACATGCCCGCCTGAAGGTAAGTCCCATTGACTTAGTTCTGATTAGACACATACCTGTCAAGTATTCCGTATTGGCCGGGATTTCCTGTAATTTTGTGCCGCTTTTCCTTCTTTCCTGCTCGGAGCCACTGCCATCCCGTAATTTGGCGGTGGGGAGAAAGTAGTCACTGCACATCCCCTTCTGCGCAGGTCCCTTCTACGCATGCGTAGAAGCCTACATATGTGTAGAAGCCTTCTATGTGCGTAGAAGCCTACATATGCGTAGAAAGGTTCTGCGCAGAAGGGGATGCGTAGAAGCCTTCTATGCATGCGTAGAAGGGACCTGTGCAGAACAGTTCTGCGCAGGTCCCGTATTGTTCAGAGCTGCGCTTTACAGGTATGATTAGACATGAATAGGAATGTACGGCAAAACAGAGAGTATCCTTAAAGAGGAGAAAAGTGGGAAACATTTTCTGAGATAATATCTAGGCAAAATGCAATTTAAAAAGAGATTATCCCCCCCCCCCCACCCATGGTTCTAATGCTGTTCAAGTCAAAATATAGAAAAAATACAGCATCTTGTGCAGTGGCTGCATTTTAGACAGTTACATTCTTAGACATGCCTTAAAAGAAAGAGGACCAGGATCTGGTGTTGCTGTTCTTCTGATAGAAGTGGCTCTGTCAGTGCGACTTGAAGCCCTTTGCATATCTCTGTGCTGCTAAAGAAGTTTTCTTCAGTAGGTTTCCACTGGAGCCTCTCTTAATGGCACTGGGCAACAGAGGAATGGAAGGGAAATGTCCCCTCCCATTTCCACTAACACAACTGTTTTCTGCATTGCTGAATTCCAACACAAGAGAGGAATGGAGTCACAGGCACGGGGAAAAAAAGTGCTTGTTTTGGTCATCAGATAAATTTGGTCCCAAGGCAGAGGCCGCAAGACCTCATTGCAATGCTGGGTTTAAAGGAGAAGCACTATCCCGAAGAAGCTTATCATGGATTCACAATCTTCATGGACAGATAGTTCTATAAAAGTGAAAAACAAAAAAGATCAACATTTGTCCTGTAAATTCAGACATCTTTGTTAGTTTAACAGATAAGTGACTGAGTGAATGCCGGGACATTTTCCAGATGCAGTGAGCTACTGTAGGAAGTCTAAAGGGTATGACTACACAGCAGGAAAAATACTCCACAGTGAAGCTGTGCCCAGGATGTTGGGTTAACCAGGAGTTTGTTTGCAGCTGGTTAACCACTTGAATCCTCTTCTTCTCACACCTGATCCCTGAGTTTGCTTGATTCCCTCTTCCCGTTTTTTTGTTTGGTTTTTATTAAAAAGGCTTGCTACCCTAGCGCCAAGAAATTGCAAGTAGATAAATAGGGACCACTTCGGTGGGAAGGTAAAAAGCATTCCGTGTGCTCCGGTGTCTAGTCATGCCTGGAAACGTCTGCAGAAGCTGACAACGCTGGCTCTTCGGCTTTGAAACAGAGATGAGCACTGAACCCTAGAGTTGTATACGACTGGCTTTCGAGCAAGGGAAACCTTTATCTTTGCCTAACTCTTTCATAGCTGGCTGGAATGGCATTAAACACAATGGCCACAAACCCCTTTCACATCAGCGTAAGACAATGTTTCCCAATGTGGGGCCCATGCCTCGGGGGGGGGGGGGGGGGGACTTCAATTCCCAGAAACCTAAGTCAGCACATTGACTGATCAGTGCTTTAGGAAATTGATTTAGGATTCTGGGAATTGAAGTCCAAAAACTAAAGGTTGGGAAACATTTGCTTAAGTGATCACACCACTGCAACTGATAAAACTGCATTTGATTCTTTAAAAAGTAGAAACCCCAGTGGTGGAGGAAAATGCTACAGACTGATAGAAAATCATATATAAGGAACAATATTATACATTTTAAAAAACTTACCGGCAATGAGTAGAGAAAAATTGCTACAAATAAAAGCAGAATTATCAGGATGATGATCCCAATGAAGATCCACTTAAACCTGCGCCAGACAATAAATTTCATTGTCTTGCATGGATTAATAAACCAAAGGAAAGATGTTTCTGGCCGGCTGCAATTTGAAAGAGAAAGCATTAGTCACAAGGAGAAACCACTGTCTTTACCATGAATAGCCTGTGTTATCCATTCCTGTTTCATACGCCTTATCCTAAGCCCATGATGTTGAACCTTGGCACTCCAGATGTTCTTGGACTCATCACAACAGACGCCCCCATGAATCCACACGAATGGGTTTACTGCGATTCCTCAGGCCCAGGCCGCCCTCGTCGCTCCTGGAAGCGGAAGTAAAACGCGCCCGTATGGGCGCGTTTTACTTCCGCTTCCAGGAGCGACGAGGGCGGTGTGGGCTGGAGGAATCGCAGTAAACCCATTCTTGTGGATTCATGGGGGCTTCTGGGAATTTAAGTCCAAGAACATCTGGAGTGCCAAGGTTCAATATCACGGTCCTAAGCCATCAAAGACCTGTTACATTGGCTGTGAATGCCAGCAGATGGAGGGGAGACAGAACTATAGACCTTCCCCATTTGCAAAGAGTCAAACTAAGAAATAAATGACAAAATGGTACTTTCGTCCATTGTACATGAAAAAGCTGACCAGACTGATAATTCTGCACTGCTGACTGGACAGCATCTTCTAATCTAAAATGTCTGGGAACAACAGATTAAGGTTGAAGCTACATTAGCATCCAGGGATTATCTAGCCTTGGATGCTGTGAAATAGTGGGTCTTGACAACCCTGATTGTCCAAAAACCTGAAGAATGCTGCAAAAATCCCAGGAATGCTTCTAAAAGTTCTGATGAAAAAATACAAAAAAATCCTAAACCGTGCTCAAAACCACTCCTAAACACTCTTCGTCTCGTGCAAAACCCACAAGAGCAATGCACGCATGTGCCCTGCCTTTTATACTGCCCAGGCACAATGCAACCTGGGAAAACCCCAATGCCTCATACAACGTCACACGACTTTGTATGAGGCAACTTTTTTCAAGGAATTAGGCGATGTTGTATGAATCCGATGTTGTATGAAGCGGACTTTGTATGAGGTATTACTGTATTAGGGATGGTTGGCAACAATCTAAGAAAAATGTTTGTTTGTTTGTTTGTTTTTCTGATTTATATTGCCACCCAACTCCAAAGACTCTGGGAGGCTCACAGAAAATAAAACCAATCACATTTTAAAAACCAATAAAAAACCCATTAAAATTGCCACCAAAAATTATGTTGTGTAGTTGATGTTTTTTGGAGTGCTTACAACCATTCCAGCAGAAAGCTACAGAGTGGCTTAAACTGCCATGTAACCCACCTCTAACTTAGGTTGCATAGGGCCAGTTATATGACATTCAGGCCGGTCATTCAATACATTGCTGCCACTCCTACCATCCCCTCAGCATATGCTGCCGGAGGCAAATATTTCACTCTGCCTAACAGTAGGGTTGACCGAATACGGAATATATTGCTGTAACACATATTACTAAATTTTCAACCTGCTCAACTGAAGATCTGTAGATCTTGTAAGCACCTTGTCATAACGTGTTGGAAGTCAACCCACAAACTGTTACCATAAAATAGAAGGAGGTATCTTACATTGGCATGTCTAACTTAGGGTTCATATTAGGTTCATCTCTTCCTTTACCAGCTGGCCGTTCTTCAATTTCTTTCTCACCAAGGACTTCCAGGGTCATCTCAACTTTACCCTTCAAATAAACCAAAGTATTATGAAGAATTTTCAATGTTTCTTAAGTATGTTTAAAACAATAGTTAAGTTCAATTACTTGCAGTTCTTGGGATCAATTATCCAAAAAACCCATCCAATGTTTTTCTACTACTACTTCAATAGTGGTTAAGATGCTGAGCTGGAGACTGGAAGGTCAGGTTTCAATACCCAAGAGCTGCACTTGAGGACATGAAAGGCACCTCATTCAGGTGTCCCCTAAAAATCCTTTCAACCCAGAGTAATATCTGACATGAAATTTTTATTAATAAATATAGGAAAATGTGATATTTTATAGAACATTCATTTATTCATAATACAGTATTTATATATTGTCAATTTTAGGGGCAAGCCACTATTCTGGGATGTCAAATGCAAAACAATAATCTTTATCAACTCAACCCCAAACCCTAATCATCAAACGCACACCCAACCCTATAACCCACCAACAATAAATAAATAAGCTAATAGACAAGCAGTGATTAATCATAAAAATTCAAGTGAGACAGCCAGAGGGAAGAATGCTCTTAAAGGCCTCCTTGAAAAGCTCATTTTTAACTGCTTTCTTAAAAACCTGAATGGAAGGGACTTGACAAGTTTCCAGATGAAGACCATTCCAAAGAAAAACACATCTATAGGAGAGTATGTGCCTTTATGTTTGATTATATTTCCCCAGCCTTGGCAGGCCTGCACTGGTTACCTGCTGCCTACCATGTGAGATACAAGGTGTTAGTGTTATCATATATGGCCCTATATGGTTTGGGACCTTATTTGTTGGATCATCTCTTCCTCAGAACATCTCCCTGCATCACCTGTTTATCACAGTCTGCGCACCTCCAGGTGCTGACCCTGAGGATGGCTAGAAAGTCTATAACTAGAAATAGAGCCTTCTTGGTGGTGGCACCAATGTTGTGGAACACACTACAGGAGGAGCTGCACCAAGCCCCATCACTGGATATCTTCAAAAAACAATTAAAAACTTTCCTATTCAAGGAAGCCTTTCAGAATGTCATCCCCTTAGCAATAGATTAACCCGTCAGTTGATCCTCTGTGCCCTCAGAAGCCAGTTATTGTATTTTATGATGTATTTATTATTTGGTTGGTTTATTTCAAATTTGTTATGTGTTTTATTATGTTATTATTATAAGAGTGAGAAATTTCCCAAATGGGCAGTATAAAAATGCAATAAATAAATAAATAGAAGGGTTAATGGAGGTGTAATAAATGGTTGTTGGCCTACACAAAAAATAACTAACAAAGGATTTATGCATGTCAATGGAATCTTACAGCCAAGACACGGGAGCCATCTTTTTCCATGTAGCATGGCCACCATCCTCGCATGGATTTCTGTTCAAAGAGTGAGGCAGTCTTAGGCATGTTGACCGAATTGGTAGGCTTGTACTCAGGAATCATGTCTAAAGTGCACTTCCCTGAAACCTTTGCTGGCACAACTGTATTGTGTAAATCAAGTTCAACAAAACCTAAAGAAAATAGAAAAGGGGGCAAACAATTGTGATGTCATGCACTTGGTATCTGAAGGGCATCATGGCATGTCTTTCTTTTGACACACATCTTTCCAAAATGCAATTTTAAAAAAAAAGCATACCAAGATAGTCATCCAAGGAAAATTTGTCATTGTCCCATATCTGAATAAGCAGCTTGGGTGGAATTCTGAATTCAGTATTATCAAGACTCCAGAAATGTTCCTATGAAGAATGAGATCATAAAAAAATAAGAAAATAATATTTAGAGGATGAACAAGTAGTCTGGTTCCCCCCCCCCCCCACACACACACACACAACACTCTCCAAATGCACTTATGGCACCTTCACCAACTTGCCACTAGCAACCCTCCCAATAGTGGAGAGCTGTGAGTGCTATGTGCTCCTAAGGGGTCAACTAGACTGACTCCTTGGGATTTCAGTGCAATATGTACATTGAAAATCAGGGAGGAATGATGCTTGCCTGAGCTGGTGGAAAACTCCATCAAAGAGTAGACATATAATTTTTCTTTTTATATGCAAAAGAATATGTAAATTTTTGCAATTTTTAAAATTTTTATAAGAATCCTTCCCCAAAGCCTTTTACTATTTAGCCTTTTAACTTTAAGTATTTGAGATTACTTGTGTAAACACACACAATTTTATTATTAGTTGGATATGCAGAAGTTATAGCATGGGGGTGACCAACTTGTGTCCTGCAGATGAAGTAGACTGTAACTCATCACTCTTTGTTGTGGCACTGCTGGTCCCAGTTGGCCACATTGGCTAGGGCTGCTGTGAGTTACAGTCAAGAACAGTGACGGTGAACTTTGGCACTCCAGGTGTTCTTGGGCTTCAATTACCAGAAGCCCAAGTCAAGCATTCCTTGTGATCAGGGCTTCTGAGAATTGAAGTTTGAGAACACCTGGAGTGCCAAGGTTCACCATCACTGGGACTCTAGATGCATCTGGAGCATCATATGTTCCATATGTCTTGCATGGAGCTTCCCAAGATTTATTTATTTATTGCTTAGATTATTATTATTATTATTATTATTATTATTATTATTATTATTATTATTATTATTATTATTATTATTATTATTATTATGTTTTGCTTAGATTATTGCAACTGTAGAGATCACTGGAACCCTCCACTGTCAGGAGGATTATCTGCTCGTTGCAGCTGCTGCTTAGCACTTCTTACAAGCCTGAATGAGGCATGATATGGGCAGTTTTCATGCTGCAGCTATCTATACCAGTGGTGCCAAACTTTTTGGGCCATGGGCCGGTCACATGGTTCAGCAGGCTGGACATATGGTTCAGCAGGCGAGTCACGTGGTTTCTCCCACCGGAAGCGGGAGTAAAACATGCCTTACAATCTGTTTTGCAACAGGATGAGAGAGATTTCAAGCTGCCATTTTCTCTGCTTAAACCAGGGGTGCCCAAACTATGGCCCGTGGGCCTGATCCAGGCCCTGATGCCAATTCAACCAGCCCATGCCACCCTCGTCTCTCCCAGAAGCAGAAGTAAAACACATGTAAAGACAGGGTGTAGCAGATAGCAACTGTGGCAGTGATGACATGTGTCATGTCCTATATGAAAAATGCCTACCAGGCCCATAGACAAAATACTGTTCATGGCAGTATAACATAAAGTGATGTCAGCATAAACATGATGGTCATTATACCTGGGAACAATGAATTGTGCTTATTCATTTGCATGATCTGTCACACATGCCCAACTGTGCAATGTACCAGTTGTTCTTTTGAAAGAAAAACAGGCATTGGAGGCTCCATATCGATGAAAGAACAGCAGTGGCAGTGGTAGTTGTGTAAGTCTCTCGCTTCCTAGACATTTCCAGCCCAGGATCCTTAATCCTGCTTCAGAGCAGAAAATATGAAACTGCCCCATCTTATCTTTGGTATATGGAAAACTTGGCTTTTTTCTACTTCACCCACTCCATGTGGATCTACCACAGCAAATTATAGCTTTATATCTTTAAAAGAAAGACTTTGGAGTAAAAAAGGATGCATAACTCAGACTTTAGTGAAATTGGCCATTAGTGACCCATACTACCTATCTTGTACATGATCAAAGAAAGTTACCTTCTTAGAGACCGTGCAGAGTTGCTCTGCTGGAAAATACTCAAAAGGAAAAATAAATCTCCAGTTGAAGTTCCCATCCCCGTCTAGAGATCGATAATGCACATCCGTTTTCTGCTTATTGTCTTCAAAGCCAGGCATCCATCTGAAAGTCAGAAGTGAGATAACTTGGATGTGCACTGTGAAGGGGAACGAGGACTGTTTATAATGCAAGAGCAGTTTTACGGAGCTGAAGGGCATCACTGATGGGGTTATAGAGTATCAGAAGCAGTGAAACAGAGCCCCTACTAGGCCATTTCATTACATTAGTGCCATCCAATCTCTATGCTAGATGCTTGCTGCCTGCAGAGCCAGCAATCAGTCCAACACCCCTATTAAACATCCTCAGTCCAAAGTGAGACAAAACATCCCCACTGCACATTGTAAAAAGCATGATTTCTGTTCCTACACTGGTCAACGCTTCCTGCTTGTGCCCTCTGATTAGAGGAAATATATACTTACCATGATATGTACACATTAATCAAGAGTGAAAAACAATACTACCCCATATATACTCGACTATAAGTCGTTCCGAATATAAGTCGAGGTTGTTAGGGGATGTAAGTCTTCGCCTCACACCCTAAATGGTTGCAAGGCATATTGTCTCTGTGATGCCTTTAAGACCCTACTGCAGGGGCACTCAGGTGCTGGGACTTTTCCCTGATCTGCTCCATGGGCCAGTGTATTTAGGTCAGAGCAGGATTGCAGACTTCCAGCTATAATGCTCAACTTGCCTGATCTTTAACGCTCACCTTCCTCTGCTGACAGTCTGGACGAAGATTCCTGCCTCTTCCAAAACCTGCTACGAGGACTGAATCTTTGCACTGATCCTGATGATGGCTTTTGCCTGATATGCCATCTGTGCTTGTTGGACAAAGAAGGACTACTTGGGATAAGCCTCCACCAGGAGGACAGAAGCCGTAGAACTCTTTGGCTTTGTCTGTAATTACAGCTTGCATTTACCCTGCTGGACTGGACTGCTACTGAACTGTATGGACCTGTATATAGCACAGCTGAACTATCTCAGTGAGGTCAACTGAGCAACCCAAGAGAATATATCTGTTTTGTGTTACAGTTACAGTTGTTGCACTGTATATACTTGCACCTTTTTACCTCCTGAATAAACCCACTTTGAGTTTTCTTCTGCACCAAGATCTGTCTGCCTGTTTTTCTCACAAGGGACCACCTTGCCAAGTGTGAACCTCTTTCTGGCCACTGCATACCACTCTGCTAACCGTTTACATCAACAGAGGTACCTAATTTGGACCTCTAAAACTAGGAAAATAGATTGACCCAAGTATAAGTCGGGGATGGAAAATGCAGCTGTTGCTAGTGAGTTTCAGTAATTAAAATTCATGAAAATATGGTAAAATTAATTAATTTAGACATTTGTGTGGGTATGTTTTTGAGGGTTTATGTTGACCGGAGTATAAGTCGAGTTCCATTTTTGGACCTCATTTTGCAGGCTAAAAAAACTGACTTATACTTGAGTATATACGGTATGTCAACGTGACATCTGAGCCAGCCCAGTCCTAGACAGTTGAGAGGGAAATAATCTGAATGGCTCTTACTTTCATTTTCCATGTGACAGTTATCATGTAATCCTCTCTTAACAACTAGTGCTAGTTGTTTTTTTTTAATCTAGCAGGTATATCTGTTGTTAGCAAGATTTGGGATAGGGTACCCTTACCCTTTTACATAGATGTCACTCATTTCTTCTCCTGTGATACTTTTTTCATCCAGAATGACATCCTTTGTGTTCCAAATGATCACCCGCAGTTCATATCTGTAATGCAGGTTAAAGAAATAAAGGAGAGCTCAGTGTTTGTGGATTTGTGTTTCTGTCCAACCATATATAATGATGACATGCTTCAGTGGTGAAACTGGGCAAGGACAAACAGAGGACAGAGTAGAGAAGTAAATCTCACAGACCCTCACTCTCAGAAAAAAGCAAAGGAAAAAAAAACCATGTCAGATTCCCAAACTCCCTAAGAGATGTTGTGGTGTTCTTGGAAGTTTGGCAGCTTTTTTCCTACAAGAAATGCCAAGCTATTTACAGCAACAATAGCAAAAAGGTTGAATGAATTTATTGGCAACTATATTATGAATGATAATAATTGTGTGGGTTGAAAGGATTTTGCTGGAGAAACTCTACTCAGGGAATACCCAAATGAGGGTCCTTTAATGTCCCCAAGAGCTGAGACAGAGACGGGCGCTCAATCCATCATGCAGTACCTGGGTCTTGAACTGCTGACTTGCCAGCCCAAAGTGGGTTTATTAAAGAAAGGCAAATGGTGGACTTAGCAAGGAGAGTATTAAATATAATTAATTCTATAAATGAGAAGCAACTGAAAAGCAAAATGAGTTGCAAACTTTAGATATTTTAGATGACTGTGGAATTCAGTGGAATGGCCCCTTTGAAAAAAACTAATCCAGGTTTTGGGATTTGGAGATAAAAAATTCAACAAGTACGGTAATAAAACATTTATGTTCAAGGAACTGGGACAAAATGACTGCCCTCATTGTGTAGGCATTACAAAATGGCCATTCGGCCCTCGAAAGCTGACTGAGAGAGCGGCTTGAAAAGATTGTTCTAAGGGAGAGATGATCCAACAAATCAGCCTAAACCAAGGAACCAGACAAGGTGCTTCTTAGCTCCAATATTGTTCATATTAATGATGGAGATGTTGGCGAATGTGATAAGACAGGATAATAATATAGAAGGAATAAGACAAAAAGATAAAGAAAATATTAATTTGTTTGCTGATGATACTTTATTACTTACAAAAGAACCCATGTTCATAGTCATTTAGAAAGTTCTGAAGAGGTAACAGGGTTAAAAATTAACTGGATTAAATCAGAGATGATATCATTTAATAATGATAGCCAGGATGGAATTAAAGCAAAATTTAAGATTAAACTTAAATCAGGTTTTAAATATTTAGGAATAAATATTAGCAAGAACCTGCAAGATTTAAAAGTAATGATTTTTATAAGGTGAAAGAACAGATAAAGACAAGTTTAGAAAAGTATTAAAAATCAAGATTATCATGGTTTGGGAGGATAGCACTATGTAAAATGAAACTATTGACTAAAATATTTTTTTTTGTCTTAGATCTTATCAATAAAATTAAAAAGGGGAAATTGAAACAATGGCAAATGAAAATAAATAATATTTGTAATGGAGAAAGAAGGAGGTTTAGCCATCCAAAATATAAAAATCTATTATGTAGCCATTCAGAATCCTGGGGAACAAAGTTAAAAGTAGAGACATCACCTTGCAAACAAAAATTCGTATAGTCAAAGCAATGGTATTCCCAGTGGTAATGTATGTTTGTGACAGTTGGACCATTAGGAAAGCTGAGCGCAGAAGAATAGATGCCTTTGAAATGTGGTGCTGGAGGAGAGTTTTGAGAGAACCCTGGACAGCGAGGAGAACAAATAGGTCGATCTTAGAAGAAAGCAACCTGGACTGTTACTTGGAAGGTCAAATAGTAAATATGAAGCTAAAGTATTTTGGACATCAAATGAGAAGAGAGGATTCACTTGAGAAAGCCTTGATGCTGGGAAAGGTGGAGGGCAAAAGAAGGGGGTGGCCAAAAATGAGATGGATAGATGGTATTTAAGATGCAATGGGTACAGAGCTGAGCGAGTTGAGGAGGATGGTGAGGACAGAGGTGCCTGGAGGGCAGTGGTCCATGGGATCGCAACTGAACAACAACAAAAAAGCCAATCAGATTTTAATGGTTCCCAAAATAATAGCATCAAAGGAATTGATGTGGGGCAACATTGAATTAAATGAATTGGGGGTATATACAGTATATACTGTATATGGCTTGCTTTCTTAAGCAGGAAGGTAAAAAACAAACAAACAGAAAAGGCATGGTATCAACCTTTTACTCACTTCTTAGCTTTGCGAGAGGTGATGTTGAAGGGAGGGCCTGGTGGTCCAAGGCTCTTGGGGAAAATGTCCACCCACATCTGAAGCTTCCCCTGTAACAATTAAACAATCATGTCAGACATTCAAAAAAACTGATTTAACATGGGTCAGTATTCACAGTTTGACACAATATCTGGGATATTTATTTATCCGAGAATGAACAGAACTGTTCATTTAAAAAATGATGCTATAAACAAAAATGTGGATTCTTGGGCTACTATTACATTTCAAAATAATAAATAAAGAGGGCCAAACAATCAATTTGTTTTCCAGAAGATCAGTATGTACACAGAGCAGCCCCCATAGGCATGGGTAATTCAGGTGTTGAATTTCCTAAATAGGACCATGGAGATTCAATGTACAGTTTGTTTTGCCAAGAAAGACTGTAGAAAATTAAAGAAAATTTGCTGCTAAGGAAATGGTTATGCAATTCAGTAAATTCTGCTATTTTTAACCAGAGTTTCATTCAAATAGCATGAGTAATTTTAAGTTAGCAGAAAAACCGCAAAGCAGATCTAATGCAGACCTGTTTTTCTATAACATCCACTCATTTGTATTTGCATTTATCATTGTTATGATAAAATATGACAGGTCATGAATATGTAAAGGAGTGGTTCTCGGAGGCCCCAGTGAGAAGGTCAAATAATAAAGGATTCCAGGTGTTGAAGTCCAAAAGATTTGGCAGTCCAGAAATTGAGAACCACTAATTTATAGGGCTTCAAACTACAAAATAAAGTCTTATCACTGAGCATGAGTGCACACTCTAAAGCCATTTAAACAACTGGAGATTTAATTATTTGCTAAGTCCCTGTCTTTAACATCAGGAAGGCAAAAGAGTAAGATCTTCTCCACTCTTTACTGCACATGAATTAAAAAAGAATGTTTTAATTAAAATATAATGACTGACAATGTGATTGAGGTCAGACCAATTAACATGGAATCTGATCTACTCATAGACAGATACAGTGGAATCTCATACAACAATCACACTGTATTGCAGCGAAATCGCATAACAATTAGGTTTTGGGGAAAATGGTGTCCTGCATAACAATTTTCCCTATGGAAAAAACCATACAACAAATTTTCAATGGGAAAAACCACTTAACAAAAAAAATCATAATACGATGCATCCCATAGGGAAAATCGCTATACGGTGCATGTATCGTATAGCAATTGTTTCGTACAACAATGAGCCCCATGGAATGGATTAAAATTGTTGTATGAGGTACTACAGTACTTCTAAAACTAGCTGGTTCACTTTTTGAGCTTTCCCATTGTAGTAAGTACTTCCTTGACTGGATTGTGCCTTTGCGTTAACCAGGTGTTATCTTATTCATGTGACCTGATGTGATACAATTATATATACAGGAAGGCACAAAACAGAGGAAGGAAGTACAGTGGAACCCCGACATAAAAATGGTTCGACTTACAAAAAATTCGACATAAAAATAGAAATTCTGGCTAAAAAATAATTTGATACACAAATTTTTAACAGGAAAAATTTGACATACAAAAAAAATATGGTGACATATAGAGGCTTCTTCTGGTAATCCAATGTGTTTTCGACATACATTTTTTTCGACATACAAGTAACCTTGTAGAACGGGAAAAATCGTATGTAGAGGTTTTACTGTATACTTTATTTCTATGCTTCCTCCGCTGTAAACTCAGCTACAATATAGAATTCATTGTACTATATATGTCTAGATATGTCAACAGTCCTGATTTCAAAAGCAATGAGTTTTTTTAAAAAAAACATCATACCTGTGAGATGTTGGGCTGGAAGGTACTATACAGTGTTCTGGTCTCTACATGCTCTGGCACTAGGCCCTGAGTTCTGAGAATGTGAAGGGCAAGGCGCTCTTGTGAGGGCCCGAGGTGTTCGTGCAATTTTTTGTTTGCCTCTGAAATAAACAAAATTAATACACAAAATAAAAAACCAGGAATTAATTTAACAGGAATTAACAGCATTTAACTTAGAGGGGGGGCTGCCGTAGCTCAAGTGGTTAAGACACTGAACGCGCTGACTGGAAGGTCAGAGTTCAACTCCCAGGAACTGCATAACGGAGGAGCTCCCGTCTCTGTCTCAACTCCTGCCAACCTAGCAGTGAAAAGCAAGAAATTGCAAGTAGATAAATAGGGAATGCTTCGGGGTTGAGGCATGCCTGCCACATGTCCACGGAAATGTCTGCAGATGCAGACAGCGCTGACCCTTTAGCTTTAAACAGAGATGAACACTGAACCCTAGAGTCGGATACGACTGGCTTTCGAGCAAGGGCGACCTTTACCTTTACCTATTTAAACTAGTGGATGGGTTAGTGGTTAAGACGCAACTGGAAGGTCAGAGGTTCAGCAGTTCGAGACCCGACTGCTGCATGACAGAGTGAGCTCCTATCATCTGTCCCAGCTTCTGCCAATCTAGCAGTTTGAAAGCAAGAAATTGCAAGTAAATAAATAGGTACCACTTTGGCAGGAAAGGTAACAGTGTTCTGTGTCCTTCGGGATCCAGTCATGCCTGCCACATGACCATAGAAACGTTGGTAGACAGACATCACTGCCTCTTTGGCAGTAATCAGAGATGAGCACTGCTCCCTAGAGTTGAACATGACTGGCATTCAATCAAGGGAGACCTTTACTTTTATTGGAAATTGGTACATCCTACATTTGTATCAATACATTACTTAATTAAGTGGCCTTATTTGGAACTTCTTAATGACTGTGGAGAAATTCTAGCTATGGAAAAGCAAAGTTCCCATTTCTGCATGCATTGGAGTTTTGCCCTTTCCCATAAAGTTCGGTTTCACTTACCAGTGATAACTTTCGTTCTTCGAGTATATAGTTTGTGAATACACACTCATGGGTTATGCGCCTGCGCAGAACGGAGATCGGAGGCTTGAAAAGCTATTGGTCTAAAGTTTTGGCGGTAAGACCGCCCACCGTACCGCCCACCCTGAGGCGCCCGCGCGCCCTTTTACCTCAGTTCCATACTTAAGCCAAGCACAGGATAAACCAATTGATCTCATCCGTGCAGCTCAAGAGGGGAGGCAGGGTGGGTAGTGTGTATTCACAAACTATATACTCGAAGAACGAAAGTTATCACTGGTAAGTGAAACCGAACTTTCTCCTTCGTATAGTTTGTGAATCCCCACTCATGGGAGATTAGCAAGCTCACACTCACTTGGTCGGTGGGCAGTCGGATGAGATGTTCCCACGATGAGATGAAGATGCCGTAGGTTGACCCGTCAGGGGCGATGAGTCCGGAGCCCTCTGGCGAGGACGACACGGCCAAGCCTGGCGTCCGCAGTGGCTCTGGTGTCCACCCTGTAGTGCTGGACAAATGTAGAAGGTCTGGACCATGTGGCAGCCTTACATATGTCCTCAAGCGGTGTGCCCTCCAGGAAAGCAGTGGATGTGGCAACCGCCCTGGTGGAATGCGCCCTGACATGAGGTGGAGGTGGCAGTGATGCTGACTCGTAGGCTAGGTAAATGGTAGAGGTGATCCATTTGGAGAACCTTTGAGCAGAAATGGGTTCACCCTTGGACTTTCCCCCATAAGCCACAAAGAGGCGTTGTGACTTCCTGAACTCTCTTGTCCTGCTGGTGTAAAACAATAACGCTCGTTTCACATCCAGCGTGTGCCAAGTCCTTTCTTGGGCGTTAGAGGGGTTCTGGAAGAAAACTGGCAAGGAGATAGTCTGTGCCATGTGAAACTGGGAGACCACCTTGGGCAGGAAGGTGATGTCCGCTTGTAGGACGACGCGGTCGTTGAAGAACTGGAGAAATGGTGCATCTGCTCGCAGGGCGACCAGTTCTCCTGCTCGTCGTGCAGACGTGATAGCCACAAGAAATGCCGTTTTCCATGTGAGGAGGCGAACATCGCTGGTGGCCATGGGCTCGAAAGGGGTCCTGGTGAGCGCGTTGAGCACGGTAGACAGTGACCATTGAGCCGTAGGAGTCCTGACCGGAGGGAAAGCGTTCCGTAGTCCCTTGAGAAAACGCTTCACCGTTTGGTCACGGAAAGCCCCAGAAGCGAGCGAACCAGCAGGGGAGTGCGCCACCACTGCTGCGAGATGCACTCGAATGGAGGTGATGCTGAGGCCAGCTTCCGCCAGCTGGAGGAGGTAGGTTAAAATGTCCTGCAGTCCCACCTGCGTGGGGAGTGTCTGTCGGGAGGCCAGGAAAGCACAAAAACGCCTGTATTTGGAAGCGTAGGACTTCCTTGTGGAAGGGCGCCGCGCTAGTTCAAGAATCCTGGACAGTCTGGGGTTATCCTCCACGCGGTGAGGTGGAGGCTGGGCAGGTCCGAATGGTGCAGCTGGCCTTGCTCCATTTGGAGGAGTGTCGGTGATTCCGGCAGTGTGCGATACTGCGACGACATGCGCAACAGTAGCGGAAACCAGGGTTGGCGCGGCCACGCCGGTGCCACCAGAATTGCATTGGCTCTGTGTTGGTGCATCCTGGTGAGTACCTTCTGGACCAGAGGAAACGGAGGAAAGGCATAGAGATAGTCCTGATCCCACCGTTTCATGAAGGCATCTCCCTCGGAGTCCAGTCCGATGCCTGCTCTGGAGCAGTACCTGTTGAGTTTCCTGTTGGACTCCGATGCAAAGAGGTCGATGCTCGGCGTCCCCCAAACCTCGCACAGGGACTGGAACACTCCGTTGTCCAGTTCCCATTCGTGGGTCGTGGAGGTGAGGCGGCTCAGGTGGTCTGCCAAAACATTCAGCGTGCCCTGAATGTGCACTCCAATTGGGTAAATGTGCCTCTCCAGACACCATTCCCACAACTGCACTGCAAGGTACAGGAGGGTGGTGGACCGTGTTCCTCCCTGCTTGTTGAGGTACGCCACCGCCGTGGTATTGTCCGAGGCCACCTGAACCGCCTTGCCGGTGAGCAGAGTCTCGAAGGAACGTAGAGCCTTCCAAATGGCCAGCAGTTCCAAGTAATTTATGTGGTACACCGTTTCGTGCGGTGTCCAGGTGTCGTTGACCGTGAGAGTCCCGCAAGCAGCGCCCCAGCCGAGGTTGCTCGCGTCGGTCAGTATCTGCAACGAGGGTTGCGGGGGGTAGAAACTCTTCCCCGTGGCCACGTTGAGTGGTGTGGACCACCACAGCAGTTGGTCCCTCAGTTCTGGAGATGGTGTTAACCGTTTCGATTGGCTCTCCCGAAGTGCGTCGAACTCGTGAAGGAGCCACGATTGAAGGGACCTGAATTTCAACTTGGCATGGGGGATCACTGCCGTCGTTGAGGCCATCAAGCCTAGAAGTCTCTGAGCCTTCTTCGCCCGGATGCACGGTCTCGTGCGCAGTTCGTTCACCCCCTGCGCAATGTCCCGTAAGCGTTTCTGGGGGGCGTAGGCTCTCGTAGTGAGCGAGTCGAGTACCGCTCCAATGTACTCGACGCGCTGGGAGGGAGTCAACTTCGACTTGGTGGAGTTGATCCTGAGGCCGAGACTCTCCATGAGGTGAACCGTGTATTGTGTGTCCCGAACGGACGACGGTTTGGTGGAGGAGACGATCAACCAATCGTCGATGTATGGGAAGACCCTGATGCCCCGTTGGCGGAGGAACGCTGCCACCGGAGCCATGCATTTGGTGAAGACCCGCGGTGCCGTGGCCAGTCCGAACGGTAGGCACCGGTATTGGTACACGGAATTGTCGATGTGGAAGCGGAGAAACCGCCTGTGTTCCTCGAGGATGGAGACGTGGAAGTAGGCATCCTTGAGGTCTATGATTGTGAACCAGTCCCCTTTGTTGATGAGGGGGAGGACGGTCTGTAGGGTCACCATCCGGAACTTCCTGGTGTGGATGCATTTGTTCAGGCGGCGTAGGTCCAGGATAGGGCGAAGGCCTCCGTCCTTCTTCTGGACCACGAAGTACCTCGAGTAGAAGCCGTTGTCCCAGTCGGACGGTGCTACCCGCTCGATGGCTCCCTTGGAGAGAAGGGTTGATATTTCTTCCTCCAAATGGGGGGACGAGGTGGTGAGACGATGTTTTCCTACTCGAGGCACCCGCACGAACTCGATGGCGTAGCCAGAGGACAAGATCTTTAAGACCCACTGGTCGTCCGTGATGCCCGACCATGCCTGGAGGAAGTTCCGGAGGGGGAGGTACGGGATGTGGAGCGGGAGAGACTCGGCCGTCGCAGCTTCAAACGCGGGGCTTGGCCCTCGCGGTCGAGCGCTTGTCCTGTCCGTAGGGCCGGTAGCGGGGTTTGTGTTGTCGCCGCTGTCTGTAGGAGCTGGATCTAGGCTGCTCCGTCGGTCCCTGCTGCTGAGGGTTGCCCTGGAACCGGCGTGTGAAGGGCTGGAACCTCGGCCTGGTGGAGGTAGCCGGCGTGGTGAGCCCCAGGAACTTCGCCGTGGAACTGGTCTGGCGCATCTCATTCAGGACCTTATCTGTGTCCTGACCGAAGAGGCCCTGACCGTCGAAGGGAAACTCCTCGATGAGCTTTTTCATAGCGTCATCGAGGGAGGTGTCCCTGAGCCAAGCATGGCGACGGAGGTAGATTGCGGAGGCCATATCTTTTGCCGCATAATCATTGATGTGCCGGGCAGTGCGCATCAGTTGCTCGGCGACGAAATCCCCCTCGGTGGCCAGCGCGTCAATCCTCTTCTGGGCATCGGCGGGCAGTTTAGCCGTCTCAACCTTCACCTGCTCCCAGAGGTGAGATTGGTACAGGCCCATGGCGGCCGAATAGTTGGCGGCCCGAAAGAATAGGGAGCCGGTGGCATAAAACTTACGCCCCACCGCGTCCAGTTTCTTTCCTTCCGGCGTTGACGGGACCGGGAATCCGCTGGTGGCCGTCCTATGCTGGAAGGCCTTGACCACCAGGGAATTCGGCAGGGGATGTGCCTGCAGAAACTCGACGTTCTCGTCCAGGACCCGGTACATGCTGTCGAGCCTGGACGAGACGGAGTGCGCCGCCAAGGGTTTCTTCCACGTCGCCCTCGCCGTGGTCATCATGGAGGGGAGCATGGTTATGTGGACCGGCCGCACAGCACGCCTGTCGAGCTTCGCGGTCATCTGATCCTCACCCTCCAACGGCGGTTGGTCGACCTTCAGGTTGAGGGCGGTGCCGAGCCTCGTGAGCATGGCGGTCAGTGAGCGCTGGTCCTCACCACGCGGTGGGTCCACTGAGCCGATGGCCTGTTCCGGCGTGCGCTCGGCGTCGACGTCTCCCTCGTCCTCCTCCGACGACGAGCTGGACTCATCGGAGGACGAGGGAGGCAGTCTGTCGTCCACGTCCGGACCGCGCCAGTACGGCCTGGGCGGGCCGGCGGGATGGGCGTCCACCGCATCAACGTCCGGACCACACCATGACGGGTTGGGTGGGCCGGCGGAGCGGGCACTCGACCCACGGGAGGTCGGTGGGGCCGCGGCAGAGCCGGGCTGCCCGGGGCTTGCGGTGGTCGGAACCGGAGCCGCAGAGGCCGCAGGCGTGGAAGTCTGGAGCCTGGTCGCAAACGACGCCATGACCTGAAACATCTCTCGGACGATGGCCATCTGGGACGCGTCCGAGTCCGCTGGTGGTGGAGCTCCGATGGCCGGAGGGATGGTCCACGAAACGGTGGGAGCCGAAACGGTGGCCGGCGTCGGTGTCGGCGAAACGGTCGCCGGAACGGTGGAGACCGCGTCGTCCGTCGGCGTCCTGGGCCGTGGAGAGACGGAGGCCTGCCTCGGCGAGGGATTTCTGCCCCGAGGAGGAGAGGGGAGCACCTGAAGTGGGCGAGCTGGAGCCCCAGCCCTGCGTCCTTTCTCAGGTGACCCGGAAGACGACCGTCCTCCCCAGATGGAGGATCCCGGAGAAGGGCATCGGGCAGTCGAGAACGGTGGAGAAGGCCCGGGGGAGGCGGGTGTGCGTGGAGTGGGGGGGAGCGACCGTCTCTTCTCCGACCCACGCTTGCGCCTCTTCTCACCGTTCTTGTCCTTCTTCTTCTTCTTCCTCATCGGCGGCACGGAGGAAGAGGTCGACGGTGGTTGAGCGGCAGCGGCGGCCGTGGAGCCGGAAGCGGCGGGAGCCAGAGCGAGCTCCATCAGGTGAGCCTTGAGGCGATTGCTTCGGTTCTGCACCGCGAGGCGCGTGAACTTCTTGCAATGCGGGCAAGACTGGCTCTGATGCGACTCTCCCAAACAAAAAAGGCACAGGCTGTGTCCGTCGGAAGCCGGAAACTTCTTAAGGCAAGCCGTGCACTGTTTAAACGCTGCAGCCATCAACCGCGGGAAAAATTCTTCCAGTGGAAGTTTCTGGAGACTAGTACCCCGAAGGGCCGACCAGCCGCCACCCCCTTGAGGGGGGAGACGGTGATCGATGCGAAAAAATTGACTACTGAATCCGCTCACGAGCAGAGACAGAGCCGGGGTGGTGATCCTGCCCGGAGGACAAGATCACCGAGAAAAATTGCTAAATTTGCCAAAAAGACTTTCCCTCAGAAGGGCGAAAAAATTGAGGAAGCTCTCAACGATCGTCCTGCTGCTACGGCGGAAAGAAGAGAACTGAGGTAAAAGGGCGCGCGGGCGCCTCAGGGTGGGCGGTACGGTGGGCGGTCTTACCGCCAAAACTTTAGACCAATAGCTTTTCAAGCCTCCGATCTCCGTTCTGCGCAGGCGCATAACCCATGAGTGGGGATTCACAAACTATACGAAGGAGAACTTATAATTATAATCAAAGCTTGAAAAACTGGGGGGGGGGGGGAGATGATCATTTTGAGCTACAGTTCCAAATCCCTGCTCTTGGGAAATTATGGAAGTACAGTAATACTTCATACAAAGTCCGCTTCATACAACATCGAATTCATACAACATCGCCTAATTCCTTGAAAAAGGTTGCCTCATACAAAGTCGCTGTGACTTTGTATGAGGCATTGAGTTTTTCCCAGGTTGCATTGTGCCTGGGCAGTATAAAAGGCAGGACACATGCGTGCATTGCTCTTGTGTGTTTTGCATGAGGCAAAGAGTGTTTAGGAGTGGTTTTGAGCGCAATTTTGGATTTTTTTGATTTTTTTAATCAGAATTTTTAGAAGCATTCCTGGGATTTTTGCAACATTCTTCAGGTTCTTGGACAATCAGGGTTCTTTGACATGTTTTTGTAATGTATTTAGCCTTTAGACAATGATTTCTTAAAATTCTGTCAGTTTACTGTCTTGTTTCCTTGACTTTGCCCTGAAGTCTGTGCTGTTACAGTACAATGTATCTCTATGGAAACGACATTGTATGAGGCATCATGGTAAGGATTTGGACATTGTATGAGGCATCGTGGCAAGGATTTAGACGTTGTATGAGGCATCGTGGCAAGGATTTGGACGTTGTATGAGGCAACGCGGCTAGGATTTTGCATGCCTCATACAACGTCCAAATCCAAACTTGTGGAACCAATTTTTTTTACGATGTATGAGGTATCACTGTAATTGTCCAAACAAAACACAAAGCAAAGCAAAGCATAGCAAAAACTTTCCCAAAATCTCTGTAGAATAGGAAGAACCTGGTTGTGCATGCTAATCTATGTTACAGCTTTCTGATCTTCTATATTACAGTTACTGACTACAATTGTAAATGTTATGTAAATTTTTACATTATTTTAAATAGAACAAAGGACAGCACAGTACAAATAAGATAAGTACAAATCATTTAAATCCATTCTCTAGGAAAGAACTCACCACATTCCTCTAAAGTGTAATCTTTTCCTCCATAGGTGATCCTCTGTCCATTGTCAGAGAGTATTGGTGGACGATTGCCCTTAACCCTTGCTATATTTTCTAAGAGTTGTGTTGGTTTTAGCTGGTCTCTCCAGGTATTGATCCCTGAGCTTTTGGGAAAATATAATACATTACAGAATAAATGCATACTCTAGGGGAGTGGTTCCCATGCTCCATAGGGGAACTTCAATTTCGAGAAGCCTAAGTCAATACATTGGCTGATCAGTGCTTTGGGGAACTGACTTAGGTTTCTGGGAATTGAAGTCCAAAAACCAAAGGTTGGGAAACACTGCTCTTGGGGCAACCCTCATATAATCAGATACCTGAATATGCTGAACTGGCAGATGCAGTTATTGAATTTAAAGGTACAATCTGAGCAATATTGTATATTGGCTGAAATCCAGTAGTAACTTGCAACTATAGTGGGGATTTGGTGACTCAGCTCCTTGTGAAGTTCCACTGATTCAATGGTCCAACACTAATTGTGACTTACAACTAAATTTTAGTCATTGTTTTGCAGACCTACTACAAATGCACATTAATCACCATCAGTGCAGGGCCAGCCCCAAACATTATGCTGCCCAAGGTGAGCAGGGGTGTTCTGGGCACCATGGGAGGTCACTGGACAGGGCATAAATAATTAAAAATTAAAATTAAAATTAAATTAAATGACAAAGAGACGGGGGAGAAGGCTGCCCCTGGGAACTGGTTAGTCACTGCCCCTCGCTTGCTCTGCCTGGCGTGCGGCACTTTAGAACAAACCATTGCTCCAAGCTGAAGGAGGGAGCTTGGAGCAATGGTTTAGTCTAAAGTGCAGTGCACCAGGAGGATAAAATAATAATAAAATTATTATTTGTGCCCCAGGGTACTAGAAGCAAGGGTGCACCAGGATGAATCCCTCTGTCCCAGTGGCCCAGCCCATGCCTGAAGGCGAGGAAGCATATGGTGCCTCCCATCTGTGCAAACTAGGAAGTATAGTAAGCAAAAGCAAATTGTTCTGGCACATGGAGTAAACCTATCAATTGCCTCTTCTCATGTGTAGTAACAGTACATAATAATAACTCATGATGCATTGTTGTTTCAGCCAAAATCTGCTTCCTCAGATAACTGCCTCTCTTTGTCTAGTTTCAGGGCCACTCTGAACTATGGCTAACATGGGGCACAACTAACATGAGGTAAGTGCTTTTAAGTTACATTGTTTTCAAGAGTAGACATTTAGCTTCAACATGCCAGATCAAGATACAGTAGACCCACTGATTTAAATTGTGGAATAACAAGTCAACGTGTACCTAAACCAGGGATTCTCAACCTGAGGCCCGTAGCACCATTTTATGTGGGCCCCCCCACTGCCTCCACCACACCAGGAAGTGTCATGTGGTGGAGGAAGGGCAAAATGGCTGTCCGGCCCCTGAAGCTGTCTGAGGGAGCATTACCCAGCTCGCAGCTTAAAAAGGTTGAGAACTCCTGACCTAAACTAATAGATGCAATGTGACCATCTAGTTGGAATAAACTGTAGGTCTTAGATTTTATTCATGTGTTTCACAGTTTCAATCATTATTATATCTACAGCAGATACTTACATGCAGTATTGTTGTGGTATCCCACACTGAGCTCCAAAACGGGAGAGGAATCTGTTTTCCAGATCAATAATGGTTTCACCAACCTTTTCATCTCGAGTCAACAAATCAAAGTCATAGACAGAAATTTTCAGATCCTTCTCTTGAGGCAGGAAGCACGTTAGTTCATACATCCTAAATACAGAAATAGTAGGCAGGCAAGCAGATGAACTTGACTATACTGTATTCACATATTTCAAGATACATCAAGAGAATAAAATAAAGACAAGGGATTCTTAGCACATTATATATATAGGATAGAATTCTATTACTTATGCCTACTGGCACAAATCCATTGGAATCAATTTCAGCTGTAAATTGCCAAAAAATAAGAAGCTGCTATAAGCATTTGCCTACACTATTAGACTTTTGTCACCATTGTTTTTCAATTGAAGTCCAGCCTATGTGACAGTATATTGTTTTAACAACAGTTGATAAATTTGTTAATTATATTAATTCCAAAAATTAATAAGGATCTAATGGACTCTGGAGCTTACAGACCCATTTCCTTAATAAATCAAGGTGCTAAGATATTTACAGTGATATTAGCAAAGAATATGAATAATTTTATTATTAAATATATTAAAGTGGATAAAAGTGGTTTTATAACAGGAAAACAAATGGCAGATTTGACTAGGAGAACATTAAGTGTAATAGATGTGATAGAAGGGAAAACTTACATTTTCAAGTTTTTTGATAATGTGGAATGGCAAATATTAAAAATGATAATACATACATTGGATTTTGTGGAGAGATTTAAAGGTATATGAAATATATTTAGGTAATACTGCAACAGTGTTAGTAAATGATTGTGTGACACAACAGGTATCCCTAGGACCTAGACAGGTATGTCTCCTTTTCCTGATATTGTTTGCTTTAATTATAGAACTATATGGTATCAGAGAAGATAATCTGATCTGTAGTATAAGTATTAGAATTAAAGTCAAAATCCATTAATGGTTATGGATAGGGTAAAATTATATGTAAAAGAATTTGAAGAAATAATAGGGTTGCAGATAAATGTGCATAAACCAGAGATGATGTTGCTTAATTAATATAAATATGAAAAAGAGATAATTACACCACCACGAACCAGCCCACTCCTGATTGATGCCTACCTGTATATTTCTGATTCCCTAATAGGAACTATTGCGTTCAAAGTGTGGGTTAAACTGTTCCAGTTTGATTCAACTATAGTATGTCACTATAATCACTAGAACAACACCAAAACAGCTGACTGGCTGTTAGTTTGGAGAAGCTGCTTAACTAATTTAATAATCTTTGCTTTTAACAATCTCGAGAAATGGAAAACTTTTGCTCAACGTTTCTTTGGATGGCAGAGGAAGGCTTCCTTTCTTTTTAGTTGTAGCTAATATATCATCAAAGCTTTAGAAGGCTTATTTAAAAAGCCCTGTAAAAGCATTACTGATGTGTTCTATCAATTATCAACTTTTTTTAAAAAAGGAAAGATTTATCTGCCTTCACCTCCAAAAGAGAAATGAGCAAACGTTTTCCATTTCTTAAGATTAAGAGGCTTCTCTAAAGAGATAGTCAACCAGCTGCTTAATAATCTTGAGAAATCTTTTCCTTTAAAGGGAAGGATTTTGTTAATGCTAAACTGGGTTGCTTGAGGTATAGTGTGGTTTCCTGACCCAAAACTACCATTCATCATGTAGGTAAAGGTCACCCTTGCTCGAAAGCTAGTTGTATCCAACTCTAGGTTTTGGTGCTCATCTCTGTTTATAGCCAAAGAGCCAGCACTGTCTGCATCTGCAGATGTTTCCATGGACATGTGGCAGGCATGACTAGAGATGTGAAGGCCCAGAAAAAAAAACCTGGAATTTTTTTGAAAAAAACTCATTTTTCCTATTTTTTTTTCCTGAAGCCTTTTTGTTTTTTTTCCTGAAAAATTGGGGGGGGGGGATTATTTATTTATTAATTTATTATTTATTTTGTATATTTATATCCCACCCTATTGGTGCGAACATCACTCAGGAATGGAATGTTTTATTTTAACATGATGAATAAAATATTTTAAGATAAGGCCGGGTTCAAATATTTTATAAACATTTCTAAAAAAATACGTATGGTATCAGATTATTTTCAATTTTTCCGAAGATTTCTGTTTTTTCCTGGGAAAAACAGGTTTTTTCCCGAGCTTCAAAATTTCCGGAAATTTTACATCTCTAGGCATGACTAGACACTGGAGTGCACGGAACACTGTTACCTTCCCACCGAAGGTAATTTCTTGCTTTCGAAGTGCTAGTTTGGCAGGAGCTGGGACAGAGACAGTTGCTCACTCCATTATGCAGCACTACGGTCTCGAACTGCTGACCTGCAGTTGACCTTCCAGTCATCAAGTTCAGCATCTTAACCACTTGTGTCACCACAGTCCCTATTCACCATGTACCACTATGCAAATTTGACAAGTCTTAAGCAGCTCTATTTAGCTTGATCCAGACTTCTCCAATGTGGCTGTCTGGCCGAGCCCTCGATGTATCACTATTCCATGCTCTTGTCTCCTTCACGTGCAGAAATAATTCCAATTAATAATTTCTTCAAGATTAAAATCCAATATTGATGTCATAATGATGAGGGAATTAGGAACATTCTATTTTTTAAAAAAGTAGAAAGTTTTTAAAAACTTACCTGCCAAAAATTGGATTCAGTGTATTGGGAATATAATGGTCTCTGTCTTCAACAACCTTTTTGCCTAAGGTGATTTTAATATAAGGATCACACTGGGGGAAAAGGATATTGTTAATTAAACATAGCATGGTAAAATTGATCTATAATATGCAACTTATTTTCTATATGATTCACATATGCTAGGACCGTGATGGCGAACCTTGGCACTCCAGGTGTTCTTGGACTTTAATTCCCAGAAGCCCAAGCACCCTGTGAATCCACTCAAATGGGTTTTCTGCGATTCATCCAGCCCGCACTGCCCTCGTCGCTCCCGGAAGCGGAAGTAAAACGTGCCTGTACGGAGGAAGGGTTAACCGTACGGGCGCATTTTACTTCAGCTTCCGGGAGCAAAGAGGGCAGCATATGCTGGATGAATCGCAGTAAACCCATTTGTGTGGATTCATAGGGTGCTTGGGATTCTGGGAATTGAAGTTCAAGAACATCTGGAGTGCCAAGGTTTGCCATCAAGTTTGTAGGATATATGTGCAGAAGTCTCATCTATTAACATGTCCTCAATTCATTTCAATGTATAGGGCAATTGTGTCAGTGTCCTTTTTTCCTGCATAGAGCTAGCTGGGGAACCGCTAAAATGCCTATCAACCAGAAGCTCCACCTATGCTACAGGTGATTTTTGTGGCTACCAAATGGCAATTACCTAACCAGTAGGTGGGTTCTCTGTTGCATGCCCAGTCTTGCCCTGGTTGTGAGACTGGTTGTACAAACCACCTATATGATCAAACATGTAACAGTAGGTCTGTTGGTGTAACAAAAAGCTTAATGATTTCCCTTACAATCTAAAACAGTGATGGAGAACCTTTTAGAGACTGAGTGCCCAGACTGCAACCCCAAACCCACTTATTTATTGCAAAGTGCCAGCACAGCAACAGGGGAGGAAGGAAACGCTCCCATTGGGCTGCTGGGCAGAGGGGCAGGGCAAACTCTGTGCTGGGGTGACTGCATGGGTGCCCACAAAGAGGGCTCAGAGTGCCACCTCTGGCACATGTGCCATAGATTTGCCACCACTGATCTAATGAGAACGATATCTATGTTTAAAAAAACCTTTGAACTCAGATCCAAGATTGACCCTCTGTTGATCTAAATCTAATTTTTACCAAGAATCTATGCTTAGCATTCTGTTTCTGTGCATTTGCTCCCACTGGACCATTATTATTATTATTATTATTATTATTATTATTATTATTATTATTATTATTATTATTATTATTATTATTATTATTATTATTATTATTATTATTATTATTATTATTATTAATCAGTGCTCAGAACATAATCCTGGCACAGAGGTGTATTCCAGTTACCAAATCACATTACTGTAATCACAAATATTTCCTATCCCCATGGGACTCACCAATCCATTGTTATCCTGAGGTTGGAGGTCTAAAGCCCGGGCAATATAAATCCTTATGACACACTCCTGAGGCCCACTGTCAGGCAACTCACGGAACTGCCGAGGAGGCGGAGGCACAGTGGGGTCATCTGGTAATGTGTAGATTCGGAAGGAGCCCTAAGGGTGAAAAACAATAGGAAAATCAATACACAGAGTAAAATAAACCCCCTTTGTCCATATATTATGCACTTTCTCTGCCTTAGGAATGGAATGATATGTAAAGCAATCGCAATGTAATGAAGGGGTAAAGGTAAAGGTTTCCCTTGTTCGAAAGCCAGTTGTATCCAACTGTCTGTGATTGCAGACATTTCCGTGGACATGTGGCAGGCATGACTAAACACCAGAGTACAGGGAACACTGTTTATCTTCCCATTGTGCAGTGGAACATAGGAATAACTAAGTCTTTTCTCCAGTCATATCCCCCCCATTCCCCCTTAAAGCAAGGACATTAAGGAGAAGAAACCCTCTGCAGACATCAATGTCTCTCCTTCATCCCCATCTGTGGAGGCTGAGAAAGTGGGGAATAATTATAAACCTCTTATGGTGTGTTTTTTTTTGTATGACAGTTCTTACCTAAATCCCCTTCCTTTGTCCACCTAGAATTTTATTTTAAAACGTAGGCCTCATTTGCAGGCTAGTTATTAATCATATTCTAAGTTTGATTTCTTCTTCCATGTCTAGGCCAGACATGAAACTGCCAGAATGAAGCCACGTTTTGATGAGTTCATTCTGCAGTTTCTTTCGCCTGACCTAGTGTGAGAAAGATCAGCTGGCAACACAAGGTTGCCATTACCAGGGTACACCCGATTGTGGGTCAAAAATACCACAATCTTTGAGGAGGCTCTTTCTGTGTACCCCTGGATAGCACTGACTTCATTACACTCTGGTGTTAATCCTTAATTAATTACGCTCAATTCCTTAAAGAGTTGTATGTGTATATTGTTTTAACAAATTCAAGATAGTAAACTGAGTACCAGCCTAATATAAGATTAATTAGAATATTTGATGCAGACGACAGGGGAGTCTGGTGTGCGATGGTCCATGGAGTCGCAAAGGGTCCGACTTGACTGTGCGACTGAACAACATTACTCCCATTGCTCCTGTGTTTCATATTTCCAGAAGAGACATGCACTGATGAGGACATGGGTTTGGGCACCGACAAAGCGAAGAAAGTGGCTTCCTTTTGGCAGTCCAGGGTTTGATCAGGTCATGAAAGAATAAGAACTTCAATACAGAAATAGGAAATTATTTTTCTTTTGATGAGTAATCTCTCAGGGCAAAATGCTCGTGAAAGGCTGGCTAAGAAACCAGGGATTGGTGGGTCTAAGTCCAAACATGATCTGGGCCTCTTTTCTTGCTAGTGTTTTGTCTCTTTTTCTCTGTTCACATATCACTTGCTATGGTCTGAATTCACTACTTGGTAATGGAGTTGTATAGATATTTTTTCCTGGACAACTTCCTGTGAGGCACACTCTAAAAATCCAGCTTTTTGAAATCCTTTCTTGAAATGAGACTGAAGACCATGTGAAATAAAGCCCCACCCCTGTTTTTAAACACAAAGGACAAGATGTAAAGCAGAGGAAGCTTTTGCACTGTGTGTTGTTCCAGAAGTTTTTGGACTGCAATACCCATCAGCTTTGGTCAGTACTGCCAATAGTAAGGGATGATGGGAGTTTCAGTTCAACCACCTCTAGTGGGCCATAGGTTTCCCAATTCCTGTGACAGAGCATTCTTCTTCCCAGTGTGCCATAGCATAAGGCTGTAGACACAAGTGACTGGATAAAGCTCTCAGCCCACAGAAAGTACTCCAGTCATCTGGGAATGCCTGATGATTTCCCCACTAACTAGAACATCTTTAAGTCTCCTGATCCCCTGACTCTTCGGTGCCAGGAGGGGAGAACAAAAGACATCCACTTGTGATGTGGCATCTTTTAGTCAAAAAAATTGTCTCGAAAATGTCATAGACAACAACCCAAGAGAATGTAGGCATGCTTATCTGGATTCTATTTTCATTCATACAAAATACAGAATACTAACAGCCATCATATTCCATGAAGAGTATGAAGGGTTCAACAACTGATCCAACAGAAATAACATATAGAACAATGAAGGTAAAAATGAGCTGTCTCAAGAACAGTTTCTTCTTTAGAGCAATTTTGGTCTTAAATGGAAACTCTGGACTCTGAAGTTATTAGTGTTTTTGCAATTGTTTTAAATTATGGGGTATGTCTTTTTTTAAAAGTTGATATATAGCAACTGAGAAATTTCATTGTTCCCACAAGGGGACAATGGCAATAAAGATCTATCTATCTATCTATCTATCTATCTATCTATCTATCTATCCTGTAATACCAGACGTGAGCAAATAAATGACTTTAATTTATTTGTTTAGGGCAACATAACTCCCATGGGATTCCCCCCCCCCTTTTTTTTTTACCTTAAATTCTCCTACAACTGTGGGGTCATCATTTTCTTCAGATTTTCCCCGATGCAGCTTGAACGTATCACAGAAGTCTGTTAACTGCCTGAAATCAGCCACTTTCTCCAGTTCACAGTTGTACACCTTTAAATAAAACCTGTATTCAGCTTCAAATAAAATTGCAACTAAAAAAAAAGTTACATCACAAACTAGTGATCATCTTGATAAATATACATAATTGAAAACAACAATTCTAGTTTATCTGAGTACTGTACAACAATACTAGTTTATGTGACTACATTAAAAGGGGAAAATAATAAATGTCCTTGTGAAACAATGTTGACACTTTGTTAAAATTCATGTTGCACAAGGTAAACAGCAATATTGTGGCCTGTTATGTAGCAATGTTCATGTGGAGAGACATCAGCACTCAGGCAAATGTACTGTAGGAGAAATCACAATGTCAATGAAAATAATAATTTTCAAGGCTTGGGTTCTAGATATGCAGCCTATTACAAAAATGTTCTACATAAAAATAAATTACATAATAGAGTATCCAGAAAAGTGCCTCACTGCATTAAAAAAGTGTAGAAGATGGGTTGATAAACCAGTTATTTTTAAAGTTGGTGACACTTTAGATAAGACCACTAACTAATGTTGGGCATACCCATATCCATATTGGTTTTTCAGAATAAATACCTTTATCGTGTCATAGTCTTTTTGAATGTATTGACCACATTTTTCAGTTTCTCCTATGGAAGCATAAAACTTGCTCCACCAGTCTACAATTTCTTCTTCCTAAAGGTTGGCAGTTTTAAAAAAAGGGAAAGAACAAAAAAGAAAAAGTCAAAGGGAAAGAACAAAAAAGAAAAAGTCAAAGAGTCAAACTCCAAGAAGATATGCAGATGACACCATCTTACTGGCAGAAAATAGCAATTATTTGAAATGACTTGTAATGAAACAAAAGGAAAAAAGTGCCAAAGCAAGATTGAGGCTGAACATCAAGAAAACAAACACAATCACTACAGAAGAGCTATACAACTTTAAAGCTGAAAATGAAGTAATTGGGATAGTAAATATTTTGTATACTTTGGTACAATCATCAAATCAAATGGGGGTGCAGCCAAGAAATTAGAATTAGATCATTCATACTGTTGTATGGAAAGCTGGACAGTTAAAAAAAACTGTCAGGAAAAATGGATTCATCTAAAATATGATACTGAAGGAGAATTTAGTGGATACCCTGGGCTGCCAGAAATATGAGCAAGTGTGTCCTACAGCAAATTAAACCTGAAGCGTCCCTAGAGACAGGGGGGAAGATGAAGATGTCTTACTTTGGCCATATCATGAGAAGACAAGACTTTCTGGAAAAGATAATGATGCTGGGAAAGGTGGAAGGTAGCAGTAAAAGAGGAAGACCAAATGTGAGGTGAATTAAATCCCTAAAGGAAACCACAGACTTGAGTTTGCAAAAGCTGAGCAGGGTAGTTGAAGACAGACTATTTTGGAGATATCTTGTTTAAGGGTCGCCATAACTCAGAGGTGATTTAACAGCTTATAATATGTTAATAATTTCAAAAGGGGACTCCTCTGAGAAATCAGACTTGCAGACAAAGCTGACATTGATGTCCAGCAGATGGTTTACAAAACAAGTCTGTTCAGAAACTAAAGCAAAAAGCAAAGCAATCACATTTAGAAAAGTGCTCATCTCTGTTTATAGCCAAAGAGCCAGTGCTGTCTGAGTCTGCAGATGTTTCTGTGGGCATGTGGCAGGTATGCTTAGACACTAGAGTGCAAGGAATGCTGTTTACCTACACACCAAAGTGGTACCTATGTATCTACTTGCAATTTCTTATTTTCAAGCTGCTAGGCTGGCAGGAGCTGGGACAGAGATGGGAGCTAATTCCATCATGCAGCACTCGGGTCTTGAACTGCTGACCTGCTGACCTTCCAGACATCAAGTTCAGTGCCTTAACCATTAAGCCACTGCAGTCACTTTAGAACCTATGGGAGGTGTGAAATATTCCTTCTGTACCAGTCTGGTCCTTTCAGAATAGAATAAATTTTCTCTTCTGAGTCCATGTTCACTTGGAGCTTGCTAACTTTTTACCATATAAAGAAGTACAGGTATATGCAATTTTGCAACATGATAGTTTTAATTAGGCTTAAAGGAATAGTATTTATGAGCATCACAGTATGACCACACAATGCCTGACTGCGGTCCAATAGATAGAAAGGCTGCATAAGTGCTTCTTGCATACATTCTTGACACAATAGCCTACACTACACATCAGGGTATCCAGGAGATACTTTATTAATGGGTGAACACATGCCAGATATTTATATATATGCACAAAATTACTTAACTGAATTACAAGTAACCAAAACCTCAAATAATACATCAATTACCTTTTCAGTGAGCTGTTCAAGAAGATTCATCCAAAGGGAGAGGAAAATAAAAGCAAAGTAGAATGGTTAAAATTAAGAAATACTTGTTTTTGCAAAATGCTTAAAATATAGATGATAATATATTGGTTTTCAAGGTTTATCTTCAAATGTAAAATAATATATATTTATTTGTGTCTGGATATTCCCTCAGTATTTATTAGAAGAATGTCTTTATTTTATTCTCACCAAATTTATTATAAACTAACAGTCGGATGATCTTGGTCAACAAGAGAAATTTTAGAAAGGATAAACTGAAATCGTATAATGGAATTATCATAATAACCCATTTTATTTATCCTTTAACAATAAGAGACTATATTAATTTATTCACAAATTTCATGTAATAAAAATGGAACTGGGAGACTTTCAATCAAAAGGTGATTTGGATTACTAGTATAAAAATCATATTCCAATCATTTTTATGTTTATGTGTCACAAGGATTCCAAGGGCTATTTTGCTGTTTTGAAGAGTTTTGGTTCTTACTCCTGGAAAAAATAACTTTACACTATATACAGTCAAATTCTACATATAGCTGCTCCATAAGACATCTTCATTGAGTTTAATGGAAACTGTTTCCAGGCAAGTCTGTGCAAGAGAGCAGCCTTAATAGCCATTTTGCTTTTCTGAGTGCTGAACATATACTGAATAATCTTCATCTGGAAACAATTATTAATTTAGAATTTTTGATTTTCCCCTTTAAAATATCAGTTTAGAAAATCCATTTGGTATATAAGAATAGTAAACTGAATTGCAAGTAGATCAAAAATTATTTCTACAAAAGTTTTTAATTACACACCAAATGGTCTTGCCCATGTCAGAGTTATCAAGTTAGGATATTCAACCCACTTGGTACCTATATGCTGTGATCCAAAGATGCTCATTCAAAGGGTTGTATTCATAGAGAAACCCCAATTTCATTTCCCCAGCAGAACCTCCATGCATTCTATTGTAACTCCTACATCCCTTTCATGCCCGGTTGAAGTTTTGGAGACAGCCTGGGGAGGTTGTATATAGACAGAAAGAAGGAGCTCCAAAATCCTACTGTCTGAGCCCCTTCATCATTGCCAGAAATGGGAAACCTTGCTTTGTTAGACTGTAACAGCGATACTATCCCGGGCAGCATGCCCAAGTAGCCATCTTGGCTGATGATTTTAGAGGTTGTAGGCAAAAAAAGTTACACCCCCAATCTGTGAAATTTGTCCAGCATCCGATGTCCTTCTCATTGTGTCCAGTCAAAGCTTCAAGCTTTGAAGCATGTCATCATAATTGACCATTCTGTATTGTATGCCACTGTTACCTGGCACTGTATGGACAATTGGATCCAGGCTATTCATTATTATGCTTATACAGAGGAAAACTTACTCCTTTTTCAACAGAGAGAAGGAACTTGTGCCATTCCAAATACTGTTGAACTAGAATCCTACTATTCATTAGCTACATGGTTTTGGGGTGACAGAACATCGATCCAAACATGTTTCTCCCATTTAAGAGTGGGAAGGCATTGTGAATACTGTTACTTTTATTTACACTCTTTCACCAGAATGTCAAAATGCTCAACACTGGAAAGGTTTCTGCTGCAGCATCTATAGTTTGCAACTTTCACCCTAAATGCTGTAACAACCCTACGTTGGATTATTTGTCAGAAGTCCTTGAACAAGTCCCCACAATTATAATTCCCAGCTGTGAATGCAATTGACAGAACCCCACCAAAAATTAATTTTACCAAGAGTCATTAATTAATTTAGTGTAAAGTGTAACATTTGAGATTTTGGAGAATGCATCTAGAAAAATGATAAAAATATCACATCTCTTTAAACAAAAGTATGTATTTCTTTATATATGCAGCATGCAACAATATTTTATCTTATCAAATCAGCATCTCAGTCCAGATTCCAAGTCCTATATAAACTGCCAGCACAAGTCTAGACCTCATGTACATTGCTCTATAAACACTTTGCATTAAGTAAAATTTAATTCCTATGTTACGATTTTGTTTCCTACTTTCTTTTGTTTTTCTCCAAAACCTCCCTACAGAAATCCAAAAGAGAAAATTAATTTTGGTGACCCAAAGCACCTAATGGCCCAGACAAATGATGTTCGTCATGCATTTTCCCACATACATACATGCACTGTTGTTGGAGAAGAAGCCATTTTGTTGAGTGCTGTTGACATACTGCTTAAGCACTAGAAATCGGAATGTAGTTTATGAAAATTCCATATGTTACTCTAAGCTATTATCTACACATCTTTATCCTAAATGTGCTGCAACAACCTTTATTTTACATCCTTGTCACCATTTAAAAAACCAGGCACAGTATTATTTGTTAAATGTTGACTAATGCAACCTCTAGATAAATGTGACGCTCACAAGTACAATGTTAGAAGAGACAGACCCTAGTTAATACTGAAATCCTTATTTGCTCCTAAATTTCTTTGCAGTTAGCTATAATTATTTTTGTCAAACTGGAACACTGAACAATACAATGAACATATGTTATTAGTTGCAAGGACATGGACTTTTGTAGTTTATATCATCCAGTATTTAAAATAACATGTTATACATCTAATTGGCTCTCTCCATATGTTCCAACTAAAGGGCAGTGACACTACATCAAAGGCTCCAATAAGACAGCAAGCAGAGAGTTTGAGGAAGGGACTCTCAGAACAAGGTAGAAGGAAGGGGGTTTAAACAGCCGTACAGTTATTAAGAGGAAACAGATTAATCACAGTTTTTGAAATGTTGAAGACTGCATTTTCAATGGTGAAGCTTGAACATTTTCAATATGTACTGCCCAAACTTTAAAAGTACATTAAACATCTGTATTTGGACTCGTATTTGCCTCAGCTGAGCAATCTTGCAAAGCAGTTGAGTGGCAATTGTTCTCATGGCAATTCCTCATAAAATAATAGCGAGTAATTCTATATTTATAGAAAATTATTTTAAACGTCTTAAATGGAATTTTAAATTCAGATTCCCACTTACAGGCATTTAAGTCAAACCACTCATTTCCCCTTATAATGGAAGAAGTAACAAATAGGTACTTTCCATGCAACTGTCATTCTTTTTCAAGAGTACCTGTGTGGCAACACCAACTGTACTCTGATGTTTAAATAAATATTTCAGATATTGAAACATAAGAACTGCAAGTGAACAAGCTATATCTCAAACTATATTTATCCACTTATTCAGAAAATAGATTTGAACACAGTAAGTTTGTTAAAAGAGACATTTAATGAGTGTCATAAGCATCAATAGGAAGGAGGTTCTTTTTGACACGTGCAAACAAAATGCTAAAGCAGAAAGAATGGTAAAGGTCACCCTTGCTCGAAAGCCAGCCGTATCCGACTCCAGGGTTCAGTGTTCATCTCTGTTTATAGCCAAAAAGCCAGAAATGCAGACATTTCTGCGGACATGTGGTAAGCATGATTAGACAACCATGGGGTAGCTACATTTACAAACACAGTAATATAATAATTTCATGTCAGAAATTATTCTGGCTTGAAAGGATTTTTGCTGAAGAAACTCCACTCAGGGAACGCCCAAATGAGGCTCCTTTCATGTCCCTAAGAGCTGGGACAGAGATGGGTGCTCAATCCGTCATGCAGTACCCGGGTCTCGTAAAGGAAACACTCTGTGATTGGGATGGTCAGATTTGCATTATTTTCCATTAACTGCACCATATAAAACCCTTAATGCAAATCAGCCTGAAGATTCCCTTCCCAGCCACATTTTCTCTCTCTACCTTTGGGGCTTCTACAGTGGTGGGCATCAGCAGGTTCGCACCAGTTAGCCAGAATCGGTAGCAGAAATTCTGGCTGGCCCTGCCCATTCAAGTTTTGAAATAAAGTAGTCCTAATTCAGGTGCAACGCAGGGCTTTGCCCCTGGCTATGCCCACCATACCATGGCCACTGTGTGGTAGTAAAAATTTTTGGAGCCCACCACTGGGCTTCTACTATTTTTTGTAGGAAATGCAATTTCAATTGACCTGTCTGATTTTATTCTCCCCACACCTTTTAAATTCCTGTTTTAATTCATTTTTGTCTTCTTAAGGGGTTAGGGTGGGTATTATAGGGTTTACTTGTTTTATGATTCTTCTTTAGATAGGGGTTTTAATATTGTTTTTAGCTTTAGATTTCTTTTAGAGTTTTATTATGATATGGGATTTTCTTTTTGTAAGCTGCCCTGAGTGGTGTTTACACCAATAGGGTGGGGTATAAATAAACTAAATAAATAAATTAAATAAATAAATTTTATCAGATCAAAATTGCAATAGTGAGAGAAGCAGGACACCAGTGAAACTGGCTAGAATTTGAATCCCATAATTTCTAAACCTGGTGCTGGGTCACTGCATTATATTCTCAGGACAGTCTTCATGGCTGATTGCCATTAGGATTACCAATACTGTATACAGATTCGGACACGGAAGAACAATGACAAGAAGAAGGTGCTTGGGTAGCCTTCCTTTATTTATTTTACGTATACCCCGGCTAACAACATGAAACTCACTTATTAAAATAAAAAAAAACACACACACACACACACAAATACAAAAACCCTATTGGTGATGGAGAGAGACAGAATAAAATGCCTAATGCTCAGCCATTGGCAAAGCATACTCAAAGGCCTGTTTAAAAAGAAACTATTTCAACTGCTTTTTAAACATAGGCAGGGATGGGACCTGGCGCAGCTCAACTGGAAGGGAGTTCCACAAAGTTGGTGCCACCATGGAGAAGGCTCTTCTCTTAGTCACGGCCTTCCTTGCCAATCTTCCTTCCTTAGCTTATATTTTGTAAGGCTTGATGCCACTGTACTAGGGCAGGAGGAGAGGAGCCGGCAGAAAGAAAGGAGGAAATTTTCAATCCGCATTCTTCGTAGGTTGTTAACATAGCTGTGCTGTAACTACGTCTCCCACAGCTCTGGACAGCCACAGCAGCGCTACCTCAACAAGCTGTAAATACAGCTGATTGCCACTTTTCTCTTGTCTGACAAGGGAAAACTGACTTCCCAGGTGTGACATCACCATATATCCATTCACAATTTTTTTGGGGGGTAGCTCCACCAGAAAAGATATTTCCTCTACTTAGGCTTGTGCAAGTCAAAGCTGATTGGTAAAATGCCCCACCCGATCATAACAAATGGGAAAGAAAAATTAAGGTTACCTGTGTTGTTAGTAAAGGCAGGGTGTCTTCCACTTCAATTATCACATCTCGCCGAGGTGCAGCTGCTAGAAGACTAACTGCAAATCAAACCAAATGTGTGAAAAGCTGGAGATATTTGTATACTTTTGGTGCTATTTTAAGCTTTTATTTCCATTTCCTTCAGCCTCCTGTCATCTCCTTTTAGATGAAAGGCACAGGGATTTCATCAACTGCCAAGGCTTAACTTGCTCCTTACACTAGTTACTGAGTCATATTGTGCCTTTAGGTGGGCTTCAGTCATAAACTGCTTGGGGACCGATAGTGCTACACAATGGAATAGGTCTCCCTTGTCGAAAGCCAGTCATATCTGACTCTATGCTCATCATTGTTTACAGCCAAATAGCCAGCGCTGTTACCTTCCCGCTGACGTGTTACCTGTTTATCTACCTGCAATTTCTTGCTTTCGAACTGTTAGGTTGGCAGGAGCTTGGACAGAGATGGGGGCTCACTCCATTGTGCAGCACTTGAGTCTCAAACTGTTGACGCACCAACCTTTTAGTCGTCAAGTTCAGCGTCTTAACCACTAAGCCAGTGCAGTCCCCCCATGGCAGAGTTTAAATGCAGCAAACATAGGCTTATTTTCTAGTAGAAAATGGAAAACAGGCAATATATTCCCACTATGCAGACTGTGAGACAATTCTGTGGTCAAACAGGCACCACTCACATATAAGAGGCAAGCATCATTATAACTGCAGGAACCCCAAGATTAGAAGTACTTAAAAAAAACTTTAATGGAAAGGTTTGATGGTAGAAACCCCCGAAACACCTCTATGATGACAGTCACTGAACTTATTCAGTTACCATGGGGGAAAAAATACTATGGAGAAAGGGAACCAAAATGGGGTGTGTGTGTATGAAAAATGGACTACAGTAAAAACCCTTTTTACAGAAGCCTCATTTTACAGAAACCCCGTTTTACAGAAGGTTTTTTGTTGTTGTTGCTGAAAACATGTCCTGTTTTACAAAAAAAACACCCACCATTTTACAGAATGCGATTTTCCAGAGCGCATTGCGCCTGGTAGGCTATAAGAGACCACCCACAGCCATTCTGGGCACTGTAGATGGCAATAGAGTGGTCTGGAGAGGAGTTAGAGTGTTGTTGTTGTTGTTTGGGGGGTGTCGGGAACTTTTTTCCCCCAATGCGTTTTTATGGGAATGCCTCATTTTACAGAAAAAAACGAGTTAAGGAAAAAGCTATGGAACAGACTTTTTCTGTAAAATGGGGTTTTACTGTAGTTGAATCTTGGAGAGCAACACCAAAAACTCTCAAATATCTTTTCCCTCAGATCCTACAATGTGTTGTTTCAGGTCTCACTTATGCACAAATAATAAGACAATTAAGTGCAGCAGAGTTAGAAAGGTGAGAACCAGTAACAGCGGTGGCACTGTACATAAGGCATTTTTTTAATGCTAAACTTTTTATCTTTCTTTATGAATAGTGCTGGGTTTAAAAAAAAAATTAGCTAAAACTACGAAGCACAATGCCTTCAATATGTTGCTTCCCCCAGCCTCAGAAATGAATGGTTCTACACAAAGGTTCCGTTGTATACATTTATTTCAAGGTCGCAGACTTTTGAGATTTTGTCAGCAGACTGTTGACAGTAGCAAAGCCGCTATCTGATAGGAAAAAACAGATTTGCTTTTATGGGAGCTCTACCTTTCATCTGTGGTGCAATGTCCTCTTTAGCAGTGTATGGATCACAGCGGAAAGACTCCAGTAAGTCAATGGTACATTGTCCCACAATAGGTTTACGGCCAAAAGGCCTGTGGTCTATCACTTTAAGAACTAGTGATGGAGCGTATAATTCCTCCTTTGGCAACAGCTATTTTTTAAAACAAAAACAAAAACACACACACACAAACATGTTTGATTAAATTTGATATCAGGATTCTAACAGGATCTCACATTTTCCACTGAATTGAAAAACAGTCTTGGTTTTCACAGATTTCAAACCTGATACTCCACCAATCATGTTACAGGGTGGATTGTAGGTAGTCCGATTTCAAGAGTAAAGGAATAACACATGTAAATTGGGCTAAATCTTACACAAAATCATTATAATTATTTCACAATCATAATCTATTTATTTACAACCTGTTCTGCTCTCCTCCAGCACAGGAAGTGAAGGAGACTCTAGTCTTGGCACATGGTGAGGCCAAAACCACAGTCTGATCTAAATGGCCTGTCACAAAATTGCTGTTAGTTCAATAGTTTACATGGGGTAAAATATTTTTCTCCCTGTGATTGGACTAACAGCAGTCTTAGAGAAAGGGAAATATTTAGGCTAAGAAAATAGCACTAGCCCTATTTCATCGAATAGTACTGTTCCAATAAAAATTAACATTCTATCTAAGTGGTTGCTCTAAGCTAAAGTAAAAGTAAAGGTTTCCCTTGCTCGAAAGCCAGTCGTATCTGACTCTAGGGTGCAGTGCTCATCTCTGTTTCAAAGCTGAAGAGCCAGCACTGTCTGCTTCTGCAGACGTTTCCATGGTCATGTGGCAGGCATGACTAGACACCGGAGTGCACAAAATGCTGTTACCTTCCCACCGAAGTGGTCCCTATTGATCTACTTGCAATGTCTTGCTTTCGAACTACTAGGTTGGCAGGAGCTGGGACAAAGACAGGAGCTCACTCCGTCCTGCAGTACTTGGGAATCGAACTGCTGACCTTCCGCTTCCCAGGTTGTCAAAGTGAGGTCCTCTAGATGTTGTTAGATTCCAGTTCCTAGCACTCCTCACCATTTGCAGTGCTGCTTAAGATGCTGAAGAACATCTGGAAGGCCACATTTTGTCCATCCCTACTCTGAACCTTACAAGTGAAAAAATAAAAACACTGGGAGCTCCAACCACACATCTCATTTCACACAATTTGGCTCTTGGAAATTGCTAAAACACAAGCAACTTGTTCTTATCAGTTTCAGTTTAGTGCCCTATGATATCCTGAATGCAAAATCTGGATCCACATGTGGCAGATGTTTATTGGGGAATTTTTTTAGTATGTAGAAGACACACATCTTTGTGATTTAATATTTTAAAAACCACAACAAAATAATCATTTTTATGCTTTGATGCAAAAGAGATGGTGATTCATCTTAATTTTTCTTCCATCTAATTTAGCAAATCATGTGTGCAAAACAGCTGTCTGGTTCAATCTAGTTGTATAATAAGGCAGCAACGGACTGATCAGAGACCTGGCCTCTACACACAGAATGTGTGGCATGCACATATGCTGATTCATGCAAACCAACCAACCACACTTTTGTTGATGGGGTACACAGAAACAGTCTCCTCAAAGATTGTGATATTCTTGAACCCCAATTTGGCATACCCTGGTAACGGCCACCTTGTGTTGCCAGCTAATCTTTCTCACATTGGGCCAGTCAAAAGGAACAGCAGAATGAACTCACCAAAGGGTGCCTTCATTTTGGCAGTTTCATGTCTGGCCTAGATACACAAGAAGAAGAAGGAGGAGAAGAAGAAGAAGTTGTAGTTGTTGATGGGAGATTCAATGGACAGCATGTACATATAGACAGTATGTACATGTCCACATTTTGCTCACACATTTGCAGGACATGTATTCCGTGCTTTGTGGCTTTTTGCACTATAACATATATACTACTCAACACTTTGTTTATACTACTGCATGTAGTTTTCCATATATTTTGTTGCTGAAAATAATTCCTAGAAATATTGATATGATATGCCATGATCAATTTCCAGGATAAGTTCATTTAGGCTATATTATCTTGTCTCCCTCCTGCCCACGACCTCATTACTAATACCAGAAGTAGGCTGTAGAGTAGATTTTCACCAGAAAAGCACTGCAACACCGTACCACTTTCATGAAGAGAACAGATCCAGGAAAATTTGGTGTCTTTTTCAGGTTTTTGATCACTACAGATTCCACCATTTCACTTCCACATTGTACAATGAGACTAGGGGAAGTAATGGGAGCCATCTGATAATTTTTCATGTTGCGTAAGCCCCAAGCAAGGATCTGTAGGGAAGGAAAAAGCCCTTAAGTTTTATAGATGTCACTAAAAAAAAACATAATTTACTATAGAATCCAATCAAGGAATTAATAACATGGAGGGAAATAAAAGAATAATTGTGCATAATACTTATAATTGTATACCTATATAAGCACAAAGCATTATACTGATTAAAAAATAATAATTTAGTTGACCCAAAGATTGCAGTTATGTATACAAAAATGTGGATACATTAAGAGTATATTTAATCTGTTTTCGGATTGTCTCAGTTTAACATACATTAGTTGGAAAATCTGTTTTGCGCTATTCTTCTTCAGTTTTAATATGGATTTGTATGTTTCATGGGGGAAATTCTCATGAAAATTTGCGTGAATTTTTATAACATTTTAGTATAATGTGTTTTATATGCATTTATATGCATTTTACTATAAAATGTACATTTTCAAAGGAATTTAAGCATAATACCATATGCATAAACTGGACATTCAGCAGTATTATGCTACATGCTTCAACAAATTTAGCCAAGAAATGGGAAACAGTTATAGGGTCAATGAATAGCTGAGGGTGAAATGAATAATGAGAATTAAAGGAGCTCCTAAAGGCTGGGTACTGAGTGTGGTGTAGTAGATAATGGTTTAGAGGAGACCTGGGTTTTATTACCTGGCTCTGTCATGGGAACTTATTAGAGATGGAACTGATAAAACCATGACTTGAATACCACATTTACCTTGAAACCTCTGAGTTGCTACAAGTCAGTTTTGACAGATACATTGAATAGTATTCAGATTTCATATATCTTGGCTAAAATCCTGTTGGTTAATGTCACAATAGACTAGGACCATTGAATTAGTGGGGATTTTAGTGTGTCAAATCTTTCATAGGCTCCATTGATTCAGCAGCTTACTATGCCAAAGTTATAAGTTGATATATGGAGGATATGAGTTAACAAATTCCAATTAGCCTAATTTACTATACTGTATTATACAACAGGGTTTGGGGCTTTGAACAAGCACTTAAATTTTATCACATCTTTTATACCATTATTTTAAGTGTAGGGCTGAGAAATAGTGGCTAACTTAAGGCTGACTTCCCAAACCCTCAGACTGACATCCAAAACATTATAATACAGTTCAATGACTCTCTAGGGTACGGAGGTATGTTTATCCCTTTATGCATTTTATTTGAAACAGACCTTATTAGTTTTGTTGCCACACACATATCTCATGTTCTTGTAAAAGCACTTAACTTCATGTATAGAGAAGCATCTAAATTGTTATTAATTTATTAATCATTCATTCAGTTGTTGGATTATCTGTATTTTAAAGCAACAATCGCAATACCTCAATGGCAGTCAACTGAACAACAGGTCTGATTCCTTGTGGCACCATGTAAAGGTTTGGTGCTCTTTGTGAAGGAAGAATTGGAAGGTCAGTGCCACCCTGTTCAGAGATAAACAGAGAAGTTACATTAAGCCTAAAAAGTATATATAACAGTCATTTCATCAAGATGCCATTAAATCAGAAATATGGTTTTTGTTTTACATTACCTTTTCGCTCAGAATAAGCTCAGATGCTAAAAGCACATCTCCACAAGCTTTGCCTCCATTCATAACTGGATACCAGAGAAGTTTAGGATTGATGTCAATATCTGGGTTGAGTTTCACCATAGGAGAGCAACAGGTTCTTCCAAGAAACTCATCTTTGCCCTAAACAAAAAGCATGAGCCCCAAATGGTAAATTTGCTTTTACATTTCCTTACATTAAACCAAAACAGAACTGAAGAAAAGTTTCCACCTACCACTTGGTCACTGTCAAAGAGTTCAACCACCAACTGAGGAGGATTTTGAACTACTGCTTGGGGGTCACCATAGATTTCTATATCATCGAAGATGAGGGTTTGATCCCAGGTTGGGTTCAGCGTTGAGTGGATTATTTCTGTTGTTTTGCTCCGATGGAGGAATGAAATGTGAGCATAAGGATCTAGAAGAGCACAGAAAGAGAATATCACACATTCAAAAAGAAAGAGAGTGTGTGAGTGATCAATACTATGTAATCAAGCCAGATATTCGCTTTGCGACTATTTTGTGCTAGTTCATGAGAAAGTCTCCTTTACATTTAGTTTTGGAACAGGAAGTCATGCCCACAATGAAGACTTGTTTTTTTTCCTGTGAAGTTATGAAAAATCCACAAGAGCAACAGGAACTGTTGTTTCTCCCATACTAGTATAATGGGATAAGGAAAGTGCTGAAGCAACCTTTCACCCACTCTTTCAAATGCTTCATTGCCCTCAAATACCCATCATCTCCACCAGTATCAGATTAGGATCATTAAACATCCAATTTTGCCCTCAGGCTACACAGAAACTCACAATTATTAGACAAGTAGTCTGGAGGGCCAATCCAATCTTTGCAAGCCTTTATGACTTCCTTATTTCATCCTTTTATGGTGTGCAATTGTTGCTTTTTTACCACACACCATGAAACCATCAACACAGAAATGAGAACGGTTCTGAACATACCAGGGTAGAGACAATATACTGCAGCTAATACACACAGTACAATCTTTGGGATCCCTTTTTTTTTAAATGAAAAAACCCCCAAAAAAACTAGAGATGTGATTTTCACCATTTAGACACCTACTTTTAAAATCAATCTGATGAAAAGTAACACTTAGAGAAACAACATCCAAAGACTCATTAACAAAAATAGGAAAGGTTATTTTACTTGGAGCTTCAACAATGAACTCCACAACCCTCACATACAAATTTGACACAAGTTGAAAACTTACTTATTTATGGCCTGCTCTTCTTCTGAAGTAGAGGTGAATGATTAAAGAGTCCTAGTCCTACTGTTAGAAAGACCTCTAAATCACTGGGGCCTCTGAAGACGGTCTCTGATGATGGTTATTAACATTTCCTGTACAAATTGTCATTGCCGACTGCCCTGGGCTATTTAAAAGGTTATCTGGAGGTCATCTTCACTAGTCCTTTAACAAGGTTTCTAATGGGGGCACTACATACCTGTAGTGAGTTTTGTGTGTATACATTGTGTGGGTCATTAATAAGAGTGAAAAGCCTTGGAGTCTGCATCCGAGTGCATCTGTTATTTGGGCACCACCAATTTAGGGTATGGGTCTATTCCGAAATGTGTTTTCCTGCTTGGCTGACACATATTACTTTAGTTCTCTATATATTTTGATATATGGAAATTAGAATGCAATCCCATGGAAAGGTAGAGAGGAACTGAGTAGGTACAGGTTTTTTTAAAAAAAAAATCAGTGGAAAATGTGCAGGCTTCAATGGTCTTAATCTTTATAGCATTTCATCCCAAACACTGTTTTTCTATATTAACATTTGACAAATTTCTGAATTACATGCATTATGATATAAATATTAAACTTGAACCCTACCAATACAATTTAATATTTAATTTCATATAATTTGCTCCTAGGTAATAGAAAATGTATTGCAAAGTGTCATAATATTCCTGTTTTCACTTTCTTTCCTATATTTTCTATTACTATTGTGTTGTAAAATTGGCATTTAATATGTAATCTTGTACTAGATATAAGCTCTTGACTTTGTTTAGTTGCTTTGCAATCACAGGAAATGCCTACCATATGTCCATGGAAACGTCTGCAGATGCAGACAGCATTGCCTCTTTGGCTATAAACAAAGATGAGCACTGACCCCTAGGGTCATATTTGACTGGCTTTCGAGCAAGGGCAACCATAAAATCACAGGAGATGGGCTGCTGGGAGATCAGAACTGAGGGATCTCTGCTCCACTGAGACCACTCTTCCTTCCTAAACCTCTGCCATTGCCTTGAATTTCCTGATCTAGATGTTAAATTTTTCAGCTGCACTTTCCTGGCCTCCAGTCAGTGCATTGTAAGCAGAAGATCATAGGAAAGAAAGGATGAATAGAAACAGGGGTTGACAACATTTTGGACTGCAGAGCTTTAGTCACATAAAAGATCGACGTAAATAGTTCAAACTGACACAGGTATTAAAGAAGGTACCATTCCCTAAGAAAATAATATTGGCTATTAGAGGTGAAGGGGTTCACTGTGTTTCATAGATCTCCACCTCTATTTTACGTACCTGAAAAGCTGTCTTTGTCCAAAGCCAGAAGATTTCTTGCTTGATAGATATAACATCTTAGGTGGTAAGTGTAGCATCCTAAAAATAAAATAGAAAATAATAATAAGTCATGTAAACTTGTTCACCCTTTCAATTTTCTGTGAAAAAATCTATTTCTATGCTTCTTACTGTGCCTTTATTGTCCTTCACTGCACATGTCTAATTTAGAGGTTAGTCCATGAGCAAAAGACAATGCTTGATACTTTTTTATTTGGGTTGCATGAACAGGAAGGGACTGCAGTGGCTCAAGTGGATGAGACGATGACTGGGAGGCGGAAGGTCAGCAGTTCGATTCCCGAGTACTGCAGGACGGAATGAGCTCCCACCTTTGTCCCAGCTCCTGCCAACCTAGCAGTTCGAAAGCAAAAAATTGCAAATAGATAAATAGGGACCACTTTGGTGAGAAGGTAACAGCGTTCCGTGTGCTCAGGCGTCTAGTCATGCCTGCCACATGACCATGGAAACGTCTGCAGAAGCAGACAACGCTAGCTCTTCGGCTTTGAACAGAGATGAGCACTGCACCCTAGAGTCGGACACAACTGGCTTTCGAGCAAGGGAAACTTTTAGTTTTACCTTTATGAACAGGAAAATCCAGAGAACTAGATGAACATGAGAATATTTCTAGAACCACACCTTAGAATTATGCCATCATTAAGAAGAACAGAAACAATGGGGAATTTCGTATGAACTTACTGTCAAATTTGCAAGAGATTATTGGAGTGTTTGCACCAAAGGCATGTGTTACTGAATCGTTGCTCTTCTCAGAAGCCTTATCTCCATCGTCAACACTTGTATCTGCTCCCTAAAAATATACAGATTAATAAAACATCTAAAATATATTGTGCAGCATGTGCATATTAAACAGAGCAGCACCACAGGCTTATTGTAGCTTAACATTTGTAAAAACTATTGTTTTTCTTCCTTCTCCAGGATAAGCAGAACTCTTATATGGAAGTCTGCATCAAACACATTGCAGTTAAAGGGACTGAATGTGTTTTTAAAAGCCTGTGATTTAAAATTTTCTATAATATTTCTATATTTTGTTGAGCTAATTACATGCCTTGTTTGAGTAAAAGCAAAGCATTTTTAGACTTTGCTGCATGATTTCTTGCTCTCTCCCATTCTTTGTCATTTTTAAAACATTTCTTTGGTTCTATCTCTTTTGTAATTCTATTTTTAAGATGCATACAAAATATAGCACTAGCAAACACAATTCTAAAACCTAAATGGATTAAACACTGTACAACCAGGTCACTATTACTAGATTGTCATCACCACTGATCTAGATAGAATGTAATATTTTGCAACTGCCATTGTTCTCTTATATTGTATTTCGTATGTTATATTTTGTATCTTGTATTGACGAGATGATTATTGAATATTGTATTTTTTGTATCCTGATTCGTAATTTGTAACTGTATTGCATTTTCTATTGTGTTTGTGAACCGCTTTGGGTCACCCTAGGTTGAGGAAGGTGTTATATAAATAAAAATTCTATTCTATTCTTATAATAATAATAAATTATAATGTACAAGTTAGCAAAGAAAGCTGTTCCTACATACAAGGTCTCCTTCAAGCTTAAAGATGGCGGCTGCACCATCTGAAGGAGCCATTTTTCTCTTCCAGCGTCTGCGTCGGAAGGTGTCAGAACTGCGCTGTTTCAGGTGAAACTTCCACCCGATCAGAGATGCAAATTCCCATCCATCCTTATCTTCATATGATGGGGCTGCCTGGAAGAGAATCACAATGCCACAATCCACACAAACAAAACTATACTGTAGGTCTAATTGCAAATGATTCAATCAGTGTTTAAAAAGGAAAATAAATACTGACTCTCCATTGTTTTCCACCCCCTGCCCTATTACTTTTAACAAATAAAAATATTTTGCTGCCTTACCTTTGTTGTCATTGTTTGGTTTGGATCTTTTCTGCGCTTTCGAACCAACCTCCTCCTTCTGTGAGTATGATACATTTTCTCTGCTGCACTCCATGACTTTGGCTTATTGTCTGGAGGAATGGAAATGCCATATTCCCAACCTAAAACAAAAAATAAGATTTAACACTTATTGGTTAGTGTAAGTAGACTCTCTGTCCGTGGATGTGATATGGCAGGTAAGACTCTATGAAAGCATCCTGTAAAGTCAAATCCTTACCCTTTTCATCAACTGCTCGACTGATGTCATATATCCAGGCATCATCATCCCACATCCAGCCTGGAGGACAGGTTATTTCACCTGGTGCTTGTGCTTTATCTCCATTCTTTGAAACAGAAAAGGAAGAACACACACGTTGTGCTACAGTTCTTTAAAAAAGATGTACAATTGCACATGTCACCTAAATATAACCATATTGCATCAGATAGGACTGCGGTGACTCAGTGGTTAAGAAGCTTGCCTTGTTAGCTGGAAGGTCGGCAAGTCAGCAGTTTAAGACCAGAGTGCTGCATGATGGAATGAGCACCTATCTCTGTCCCAGCTCCTGCCAACCTAGCAGCTTGAAAACAAAAAAATGCAAGTAGATAAATAGGGACCCCTTCAGTGGGAAAAGTTCTTGGGGACATGAAAGGAGCCTCATTTGGCCGTCCCCTGAGTGGAGTTCCTCCAGCAAAAATCCTTTCAACCCAGAAAGCAACTTTATGTGCTTCTGGCACAATTTTAAAAAATTGCAATTTAACTTGCTTTACTCTGATTTGTGATTGGTTAAGTAAACAGGATTTTCCCTTGTAAGTATAATTATACAGGTAACAAGATTTACCAGACTCAGACTTCTGGAAATTTCAGCTTCTAATGACATTCTATCTGTAACACATAGTTTGACCCTCAGTATTTAAAGTCCTACCTTGCTTTTTATACCATAGACTGGCAAGGCTATTCCAATGAAATCAGAAACATAAAACAGATTTTCCACTAAAAACAAAACATAACATATTTCAAGATTTGCTTCACTATATTTTGAAATGTTGGTCAAGGCTGCACATGGCAATGGCGGCCACCAAAGAACACCACAGTATCATTTCCCATTCAATCTTCCTCTAGAAGTGTCACTAAATTCACTTCTCTTAGTAGCAATAATCTGAGCACACTTTACTTTTCAAGGCATAAAACCCTGTTCCAACAATTTATGTTGGTGTAACCCCGAATGGGCACCAGAAATATTTCACTGAAACTAATGGAAAGCTTCTTAGCCTTCTTCCAGATTTCTTTTGCCATGAGGAAGCCTTTGAAAGCCTCAGAATGCAGGACAGAGCCTTTAATAGCGGGAAGGCCGGCAAGTTGGCAGTTCAAGACCCAGGTATTGCATGATGGATTGAGCACCCGTCTCTGTCCCAGCTCTTGGGGACATGAAAGGAGCCTCATTCGGGCATTCCCTGAGTGGAGTTTCTCCCAGGGAAAAAAATCCTTTCAACCCAGAATAATTTCTGACATGAAATTATTATTACTGCCCAACATGCTGGGATTGAGACCACTGCTGGTAATCGGGTGATGTTTTTGTTTCTGTGTTAAAGGTTTCTCCCTCCCTCATCCCAAGGCTCTCAAAAGGTTTCCCAAGGGGAAAAAATGAATTCCTTGACATCTGAAAGAGGGACATAGGAAGCTTTTCAATGATCAACATCAAATATTTCCAGCATCTAATCCAGGTTAGGGCAACAGGATTTTGCCCATTGTATTTAACTTGAAATTACAACAGTAATTGAGAAGGTTCTTCCTAGCATTAACGGGGAAAGGACTGCCCCTCTTTTCCAATTTGCATACTTCTAATAAGCTTCCAGTTTTTGCCACTGAATATTCTTATCTATTAACTGATACTCAAAGTTAGTTTATTTGGAAGCCATTTCCATTTAGTTTGCCAAAAGAAAACAACAGCTGGTCCTGGTTGCTTCACAATTTACAGTCTTCCATAATCTAATTAACAATCTTTTCAGTGCTAAAGTAAAGACACCTCTGTTTACTCAGGTATTTTAATGTGTGGAGCCTCTCAGTCTGCCTAATTGATTTATCCATTGCTGACTTTTATTGTGGCTGTTCAATGTTAGTTTTATTGTAATCTATTTGTATTCCAAATTATTATCTCTACCATACATTGCTTGGAATCTTATCTGACAAAGAACAGTGTAAACATGTGATTTAAAAAAAATACATTCACTCCAGTCCTACACAATGTGACCCATCAAACCAAAAGTTTACTAGTACATAAGAACATAAGAACAGCCTTGCTGGAACAGGCCACAGCCCATCCAGTCCAGCATTCTGTCTCACACAGTGGCTCACCATTTCCTTCAGGGTATTATTCCCAAGGAGATGCCTTCACCTGCTTAGGATTCCCTGGAAATGATATTGAGAGATATACTGCCTATCTCTCCAACCCGGAGGTTGTCCTTAAGTATCCATAATTATACCCATTGATACCCTTGTCCTCCATGAACTTGCCTAATCCTTTCTTAAAGCTGTCAAGACTGACAGCTGTCACCACTTCTTCTGGCAGGTAGTTCCATAGACCAGTAATCCTCTGGGTGAAAAAGTACTTTCTCTTATTTGTTTGAGAACTAGTACCCAAAAGTTTCATCGAGTGTCCCCTAGTTCTAGTGTTGTGCGATAGGGAAAACAGTTTTTCCTTATCTACTTTGTCCACACCGTGCATGATTTTATAAACTTCAATCAGGTCACCTCTTAGACGCCATCGTTCAACAGTGAAAAGGCCCAACCGTTGCAGCCTCAGATGGTAAGGAAGGTGTTCCAGTCCCCTAATCATTCTGGTTGCCCTCCTCTGCACTTTCTCCAACTCCATAATATCCTTCTGGAGGTATGGTGACCAGAACTGTACACAGTATTCCAGATGGGGCCTCACCATAGATTTATAAAGAGGCAAAATGACACTTGCTGACTTATTTTCTATACCCTTCCTAATGATCCCTAGCATTGAGTTTGCTTTTTTCACTGCTGAGGCACACTGGGTTGACACCTTCATTGAGCTCTCCACCAGGACACCAAGGTCCCTTTCCTGGTTTGTCGCAGAGAGTTCAGACCCCATTATGGATACTTAAGGACACCCTCCGGGTTGGAGAGATAGGCAGGATATCTCTCAATATCATTTCCAGGGAATCCTAAGCAGGTGAAGGCATCTGCTTGGGAATACCCTGAAGGAAATGGTGAGCCACTGTGTGAGACAGAATGCTGGACTGGATGGGCTGTGGCCAGTTCCAGCAAGGCTGTTCTTATGTTATATATGTTATGTTAGTTTATAAATGTAATTGTTTTTTTTTTGCCCCAACGTGCATCACTTTGCACTTAATAATGTTGAAGCAATGCATGAAGTAATGCATGTACATACAGCATCTTGCAGGGCAATGTGTTGACAATGGGTCTCTCAACACAACTGGTAGGCTACATTTGATTTGGTGAGTCACAAACTTACACATCAGTTTTGCAGAAATCATACATTCTTTTGAATAATCATAACTCCCTATTCACATTGGCTGTGTCTGTACAAAATCTCAAATCACAGAATAGGGTGGCTAATGTGCGCAGAAATCTAACCAGTGGTTTAAATATGTGGCTGCATATTACAGGAGATATAGTCATAATTAAGACCATTCAAAAGGCATCTCACCACATCCGTATAACTCTCTTCAGCTGGATTCCATTCTCCTCCAGGATAGCGGCTCTCATTTTGATACACTTCATCAGTAAACTCAGTGTGTCCAGCATCTGCTTCTGTCAACAAACTGTGAAAACAGAAGGGATCCTTCTGATTGTTGCTAGGTATAGAAAGATGCTCACTGAATGCATTGCCCTGAGAGCTTATATTTTTAATATGGCTGTGGAGGGAGGCCAGTTCAGGGTTTCGGAATGCATCACAATTCCATCCAAAGCAAATTTTACACCTAGCTGAATTTGTGCACCAGGATCGAAATCTTATCTGTAAGCCTGCTTTTGAACTGCACTGGAAAGCACTGATATACATGGAATATGGTGACAATGGAATATGGTGACATAAAAATCCTAAAGAATGGATTAATCCTGTCAAATTTCAAACAGGTAGCTTCATTGATTTGAAAGAAAGAAAGAAAGGAAGGAAGGAAGGAAGAAAGAAAGGAAGGAAGGAAGGAAGGGACAAAAATCAGGTTATTTGCTTCAACCTCAGAACAGAATCTTCAGTCTGGATCTCATGCAAATAGACCAATTTGGGACAGAATTTGAGAATCCAATGCACAGCCCTAGCCTTCAATATGATACTCTTACGAGGCAAAAACAGCATTCATTTCCTTAATATTAAAAGTTGTGCAGTAGGAAATTATAGGAGGAATGGAAAAATATGAAACAAGAGAATGGGTAACAGAAGGGGGGAAAAGTGACAAAGTCTTTTCATCAATAAACTCTTTCTCAGCTTTCATGAGAAAGTAGTAATAGCAGAAATGCATGACAGTATATTTTGTGATAGAACATAATGTAAGGCTTTAACAATGCACGTGTCATGTTTCTGCCCCCCTCCTTTTCTTTCTCCTGCCAAAAAAGACTGAGTCTTACCAAAAAAGACTGAGTCAGCAGATAGCTGGGCTGTTAAAGAGCTTATTACTGTTCTAAATTGGCATCTATTGGCCAAATTAGATTTTGGAGATAATTTGCTAAGCATCATTTCATGTTATTTCAAGGGTGTAGGTTTCCATCCTCTGTGATACTCAATTTGCCTTTTGTAGCAGGCTAAAGCACTTGAGAGACATGATAACCGTGTAGGCGTGTTCCAACCAACTCATATTTTGGATTTGCATTACAAATGCCATTAAAAGCAAGAGCTTCTTTAGGCCTCACTGGTGAAAACGTTAGCTGGAATCTTGCACACAAACTGAGTGCCTAAACTATCAGGGTTTATGCGATCTGACTGCACAATTGCAGCCAGTTACTTCCATGCCAAATAATTTCTCCCACCCATTTGCTCTGAGCACATGTTCATTTTGATCTCTTTTACAACCCTCATTTATTTTCAATCTGAAAGTAAACCAAGAGTATTTTTAGAAGTATGTGTTTTATTTGAAAACTATACACGAACCCCAGTTTTGATAAAGGACAGTAGGATTTTACCAGGAACTCATGTGTGTGTGTGTGTGTGTGTGTGTGTGTGTGTGTGTGTGTGTGTGTGTGTGTGTGTGTGTGTGTGTGTGTGTGTGCGCGCGCGCGCTCATGCTCTGAGACACAGGACAGAATAACTTATGTGCCTGCAAACACCAACAGGTGTTTACCAGTGTCTACTTACTGTAAAATACTTAGGAGAGTTAAATGGAATTGCTGGGTAAAAGATTAGCACTTTTAACATCTTCCCCTGTTTCTGCAAAAACTTTAAAGATTCCTGTCGAGGAAATTACACAAGTTCCCTCCCACCCACTTCATTTGTCTCATGACAGAAGAAATTAAAACAAGCAGCTGACCTTCTTTCGGGATCAATAAACCACTCGCCTTCCCACTCCCAGCCTTTCGGGGGCAAAAAGTACTCTCTTTTTAGTTTGATTTTTCCTGTGACATCAGAAAACTTGTGACGGCCAACAAGTCCTGAAGTTCCCCATTTCCCAAACATTAGTGCTTGATTCTCATACTGTAATAATAAACAAACAAACAAACAAACAATCAAGAAATAGAAGTAAATAACTTTGAACATTATCGTGCCTCCATACCCAGAATGAAAGGTTACTTAGTCTAGATTTTTAGAAGACGTGCTCCCTCCAGTGGTCAAATATGTCTGTTTGGCATAGCAATTTCCCTCAATTTATACGTCTTGCATGCATGAATTATTGATTGGGCATTAACGGGTAAATACAAGTTATTCTGCAAGCGAAATATCAAAGGCATCTATCTCTGAAGATATCCAATTTTGAGAAGGACATTTTAGCAGATGGAATAAAAATCCTTCCGGATAATTTAGCTTGATAGGTAGCAGTTCTCTTGGACAATAAAGCACTTCTAACTTTCCTAGTTCATCATCCTTTTCTAACCAGTGCCAGGAAAGGTTGAATTTGGGACATTGCATATACAAACCATGCTATGGCTCCTCTCCAAGTTCAGGACTGCTTCTTAACACTGCACTGTCTAAGGCAGTGGTTCCCAATTCGGGGGGGGGGGGCACATGGCCAAGAGGGGCACTTCAATTCCCAGAAGCCTAAGTCACTACATTGGCTAACCGGTACTTTGGGAATTGACTTAGGCTTCTGGGAACTGAAGTCAAAAAACCAAAGGTTGGGAAACACTGGTCTAAGGGGACTTTCATATGAGCCAATGTGGCATAAGCTGTTGGAGAAATTGCTGTTAGCATGAATCCCTACAACTCTTGGAAGGAATAGGGTGGGGGGTAGGTGCCAATTCTCTAATCTTTGTCTCCAAATTTCAGGACAAGTGTAAACATAAACTGACCTGTGTCAACTTTGCATGCTTGTGATCCTAAATCAGTAATGGTGAACCTTGGCACTCCAGATGTTCTTGGATTTCAATTGCCAGAAGCCCAACTCAGCACTCCTGTTGATCAGGGCTTCTGGGAATTGAAGTTCAAGAATATGTGGAGTGCCAAGGATCACCATCACTGTTCTAATTCTCTTTTGACCACTTTCTAAATCATTCTGAGATTATAAAAAACACTTAATGAAAAATTGCAGTTATTTTCATATGTATGTATGTATGTATGTATGTATGTATGTATGTATGTATGTATGTATGTATGTATGTACATACGTACCATCTTTCTCCCAGAACTAGGTCCCCACAGTTAAGATTACCACTAAAAAAACAAGTGCTGATAAAAATGTGCAAAGATGACCATGTTAAAATGAGTAAATTAACTACAATATTAAAACATTGTTTTTAAAATTAAAAACACACCCATTTAACAAAACACAGAGAAAAGTCTCCATTAAAAGCCTTTCCTTTACTATGTCAATCGGTTGCTAAAAGCCTGCCAGACCATGGGGAGGGGACTAGTCTAACTCCTCAATGAAAGAAGTTTCAGAGTTTGGGATATCCACCATAAGAGGTGCTTGCACCAAGAGGGCAAGGTACAAATGTAAATAATAAATAAATAAATAAATAAATAAAATGATCTTCTCTTGTGTTCCTATCAAACATGGCTGTGAAAGCAGCACAATCATGAGAAGGTGCTTCTTCTGAATATATCATACTCTGGGCTGTCTTGTGTGTGAAAATATAGTATTTCAATAATCTGCCATGCGGCAAAATGTAGGTCTTCAGATAACTTTCACTCACAAACATGTTAATGCATTTCCCCCTTAATATCCACATTTTAATGCAACCTTTGATCTAAGAACCATTCCCAAAATTCAGAGATGTGCAAAATCCCAAACTGAAATGTTTTCCTATATAAGGCATAACAGTCCAGGAAGTGTGAGTTTTGTTGGTTTTTTTAGAAATATGGACAAAACTTCCTCACATAGCTCAGCTTCCGAGTGTTGAACAGTAGTCATTAGCGTACCTACCATTTCAGCAAAGACACTGAATGTCCCTTCTGCAAAGCTATTAAACTTCTTTTCAACTGCACTCAAGCCAAGCCAAATGTTAACTCGCAACTGTACAGGGATTTTGATGCCATTGTTTTTGTCCATTGGGTACTAAATCAAGGGGAAAAAGAAGGAAACAAACAAAAAAGTTGACTCCCACTGTAACAGAATATATACAAGCTCATACCTTGTTCCTCATCATCAGTTTATTGGCACGTATGTGCCTGGCTGGCATTTTGTTGTGTTGAAGGTAACTTCAAAACAGTAGAAAGAAGCAGGGGCATTCTGAGTTCAGCAGTACCCAGAAACAACTCTAGTGCAGAACATTGTCCTTCATTTGCCAACATGTAGGAAACAATCATGAGCAGGCTGCTAATTCTTTTCCTGTTTTTTCCGTTCCCAGCCCTCACTAAACAATATGTTTTCCACTGCCCACCCAGTTCTGAGAACTTTGAGATTCTAATCATTCCTATTGTTTCCTACCCATTAAAAACTTGAAAGTCCTCTGCTGCTACCAATAGCTGAGAAGTTCCATTTAAATGGGAAGCACATTGCAGTCTTAAGATGGTCAATGCTGAGTGTAAGAGGTAGGGAATCTGTAACTCTCCATGGGTGGTTAGACTTCAACTCTCATGAGCCCTATCTAGCATGGTCAATAGTCAGGGATGATGGGAGTCACAAAAAATTAAGAAAGATATACTGGCAGAGCAATAACATTCTTGTCCATTGTTGCCTTTCTTAGTGGATCACTTTGTTGACGTTTTTTCTTGTTAAAGAATCAGCCTCAGAAGAACTGAAAGCAGCAATGGAAAACCTTCAGTGATATTAGCTAAAAGCAGCAGTTGTGGCTCTAACAAAGGGCCGGGGTTCGTGTCTCCCTACACTTAGTTTCTAATTCTGGACGTTGGCTGTAAGCGTGATTAGTGCCTCTGCCAGTTTGGGTGAGAGTAAAGAGGGCCTTTATGTTAAGAACTACTGCAGCCATTCCAATGTGAACCCTTCACCCCTCCACATCCAGCAGCCATGGGCTTGCACAGTGCAATAGCAGCCCCGGACTCCGCTTCTACCTCCAGCTGACAAATAAGGGCTGGACACCCCCTATTTCCTGTGCTGACTTGCAGGGGCCACCAGGATTTTGTTAAATAAGGAGCCCACAACTATCTGAATGATCCGACCAGACATTGATGCAAGGACTGATTAGGTTAAAAAGCAAAAGGTAGATCTGACTAGTTATACACTAGGCACAGTGATGGCGACCCTTGGCATTCCAGATGTTCTTCTACTTCAATTGCCAGAAGCCTAAGTCAGCACTCCCGCTGATCAGGGCTTTTGGGAATTGAATTTCAAGAACACATGGAGTGCCAAGGTTCACCATCATGGCACCAGAGGAAATACATTATACTGAATCAAACCCTTGTTCCATCTTGCCTAACACTGTCAGCTCTGATTGACAGCAGTTGACCAGGACTCTTTCCTATCACTAGCCAGATACTTTTGGTATTCTCTGGTAGTCCCCCATACTAGTAGTGACCTTGCCTAGCTTCTAAAATCAAGCAAAACTTTGGATGTCCTGATGGTCTGCTTACAGTTAAATTTACGAAAACACAAGCAGGCAGTGCCTTGCGCAGATCGATCCTGATGGAAACCTATTATTATATTCTCTCTTTACAAAATTGTTCCTGGTAAGTTACCTATTTCCTGCACCAGATTTCTTCTGAAGACAACCAGCTTCCAAGCCACCAGCCAGAACAAAGACTGAAACCCCACATGTTCAGCAAAATCCCATCTAGTTAAGCTTAGGCAGAACTTGAAAAGTTAATGCACTTTGTTCCTGTTACTCACTAAAGAACATGGGAAATAATTTGTCATTGTTTGATAAAATTCTTTAGCAGCTTGCCCGCTTTTGCTAATAACAAAATCGATAACAAATTGATACAGAACAAGGAAGATTGCCGTCAAAGTTCTTTTGAAATCGCCTTAAAATGCCATTTTAAAGTAACCTTTCAAAGTTACCTTTAAATAGCATTTAAGGCAACTTGAAAAAGTTATTCACTACACAAATAAAGTGGCTTTGGTCAACTTGTTCCATTGGTTCTGCAGCATAACTCTGTTATGCTTGCGTTGCATGATAAATGACCTGCTGTAGATAGCTCCATTACTTGTAACTTACAAGCTCTGGGTTCTGTTTACCTTTAAAAAGATGGTCTGAGTCTTTCCAGCATATTTTCCAGACCCTCCAGGCCATGAGGTAGAATATAAAACCTCGTGAGCAGGAATACGGGCATAGGCCAGCCTCTTCTCTCCTTGAATCATCCAAATGATCACATCAGGCATGCTATTTTGTGGCTTTTGTTTTCAATCAGAGAAAAGGAAACGAAAACAAGTTTTGTAAAAATAATATGACTTGCTATAAACATATGCTGTTCAAAGATTTCTCAGAAAGAGAACATGGGGATGCAACCACCAAAAGAACTCTCCTTACAGTCTTGTTCATTTCCCCTTGCCATACCTCAAGCCTTTGGGGCTTCAAATGGGCCTGGGTACCAGAAATGGAGGGACTGCGGTGGCTTAGTGGTTAAGATGCTGCGCTTGATGACTGGAAGGTTGGCAGGTCAGCAGTTTGAGACCCGAGTACTGCACAACAGAATGAGCTCTCATTTCTGTCCCAGCTCCTGCCAACCTAGCAGTTTGAAAGCAAGAGATTGCAAGTAGATAAATAGGTACCACTTCGGTGAGATGGTAAAAAGAGTTTCAGTGTCTGGTCATGGCTGCCACATGTCTATGGAAACGTCTGCAGATGCAGACAGTGCTGGGTCATTGGCTATGAACGGAGATGAGCACCGAACCCTAGAGTAGGATACAACTGGTTTTCAAGCAAGGGCTACATTTTCCTTTACTGTACATGGATGCATACGAATGTGTACATACACTATTTTTTCTAACTCTCCCTCAGTTTAATATGCCTTTTCTTTTAATTTAATTCTTTGTGCTCTCTCTCTCTCTCTCCCTTAAAGGTTTTCCTCTTCTTCCTAGTCTAAACCTGTAACCTCTACTCTTGCCAACGGGCTGTATTCAGTGATGTGCTGCTCCAGGTTCCCACCTGATCCTGGAAACCGGTAGCGGAAATCCCTCCCAGGCCATTCCAACTTGGTTGGCCACACCCACCTCCATAGCCCAGGCCATGTTGGGCCGGCCAAGTGGGCGTGGCCCACAGAGTTAGCCACACCCACAGAGTTAGCCATGGCCAGGGTGTGGGTAGTAAACATTTTTGCAGCTCATCACTGGCTGTATTGATCTATGTTCCATCTCTCATCTGAGCAGTGTTTTGTGGAGAGAAAGACCATGGAAGAAGAAAAGAGGCAGCAGTAGCAGCCACAGATCCAAAATCCCCAGCTGTTTTGAGCAGCAGTTTACAGGAGCTGTTACTTTACCAGCCAGACATCCCACTTGGGCTTGTGCCTACTTTACCCAGGCCAGATTTACCAGTCCAAACTAGCATTGCCAGGGAGGTAGGAAACTGGCAGGATTGTTAGGTAGTCATAAGAATGGGTGCATGTGGCTTGCAAGCTGTGCAACCCTACACACACAAATGTTTACTTACTCCTACCTAGTTCTCTAAAATTAATATATGTTTACATCAGGGGTGGCCAACCTACTGCCCGTGGGCCAGACCCGACCCATGACACCATTTCATGTGATCTGTAATGCTGACACCACCACATCAGAAGCGTCCGCACCTGCACAAAGACACCTGTGGCTGTCGTAAATGTGTTTTACAGCAGCGTTTACTGTTCAGGAAACCACGTGACCGGCCCGCTTATCTGTCCAGGGTGTGTGGTCAGGCCCATGGTGTAAAAATTTTGGGGACCCCTGGTTTACATGAACACTGTAAATGCACAATATCTACAGTAGTGTGTATGTGTATGTAAAACTCTGCTGTACATCTCTGCCTGTGTGCGTGTATATACATATACAGTAATACCTCGGATAACACTAAAACGTGGTTCCACAAGTCTTAGTGTTATCCTATTTTTAGTGTTATCTGATGCATGCATTGGATAACACTAAATCCTATGGGATGCATCGGATAACATTAAAACTCCATAGAGATGCATTGCAACCGGCAGAGGCTTTAGTGAATGTTATCTGATGCATCCGATAGGATTTTAGTGTTATCCGATGCAATCCCCACCCCCCAAAAAATCAGGTTGTTGTCCGATTTTAGTGTTATGCGATGCGGTTGTTATCCAATGTTTTACGTATATATCCACACATTGTAAACACATACATATATGTAGACAGACAGACAGAGAAAGCAAACCTCTTCAGATAATTGTATTAATTTATGCAACCAGTCCTCAATTTCTGTCAGGGTAGCCTTCACATCTATCGCTTCATTCCTCATTCTTGCTGCTGCCTCCAGGATTTGGCGGAGTGACCTGAGTCGCAGTTTGCGGATCTGTGTGTCAAGAATGGTGACATTGTGCTTGCCTTCCAGATGAGGGAGTTCCTTACTGGAAGGAAGAACAAGCATCAGGATGCCTTAGTATGAAAAATATCATCACACCATTTGCAGAAATAGCTAGGTCTCAAACACTTAATAATTACACACGGGTGGACTGCAAAAGGAATTGCTGTCTCAACTTTTGTACGTTGGAGTATTGCATTTTTGGTAGTCTCAAAGCAGAAAGATATGGGGCATCTTATTCATTCATTCATTCATTCATTCATTCATTCATTCATTCATTCATTCATTCGTGTTATTTCTATCCCGCCTTCCTCATCGTAAGATGACTTACCTCACGTCCTCCATGAGTTCATCAATCAGCTTCAGCCATATCTGAGCCAGTCGGTTTTCTGACTGCTTTTCCTGTATTCCTGATTTTAAAGCGGCTATGTTTGTTTGCTACAGATTTTAAAAAAAATTGTACAGGCTCACATGAATTATTTAGATTTATTTTTTATTCTGTTTTTCTCATTGTTATTACAGATAATTACAGATAATCTGTAAATCTTTGATCCCTAGAAGACAAACTTTTGGAGATTGAAAGAAGGGGAGGGAGGTGGCTGGAAATATTTCAGTGGGAATACAGGGGATAGTTGCAGATCCAGTTACAAGTGGACTGTGAAAGCCAGCCAGTGAGATTCTGCAGCCTAGGGGGAAATAGCAGATGTTCCTAACACCCCGGAAAAGTGTGTAGTACTATTACATTATATCAAATTATCTTGGCACATAGAACCAAATCAAAACAGAGCAATCCTACCTGCGCTAAGTAATAAACAGTCCCCCCCCCCCCAAAAAAAAAAAAGATGCAGATAGGCAAGGATAAGGGAAGGTCTAGTTCTCAAGTGTCCATCTGTCATGTAGTCATTGGAAAACCAGCCCATTCCCAAAGCAACACCTGGTTGCACCTATAGCCATCACAGTTACATATATTGATTATATGAGATACAGTCATAAAAGACTTACCAGTTTTTCTACTATACCCAGAAGAAGGTTTAAAGGGTCGAGTCTATGATTTATGTCCTCCCAGTATGAAGTCAAGGTCACCACTGGCTTTGTACTTGCCCAAGGCAAGTAGTAATAAAAGTTTCCTGAGGTGAAACATTAATGTGTTAAGAAATGTTGTTGTTGGTTGTTGTTTTTTTTTTGGGGGGGGTTGGGGGGTTGGGGTGTGTGGCTCAAGTAAAACATAGAAAGTTACTTTTAAGAATCATGTTTCTTCAAGTATAATCCTAAATGCAGTCGGTTGGCTTTATCATTTCCATTTATTCATGGTTCTCAAAGTAGCTTTTCACTCTCTAGATATGTCTTCCTACAAAAAGACCCAAACCCATCATGAATTTCTATAGTTTTCTTCATGATAATTTTACCAGTGCTGCTAAGGAATTTCATTGCCTCAGGCAGAGGATCAAGCTTAACCCCCACCCTTAACAATAAAACTTTACATCCAATTCAATAATATAACTTATTGCCCTTTAACAACATCCAAAATCTAGATCACATCCTTCAGTCTACCTAATGGTAGATCCTGACTAGATTTCACCAAATAAAAGCTGTTTGGGTGGATGTTTCCTTGGAACAGCAGTTTAAATTACAGTAGGCATACTGGCTTTGAAATAAGTTACTTTTGTTTGAGTTATAGAGGAAGAAGATTGGGTGGGACCTGGTGGGGTCGTGCCTTTGGTGGAATTGGTTTCCATCAGCAAAATTTGGAAAGGCAACCCCTATGTCTTCTGCAATACCCTATACTGTACATCTTAAAAACCCGCTCTTAGGGGATGAAAAACTCTCTGGAGTAGGTTTCCAGCACTCTGAAGAGTTTAAAACAGCAAAGGCTTGGATGTGTGCTATTGAGACAAGAATGAGAAACTTTTAAATGTGTAGGCCAGTGATGGTGAATCTTTTAGCGACCAAGGGCCCAAGGTCAGGGAGGGGGTGAGGGCAGGCACCATGCATGCCCACACACACATGTGATGTCACCAGGATGCCTCCAGCAAAGTCATGTGGGTGTGCTCCTCACCCCACCCCCATGTGTGCACCTGACCCCCTGTGGGTGCTCTCTACCCCCATGGATGCGCCCCACCCCCCATGAATGCTGCCCACCCCCAACAGGTGCACTTGAGCCTCCGCCAATGCTCTCCACCTCCTGTGGATGTGTCCAACCCCTGCAGGTGTGCCTGACTCCTAGTGGGTGGGAGGTGTTTGGTCACCTCACCTCACCTAGCTGCCACCTCCTGGGCAGAATTTCAGCCTGCCCTCTCGCCTCTCCTTTGGTGGAAGGAGAAGGCTGGGTGGGAAAGCTGCACAAGGTATTCAGCTGCTTCGGTTTACCTGACGTACTTGTGAGCGATAACGCCACAACTTTCACGTCAGCGGAGTTCCAGGGTTTCATAGAGATTAACAAAATTCGTCACATAACTGCGGCCCCCTTTCACCCCGCTACAAATGGTCAAGTGGAACGCCTGGTGCGAACAACAAAAGACGCACTGCGTAGGATGGGCCCCGGGGAATTGAACTTGCAGCTCTGCCAATTCCTACTAAGGTACCGTGTAACCACCTTAGCGTCAGGGCTATCACCCACCGAGCTCCTCATGCGGAGGAAGCCCGTCACAATCCTCTCGAGATTAGACCCAACCAGGGTGGAGGACACAGGTAGAAACATAGAAACGTGGAGTTTCGAGATCGGCCAGCCAGTGCATTGCTGAAACTACGCGGCCGGCGGTTCTACTTGGGTACCTGGGATAGTGGTCGGACAGACGGGGCCAGTCTCCTATAATGTCGAGACAGGCACAGGAATCCTCTGGAGGAGGCAAGCCGACCAACTCAGAGGTAGAGTAGTGGGAAGGCAAGACGTGAGTGACCAAATGGAGCAGTCAGCGTTAGGGTTCTCCCCGCCCGCTTACCCCAAGGGGGAGACACAGACCACAGGGGGGAGAGAAATGAGACAAACCCACATCCTTTTGACCCACCGGGTAACAGGAACAATTTAGAAGAGAGGGATTCCGAGGAGTTGTTAGATTTTGAGTTAGGAGACCGGGGGGATTTTTCGGAGTGGTCCCCCACCCATCCAAGCAAAGGGCGGGGTTTTTCTTTAGTCCCTGGAGCCCCCGGTCTCACATCCCTGGAGTTTACTCCCACACCTAAACCTCCCCAATCCCCGGCTCGCGACTCGCAGCCAATTGCTAACGAGTCACTCTCCTCCAATGTAGGGACTCCGGCCTGAAGTGCGGCCACCACTCGCCCAAAGCGAATGTGTGGAAAGCCTCAATGGCTAAAGGACTTCGTCCTCACCTAGGGGGGAGGGGTGTTATGTACTGAATAGAATGTTACAAGTACTCTTTAACTGATTGTATCCGGTAATTGTTTCCATTGTATCTAATCAGAGACACATTGTAGCAAGCTGTTAAGGGTGCTACTGCCGGTGGCAGTAGCAGCATCCGGCTCACATGGTACAGATTCCCCCGAATACCTGAAGGGCGGGAAACCTTCCTGCCACACCGCACCTGGAGAAGATGGGTGTGACGATGCATGACGTCACGCGGTCAGTAACCAATGGACTATCACCTGGGTTATTCAAAATGTACAGTGTACTATAAATAGAGCTGTTTGGTCCGCCATTACTTCATGTTCACTCTGACTACCATGCAATAAAGTTGTGTTTAGCCCTTACTGCGGCTCCTTCTTTGTCTTCCGTGCAAGACACCAAAGAGGCCAAGACTAAAAGCAGCTAAACTAAGGAGAGCCTTGAAGGATGAACACAATGCTCTTCTAATGAAGTTCTGAAACTGCTTTCACTTGGCTTTCAAAGGCATCAAAAGGACTAATGGCAGAGAGTTTTTGTTCATCTGCTTTAATTCTATAGCTTTCCAAAGAGGAATAAAATAGGAACTTGTCCCCACCCTCCACCCACACACATACCAACATCTCTTTTGGGCTAGATTTTATCCAGAATTACTACATACCATCAAATACGACACGACTGTACCGAGTTGTTGATGCCAGTGGTTTGCATGTAGTATCAAACTTATTGCCATAATTCCCAATGCTAACTTCAAACTGGATAGCCTCACCGATATCTTGTAACATTGTGGCAGAATGAAACACAGCACAAAGACTGTACTGTCTTCTCCGCTGATACTTCTATGGGTTTAAATAGATATGGAGTTTTAATGAATATTGGTGTTTGTAAGATGATGGCCAGAATCTTCCTTGTGTAAGTTATGCTCCAGATCTCTAGTTACACCATTAGCTCTACCTGTTTTGGAAAATTAAAAGCAACCTTCTTTCCTTCCCACCCACTCCCACCAGGCTCCAAACTTCCCTAAGGATCCCCTTTGACTTGGGAAGCCTTTGAAGTCTCAAGACAGGATAGGGAATTATTTAAAACTACCACCACTAACATGACCACAGCAGAAGATGTTATCAGAGATCCACAGTATTCTGGCCAATGTACACTACTGTGCAGCTGGTTTGGAGGAAAGTCAATGAGTGATTTTGGGGGTGGTCTGAGCCACCTAGACACACCCAAATTTGTGCTAGTCTTCTGCTAACTCTCCTCTTAATCATCGCCTAGTTTGGTGAAGTTTGGAGTTAGGATGTCCAAATTATGGTCCATCAAATTTATTGTTCAAACCATCTAGTGGTGGCCTAAGATTTTTGCACAGTACTGTATCTACAGTAAAACCCCAACTTACAAATGCCTCGAGTGACATAAAATCCGACTTACATAATGATTTAGTGCTAAAACTATGTCCCGATTTACACGATTTCCTAGGGGTTTGCTTTGAGTTACATAAAGATTCTTTTTCCTATGGGCTTGCTTCAAGTTATGTAAACATTTATTTCCCTATGGGCTTGCTTTGATTTACATAAAATTTCATTTTTCCTATGGGTTTGCTTCAAGTTACGTAAAAATAATTTTTCTTATGGGTTTGTTTCAAGTTACAAAAAAAATTCAATTTAAGCAAAAGCCTACGGAAACAGACATTTTTTTCGCAAGTAGGGGTTTTATTGTATATATGTTTACTGCTAAGTAAGATGGATGGCAGAGTAAGATCAAAGGCTAATGATTGAAGCTCAAAAAAATAATATTTTTGGACTACAACTCTCCAAATTCTTCATCCAGCAAATTGACTGGGGGAATTTTGACCATTACAGTCCAAACAAGTCATTGTTATAAGCTTTGTTAGTGAACAAGTACATTAGGAATGGTCCCCTGCGAATCAGTAATTCAAAAATAAATTCAAAAATAAATGCAGAAGTAGCTGATAAAGGTACGCAAGTCACAATTTCTTTCTCCATCTTATACCACTAAATGAATACAATGTCACGTTCCCAAGTGGTTTTTCAAAGCTTCTTCTGAACCATCTGCACAGATTTCTATGGTCCACAATTCACAAGAGAATTATATGGTTGCTGCAACATTTGGCTGCTATAGAAATCTGAAGCTGTACAGGTCTTGAAAAAGATCAACAGCTCACCCACACCACCACAGAACTCCATGAGCTCAAGCGGAACCATGTTTTCTCTAGAAGAAAATACATTAATTGCAATAAGATTTCTTTCCAAAGGCAACTGCAGGCTATAGCTATATTTTCAGTCTGTCCCAGACATATCTATTTGGTTTTTGCTTGAAAATTCAGGTAGCAGCATGTGCGCGCACGCGTGCACATGCACACATACATGAACATACACATACGCACATGTGTGTGCACGTACACACACACACCACTACAGCTACAGCCTTCTACAATCTGTTGCTTAGGGTTACAATGCCCATGATACCTGACCATTGACTATGCCGGCTAGGGTGTTTGAGAGCCACAGTTCTAAATTTCTGAAGACAACAAGTTGGAGAATGCTGCCATAGTATTATATACAGTAGCTGTTAAATGAGGAGAACACTCCAGGCATTAGAAAAAAATTGGCACAGGTCTTCTAAAGCTTATACCATAATAAAAGTGTCATTATATTTAGAATACTGTAGTGTTAATTTCAGGCTAGCATTGTTTACATGTTGAGTTTTCAGGGTGTTGGCGAAACCATAGTGTTCTGGCACTACACATGGCACATATTTTGAATCTGTCCGTGTTGATAAATGTGAGCCAGTCAGCCAGGGAGACCAGATCACCTGCAGTCGGACATAGTAACAAACCTTCTCAATGAACCTCCTTGAGAGAGGTTGAAGGGCTTGTTTCAGTATAGGCTAGGGACAAAATTATACACTGTCTTAAACCCATATCAAATTTACAGCAGCATCTGCCACTGGGTCAATTTGCATATGTGAGACCTTCAAGCCATTTGTGCAGTGATACGCTGCACAAATTTTTACTACCCCCACCATGGGTGTGGCTAACTGTGGGCGTGGCTAACTCTGTGGGCCATGCCCACTTGGCCTCCCTATGCCATGGCCTGGGGTAGGGAGGTGGGCGTGGCCAGCCAAGTGGGCGAGGCCTGGGGAAATTTCCACTACTGGTGCCCAGGCACCTGTGGGCACCTGGAGCAGCTCAACATGGCTTCCCAGTGGAAGAAAGTTCAAAATATTTGTTAGTGGTGTCTCTCATACACCGAGAAACAAAGCAGAACTTACCTCAACAACTAGTATGTCATCACTGGGTATCATCTCAATCTTCTTAGAAAGGGGGTTACTGTCAAGTAATGTAGACAGTTCGACTAGGATTCTGCCTCTGTAAGCTACACCTTCTCCCTAAAACACAAAGAGGATATGTGAGTCTCCACCTAGCTAAAATGACACCATCTTTTTCTATGGTACCTAGCATGTGCAATATCAATATATTATCCTTGAATACATAACTTTTTTTTTCATATTTGCAAAATCAAAACACCCCTTTTAATTGCTGAGGTAATGATGAAACCTCTAAGGCACTGATCCATGTTTTGCTCTTGAAACTTCTTCTACTTCTGTGCGTCGGCCAGGCATGAAACCGCCAAAATGAAGGCACCTCCTAGCGAGTTCATTCTCCAGTTCCCTTCATCCAACCTAGTGTGTTGTGTTCTAAGGGTTTTACCTTCCACATGGATTACAATGTATCTGAACCTTGCCTATAGCAACAATGTAACCTTCAGCTGTATCATATGAACCCTGAATGAGGACGCGAGCTAATGTCCACCAGCTGGCAGCAGCGAGCGTCCAAGCTCTATTGGTCCGGTCTCATCAAAGGCAGCAGCGCGGGAAGCTTTCCCGCCACTACCTACACCTGGACAAGAAGGGCGTGACTCGCAATGACGTCACGCAGGCAGTAGCCAATGGGCTACAATGGCACCACGTCCAAATGTATTACCACTGTATATAAAGAGCTATCGATCCGCCATTACCTCATGTTCCCTCTGTCCACGATGCAATAAACCTGAGTTAACCCAGCCCGAGGCTGTGTCCTGTGTCTTGGTTTTCATACACTAAATTGGCGACGAAGGTGGGATAATGGATTCCCAAAGTGCCAGGACACAGAGCGGGTTCAATATTACCAAGCCGCAAGACTGGACCATCTTTAACATGGACTTCAAGGCGGCATTGGTGGAACTCAAAGTCAAAGACGACGAGGAAAGGAAGAGGGCCATCCTCACCCGAATGCTGGGTGTAGAGACCAAGCGGACGCTGGTGGGCATGATCGAACCGAAGACGTTGGACGACTTCAAAACCGACGACATACTGAAGTTGCTGCGTGAGCGTTTCCAACCCTCGAAGGCAATGTTTCCTGCTAGGAGTGCGTTTTGGAGGCGAGTCCAAGCGCCGGATGAGTCGGTAGAGGCGTTCGTGGAGGCCCTGAGGGTAGCCGCCGTTCCCTGCAAGTGGGACAACCTGGAGATGATCATGAGGGACGTCGTGCTGTGTGGCCTGAAGGACAAGGAAGTGCAGCGCCGCCTGATGAACAGGGAGCCGCCACCCACGTTGGCCGAGGTCGTAGAGACCGCGGAATCCGCGGAGTCCACGAATGCGGGAGTGGACGAAATACACGAGTGGCGTGAGTGGCGTCCTAGGGCCAGCAAAGCGGAAAGCTCGGTGCGTGGCAAGTCAGGACAGCCGGTGCACGCGACTCGACGAACCTCGAGGTCCTCTACAGATGGCAGCGACGGCGAAGAGGTACAGAAAGTCCGGAAAGGGGGGCGCCGCTGCGATGGTTGCGGGGCGGCCCACGAGCGTGCGAAGTGCCCTTTCAGGAAAGCCGAATGTTACAGCTGTGGCCGGCGCGGGCACATCGCCAGGGCATGCAGAAATCGGAAAGAGGGCCGGAGGCAGTCGAAAGACCGTTCGGCCAGACCGGACCGTCCAGCGAGACCCCAAGATGGCGCCCGACCCACGAGGAAGCAGGACGGCGTGGGCCGCGTCTCGGACGGCAGTGAGGACGACACTGTGTTCAGCGTGTCCGCGGGACAAAACCATTACTTCATTGAGGTAATAGTACAAGGGCCCCCCGTTAGGATGGAGATTGACTCGGGGTCCTATTATTCCATAATTCCCCAGAAAGAGTTCTTGAAGATCGACCCCCAAGCGCGGCCCAAGCTTAAGACTCTGAGGTCCACGCTACGAGACGTACAAGGGAACAGCATTCCAGTGCTGGGGGTCGGGAAATTTCGGGTTCGCTATAAAAGACATTCCGCAGAACTCCCGTTAGTCGTTCTCAAAGGGGGGAATTGTAGCCTCCTAGGGACGCAGTGGTTTCAGCCCTTGGGTTTGTTCATAGGGGGGGTGCATGCCGTGGGCGCGGATCCGATACAAGCGGTGTGTGACGCGCACCCCACCGTGTTTGAAAAAGGACTTGGAAAGTTCAAGGGACCCCCTGTAGCCTTCGACCTAGACCCGGAGGTCCGCCCGATAAGACTCAAACCGCGCAGGGTGCCTTTCGCACTAAAGGACAAAATAGAGGCGGAACTGGACAAATTGGTGGGCCAGGGGATTCTTATTCCTGTTGATTCCGCGGAGTGGGAAACTCCAATCGTAACAGCACTGAAGGCTAACGGGGAGGTGCGCATTTGCGCTGATTATAAGTGTACAATTAACAAGGCGATTCGCCCTAATGCATATCCGGTGCCAGTGGTCAGCCACCTTTTGGCCAGGCTAAATGGGGGAAAGTGTTTCGCTAAGCTCGATCTGGCACAAGCCTATCAGCAACTCCCCGTAACTCCCGCCACGGCCGCGGCACAAACGATAGTCACACATAAAGGAGCGTTCCAGGTGTCGCGGTTACAGTTCGGCGTGAACTCGGCACCCGGCCTTTTTCAGTCGCTTGTGGAACGCCTCCTGAAGGGGCTGGAGGGGGTGTTGCCTTATTTTGATGACGTATTGATAACAGGGGGGAGTGAGGCCGAACTGGCAAAGAGATTGGATAAAGTGCTGACTGTGTTCGAGAAAGCGGGGCTGAGACTGAGGAAGGACAAATGTGTTTTTTTCGAAACCGAGGTCGAATTTTTAGGGTTTCGGATCACACCTGAGGGTATTAAGCCGTCCAAATCCAAGGTAGCAGCCATTAAGAAGGCCCCTCGCCCCACATCCAAAACCGAACTTCAGTCATTCCTGGGGCTCCTCAATTTCTACCATACATTCCTTCCGCGGAAAGCCTCCGTGGCTGAACCGCTTCATCGGTTACTTAAGAAGGAGGAGGCATGGATGTGGGGTGACGAGCACGAGAAGGCGTTCAACGAACTTAAGCAACTTTTAACATCGGACGCAATCCTTACACACTTCGACCCCAAACGGCCGGTGGTCTTAGTCTGTGATGCATCACCGGTGGGGGTGGGGGCGGTGCTTTGCCACGTGTTGGATGACGGTCGGGAGGCCCCAGTGGCGTTTTACTCAAGGTCCCTGTCCCAAGCAGAGCGAAATTACGCGCAAACCGACAGGGAGGCATTGGCAATAGTAGCGGGGACCAAAAAGTTTCACGATTTTCTGTATGGCCGCCCATTCAAAATCGTGACGGATCACAAGCCCCTGTTAGGAATTTTCACGGCAGGCAAGCCCACGCCGCAGATACTGTCCCCGAGAATGTTGCGATGGGCCATTTTTCTTAACGCGTACCAACACGAGTTGGAGTACCGGCCTGGAAAGGAGATCAGCCATGCTGATGCGCTGTCGAGATCCCCTTTGCCCTTGACGGACGACCAAAAAGCCAGAATAGGAAGAGACCGCCAGGTGTTGCTAATCGAGGTTTTAGACGAACCCCCAATAGTACCAGCCGATATAGCCAGGGCGACAGGCAAGGACAGAACGCTGGCGAAAGTCAGCTCATGGGTGCAGAAAGGGTGGCCGGCATCGTCCCCAAGCAAAGAATTCGACCCATTCTTTCGGAAGAAGCTAGAGTTGTCCCTAGAAAGGGGGTGCCTGTTGTGGGGCCAACGGGTGGTGGTCCCAACACCCATGCGGCCGAGGGTTCTCAAACTGCTGCACGTCAGCCACCCGGGCATCGTTCGCTCAAAAGCGCTGGCCCGCAGTTACTTTTGGTGGCCACAGCTGGACGAGGACATTGAGCACATGGTCGGCACTTGTGAGGCGTGCCAGGGGTCCCGACCAGAGGCGGCCCGGCTTCCGCATAGGGAATGGGACACAGCAAGGGGGCCATGGTCCAGAGTGCACGTAGATTTCGCTGGCCCTTTCCGAGGAACCATGTTTCTCTTAGTGGTGGATGCATTCTCAAAGTGGCTGGAGGTCATTCCGGTAAAGAGCACATCCTCCACCACTACAATTAACCAACTACGGAGAGTCTTTTCAATGTTCGGGTTACCCGACACTTTAGTCAGCGATAACGCGAGTTGCTTCACCTCCTCAGAGTTCGGGGCATTCATGGAGGCGAATGCCATTCGGCATGTCACGTCCGCGCCGTTTCACCCGGCCACGAATGGCCAAGTGGAACGGTTGGTGCGTACAACGAAGGAGGCGCTTCGGCGCATGGGCCCCGGGGACCTGAACCACCAAGTATGTCAGTTCTTACTAGCGTATAGGGTGACCCCCTTAGCGTCAGGTTACTCGCCGGCAGAGCTATTGATGCGGCGGAAACTGACTACACTCCTGTCCAGGCTGGACCCCACAAGAATTGAGGATAAGGGAAAAAACGTGGGGCTGGCAGTCTCGAAAGGGTTCGCCGCCGGCGACCCTGTCCATTGCAGGAACTATGCCAGCGCGGGGCCAGCCTGGGTGCCGGGGACGGTTGTAGAACAGACGGGGCCAGTGTCGTACCGAGTCGAAACCCACACCGGTCTCCTCTGGAGGAGACACGCAGACCAACTGAGGCACCGAGTCAGTGGGCCAGTCAGTGAGGATCCCCAACAAGATTCAGCGTTAGGGTTCTCCCCCACCCGCGTAACCCAAGGGGGAGACAGCAGCGGACAACAGTCCCAAGCAAGGGGGGAAGGAAGAAGCAGCGGCCCCGACTCATATCCTTTTGATAAGCCAGTTCCGTCAGAGGCCGGGGAAGGGGGAGAGGAGTTCGCGACCGCTGCCCCCGAATGGACTTTAGATTTTGATTTAGCGAGCCGGGGGGGTTTTCAGGAGTGTTCCCCCACCCATCCAAGCGAGAAGAGGGGGTTTTCGTTAGCCCCCAGTGCCCCCGGTTCCTCCCTAAATAAGAGCACACCTCCCAACAACGCCGCAGAGCCGCGGCAAGTCACTAACGAGTCTCCCTCTCAAATTACAGGACAGGAAACCAGGGGACAAAGAGAAGGTAGCAAACCCGGGGAGAGGCAGCCCGCATCGAGACCCCAGCGTGTTCGAAACAAGCCATCTTGGCTGAGAGATTTTGTCTCCTAGGAGGGGGAGTGTCTGGAAGCATGGGCTCGAGACGTTGTCTCGTCCTAGGGGGGAGGGATGTTGTGTTCTAAGGGTTTTACCTTCCACATGGATTACAATGTATCTGAACCTTGCCTATAGCAACAATGTAACCTTCAGCTGTATCATATGAACCCTGAATGAGGACGCGAGCTAATGTCCACCAGCTGGCAGCAGCGAGCGTCCAAGCTCTATTGGTCCGATCTCATCAAAGGCAGCAGCGCGGGAAGCTTTCCCGCCACTACCTACACCTGGACAAGAAGGGCGTGACTCGCAATGACGTCACGCAGGCAGTAGCCAATGGGCTACAATGGCACCACGTCCAAATGTATTACCACTGTATATAAAGAGCTATCGATCCGCCATTACCTCATGTTCCCTCTGTCCACGATGCAATAAACCTGAGTTAACCCAGCCCGAGGCTGTGTCCTGTGTCTTGGTTTTCATACACTAAATAGTGTGAGAAAGATTAACCAGCAACACAAGGCTGCCATTACCAGGGTATGCCAGATTGTGGATCAGAAAATACCACAATCTTCTAGGAGGCTCTTTCTGTGCACCCGCTACTGAAACTAATAAAGCATGCTTTTCATTTGTGCCACTAAGTAAAGGAGTGCAGCATTTGAGTGCCTGAAAAAAAAATGTTTAGAAGAGGCTAGGCTCTCACCAAATTAAACGTTTGGTAGCGGGAGGGCTGAATTCATCCCATTGTTCTGCCTCCCCAACAGCTTATTGTTGCTACCCTGGGTTCCTTTACAAAGCTATGCACGCACAGCTCTGGCTGCTGAGCTGGGTTTCAAAATGAAGCAGCACTCTGCATGCATGATTTCCCCAGGCCAAGGGAAGCTTGCTGCTTCTGCACCCCCACCTCCGTCCCCTCCAGATGGATCACACAATATACATTCCTCTTATTGTAAACAGACAAAAGCACTGGGAGTTTGAGAAAGAGCCACATGTAATGTTTAACACCACTCAGGAATAACATTTGAAGATGAAAACATCACGCCTTGAGATATTCCTGTCCCTTAATAATATTAATAATAATAATTTTGTGTCAGAAATTGCTCTGGGTTGAAAGGATTTTTGCTGTAGACACTCCATTCAGGGAATGCCCAAATGAGGCTCCTTTCATGTCCCCAAGATCTTTTCCCACCTTAGTGGTCCCTATTTTTCTACTTGCAATGTCTTGCTTTCAAACTGCTAGGTTGGCAGGAACTGGGACATAGACAGGTGCTCAAACCATCATGCAGTACCCGGGTCTCGAACTGCCGGCTGCCGGCCTTCCAGCTAACAAGGCGAGCTTCTAAATCACTGAGCCACCACAGCCCCTTTCCTGTCCCTTGAAAACCACATCTTCCACAAAGCCTTTTAAGTAGGAAGGCATCAAAGAAGAACTGACTGTAAAGTCACACACGGTGCCTTCAGCAGTAACAGGCCGCTGCCCTGTCTTCGCATGCCATCAATGTGGGACAGACACTTATTTTCTTGCACTGAAGCAAAACATCATAGCTTCACAGGCAAAGGGGTACACAGAAAGAGCCTCCTTGAAGGTTGTGGTATTTTTGAACAACAATCGGGTGTGCCCTGGTAACGGCAAGCAGACATGCCATGAGAGCTTGGTTGTTTTTCTGTAGATCCAACATATTGACTTTGCATGTGAAAGAGTCATGAGGGCTGAAATCCTTTTTAAACACCATTGAATGGTGTAGAAGCAACTGTCAAAAAATTATACACTACAAAGAAGTCTTTTTCCTGAGGGGGGGAAAGGACATGGTCATAGGCTGTATACATACAGAATAATGGCCAGGATGGAACAGTATGCTGGCCCATATCACCCAGTCACTCCCAGCATAAACAAGAGCAGCTGACCAAAGCATGGTCCTTCCATCTATAGATTGCTTACTGTGAGATCTGAATGCAAAAATCTGCCTTGCCTCTACCCTCATGAGTTAGAGAAATAAGACAACATAATAAATAATAAATTAGTCAGCCTCGGTCGAGTGGGCGGTGAAGAAATCTAACTAATAAATAAAATAAATAAATAATTCCCCTACACAACTTTTTTACGGGGAAAAAATCAGCAGTGGGCAAGTTGTTTGTAACATGAGAGAAGCAGAATATATTCCATCGCCAGATGCTGATTGTCCTTGTTTTCTTGGGTAATTAATTTATCTGCCTTGTTGAAAAAGAGTCAGACTGTTGCATTCAGGCATCAAGGAAAGCAACCTGTGCACAGAAGAACCATGGTTTGTACATCTGCCCTACTGTGTCTTTGATTGAGATATAAACAATAAAACTAACCTTTCCAGAATTTAGCTCATCGTAAGGATCTGGGAATCCAGTATATTCTCTTGGACTTCCATATAGGTTCAAGTAACATGGGCCAAACGTTGGCAAAAATCCCACTTCTGTCTCTCCGGTATTTGCTAGCAAGCAAATATCATGATTAGATCATACTGAAACTGCAAGAACTACCAGGATGTGAGCAACAACTTAATTGCAGCAAAGTAAAATGTTAGTTGTTAGTAAAATATGAACATTTTATTCTATGGATGTTGGTATTATTAGAAGAGTATAAAGAAAATGAATATGCTTTGTAAATTATTACTTCCGTTCATATTTCTACCCTGATTTCAAATACACACAGAGCATTCACATGTAGAAGAGAGCGTCAATATTTCATGTCGGCAATTGCAACAGTTTGTACTCTGTAGTACTCTGAAAGATCTGGATCAGGGATATAAATTGTAAATATCAGCTTTGCCCAATTTTTTTTTATAATTTTTTTAGAATAAATTGATGGTATAACATTAATGCCAACAGATTTCGATTTACGCAAAAGGCCTGAAAATTATACTCTCTATATAAATATAGAAGGAAGGCGATACCTTTATACGATCACTTTGAAAAATCAAATACTGCACAAGCTTTTATGATTCAAGATCACTTCTTCAGGCATACATCAATTTCTTGTGGATAGGGTAGGAAAATTATAAAGGAAAGGAATTTTCCTACCCTATCCACAAGAAATTGATGCATGCCTGAAGAAGTTATCTTGAATTGCGAAAGATTGCACAATGTTTGATTTTTTAAAGTGATCCTATAATCACTTCCGGCTATATTTATTTTGTATCTGGATTACACAGCTGTTTTTGTTTATGGAACTCTCTATATTGGTATTGTTATATAGGATTTGATAAGGGACAGGCATTTGTAGCAGAAAATTGTGTGTAACCAGAACTTTGTTAGCTGTTATCAGTAGTGTCAATGATTTTTCAGCTGAATTGGCAAGAATCCTTTTTTTTAAAGCTGAGAAGCAACTTATCTGACATCTTTGGCCATAAACACAACTCGAAAAGCCAAGTTGTATTAATAGTCTTTTGACTCGGGTACTTTTCCTGTCATTTGATCAAAAATACAAAGATATTTAGCCACATGTCAATAAAACTCTGACATTAGAAGTTAGAGGCATTCACATACAGATCTTTTAAAAGTTACTTTGGTGTGTGTGTGTGTGTGTGACTCTTGTGCTGGACAGGGGAGAGTCCATAGTCAAAAAACAAAAATCCAAACCTTTCCGCAAGCCCTCTCTACATATTAGCATCTTATTATAGCTAAGCAACTGTTTGGGCAGAGGTATTACAGACAAATAGTTAATATTCAGCAAAACACAGTTGTGGTAATTAACAATATTTTATTTCAGTGAGAAAGTGGTTTGGGGGAAAATACAAAGGAAGACATAATTCTTGCATGGTTTATAACTGTGTATCAGAAGGGATGTCTTGCTTGCACTACAAGCAACCTGTCAAAATCTCTTTTCTTACACAACTGTTGTCATTAAATACCAGAAATACATATTGAGAAAAACTCATAGCCTCCAGAAATCCCAGTGGGGGCTGCTCCCCAAACTACAGAGTGTACATCATCAAAGCATGAGACATCCTCCTCTTTAGCACTCCTTATTTCCAGAAACATAAGGACCCCAGAAGAGTATATCACCCATATCTGTGTCCTTGTGTCTTTGCAACATGTGAGAATATATATTCATATATATACACCTCCCTTCTCCCAGTGCAGATGAATTACTGGGAGGTTTCAATAAAAATAGTTGCTCATAGATTCAGACAAATAATTATTTCCTAGAAAATGTAACAATGTTATTACAGTGATTTTCTTATAGACTAGGATGATTTATATCATCTTAAGTGAAATCACAGCTGAACTTTAAATGCAACTGAAGAAAGAAATGTAAACATTTTTAGCTAAGCAGTTACTCATTTCCTTTATAAGTTGTTTCCTTTATAAGTTGTGCTTGGTAGTTAGTGCCACATATTTATCCAAAAAGAAGAGGAGAAAGAAAAGCAGCTGTAGGAGAAAGCTGGATTGCATTCACACGCAATTCCTTTTTTATTGCATTAATGTCTATGAATCCTCATTCTACTTATTTGGTGTGGTTTTTTTTTTGGGGGGGGGGAGTTACAGAATTTAATGCAAGTCTATTTATCAGTTTTATCAGTTTTACAGATAAAATCTGTTTATGGCCTTTTATTAAATTCATGAAGATCTCAAACTACCAGTCACAGCTCACGTAGCAGCATTTATCTCTAGCAATTTAGGTCAGTAGGTAGTAAAATTTTAAAAAGCTAAACACTAAACTCTGAAACAAAGCCATGCAAAGCCAAAGATAAAATCTTGTAATCATGTTCCAATGCTTGTGCAGTTCAAGGCAATTTTCATAAATTTCAGCATAATATTGCAGAGATTCGGATAAAACACAGTTTAAATGTTTGGATTTAAACTAGGTTTTTTGGCTAAAGGACAGAGAATCATGTTACATTCCAAGATATGATTATGAACCTTCATATGGCGAAGCCCCAGCTCCCGAAGATGAAAGCTCTATATGTCATAAAAAGAAAAAACATTACTTGATATATAACAGAAAAAGGATACATAAATAAAACCATATGCTCAAAACAAATCCTTGATGACTGAGACATTTTGGGTTAAGAATGAGATACTGCCTAATCCCAAGATTTGCTCTATAAACACCCAAACTCTTAGAATAAATTGTACCAACAGCTTTTATGTCATCACATATTTAAGATCAAGGGTGCCAATTCTCAGAGTCTTTCTAAAGGCCAATCATCCAAGATAAATTATCCTTAGTAAAAACAGAAATTATACTTTGTTTCCACCTTTCCAAATAAATGCACTTTGCATTCTTTTGGGAAAGGTGTGAGTTGCAACAACGCTATACTGCGCTATCAGTGCACATGATATAATGCACAGAAACTCCATTTAGTTGTACTCCAACTCATCCAAATGGTACCAGGCTTGAGAAGCCTGATGTAAGGCAGATGGATCAACCACAGCAAACTGTCCCTGAAACACCCCCTGCTAACTGATCATGCAGATTCTGAAAATCATATGGCTCTGTAAATGGGAAAATGAGCAAAAAAAGCTCCAGTAATGGAAGAAACAGAAAGACAGAATGAACAGAAGCTCTATACTACAAAAATGAATTTTAAAAAATCAATCACCAGGTCCTGTGCAAACCATAGTGAAATAAATGAGGTCTACAGAAGAGAAGAGAAAATCATTCTTAAGTAAATCTCATTCATCTCAACACAGTTTTTCATAGCATTTCAATGAAGCAGTTTTTAGTGACAAAACACGTAAGGCAGAAAATCCCACAAGCAGCTCTGTATATTTTGTTATACTAATAGCAACACAATAAATAAATAACAATTCACTGCCTTTTCATAGTGCCCGAAATCTGCTCTCTGAGCGCTCTGCCTAACGATAGGTCTGAATTTGTTGCTACTACCTTATGCCTTATCACCATATCTGCTTTTAATCACCTGACATTACATCTAACAAATGAGGTATCATAGAGCCATGAAACAATATAGCAAGTTGTCTATTCAGACACAGATGCCATCATCAATAACAATTCAATGAAACCAGATAAGTCTATAAAACACAAATTGATCTCACAATTTGGGGCAAATTTCAGATGGCTAACCTACCTAACTATCTATATGCAGGAATAATGGGGTCTAATTAAATGCTGAAATTTTTCTATGATAGCTCAGACAGTTAGGTATCTGGTTGTGGTACAAGAAACCAAGAATCTGATTACTGTATCCCCAAGAGTCATCTTGTGTAGTCTTGGGCAAGTAACATAGACACAGAGCAATTCAGGAAAAGGGAAACTACTTTGGAGTACTTTGCACCTAAAAAAAACCCTCAATAGGGTTGTCATAATTTGGAATTAACTTGATGGCATACATTTATTATTATTACAGTATTAGGCAAATATTGCAATCTAGAACCACTGTTGCATAAAATAAGTATACCATTGGAATTGCACAAAAGAGCGTTCAACATGAACTTCTTGGTATTGTGAAACAAATCTGAGTATGAAAAAGCAGAAGGAATGAAGGAGATGAAGGCATTTATGACATCTAGGATATAGAGACATTTCAAAGCAAAAATAAAAAGGCCTAATTTTATATTTATCCAGCAATACCTATCTAATCACTTTTAAGACACAACAGTTGATTCAAGGACATTCAAATTAAGTCTGTTACATTTCCCTCCCCCTTAACAACTGCATATTATAGTTTAGAGAAGTAATTTTTGCTTTACATACTAATTTATTGACAATATCTTATAATTATTCACAAATTCAATCTCAACCTTTCTGGCTGAATGACAATTTAAAAATACTGGAAGCAACAATGCTGACCAAATAAGTAGAAACACAAACTCATTAGAGACAATGCAAAAAGCATGAGAATAGTAACAGGATCACCTGGTGGGAGGGTGGGGGGAGAGAATAGGTCTTGCAGCATCTTTTGAGGGGGGGGGGGTGTCAGCTTATCTCATGTCAGTGAGTATTTAATATAATACACCCATATCTTAGGGGCTCCTACAAAGAAGCATAATCTAAGGAGAGGTTACCTTACCTTCAACTTCTCCGCCAGAAGCAGCAATTTTGGAGAGGCATAAATACGTGGTGCCCACCACATCATTTCTTGTCAGACGATCCCTGTGTTTAATGTTGCAGTTAAATACATCGCTACTGATTTGAAATAATTACAAGCTTATGTTTTTGATAACAATGGCACTGAATCTGTAACACTGGATAATGAACTATTTTCACCAATGTATTTAAATAGAATGAGCTACTGAGGGTGCAAATGATGTATTTGCTATTACTAATTCTTGTGTGTGTGTGTGTGTGTGTGTGTGTGTGTGAGAGAGAGAGAGAGAGAGAGAGAGAGAGAGAGAGAGAGAGAGAGAGAGAGAGAGAGAGAGAGGGAAAGTTACTGCTTCAGTATCTATAGCTATGCCACGATTTCAGTTCCACCTTTGGCCACCAGGTGGAGTGGTGTGCGCTCATCCCCCCACCCCACCCCCCAAAAAAAAGTTAAAATAAAGTTTGGATCTTTTTAAAACTTTTAGAACTCTTCTTTCTTTCTTTCTTCATTTGCCTCTCCCGCCTGCTGCCTTAACAACCCTTCTGGAAGTAAGCCTAATGGACATAATCAGCCACAAAACAATTCTAATGATCTGTATAATGGTTCAAGCGGAGTAGCTAATGAGTACAAAGAACCCATGGGAGTTTGTCATGCTTTGTGACAACGGCAATTAACAAAATCACCAAACTATTACTAACGATTATTACAAATAAATCAAACAACACTCTGTAAAGAGCATCTAATTAATTCTGTGGCTGCTTGTGCAATGCAAGTAATGAACATATGTTGGCACCTTATGTCAAAACACTTTTTCTCAGCATCATAATTGTTGTTTTGTGTGTGACTGTATACACAACAAGGCAGAACTCACCAGTCATACACTATCAGCCTTATTTTTTCACACATCGAAGGGAACTAGGAAAAAGAAGAATGTAGTCAGTAATCAAAGTACTACAGTATTTCTAAAACAAAACATAATATGATAACAGTTTTTGAGGCAACGAACAACAAACCTTGATCTGGAGGTTAATAAGTTGATTCCATTCTGGGTTAGCATTTTTTTCTATTATGTTTGTAAAAACCTGCAAAAGAAAAACTTCTATGTAATTCAAAGTATTATGAATGTTCATTTATTTTTTAAAAAATGCACACATCTATACACCATCTTTATCTAAATGTATAAATGTATTTAGACTCAGATAAACTCGAGTCTCACTATATATGAAAAAAATTGGCTTGGTTTAAACATGAACTGCATTATATGAACTCCCGCCGCCACCACCTCTTTTTGAGCTCCTTCCTCGGTCCGGCATTGGCTGCTGGGAAGTCGGAGCACCTGGGCTGCACTGTAATTGATATTATTGATATTATGATGTTGAACTGTATTGGAATTTTTGTGATATGCTGAATTGTATTTAATTTTGTATTGTGTTTCTGTATGACGTCCGGCTATTTATTGATATGCTCTTATTATTTATGTTGACTCTGTAAAGCGCGTTGAGTCACTTTCGAGCGAAAAAGCGGTACAGAAATGCTACTATAAAATAAATAAAAAATATATTTCAGCATTGTTCCACAAGATTTAACTTTGTGCACTTTCCCTTCCTCATTTCTCTTCTATTATGGTCACAACGAGATTAGACACAATTGCTTCTCTTTTCAACTAACCGTGGTTTGCCATCATAGCAGCAATTAGCACTAACTCTTTTATTGAAACAACTCATTGTTATTAACAAAGGTCTGAAGTTGGCTTTTTTCAATACACCATTTTCTCTGAAGTCAGAGATAATGTTGAGCCATGGTTAGCTAAAAATGTAACTACATGCTTCTGATCTCATGGATGTACGGGGGGGGGGGGGCAGCTGTTTGGAGAGGACAGTGTGTGAGCTCAAAGCTGTTGGTGAGAACACTGCTCATTATACCTGCTGGTATAAATCCACTTCTTAAGGGCTGGCCTGTGTAGTCATAAGCAAGATGCACAATCCCAGGATGTTCCCAGAAGAAGAGAATGGTCAACCACTTCTGAGTGTCCTCTATCTAGAAAATCTTGGAAAGGGTCACCTTCTTCTTCTTCTTCTGCCATATCTGTTTCTGAATATTGGCGATCACCATGGCGATCAGCCATGAAGGCAGTGGCCTTTCATCTACCTCCTGCATCACGTTGTGACATTCATATCACTGATCCAGTTCCACGAGTCACTTTCTGGTCCTGAGCTTTTTTGACACGCAAAGTCATGATCAGCCCCAGACCAGTATTGATGAAGCTGCTGCTCTCCATCAAGAGGGATTCAAGTGGGATTTAATCCACTTGGGGATCACTCTTCCTTGTGGACTTCGCCATCCAAGGCCGTTAGTCCTCAGGGTTGTCAGGTTAGTTAACCACCACCTGACACTCGGCATTGAGTTGCTGGCAGTATGGTCTACTCTATTACCATAGCAGGATAACCAGACAGAGAAAGTGTCACCATACGTCATAATTGACTTGATGGCATACAATTATTATATAATTATTAAATCTGGCTGCAAATTACCACAAGCTAAGAAGTTAGTGCAGGCATTTCATGTTGAACATCAGTCATTTAATCAGTGCATAGCAGGAGATGTCTATGTTGATTTCTAAACTTGTAGCAATTCAAAGTTAAAATTTACGACAATGTTGTAAATGAACAGGGTAGTTTTTCAACTGGATCCTGGCCATCCCATATAACACCATAGCTGTCAAGTTTTGGATTTGAAAATAAGGGCCGCTGCCGGGGAAAAGGGTAAAATACGGGAGGTTCCCAGCCAATACGGGACACTTGACAGCTATGTATAACACTAAACTAAGTTTTAAAAGTAACTTGCAGACACAATGGTTCTCTTGATGTTAAAAATAATTCATACCTGTTGTTTTTACAATATCATGAATAGTTGCATATCTCAACAATTAGAACACAGGAAAATGTGCCATAATTTTTCTTATTGCAACCATTCAATTTCATCTATGAAACTGACTTTCGTTTTGGGCCAACTTAGATTTTTATTTTTTGGCTGATTTAAGACCCAGGAAAGGGATAAACCATAGAATTAAGAGCAACCATTGAAAGTCACTAAACATTACCAGATAGGTCTATATAAACAGAGATAAACAGAGAATAAGGGTATACAGCAATTGTATAAATGAAAGCAAGTAATCACAATGAGACCACAGAGCATCCAATCTGAGGTCATGTTTGACTTATGCGAATTCCTCAGATCATGAGGCCAGTTGCCAAAACCTATGACTCAAGCTGATGCCATGGAATAATTTGTTCCAGTTCAGCAAAGATCCATGACCAGAAAGAGGAATCATTTCCAGATGACAAATGGGTGATGTTACTGAAATGGAGTCACACACATGGGGCTGATGCTGCCTGCTATGATAGTACCAATCAAATAGGTGTATGTTAGGCTTCTTGCAACAGCTATAGTATTGCCAGAACTGACAGCAGACACCATTGGTTTGGCAATGACATTTTAAAAAATGAAACAGCATATAGCAAGGTAAAGGTAAAGGTCGCCCTTGCTTGAAAGCCAGTCACATCCAACTCTAGGGCTCAGTGCTCATCTCTGTTTACAGCCAAAGAGCCAGCAATGTCTGTATCTGTAGACGTTTCCATGATCATGTGCCAAGAATGCCTTGACACTGGAGTGCACGGAATGCTGTTTAACTTCTCACCGAAGTGGTCCCTATTGATCTACTTGCAATTTCTTACTTTAAAACTGCTAGGTTGGCAGGAGCTGGGACAGAGATGGTAGCTCACTCAGTCATGCAGTAGTCGGGTGTCGAACTGCTGACCTGACGACCTTCCAGTTGTCAAATTCAGCATCTTAACCACTAAGCCACCACATCCCCTCATACATGGCAATATTTGGGTCAGAGCATGCACACGCACATTATCTGCAAAAGGACATGTCATATATGCTCCGACACACACACATGGCCTGGAGGTCCCATCTGCCCTGCCCATTAAAGCCAATGGCGAGGAAAGACAGAATTTACATTCTAATATCTACAACAGCTAAATTCAGGCCAAAATATTATATTAGCAATAGCAATGACACTTATATACAACCCCATAGCACTTAGTGCCCCCAACATGCTGGGTACTCATTTTACTGACCTTGGAATGAGGCTGAGTCAACCTTGATCCCCATGAGGATCGAACTTTCAATGTCAGAAGTTTTGGATGCAGTACAGCAGTTTAACCACAGCACCACGAGAGCTCTGGGATTATATTGTCATTAAACACAAAAATGCATGCAACAGATTCTGTTTATTTGAATTTATTTCTTCAAAAAAAAAATACTTATTTGCGTGGAATACCTTTTTCCCAGCAAAACAAACTTCCACAAATGGATCCACAAGGTTCTTCTTGTCTGCTTCCGATCCAAATATTTCCTTTATTGTTTGTGCAAAAGCATCATCCACTGACCAGAAATAATAAAGAACATAATATTAGATCAATACATAAAGTTTGAGTGTTTCGCATACATATTAGGGAAGTGGTGGTGATCCTATGGCATGCATACCAGACATGACTCTCCCAGCCCCTTCTGTTGGCACATGTGCCGTCACCTCAGCACAGTTAACCCCGCCCTTCTGCCCAGCAGCCCAATGGGAGTGCTTCCTCCCTCCCCAGGACAGATTTCAGCCTACCCCCTCTGCCTAGCAGCCCAATGGAAGTGCTTCCTCCTTCCCCCAGCACAGATTTCACCACACCCTTCTGTTTGGACACTCGGTCACTAAAAGGTTCGCCATCACTGTACTAGGGCATTGCGGTTGAATGTTGTAACTTAACACAGTCTAACAAAGATGAGGCCCTGAAGCAAACTACTACAGTGCTGAGTGGTTCAGTTCAAGGCTTCAGAAATTCCATTCCTACTGCCTGGCTTTGATTCATTTCCCCCTCCGTAGTGTGAAATGAGCATTCAGATCCCACCGAGAATGCTATCTTCCCTGGGGTCTTTGGGAAGAAGGGAGGCTTCATTTTCCCCCATTTTAGGATTGCCTAATTATAAACATTTCTGACTACAATAAGCAAAATGCAGAAATAACAAAAAGTGCATACTCTGAGGAATATCTTCAGCTCTGTAGATTTTAAGCACAAATGTGACCCATCGGAGAACTATCCCAGCGGGTAGCAAAAGATTACTTTCCACATCATCATTCTCATTGTCTTGTTCTCTGTTTTCCACCTGTTGGAGACATATTTGAATGTATTATTCCTCTATCCACTGCAAAGAAAACGGAAACAAAGAAACAAAACCCTCACACACAACCCAAAACCTGGGTTTTGGCAGACTAATTAGGATATCATGTTTAGCCACAAATAATGCTTTATTCCATTAGCCATTTGTGTAGCACCTTCCTCACATCTGCCTTCTGCATCACATTGTGACATTCATACCACTGATCCAGTTCCGTGAGTCACTTTCTGGTTTTGAGCCCTTTTGGCATGCAAAATCTTCATCAGCCCCAGGCCAATATTGATGAAGCTGCTACCTTCCATCAAGATGGATTCAAGTGGGACTTAATCCACTTGGGGACCATCAGCCTTCTCTGTGGACTTAAGCCTTTATTCCTCAGGAATGTCAGGCTAGTTAAATGCCACCTGATGATCTATGTCAAGTCGCTGGCAGTATGGTCTACGTCTACTCTATTACCATAGCAGGGTAACCTGGCCGGACAAGATAACCTGACCAGACAAAATCTTGACTACAGAACAGTAAAACCCCTACTTACGCAAAAAGTCCGTTTCGTACAGTTTTGCTTAAATAGTTTTTTATGTAACTCGGAGAAAACCCATAGGAAAAATTATGTTTTATGCAACTCAAAGCAAACCCATAGGAAAATGGATTTTTTATGTAACTCGAAGCAAACCCATAGGAAATCATGTTACATAAATTTATGTAAATTGGGACATTTATGTAAATCGGGACATGATTTTAGCACAAAATCATTATGTAAGTCGAATTTTATGTACTCGGGGCATTTGTAAGTCAGGTTTTTACTGTAATTAAAAAAAATTATTTCCCAAATGCTTATACTTTACTGAAAATAAAATCTTAACAATGATCACAGCAGAGAGATATACAGCTTTCCCCTATTTTAATGTCATAGTAGCCAATGACATTTGCAAGAATGTCCTAGGGTGAATCCCAGAACATTCCCACCTAGTCTTTTTTGTGACTTAATGAAACATCTGAGAACAGCAGGGGAAAAGCAGTAATGAGAGCAAAGGGAAGCTACACCCAAAAGACTGGAAACAGAGCAAAGTTAAAAGACAAGAAGTACCTTTGAGAGGCAATGATGCAGAATGCCCTGGAGATAAGCACTGTGGCAAGGGCAAAAAGAGACGGAGCAAGCAGAACTGGAGGGAAAGAAACAGACAGTAAGCAGCTTCATTCATTCTTGTTATTTCTGCTACTAAAATAAATTCCTAGCACTGACATCAGGAGGAACTAAAGCGATCGATGGTGGGGGCACTTTGTCCTTCGAGATGTTCCTGGACAAGAGCTCCTATTGTTCCTGGCCATTGTTTCCCGCTAAAGCTGACAGCGGGAGAGCCCAATTTTACACAACCCTGTATTAGCCTGCATGAAGCTTATTAGCATCGAGGGAAGTAAGATTTATTAAACTTACTGGTGGTTCATCTCCAGTTCCTAGAACAAACATGCTGACTTTCAGGTAACCTTTTGCACTTGAGTTTGCGTCTTCAGGGTCATTTAGAAGCAGCCATTTCCTCATAACTGCATGGCCTGGAAAAGCATAAGACAACACTGACACTCAAGTGGAATGATACCCTGGTCTTTACAAGTCAGGTAGGTATGTTAGCATTGTTCAGAAACATAGACGGCTTCTTAATGACGGTGGTAAAGAGCAACTGGTGCTGACTTTGGAGGTCTCAAAAGCAAAGATGGAGAACCTTTGGAACTCTAGAGGTCTTGGACTACAACACTAGTTCTCAAACAAATAAGAGAAAGTACTTTTTCACCCAGAGGATCACTGGTCTATGGAACTCCCTGCCAGAAGAAGTGGTGACAGCTGTCAGTCTTGGCAGCTTTAAGAAAAGATTAGACAAGTTCATGGAGGACAAGGGTATCAATGGGTATAATTATGGATACCTAAGGACAACCTCCAAGTTGGAGAGATAATGCAAGCGCGGCGCCAAAATGGCCGCCGCGCTCTTTGCGGGGGCCCCCCATCGGATGAAGGCATCCGGGTAGTTAGGGGGCGTGGCCAGCTCCCTTATAAAAGGGGTGGCCACGAGGCAGCCGCGCTGCCATTTTGCGAAGCGACGGAGCGGAGAAGTTTTTCCCTCTTACCTCCGTCGCTTTTACCCTTCACCGGGAAGCCTCTTGGCTGCTGAATTTTCTCATTTTCGGCTTCCCATCGCTTAGCTGCGATGCCCTCGAAGAAGAAGGCGGCTGCGAGCGCGGCTCGGGCAGTACGGAGGCGCAATCCGGGTCGGAGGACCGCGGTTGCGCCTCCCCAGCAGCCTCCTCTGCCTGAACCCACCGGGACCGGTGGGATGGGGTTAATTCCCCCTTGGCTGGAGGCTGGGGGCCTGCACATGGGCCCAGTAGGGGCCGCGGCCCTTGGCCCACAAGCGGTGGCCACCGCTGCTGGCGTGGCCCATTCCGCTGGGCCTTCCTCCATCGGGGCGCAGCTTGCTCCGGGGGCTTCCAGCCTAGGGGGGTGGTGTGGTCCCTTTCCCTGGCAGGGTGCTCCCTCGGCCCTACCGGGCCCGGGTTTAGGGTCGTGGCCCTATTCGGGCCCTGGGGTGCAGGGACCTGTACCGCTGCCTGTAGTTAGCGGGCCGGCTGGCCCTTTGCACCCCCTTGTTTTAGGTGGCCAGGTTAGCGTAGAGGCCCTCCTGGCCCGCGTTGTGTCCCTTGAGGCATCCCTGGCCCGGGTTAGTCACCCTGGGGTCCCTTTTGGGGTACAGTCCGACGCGTCGTCTGCTGGGCAGCGGCAGGCGACGGGACGGGTCGAGCTGCCTGAGGCACGTGGCACGGCGTCGCCCACTGCCTCGCAGCTCCCCAACCAACAGGCCGGTGTGGGTCAAGCCCCGTCGACGAGCTCTACGGCGGTCGTGAGCTCCGACGCCCCCAATGGGCCGGAACCCCCGGTGGGGGCGGCCCATGGGGGTGCAGCATGTGAGTATGCGGTCCAAACTAGTGCACCTACACACGTGGCCACGCTGGGGGGGCTTTTCAATGGCCTTGGCCTCGCACAGGTGGCGCGGCGGTCCAGTCGCTGACGCCCCACCCGGTGACGTCAACTATCACCCAGGGCCCCGTGGTTTGGGGTGTTTCTTACCCAGTTGGGAATGTTTCGGGGGTCACCGGGTTAGTCCAGGCCCCTTTCCAGATGCCCGTAGTTTCTACTGTACCTGTGTCGGCCTTGCCGACAGCGGGGTATTCCTTGCCATTAGGGGACCATTTGGCCCAGACCACCAAAGAGAAGATCTGGCGGGGGGAGTATGTGGATATCTTCTCCCTCCTTAACAGAGAGCCCACCAAGGAGGAGAGGGAGGGGCAAGACGAGAAGGATAAGGAGCAGGCACGTTGTCGCAAGCCTCCACGTACGTGGGCCAACTGGTTGACGGCCTACCTTATATACATGGCGGTCTACCTTAGGGCCCGGCCGGATTTGGCAATTCCGATGGTCCAGTATTTGGACAACATCTATCGGGCGATGGTCGACTTCCCGGGCCCGTCGTGGTTGGCTTATGACGAGGAATTCCGTATGCGGATTCCCCTGCACCCCGAGATGAGGTGGGACGAGCCCTGCCAGAGGCTTTGGCTTCTGTACATGACTCCCACGCGCCCCGCGCCCGGGGAGAGATACCATTGCGGACATGCCGTCCAGCGAGCGGCCCCAGCACAGGTACCCCGCCAGGTGGCGGGGCAGGGAGTTCCAGCCCGCCTGCTGTGCTGGACTTTCTCGTCCAATGGTTCCTGCAATAGGAAGAATTGCAAGTACAGGCATGAGTGTACCTCCTGTGCTGGCCCCCATGCGGCCTCTGCCTGTCCCAGGCCTGGAGGGATGCGGGGCAGAGGGAGGGGCAGACAGGGGGCTGGCAAGACTGCCACAGATGGAGCTGGTTCACCGAAAGGCTCCCTCCCCAATTGATGTGGACATGTTGGAGCGTTGGCTCGCATTGTACTCGAGGGGGGAGGATGCGGATTACCTCCTTCAGGGTTTTAGACAGGGGTTCCGTATCCCTTTCATGGGTGATAGGTCCCCTCAGGATGCCCCCAACCTTTTGTCCCTTAGGGGGAGGGAGGAGGTGGCTGCTGCCAGCATTAATAAGGAGGTTGATGCGGGCAGGGTCGCTGGACCTTTCCCTTCACCCCCGTTTCCCAATCTTAAGGTATCGCCCTTGGGCTTGGTGCCCAAAAAATCACCGGGCGAGTTTCGCCTGATTCACCACTTGTCCTACCCAGCCGGCCGATCGGTCAATGATGCTATCCCTGATGACCTTTGCTCAGTCAGGTATACATCTTTTGACCATGCGCTGCGCATGGTGCGCTCATGTGGCCCGGGTGCACTGTTGGCTAAGTGCGACATTAAGTCGGCGTTTCGCCTCTTGCCGGTGCACCCGGGTGACTTTGAATTGCTGGGTTTCAAGTTCCGGGGTGAATATTACTTTGATAAGGCCATGCCTTTTGGATGTTCCATATCATGCTCGGCTTTCGAGCGTTTCAGCACCTTCCTAGAGTGGGCTTTCGTCCGCAGGTCAGGGTCCCGGTCTGTAGCCCATTACCTGGATGACTTTTTATTCGGGGGTGAACGGGGCTGTGACACGTGTACACGTCTCCTCAACACATTTCAGACGCTAATGGAGGAACTCGGTGTCCCTTTAGCGCCCGAAAAGACCGAGGGCCCATCTACCCAGCTAGTCTTCCTGGGGGTGGAGATTGACACGGTAGCGCAGGCTTCTAGGTTACCGCGGGATAAGGTGTCAAGGATAGTGGCCCTTATCTCGGACTTGCTGGCCAAGCGCAAGGCATCATTGAAGGAACTGCAGGTGCTACATGGTCACCTCAATTTCACTTGCAGGGTCGTCGCACCGGGCAGGGCATTTGCTCGGTGCTTGTGCGACGCCATGGCAGGATTATCCAGGCCCCACCATAGGGTTAGGCTTACCCAGGGTATCAGGGCAGACATGCTTGTCTGGCTCCAGTTCCTGAAGGGGTTCAATGGGGTGTCATTTTGGAGGTCTGACCTCCTGGCTTCCCCTCGCTTTCAGATTCAGTCCGATGCCTCGGGATCCCTGGGTTATGGGATGTACTTCAATGGGAAGTGGGCCTATGGTGGGTGGCCACCGGCCTGGGCAGGCACGGGTTGCCTGCGTGATCTCACGTACCTGGAATTCTTCCCTATCCTGGGTGCCTTGATGCTATGGGGCGAGGAGTGGGCCAACTCAGTTGTACATTTCTGGTGTGACAATGCGGCCGTTGTTCACATTTTCAATTCACAGACTTCCAAATCGCCCAGGGTCATGGACCTAGTGCGCCAGTTTGTGTTGCGCAGCCTGCGCCTCAACGTCCTCTTCAGGGCCAGGCACGTCCCGGGGGTCAATAATGATATTGCTGACGCTTTGTCCCGCCTGCAGATCTCCCGGTTCCGTGCCTTGGCCCCGGATGCGGAGGAATTTCCCTCGCCACTCCCGGACGAGATATGGACCATTGGCAAGGAGAGGTGAACCGGGCGATTGGCTTGTCACTAGCGCCACGCACGCGTAAGGCGTATCACCACGCATTTAATTCTTTCAGAGCATTCTGTACCCAATTCCGGCTGCCAGGAACCTGGCCGATCCCGGTAACCCATGTACTGCGGTTCATGGTTTACATGCATGACCAGGGCCTTGCACCTCGCACCATAGCATCTAGGCTGTCAGCGTTGGCTTTTATGGCCAAGGTGGGAGGTCATGTCGACAGTACCACTGACTTCCGTGTGAGACATGTTTTGGAGGGGTGGGTGCGGGAGCATGGGCGTTGCCCGGACGACCGCCACCCGATTTCCCCAGGGGTTCTTACCCAATTGGCCCGGGGCTGGCCTGGCCTCTGTTTTGATAGATATGAGGCAGCCCTATTTCATGCAGCCACAACGGTGGCATTTTTTGGAGCGCTACGCATCAGCGAGCTTGTGATGCTGTCTAAGGCGGATGCAAGTCGTAGGGCACTGGAACTCGAAGATGTATATGTTGCCAAAGACTGGGTCAGTTGAGGATACGCTCCTCTAAGACAGATCAGCATGGCGTAGGCAGTGGTGTAAGACTGCTACGGTGTTCTTTGGCAGACATCTGTCCGGTTGGTGCCCTACAGGAGTTTCTTGCACTGCGTGGCACGCACCATGGCCCGTTTTTCTGTCACCAAGATGGGTCTCCCCTTACTAAATTTCAATTTTGGAAGGTGACAGGCAAAGCGCTGGCCAGTGTCGGCCTCCCGGGGGCCCGTTATGGCACCCATTCCTTCAGGATAGGGGCGGCGTCCACTGCAGCTGCTTTTGGGTACTCCGGGGCTGACATACGCAGCATGGGAAGGTGGGGTTCGCAATGTTTTCAGTTTTATGTGCGCCCACTTCCGCCGTGAGTACCAGTTAAGTCACCGTACCTTTCTCTTCCTCGTTTTCCTTACAGACCCTGGGTGTCGTATTACACCGGTGACAGTATGGCTGGTGGGCCATAGCTACGTGCACAGGGCAGCGCGTTACGCTGCGGCGACAGAGTGGGGACCCCGACTGGGACTGGGTGCATACGCAAGTCTCACATGGCATGATAAGCCCGGGATGTTATGGCGGGAGCTGTTGCCCTTCCTTTTTTCAGGCCGGAATGCTGACCCGCCTGACATTCTGATCATACACCTTGGGGGCAATGATTTGGGCCAGGTCACCGGCTTATCGCTAAAGCATGCGATTTGTGGCGACCTTGCCTACCTGCATTACGTATGGCCCGCCACAACCCTTGTTTGGTCAGACATGGTTCCGCGCCATGCGTATAGAGGAGGTTTCGACCTCCTGGCCCTTGACCGCGCTAGACGCATGGTAAATAGGGCGGTGGCGCGGTTCCTTGTCGACAGGGCTTGGGGGCGGGTCAGTCGTCACCCCGCCATTAGTCTACAAAATTATGACCTTTATGCAGGGGATGGGGTCCATCTGTCGCGAGGAGGTATGGACCTCCTGTTGGGTGATTGGCGAGTAGGCCTGTTGACCGAGCTGACAGTCTGGGGGGCGGGCGTCGGGCCTTCTTTGAAGCCCCTCCGTGTGGCGGGTAGCACTGGTAAGGTAAACATTTATGACCCACAGGTATCCGGCAGGTTCGCAATTGACTGGACAACACTAGACAGGCATAAGTTGGTTAAACGTTGTCCGGTCAACGACGAACTAGGCGACGGGGTGATGGCTACAGCTAGACAGCATGCATCACCCCGTGATTTTACGGATACGCGTCAGAGGGTGGGGTCATTAGTTAGATATTGACTACGGTCAACAATTTGTTTGTTGTCAACAAACAAATTGATACAAATAGATACATTGTAACAATTGCCGTTGGCAATTTTGGGTGGTACCTTACCAGTGTTACTTCGGCCTGCTTGCCTTAAGAATTATGATTGGTCAATTACCAATAGAAATTTATAATTCGGACTAGGGCATGAATCAATAAATGTGGCCCAATGCCGTTATCCACTTTCATCAGTGTCTGAGTCCTTTATTGGGGGGTGCGCCTGCAAACAGGATATCTCTCAATGCCATTTCCAGGGAATCTTAAGCAGGTGAAGGCATCTGCTTGAGAATACCCAGAAGCAAATGGTGAGCCACTGTGTGAGACAGAATGCTGGACTGGATGGGCTGTGGCCTGTTCCAGCAAGGCTGTTCTTATGTTCTTGTGTTCTAACACTGGCCAATGGTGATTGTGGGAGATGTTATCCAAAAAGCTGGTGAACTAAACATCATAGAGCTGAGCACAAGTATGAAACATATAAGAACAGAGTAAGGCCAAAACTGTACTCTCCAGAGTATAAAAAAAGGAATCCACAGTTGTTTCTGTTGTAACATGCAATGGCAAGCTATACTGTTGTTCCAAATGGCACCCAATCTGTTCTTCTCTGCTCCAATTTGTTCATTTTATGCTACAGTTTTGGACTCTATTTGCATATATGTACATGTAGTTCCTTTTTTAGCCTGTAACTGAAATTGTGCATCTGAAAATGCACTTAAATAGCTTTTTTTTAATAAAAAGGAAGAAAGGAGGTGGGAGTGGAGGCATGACATTGACATCATGTGACATTGTGATCAGCCTGTGACATGCTCACAATGACCTTTTACACACCCACCTTCCACTGGATGAAAACAAAGGGAAAAGGCTGCAGTTTGGCCATCTGTTACAGAGTCATCAGGGCCGTAGCCAGGATTCTTCATGTGGGTGGACAAATATTTTTTCAGGATGGGCAACAATGTCATATATTATATATGTCATATATATATAAGCAGCCGGGAGTTTGAGGGTGGGCGATGCCCATCCTGGCCACCCCGTGGCTACAGCCCTGGAAACGAACCCACACCAAACACATTTTCATCTGTTTTTTTTTCTTTCCAAAAGGTGTAATTTCAGCCCCAAATATAGCTTCAGATTTTACATCATCACATGCAAAATAATAGCAATTACACTTATACACTACTCCATAGTGCTTAGTGCACTCTCTGGGTGGTTCACAAGTTAATTAGCATTTTGGCCTTTAGCATGCTGGGTACTCATTTTACCAGCCTCAGAAGGATGGAAGGCTGACTCAACTTTGATCCCCATCAGGCTCAAACACACAACGTTTTGGCTGCAGTACAGCAGTTTTAACCACTACACCACCAAGGCTCTTATAAATAAAGCTTGAGAGTCATGAGATATTTGTGACAGCAGCTGAGAAGCTGTAAATAATCTTTATTAGCATGCTGTAGGTTGAAACACTTTTGTTTCATACAACTCAATCCTATATACAGGTACTTCCTAAACTTTGAACTGTCAAATTAAGTGGGATGTATTTACTCCCCTATAAATATATACAAGATTGGAGCCTTAGCTACTTTCCTGACAACAGCAATGTCATGCATAACCTTTGTTTCCCCGAGGATATCAAAACAAAGTACAGTAGATTATGCCAAAAGAACACTCACTTACCAGGCTCATTGTAGACGTAACCTATATCGATCTGAAACAAAGGTTTAGAATATTATGTCTCCAGCAATAACATATCATAATCAAGGGAACCTAATGTGCATGGGGCATTACGGTCTTTTTACTTTCAGTATCCATAGCTCAACACATTTATTTATTTTTGTTCCCTTGGTCATTCTTACCCTCAGTTAAATATAAATGTGAAATAAGGCTATTATAGTCTTCTGCTTTTAAGTTGACTTTTAAGACCAGTTCGCCTTTTTAAATTGGGAACCTATGATATATTTTTACTTTGTTCCTCATTGATGTATTTTTTAAAAAAGTAACACTGGTTTTTGCTTTACTGCTTTTATGTTTATTTTTATTGTTGCACTTTATACATTTCTTTATAAGACATTTTGAGTGTAATTTGTGCAGGGAGAAAGGTAAGGTAAAATTATATAGATAAATAAACAAATAAAATGTATCTAAGTATGAGAGGGTGTAAAGTTCGGTTTCACTTACCAGTGATAACTTTCGTTCTTCGAGTATATAGTTTGTGAATACACACTCATGGGTTATGCGCCTGCGCAGAACGGCCGATCGGAGGCTTGAAAAGCTATTGGTCAAAAGTTTTGGCGGTAAGACCGCCCACCGTACCGCCCACCCTGAGGCGCCCGCGCGCCATTTTATCTCAGTTCCATACTTAAGCCAAGCACAGGATAAACCAATTGATCTCATCCGTGCAGCTCAAGAGGGGAGGCAGGGTGGGTAGTGTGTATTCACAAACTATATACTCGAAGAACGAAAGTTATCACTGGTAAGTGAAACCGAACTTTCTCCTTCGTATAGTTTGTGAATCCACACTCATGGGAGATTAGCAAACTCACACTTACTTGGTCGGTGGGCAGTCGGATGAGATGATCCCACGATGAAGATGATGACGGTCAGGCAGGGCGAGCTGTCAAGGGCGATGGGCCCGGAGCCCCCGAGTGAGGACGACACGGCCAAGCCTGGCGTCCGCAGTGGCTCTGGTGTCCACCCTGTAATGCTGGACAAATGTAGAAGGTCTGGACCAGGTGGCAGCCTTACAGATGTCCTCAAGCGGTGTGCCCTCCAGAAAGGCCGTGGATGTTGCAACCGCTCTGGTAGAGTGTGCCCTGACATGCGGTGGAGGGGGCAGCGATGCCGACTCGTAGGCCAAGTAGATGGTAGAGGTGATCCATTTGGAGAACCGTTGTGCAGATATGGGTTCACCTTTGGCTTTGCCCCCATACGCCACGAAAAGGCGTTGCGACTTTCTGAACTCCCTTGTCCTGCTGGTGTAAAACAATAAAGCTCGTTTGACATCCAGCGTGTGCCAAGTCCTTTCTTGGGCGTTAGTGGGGTTCTGGAAGAATGTTGGCAAGGAGATAGTCTGTGCCATATGAAACTGGGAGACCACCTTGGGGAGGAAGGTGATGTCTGCTTGGAGTACCACACGGTCATTGAAGAATTGAAGAAAAGGTGCGTCTGCCCGCAGAGCAACCAGTTCACCAGCTCGTCGAGCAGACGTGTTGGCCACAAGAAAAGCCGTCTTCCAAGTGAGGAGGCGAGCATCCGCGGTAGCCATGGGCTCGAAAGGAGTCCTGGTGAGCGCGTTGAGGACGGTAGAGAGTGACCATTGGGCCGTCGCAGTCCTGACTGGAGGGAAGGCGTTGCGTAGCCCCTTGAGGAAACGTTTCACCGTTTGGTCGCGGAAAGCGCCAGAAGCGGGCAAGCCCGCCGGTGAGTGAGCCACCACCGCAGCGAGGTGTACCCGGATGGAGGTGATGCTGAGGCCAGACTCCGCCAGGTGGAGGAGGTAGGTCAAGACGTCCTGCAGTCCCACCTGGGAGAAGGGCGTCTGCTGGGATGCCAGGAAAGTACAGAAACGTCTGTATTTAGAAGCGTAGGACTTCCTTGTGGAGGGACGCCTGGCTAGTTCCAGGATCCTGGATAGTCTGGGGTTATCCTCCACGTGGTGAGGTGGAGGCTGGGCAGGTCCGAGTGGTGAAGCTGGCCCTGCTCCATTTGAAGAAGCGTCGGTGACTCCGGTAGCGTGCGATGCTGAGATGACATGCGCAACAGCAGCGGAAACCATGGTTGACGAGGCCAAGCTGGGGCCACAAGGATCGCGCTGGTCCTGTGTTGGTACATTCTGGTGAGGACCTTCTGGACCAGCGGAAACGGAGAAAAAGCGTAGAAATAGTCCTGATCCCACCGTTTCATGAAGGCATCACCCTCGGAGTTCGCACCGATGCCCGCCCTGGAGCAGTACCTGTGGCATTTCGTGTTGGACTCCGATGCGAAGAGGTCGATGTTCGGAGTCCCCCAGGCCTCGCAGAGTGACTGGAAAACCTCGTCGTTCAGTTCCCATTCGTGGGTCATCGAGGTGAGGCGGCTGAGGTGGTCGGCCAGGACATTCAGCTTGCCCTGAATGTGCACTCCAATCGGGAAAATGTGCCTCTCCAGGCACCATTCCCAGAGTTGCACAGCTAGGTACAGAAGGGTGGTGGACCGTGTTCCTCCCTGCTTGTTCAGATACGCCACAGCCGTGGTGTTGTCCGATGCCACTTGGACCGCCTTGCCCAAGAGCAGGCTCTCGAAGGAACGGAGGGCCTTCCAAATGGCCAGTAGCTCCAAGTAGTTGATGTGGTGCACCATCTCCTGAGGCGACCAAGGGTTGTTGACCGTGAGAGTCCCGCAGGCAGCCCCCCAGCCGAGGTTGCTTGCGTCGGTCAATATTTGCAACGAGGATTGCGGGGGGTAAAAGCTCTTCCCCGTTGTAACGTTGAGTGGCGTTGTCCACCACAGCAGCTGGTCCCTCAGCTCCGGAGACAGGGTTAGCCGTTTGGACTGACTCTCCCGGAGTGCGTCGAATTCGTGTAGAAGCCACGACTGTAGGGACCGGAACTTTAACTTGGCGTGGGGAACCACGGCCGTTGTTGAGGCCATAAGGCCTAGCAGTCTTTGAGCCTTCTCCGCTCGGACGCACGGTTTGGTGCGAAAATCGTTCACCCCCTGCGCGATGTCCTGCAAGCGCTTCTGGCGTGCAAAGGCTCTGGTTGCAAGCGAGTCGAGTACCGCTCCGATGTACTCGACGCGTTGAGAGGGAAACCAACTTCGACTTGGTGAAGTTGATCCTGAGGCCGAGACTCTCCATGAGGTGGACCGTGAATTGCGTGTCCCGAATGGCCGACAAGCTGGAGGGGGATACGATCAGCCAGTCGTCGATGTATGGGAAGACCCTGATTCCCCGCTGGCGAAGGAAGGCAGCCACCGGAGCCATGCATTTGGTGAAGACTCCTGGTGCCGTGGCCAGACCGAACGGTAGGCATTGGTACTGGTACACCGAATCGCCGATGCGGAACCGGAGGAATCTTCGGTGCTCCTCGAGGATGGAGACGTGGAAGTACGCGTCCTTGAGGTCTATGACTGTGAACCAGTCCCCCTTGTTGATGAGGGGAAGGACGGTCTGCAGGGTCACCATCCGGAACTTCCTGGTGTGGATGCATTCGTTGAGGAGGCGCAAGTCCAGAATCGGGCGGAGTCCTCCGTCCTTCTTCTGAACCATGAAGTACCTCGAGTAGAAGCCGTTGTCCCAGTCGGGCGGTGCCACCCGCTCGATGGCTCCCTTGGACAGAAGAGTTGATATTTCTTCCTCCAGATGGGGGGACGAGGTGGTGAGACGATGTCGTCCTACTCGAGGCGCTCGCACGAACTCGATGGCGTAGCCAGAGGACAAGATCTTTGAGACCCACTGGTCATCCGTGATGCCTGACCATACCTGGAGGAAGTTCCGGAGGGGAAGGTACAGGATGTGGAGCGAGAGAGACTCGGCCGTCGCAGCTTCAAACGCGCGACTTGGACTTGGCGTCCGAATGCTTGCCTTGCCCGTAGGGCTGGTAGCGAGGCTTGTGCTGGCGTCGCTGCTTGAAGGAGCCAGACCTGGGCTGTTCCGCGGGACCACCCTGTTGTTGGGGGTTTCCTTGGTAGCGCCGCGTGAAGGGCTGGAACCTCGGCCTGGCGGCAGGAGCCGGCGTGGTGAGCCCCAGGAACTTGGCGGTGGAGTTGGTCTGCCGCATCTCATTGAGGACCTTGTCCGTGTCCTGCCCGAAAAGGCCCTGTCCGTCGAAGGGAAACTCCTTGATGAGCTTCTTCATAGCATCATCGAGGGAGGTGCCCCTAAGCCAGGCGTGGCGACGGAGCAGGATCGCAGACGACATGTCCTTCGCCGCATAGTCATTTATATGCCTGGCTGTACGCATTTGTTGCTCCGCCAGGAAATCGCCCTCGGACGCCAGCGCGTCGATCCGTTTCTGGGCGTCGGCAGGTAACTTCGCCGTTTCGGCCCTCACTTGCTCCCAGGGGTGAGACTGGTACAGGCCCATGGCGGCCGAGTAGTTGGCGGCGCGGAGGAAGAGGTAACCAGTGGTGTAGAATTTTCGGCCCACCGCGTCCAGCTTCTTCCCTTCCGGGGTCGAAGGCACCGGAAACCCGCTGGTGGCCATCCTGTGCTGGAAGGCCTTGACCACCAGGGAATTTGGCAGGGGGTGCGCCTGCAGGAACTCGACGTTCTCGTCCAGGACTCTATACATGCCGTCGAGCCTGGACGAAACGGAGTGTGCTGACACCGGCTTCCTCCATGTCGCCTTCGCCGACGTCAACATGGACGGCAGCATGGTGATGTGCACCGGCCGTACTGCCTTTCTGTCCAGCTTGGTGGTCATTTGGTCTTCACCTTCCAGTGGGGGCTGGTCCACCTTCAGGTTCAGAGCAGTGCCGAGCCGTGTCAGCATGGCCGTAAGCGAGTGTTGATCCTCACCACGCGGTGGGTCAACTGCGCCGATGGCCTGGTCCGGCGTCCTCTCGGCGTCGACGTCTCCCTCGTCCTCCTCCGAAGAGGTGCTGGAGTCATCGGAGGACGAGGGAGGAACTCTTACATCCACGTCGGGACCGCGCCAGTACGGCCTGGGCGGGCCGGCGGGATGGGAGTCCACCGCATCAACGTCTGGACCAACCCGCGACGATGTGGGTGGGCCAGCGGAGTGGATACTCGACCCTCGGGAGGTCGGAGGGGCCACAGCAGGGCCAACATCCCTGGGGCTTGCGGTGGTCGGAACCGGAGCCGCAGAGGCCGCAGGCATGGAGGTCTTAAACTGGTTGGCAAAAGTCTGAGCCATGACCTCAAACATCCCTCTCAGGAGCTCCATCTGGGCTGGATCCGGCATCGTCGGGAGTGACGAAACGGTGGCCGACGAAACGGTGGCAGGTGGAGCCGGCGACGAAACGGTGGCTGGTAGAATCGGCGACGAAACGGTGGCCGGCATGGTAATTACCGCGTCGTCGAGCGTCGGGGTCCTGGGCCTTGGGTAGACGGAGGCCTGTCTCGTAGGCGAACGAGCCCTCCCACGAGGCGGCGACGGGAGTACCTGAAGTGGGCGAGCTGGAGCCCCAGCCCTGCGTCCTTTTTCAGGCGATCCTGAGGAGGACCGTCCTCCCCAGATGGAAGACCCAGGAGACGGACATCTCGCGACTGAGTATGGTGGCGAAGGTCCCGGGGAAACAGGGGTGCGCGGAGTAGGCGGGAGTGATCGCCTCTTCTCCAGCCCGTGCTTCTTTTTCTTCTCCCCGTTCTTGTCTCTCTTTTTCTTCTTCTTGATGGTAGTGGAAGAAGAGGTCGAAGGCGGAGGAGGCTGAGAGACACCAGCCGAAGTAGAAGCGGCCGCAACGGGAGCCAGAGAGAGTTCCATCAGGTGGGCCTTAAGCCGGTAGCTCCGGTTTTGCACGGCCAGACGAGTGAATTTCTTGCAGTGAGGGCAAGACTGGCTCTGATGAGACTCTCCGAGGCAGAAAAGGCAGAGGCTATGCCCGTCAGAAGCCGGAAACTTTTTCAGGCAAGCCGAACACTGTTTGAAGGCCGCGGCCATCAAAGAAAAATTCTTCCAACGGAAGTTTCTGGAACGTGGATACCCCGAAGGGCTGGCCAGCCGCCACCCCCTTGAGGGGGGAAACGGTGACCGAAGCGAGTAGGTAACTGAGTCCACCAGAAGGAAGAAACAGCACCGGGGTGGCGATCCTGCCCAAAGGACAAGATCACCGAAATTTTTTTTGAAAAGTTTGCCAAAAGACTTTCCCTCAGAAGGGCAAAAAAATTGAGGAAGCTCTCAACGATCATCCTGCTGCTACGGCAGAAAGAAGAGAACTGAGGTAAAATGGCGCGCGGGTGCCTCAGGGTGGGCGGTACGGTGGGCGGTCTTACCGCCAAAACTTTTGACCAATAGCTTTTCAAGCCTCCGATCGGCCGTTCTGCGCAGGCGCATAACCCATGAGTGTGGATTCACAAACTATACGAAGGAGAACTTCTTCTTCTTCAAGTGCCATATCTGATTCTGAATAATGGCAATCCTCATGGCAATCAACCATGAAGACTGTCCTGGGAACAATATAATGCAGTGGTCTTCCATCTGCCTTCTGCATCACAAGGGTGTAACTATAGAATTAAACTAGCAGGGGTACCCGGCGTTGCCCGGGCGGGGCCCCCCGTGGGCACCATGGTGACTTTTCTTCAAAATCTGTTAACAAGGCAATCCTCAAGTCCAGTTTGAAGTTAATACCCATTATTTCTCGAATTTCCCTTTCTAGCTTTATCCAGAAATCAGATACAACCTTACAGCTCCACCACATGTGTTCATAAGTTCCCAGTTTATTCTGGCAACTCCAACATTTTTTTGTTTTTATATTATCCATTTGATTTAACTGAACTGGAGTTAAGTACCACCTCCACAGCAAAAAATGCTTGAGTGTTAACATGTGATGCATGTGCCATTAAGTTAGATCTGACTTATGATTACCCTTTCCAAGGTTTTCTAAGTATAGAATACACAAAAGAGGTTTACCATTCCCTTTTTATGGGGGCACCCTGGGACTGTGCAGTTTGATCATGGCTGCACAGGCTGGCTTTTCTTGCAGAAAGGCAATGGGTAATCAAGCTCCTAGTCTCTGGCTCCACAGCTAGAAACCTAAATCACTGAACTTTCCATTCAGCTCAATGTCAAGACTACTTACCTTAAATTCCCCCATTAGACTATCAGCTCGCAAAGAATAAGAGTCATACACCTGTAATGAAGGGGAAATAACAGACTGATGTATGGCTTTTAGTCAATAACGGTAAGACAGTTATAATAAATGTCATTTAGTGTTTCATTACCCTAATGCTTATCGTTTCATCAAAGAGCTCAGAAGGTGTCATATGAACATTGTAGAAAAATATCTGTCAAAATAAAGGGGAGATAGATTAGATATTAAATGTGTAAAAAGAAGAGAGGTAGAAGGGAGAAAACTTGAGTTGCAGTTCCAATGATCTTGATTAGCAAAAGATACTACATTTCTGTCAGATCCAAAACTGTTTCGAAGACGCATGAATACACAACACACAAGCTGAGGCATGTATTATTTTGCTGAAATGTGGATTATCTGAAACCACCCAAGAGGGATTGTTTATTTTGCACCAACTTCTGAACTACAATACTTTTCTGCGTGTTTGCATATACTGTATATAATCAAGTATAAGTCGAGTTTTTTAGCCCCCAAAATGAGGTCCAAAAATGTGACTTGACTTTTTCCCACCGAAGTGGTCCCTATTTATCTACTTGCAATTTCTTGTTTTTGAACTGCTAGGTGGCCAGGAGCTGGGACAAAGACAGGAGCTCATTCCATCCTGCAGTACTCGGAAATCGAACTGCTGACCTTCCTCCTCCCAGTCAGCGTCTTAGCCACTTGAGCCACTGTAGTCTTTCTCCCTGCTCCATGCTTTGTCCTGCTTATGGTACTTTAGAGTAAAATGGGACATTTGAAAATGGAAAAAGTTAGCCCCAGCCAAATGATAGGGTGATTCTTCTTCTTTTTTTTACTGTTTTAAGCCTGCTGCAGTTGGAGGTGGGAGAGTAACACCTACAATTTTCAGCTATTTGCATACTACATTGAAGGTATAGTATTAAAACGCCCCAACTGAAGCATCACAAGCTTAAAAAGAAGAAAAAAGAAAGTGACGTTTGCTCGCACGCCATTTCATGTAGTGTGCAATTCAGCCCCTAGATTGTCCAAAGGCTCACAGATTGACAAATGGAGAAAAATTCTGATGGTAGAAGATAGCAAGAATTATCAATGAGATGCACTCTCCAACAACAGGGAGAACTGGTTTTCTGATTATATCACAAACAATTTGGCTTTGCTTGTGATATTTATTGCAAGCCAATTGTCTTCCTAGGCAGTTGGGTTCCATTGAACCCAGCAGAACTTGCTTGTTAATGGGCATATAGAACATCATTATTGGTTGCTCTTATTTCACTCCTTAACTTCCTGCCTGCCTTCCTATTTAGATTTAATAATGTTGTACTAGAGACAAATCCCACTGAATTCAATAGGATATACTCCAAGTAAACTGAGTGGGAGTGCAACATACAGTAGCTATTTCATCTGTTTGTGTCTTTCATAAAATATGACACCAAGAGTTCTGTGTCACGTAGTGGTTTAAACTGAGACTTGTTTAGGTCCTTTTCTTAGAGCCAGAAATTCTTGTTGATATCATGAAGATACTTCTGCATTTCTTTTTAAAACTATGTCTTTTAGTTGTCCAAACAACAAAACGAGCATTACATTTACCTCATCAAAAAAAGGATTGTTTCCTCTTTTAATTCTTGTTCTATGAGTCTGGCCACAAACATGTACTTTTACCACTGGTTTTATGTTATTCCCAGAGAGCTGACGGCCTTCAATGACCCTGACACGAATCTATCACGGAGGGAAAAAAATACAGATGTTAGAACAGTGTTGTTTTTCATTTATTTTCTGCCTTTAATTATACTTTCTTCTTCTCCTATTCCAAATATTGGTGATCACCATAGTAATCAGCCATGAAGACTGTCCTGAGAATATAATCCAGTGGCCTTTCATCTGTCTTCTGCATCGCATCGTGACATTCATACCACTGATCCAGTTTTGTGAATCACTTTCTGGTCCTGAGCCCTTTTGGTACGCAAAGTCCTCCTGAGCCCCAGGCCAGTATTGATGAAGCTGCTGCCCTCCATCAAGATGGAGTCAAGTGGGATTTAATCCACTTGGGGATCATAACCCTTCCCTGTGGACTTCGCCATCAAAGGCTGTTAGTCCTCAAGGTTGCCAGGTTAGTTAACCACCACCTGATGATCGGCATTGAGGCGCTGGCAGTACGGTCTACTCCCGTGATGGTGAACCATGGCACTCCAGGTATTCTTGGACTTCAATTGCCACAAGACCAAGTCAACACTCCTGCTGATCTACTAGTCTACTCTATTACCCTAGCAGGATAACCTGGCCAGACAGGATTATTATAGTTGCATTGTCAAAATATTTTCCTGTTAGAATAAGCTATATATCTACCAGAGTCAATTCAAAAGAACCTTTGGTTCCAGCAGTTCTAAAGAGCACACAGAGAAATTCACACACAAATGCTGCCTCTTTGTCACCTCAATCATGGGAAGCATAATGGGAACCTCATTTGGGCACATGTGGAACATTCCTGGTACAGAACAGAACAGGACTAAATCCTTGCAGCCATGGAGGTCTGTATACTTCAAAGTTTCATCATGTACTAGGGCCGTGATGGTGAACCTTGGCACTCCAGGTGTTTATTTTATTTATTTATTTATTTCAATTTTTATGCCGCCTACTCAGGTAAAAACCTGACTCAGGGCGGCGTACAACAATTAAAAACATATAAAAACATGTTAAAACCCCACCATCCACCCATCTATCCACCCTGCGAGAAGAGGAAGAAGAAAAGAAAAACTGCTACTAATAAAGCCATGCCATTAAAGGTGCCACATCATTTGTTGTCTTTTTTTTACTTACTGATAAAAAATGAGTTTAAAGAGATTTGGGGAGAGTTTAGTGTAGGAGTCGGCAATCTTTTTAAATTGGGGGTGGGGGTGGGTCACAGTCCCTCAGACAGTTGAGGGGGCCAGACTGGTGGTCGTACCCCTCACCCCGTAAATGCATCCATGGCTGTTGTAAATGCATTTACAGCAGCTATAAACTTGTCCATGGTTGTTGTAAACATATTTATGACAGCCATAAACACATCCACACCCACCTTAAAAGTGTTCATGGTTGCTTCCAGCAATGGTGGCAGATGGAGCAAGGGCAGGGTCTGATGATTTGGCCTCATGGGCCAGATTTGGTGTTTTTCAGTTCCCAGAAGCCCAAGTCTCTGTGAATCCACTGCATATGTGCAATAAACATAGTCGTGTGAATTCACAAAGACTTGAGTTTCTGGGAATTGAAGTCAAAGAACATCTGGAGTGCCAAGGTTCACCATCACTGCAATAGAGTAACCAGACCAGGGGTAGGAAGTGTGTGGTCTTCCAGATGTCATTGGACAGTAGTTACCAGCTTTTATTGCCAACTATGCCTAGAATGAGAATGCCAGAAGTGGAACTTCAACATCTGGAAAACCATGCATTCCTTATACCTGCACTAAGCCAAAAGAAATATTTGGAGTTGAGGTGGGCAACTTGTGGCCCTCCATATGTTGTTGAATAACAATAGCATCACCACCAATGAAACATGATGGGAATTGCTAGCCATTCGCATCTGGAGGGTTACAAGTTATTCACTCTTTATTTGGAAAGTAAAGGTAAAGGTAAAGGTTTCCCTTGCTCGAAAGTCAGTCGTATCCGACTCTAGGGTTCAATGCTCATCTCTGTTTCAAATCCGAAGAGCCAGCATTGTCTGCTTCTGCAGACGTTTCCGTGGTCATGTGGCAGACATGACTAGACACTGGAGCGCATGGAACGCTGTTACCTTCCCACCAAAGTGGTCCTTATTTATCTACTTGCAATTTCTTGCTTTCAAACTGCTAGGTTGGCAGGAGATTTGGAAAGTACTGCATTCCAATTTTTATCGTTATAATTTATCAGACACTGCCTCAGTAATTGGAAGAAAGAATTCCAGACTTTTTTTCTAGCCTGGGATTTACTCCTGCCACTCCTTTGTTAGTATGGACTGGAGTCAAAGACATTACATCAGGGAAAAGAATGTTCCAATATTTAAACAAGAGGTGCTGAAAGGTCTAAAGATTCCTGCAGTGAAAAACAAATAGATTTATATTATGCCTCATCTTTCCTTTGATATTTATAGTGCAATCTTGTGCATTTTGAAAGAAGTAAGCACCACAGTTCTTAGCAGGGCTTACTCCTAGACAAACACAGATAGCTTTAGAGTATCCTTGAAACTGGTACAGAATTGAAATCATTGTGTAATACATAATGTATTGTGTAAGACTTTGGCAACCTGGAAGTCTTGTGGTTTGTTGGAAAGCACCCTCTGGTTCTTCTTTCCTCGGGTAATACGCTGAACAAGTTGAGCTTCACGTGTGCCACTCGAACCACCTTGAGGGGTAGTACTGCCTCCACCACCTGGCATATTCCCGTCACCACCATCTTCTCCTTCTCCATCTATCAAAGAAATACATCCAAGTCTGGTATACTGAGTGTTGGAAAATCCAACCCAAATTGAGGGCTGTGAGGCATGTTGTCTCTAGGTTATGTAAAAGTAAAGGTCTCCCATGCTCAAAAGCCAGTCGTGTCTGACTCTAGGGGGCAGTGCTCATCTCAGTTTACATCCAAAGGGCCGGTGCTGTCTGCATCTGCAGCCATTTCCGTGGTCATGTGGTAGGCATAACTAATGGCTACCTTCCCTGCCGAAGCAGTACCTATTTATCTACTTGTAAGAAGAATCAACCATTGTCATCAAGTATACTATACAAGGCTAATGGAAATAGTTTTCAGAAAGCACTGAAAACTATAACATTATGACCCTTACCATTATTTCCATAAGATTTTCCAATAGTCACCAAGTACCAGTCGGGATAAACAGATTAACACTGTGGCACATGTCATTTAGACTACAGTACATCTAATGACTACATTCCCCAGTCTGGACATGGTTTTAAGTGCTTTCAGCAATTGAAGAATTCCCTCTTCTAATGATGGATTGCCTCTCCTCAGGTTAGCATCCTGTAATCTACCGAATCTCAGGCTTGGTGCAGAGTGCTTAAAAATAACGATTGCTTTCCCAATGTGGCTTTCAGAGTTTAACATTAACTTTTAACAACATTCTGACATTGTGTCATAATCTGTGGTTCCTAGTTTATTTCCAGACCCTTTCAAAGTAGTAGTTGGTCTGGGCTACGTGGGGGTGACTGTTCGTCAGGTAAAAACTAGGGTAGGGGAACATAGATCCAAGATACGTACTGGTAATGTATCAGCCCCCCTAGTTAATCATTTTTTGGATAGTGACCATGACTTTAAGTTTGTTGCGCTGGAAACTCATAAGCAAGAACCCTTCTTGCGAGTAAATATGGAGACCATTCTGAGGCAAAGGGAATGTTACTTTATCCATCATTTCAACAGCCTGTACCCTTCAGGACTTAACATGGAAATTGATTACACGTGCTTTTTGTAATCTCTGTCAGAGCTGCAGCTGTTCGAATTCAGTGATGCTTTAAATTAGAGTTCAGTTCCCCATAGGTTTAACATCCATCAACACTGAATAAACTGCAGAAAAGGTCTGGGACGCGATATAAATATATTATATATTAAATATTTAATAATCACTATTTCGGAACAAGAATACACAGGTAAATGAATGTTTAATTATCTAAGAGTTTACATTACTATGTACAGAGTTGTATTATCCTGTGGCAAATCTAAGATCCGTTATATATAGTTGTATATAGTTGTATATAGTTGTATATATGTTATAAGAAGATGAGCATTAGTAATTGTCAATTATGTTTGATTTAGATCCCTGATGAAAAAGTTTGAAAATTCCAATATCGGATGGAATTTGGATCTGTTCATTTAATGATTCCAGTGAATTAAACTGATAATTGTTGCTTGAGCCGAGTCAAACGGTTTCTTTCTTCTTGTGGATTTCTATGTTTGGTCCCTTCATATTCTACTCAGAAGTCAAGACCACTAGTTTCAATGTGACCAGTTCCCAGATAACTGTATATCACAAGAGTCTGCAACCTGCATCCCCTGAGCTATTTTTGTGGGGCCTTCTAACCTGTTTGTTTACTGTTAACACCGCAAGGCATTTGCCTTCAGGTCCACACTGTTCTTTCTCCTTTAGCCTGGTTTTTCTGTCCCTTTCTTACAAAACCACAACAACAATATTTTTTTCCTCACATCTCCACAGATCTTTCTGTCAGCCCCTTCTTGGTTTTATCCACCATTTGGACCACACTTCTTAGCTTTTTCACTCTTCTCTATACATTCCCATGCTGAAGGTTATATATGTGTGTAAGGAAGATAAAGCAACTATGTGAATGGATACAGATGTCTGGTTTTGCAAATGATGGGGAAAGGAGAAGCAAGGAAAGCCCTGGTATCTTTGCAAAAAGAATATAAATTGTTTTGCATACTGAACATTTCTTGAGGCTCCATCTATCAAGGCAGGAGGAATTCCAGAACAGATTCACTGATTGCCAAAAGCATGGAAAGAAAATAAGAATGTTTCATAATCCCTTTGAAGTAGCACCAGGAGCTGCAAGTAACTTTTTGGCAGATGAAACTGATTGATTTGCAAGCCAGTGATTATCTCAGAAACCTTTACAAAGAAAATAGTCTGCTAGATTTCTATTCTGGTCTACCTGACCAGCCTAGAAGAATTTACTGCAGCTACGCTCACTGTCTTCGGTTTAATTCAAGATCTGGTCTCCTCCAGATAAATATAACACCATGCCCTTCTAATGTGGTGTAGTGGATAGAGTGACTAGATCTAAGAAAGCCTGAGTTCAAATCCCCACTCAGCCACTGGGAAGAGAGGTGAACTGGTAAACCCACTCTTTAAATATCTCAGCTATCTTAAAAGCCCTATTTAGGGTCTCTATAAGTCAGTCCAACTTGATAGAACATAACAAAACATCTTTAGGTAAAGGTAAAGGTTTCCCTTGCTCGAAAGCTAGTCGTATCCGACTCTAGGGTGCAGTGCTCATCTCTGTTTCCAAGCCAAAGAGCCCAGTGCTGTCTGCTTCTGCAGACGTTTCTGTGGTCATGTGGCAGGCATGACTAGACACCGGAGTGCACAGAACGCTGTTACCTTCCCACCGAAGTGGTCCCTATTTATCTACTTGCAATTTCTTGCTTTCGAACTGCTAGGTTGGCAGGAGCTGGGACGAAGACGGGAGCTCATTCCGTCCTGCAGTACTCGGGAATCGAACTGCTGACCTTCTGCTTCCCAGTCAGCGTCTTACCTACTTGAGCCACTGCAGTCCATCTTTAAAGAGCGATTAAAATGTAAACTTTGCTTGGTTGCCCCCCAAAAAATAATAATAAATAAATCTGTCTTTAGAACAAATGGTGAAACTACAGAGTTCTCTGCTATACTGTGATTAGACTTGTGTCATCAACGAGGGGATTCTACATACTGTATTGTTTAGGAAAGCTGTCCAATAGATGCTAGAACTGCAAAAATCAAGACCGATATTCAGCAATCAAAATTTTTAACTGTATAATTAGTTTTTTATTGCCTCTTCCATTTTCATGTTCTCTGCCAATCAAAACTTTTAACTGTATAATTAGTTTTTTATTACCTCTTCCACTTTCATGTTCTCTACCAATCAAAAACCAAATAAATGTTTTTTTTAAGAAAACCAAACAACAATTTTGAAGGATACAAGCGGCAGTCCAAACAAATAGACAACCAGATTGTGTAAGTAGACCATACCACTTCAAACCATAAGTGGAGGGAAATAGCAAATGGTATTATGAACTGGCATGTCTTTTGAAACAAAATCTCAGCTCAGCTAAAACAAAATTCATCTTCCATGCTGCTAGGGCAAATATTGCATAAACCTTATTTTGATCTGGGGAAAATTAATTAGTTTAGTCTTAGCTACTTGATAGGTTGTCCCATGCCTGGCTAAAAAAAAAGAGAGGAAAAAATGCCGAGTTGTTTCACGTTTTACATTGTAATTTAAAGGTGACTGGAAGAACAAGTTTGTGGAGCTGAGGAAAAGGTTACACCTTAGCCTCCAACTATATTTCCTGTAACAAGATTTTCCTTTCTCACCTGGGACTTAAAGCAGCATAACTGCTGAGAACACAATAGAGTCAGACTTTCTGTAAATTAACAAATCAGTTGACATGACGCAAAAAGCCCTAAATCATAACAGGAAGTATTTGGGGTAATAATTACTGGAGCAGAAAGTTTAAGGCAAGACGTTGATTTATAGAGGCATACAGTGAAAGTGTCGTCTAAACAGCAGGTCAAAGGTAAAGGTAAAGGTCGCGATTGCTCGAAAGTCAGTCATATCCAACTCTAGGGTCCAGTGCTCATCTCTGTTTATAGCCAAAGAGACAGCGCTGTCCGAGTCTGCAGACGTTTCTGTGGACATGTGGCAGGCATGACTAGACACCAGAGTGCACAGAACGCTGTTTACCTTCCCACTGAAGTGGTCCCTATTCATCTACTAGAAATTTCTTGCTTTTGAACTTCTAGGTTGGCAGGAGCTGGGACAGAGATGGAAGCTCACTCTGTCGTGTAGTACTCGGGTCTCGAACTGCTGACCTGCCGACCTTCCAGTCATCAAGTTCAGTGTCTTAACCACTAAGCCACTGTGGTTCCAGCAGTTCTAAAGGTCAAACTTTCTATATGTCAAACAGTGGTGGGATTCAAAAATTTTGACTACCTACTCTGTGGGTGTGTTTAGTGTCTTGCACGGAAGACAAAGAAGGAGTCGCAAGAAGGACTAACACAGGTTTATTCATTGATGGTCAGTATGAACATGTGGTAATGGCGGAGGTACATCTCATTATATACAGTAGCACAATACATTTGAATCTTGTTGCACGGTAGCTCATTGGCTGCTACCGGCGTGACCTCGCCCAGGTCACGCCTCTCTTCTGTAGTTCTTCTTCTGTAGTTCTTGATCATGCGGGGAAGTTCCTGCGGCTGTTCGTGATTTGGGGAATGTGAACCATGTGAGACTGAACGCTCGCAGCTGCCCTCTATGGGCGGCTTGCTCGCGTTCCTTAACAGCTGAGATACATTGTGATTGTGGACTGGTTACATTCATATATTTAAAGTAACATTGTACATGCATACATAACATCCCTCCCCCCTAGGATGGGACGAAGTCCCTCAACCATTGTGGCTTGCCGCATGTGCGCCTGGGGCGTGCGGCCGCCTGACCTAATACAGGGGAGCCTGTGGCCCCTGGTTCCGCGGAGTCTCGTCCTGCAACGGAAAATGGAGACTCGTTAGTGGTTCTGTGGGGAGTCTGCGGCACCCTTGCATTGGGGGACGGGAATGGAATAAACAGCTGGGAAGTGAACCCCTGTCTACTGCCTGAGGAGCCCGGGGACCCTCCCAGCACGAACCTCGGGACCGACGAGGATGCCCTCGCAGTCCCGCCACTTCCTGCTGCCTGCTCGGGAGTTCGGGAGATTGAGGCGGGCGAGCTCCCGCCGGCTGCCTGTCTTTGGGGCGCTTGTCTTTTAGGGGCCGGAGCTATGGTGTACTCTAGTACGCAAGGACTGGGGGGGCTGGAGGTACCAGGGGCTGAACTGAAACCCCTCTTCTCGCTAGGACGGGTGGGGGACCACTCCGCTAACTCCCCCTGGTACGGAAAATCATAATTAAATTCGGCCCCTTCTTCTGAGGTATCCTCCGCTGTGGGTGAAAACCGAGGGTATGCATTTGTAATCCCGGGAGCCGCTGTGTCTACCCCTTGGGTAATGCGGGTGGGGGAGGACCCTAACGCTGATTCCCCCTCACCGGTGACTCGCCTTCTGAGTTGGTCGGCGTGCCTTCTCCAGAGTAGACCTGAACTGGTCTCGACCCTGTAGGATACCGGCTCCGTTTGCTCAACAATTGTCCCCGGTACCCACGCTGGCCCCGAGGCCGCGTAGTTCCTGCAGTGAACCGGGTCCCCTACCGAAAAACTTTTAGAGCTCTCTCCCCCTATGCTTATATTTCTCCCTTCATCCTCCACCCTGGACGGATCCATCCGGTCAAAAAGTGTTACCGGACGCCTCCTCATGAGGAGTTCGGCTGGGGAAAAACCTGAAGCTAAGGGGGTTGTCCTGTAGCAGATGAGGAACTGGCACAGATGCAGGTTCAACTCACCGGGACCCATGCGCCGCAGTGCATCTTTCGTAGTGCGCACTTGGCGCTCTACCTGACCGTTTGTGGCGGGGTGAAAGGGGGCAGCGGTGATGTGCCTGATTGCGTTCCTCTCTATGAACGTTTTGAACTCTGCAGACGTGAAGGTACTCGCGTTGTCGCTCACGAGGACGTCTGGCAGGCCGAAACAGGCAAAAAGCTTGCGCAACTGCCTAATGGTCGCCGCGGAGGAGGTGCTGCTCATAGGGATTACCTCCAACCACTTGGAGTAGGAGTCGACTACCAGTAGGAACGTGGCCCCGCGGAAAGGCCCCGCGAAGTCGACATGAATCCTGGACCATGGCCCGCGGGCCGTGTCCCATTCCCTGTGGGGTAGCCGGGACTCCTCGGGCCGAGAGCTCTGGCAGCTCTCGCACGTGCCCACTAAACGTTCTATATCCGCGTCTATTTGGGGCCACCAAAAGAAACTCCTGGCTAGAGCCTTGGAGCGCACAATCCCTGGGTGACTGGTGTGCAGTAGCTTCAGTACCCTCGCTCTTAACTTCTCTGGAATGACTACCCGCTGTCCCCAGAGTAAGCAGCCCCTTTCCAGGGAGAGCTCCACTCTGCGCCTGCAAAACGGCTTGAATTGCTCATCTGGGGGAGTAGTGGGCCACCCTTTTCTAACCCAGGAGCTGACTTGGGCCAGGATCTTGTCGGCCGCCGTGGCCTTGGTGAGGTCGGCCAGAACAATGGGGGGTGAGTCGAGGGACTCGATCAGCAGGACTTGGTGGTCCTGCTCCACCTCGCATGCGGGGTCCCCTAGGCTAGGGAGAGGGAATCGGGACAGTGCGTCTGCATGGGAGATCTCCTTCCCTGGGCGGTAAATTAGCTCGTACTGGTAAGCGTTGAGGAAAATAGCCCAACGCAGCATCCTGGGGGATAGGATTTGGGGGGTCGGTTTGCCGGTAGTGAAGATCCCCAGAAGCGGCTTGTGATCCGTCACCATCGTAAACTCGCGCCCATACAAAAAGTCATGGAACTTTTTCGTTCCCGCGATTATGGCCAGGGCCTCCCTATCCGTTTGTGCGTAATTGCGCTCAGCTTTTGAAAGGGACCTTAAATAGTACGCCACCGGGGCCTCCCGCCCGCTCTCTAGCACGTGGCACAGGACCGCCCCCACCCCCACCGGGGACGCGTCACAGACTAGAACCACTGGCTTCCTCGGATCAAAGTGGGTGAGGACAGCATTCGATGAAAGGAGTGACTTTAGCTCTATGAATGCTTTCTCCTGCCTGTCCCCCCACCGCCAAGCCGCGTCCTTCTTGAGTAGTGCGTGCAGTGGCTCCACGACCGATGCCTTCCTAGGCAGGAATGAGTGATAGAAATTGAGGAGCCCTAGGAAAGACTGCAACTCTGGCTTCGCAGTGGGGCGAGGGGCGTTCTTTACAGCCGCAACCTTGGACTCCGAGGGCCGAATTCCCTCTGGGGTTACCTTAAACCCGAGGAACTCGACCTCTCTCGCGAAAAACACGCATTTGTCCTTTTGTAGGCGAAGCCCCGCTTTTTCGAAAACCGAGAGGACCCTATCTAACCTCCTAGCTAGCTCTACCTTGCTCCCCGCTGTTATCAGGACATCGTCGAAGTAGGGGAGAACACCTGGTAGTCCCTTTAATAGGCGTTCCACGAGGGCCTGGAAAATCCCGGGGGCCGAATTCACGCCAAACTGAAGGCGCGTCACCTTAAAGGCCCCCTTGTGCGTTACGATCGTCTGTGCGGCGGCAGCAGCCGGGGTTACCGAGAGCTGCTGATATGCCTGCGCTAAATCTAGCTTGGCGAAACACCTCCCCCCATGTAATGTGGCCAGTAAATGGCTGACCACGGGCACCGGATATGCATTTGGCCGAATGGCCTTATTAATCGTACATTTATAGTCTGCACAAATCCTGACCTCCCCGTTTGATTTAAGGGCCGTAACAATCGGCGTTTCCCATTCCGCCGAATCAACTGGAACCAAAATCCCCTGCCCCACCAGCTTGTCCAGTTCCGCCTCGATCTTGTCCTTTAAGGCGAAGGGCACTCTCCTTGGCTTGAGGCGGATGGGCCGGATTTCTGGGTCCAGTTCAAAGGAAACTGGGGGGGGGCCCTGTATGTCCCGAGCCCCTTTTTGAAAACGTCCGGGTGCGCATTGCACACATCCCGCATTGGGTCAGTCTCGATGGCGTTAATGCCGGACAGTTCGATTCCCAGGGGAGCAAACCACTGTGTTCCCAAAAGGCAGCATCTCCCCCCCTTGAGGACGACTAGGGGCAGTCTCTCGGAATAGTTCTTGAATTTTACCTCGAACTTTCCCACCCCCAACACTGGGATTCCATTTCCCTGCACGTCCCGCAAGTGTGACTTCATGGCCCACAGTTTGGGCCGCGCCTCTGGGGGAATGCGCATATACTCTCTCTGGGATAGGATGGAGTAGGATGACCACGAGTCTATCTCCATTCTCACTGGGAGCCCCTGTAACTGTACCTCAACGAAAAAACGCCGGTGCTCCAGGCCCAAGCGGTTGACGCCTTCCTCGTCGTAGCCAGTTGAGACCTTTCTGGTGCCGGTCGCCTTCCGTTGGTGTCCCCGGGGATGGCTTGGACCGCCCTTGTCCTCGGTTCGCCCGCGTCTGCATACTCTGGCGATGTGTCCCTTTCGGCCGCAGTTGTGGCACTCGGCCTTACAAAACGGGCACCTCGTGCGGTCGTGGGATGCCCCACAACCGTCGCAGTGGCGGTCTTGCCTTTCGCGGGTCTCACGCTTCTCCCCGTGTTTCCTTATCCGCTGGACGTCATCGTCCTCGCTGGAGCAGGGGTCTGCCGTTGTGGACGACTCCTCGGACGTCGCTGGTGAGCCGGCGGGCGGCTTGGGGGCCCGCCAGGCCATCTTCGGTGGTGTCCGCCGGGCCGCCCGCACTGGTGACTTGGCCCTTTCGGACGCGGTCCCTCGGGACTTGAACAGCCTGACCCCGCTCCTGGCCTCCTCGGCTGCTTGGGCCTCCCGCAGTACCTCGTTGAACGTGAGGTGGTGGTCGCGGGTCATCAGCCGCCTCTGAAGCTCCTCGTCCTTCAAACCGCACAGCATGCGGTCTCGGAGGGCCTGGTCCAGGTCATCCCACTGGCAGTGCACCGCTGCAAGCCTGAGGGCCGCCGCGTAGGTGGACACGGATTCGCCTGGGCGCTGGTCTCGCCTATGGAACGCGACCCGGGCTGGGAAGATTGAAACGGGCAGCTGGAAATGCTCACGAAGCCTCTCCAAGATGCGGTCGATGGGCACGTCGTCCACCTTTCGGGGGGCCACCAGGGTCATCAAGATCCGCATCACGTCCGGCCCCACCTGGGCCAGGAAGTGTGTGCGCATTTTCGTGTCGTCGTCGACGCCGGCGGCTTCCATCGTGTGCCGAAACTGGCACTCGTAGAGCTCCCATTGTTCGGGCTCGCTGACATCGAACTGGTACAGCTTGACTTTGGGATTCGCCATCGATCCCATCCTCGTCGCCAATTTAGTGTCTTGCACGGAAGACAAAGAAGGAGTCTCAGGAAGGACTAACACAGGTTTATTCATTGATGGTCAGTATGAACATGTGGTAATGGCGGAGGTACATCTCATTATATACAGTAGCACAATACATTTGAATCTTGCTGCGCGGTAGCTCATTGGCTGCTACCGGCGTGACCTCGCCCAGGTCACGCCTCTCTTCTGTAGTTCTTCTTCTGTAGTTCTTGATCATGCGGGGAAGTTCCCGCGGCTGTTCGTGATTTGGGGAATGTGAACCATGTGAGACTGAACGCTCGCAGCTGCCCTCTATGGGCGGCTTGCTCGCGTTCCTTAACAGCTGAGATACATTGTGATTGTGGACTGGTTACATTCATATATTTAAAGTAACATTGTACATGCATACATAACAGTGTGGTACAGTGGGCTTGGCCACGGGGTAAGCCCTGAGTTCAGTGATGCACTGCAGCAGGTTCTGTCAGGTTCCGCAGAACCGGTAGCGGAACCCCCCCATGCCACACCCACTTGGTTGGCCATACCCACCTCCATAGCCCCAAAATCAGGATGTTTGGCCACACACACAGATTTGGCCCCACCCACAGATTTGGCCCCACCCACAGAGTAGGTAGTAAATTTTTTTGCAGTGCATCACTGCCTGTGTTGCACCCTAATTAGGACTACTTTATTCCAAAACTTGGATGGGCGGGGCCAGCCAGAATTTCTGCTACCGGTTCTGGCGAACTGGGGCGAACCTGCTGAATCCCACCAGTGATGCCAAACCTATTTTCATAAGCCCAGACTGTATGTAAAGAGAGGAACAGCAGAATGTATACATCCAGTTGTAATGGCAAAAGCACAGGCCTACTTTTCACAGCCTTAGCTTATCTCCTACAATCCATACCTACAGTAAAGTCAAGCTCAGTCATGAAACGTTACTAAGGAGAGAGACTATGGAATGTGCTTCATTTCATAGTATCATAGAATAATTGCATTGGAGGCCATTGAGTCCAAACTCTTGCTCACTGAAGGAATCCAAATCAAAGCAGATCTGACAAATAATAATAATAATAATAATAATAATAATAATAATAATAATAATAATAATAATTATTATTATTATTATTATTATTATTATTATTATTATTATGTGTCAGAAATTATTCTGGGTTGAAAGGATTTTTGCAGAAGAAACTCCACTCAGGGAATCCCCAAATGAGGCTCCTTTCATGCCCCCAAAGGCTGGGACGGAGACAGGCACTCAATCTGTCATGCAGTACCCAGGTCTCAAAATGCCGACTTGCTGGCCTTCCAGCTAACAAGGTGAGGTTCTCAACTAGTGAGCCACCGCAGCCCTGACAATGACATCTGACAGATGATTCTCTAATTTTCTCTTGAATGTCTCCAGCGTTGGTGTGCTTACCACCCCTCAAGGTAATTGGTTCAGTTGTCATACTGCTCTAACGATTAAGACTTTTCACCCCCTGATATTCAGCATTTATCTGGATTCCTGAACTTGTAAAAAAGGGGAAAACAGTGGAAGAAAAGAAATTTTCACTAGAATGATGCCATACCTTCAGCGCCTTGCACGTTAGTTCCTCCAGGGTCATTGGGATTTGGAGGTCCAGCAGGTGGTTCATATCCTACTACCAAATCAATTGTTGCCTAAATCAGAAAAAAAAAATCACAAACATTATCCACAAAGTGATTGGACTCTTAGATGAAATTTCATAGCTACCTATTGGACCTCCTTGCATGTCCTATTAAGTTGGAAATGCTAAGAATTCCATTGTGTTGTGAATGAGCAGCCAGGCCAGAGTACTCTGGTTGTTTGCACCTACTTGGGTTTTCCTCCTTCAGGCTTGAAGCCAACAGGAGTAGCTAAACAAGCTAGAAAGTCATCAACCACTTCATCATCTCTGAGCAATTTGGCCCCTTGATCTCTTCATATGAAGGGACTGTGCTGGCTTAGAGGTTAAGACACTGAACTTGATGACTGGAAGGTTGGCAGGACAAGGGTATCAATGGCTATAATTATGGATACTTAAGAACAACCTCAGGGTTGGAGAGATAGGCAGGATATCTCTCAATGCCATTTCCAGGGAATCCTAAGCAGGTGAAGGCATCTCCTTGGGAATACCCTGAAGGAAATGGTGAGCCACAGTGTGAGACAGAATGCTGGACTGGATGGGCTGTGGCCTGTTCCAGCAAGGCTGTTCTTATGTTGTGTATGCATGCAGTTCAGCTGCTCATCAGTAGCGCAGCTAGCGGAGCATCACGTGGCTCCAATTCCTCCAATGGTAACTACCAGGGGAAACCTTCCTGCCACAGGTGAAACTATGTTAGGTACGCATTACGTCAGAAGGACGTCACCAAGACTGTAACCAATGGTGTGCCTATGGACCAAATTCAAATGTACTGTGCTATATATAAGGAGGCAAGGCTCCGCCATTGCCTCATGTACAGATTGACCATGTTACAATAAAGTAGTGTTTAGCCTGCCTGCCGGCTCATGCGCATTCAATCTGCCTACATCAAAGCAAGTCACCAGTTGTACACCCGAGTACCTGCACAACAGAGTGAGCTCCCATCTCTGTCCCAGCTCCTGCCAACTTAGCAGTTTGAAAGCAAGAAATTGCAAGTAAATAGGTACCACTTCGATGGGAAGGTAAACAGCATTCTGTGCTTTCCAGTGTCGAGTCATGCCTGCCGCATGTCCACGGAAACATCTACAAATGCAGACAGCACTGGCTTGTTGGCTATAAACAGAGATGAGCAGAGTCGGATACGACTGGCTTTCGAGCAAGGTTAACCTTTACCTCTCTTCATATGGCATGTACTATGCAAGCATGTAATACTCATCATATAATATGCAGACATTTTCCCCAAGTAGAGAATAGAACTATATCTGATCAACAGTGAGGAACTGTACAGCGTGAATATTGAAGCAGATAGGCAAATGATAGATTGGTAGACTGGGAGATTGACAGATTGACTCGTAGAATATTTTTATACGCATTAAGCATTATATATAAAGGTTAATTAAACAGGCAAAGCATCCTCTCTCTTGTGTTGCTTTCCTCATATGAAAACAAAGAGCCTCCTGGAGGTGTGGAGACTCTCCATTCAATTCTGAACCAGATTTTACATGATTTTAATTTCATGTAGAGTGCCATCAGACACACAGGATGTTCTTGCCTTAGATCAGAGGTGGGTGCCCAAACCTTTCAGGCTGCGGGCCAGCCACATGGTTCAGGGGGCTGGTCACTATGACCCATGGGCTAGATCTGGACTCCAATGCCAATTCATCTGGACCACAAAGTCCTCATCACTCCTGGAAGTGGAAATAAAAGGTCCCCGTCCGGGCGTGTTTTACTTCCGCTTCCAGGAGCGACAAGGGCTGGCATTTGAATTGGCATTGGGGGCCAGATCTGGCACATGGGCCATAGTTTAGGCACCCCTGCCTTAGATAAAGGTCTATTTGCAAAGTTAAGAAGGATGGAGTAGGACTACAGAACTTCCTTCCTCATCTTTTTTAGTTAAAAGCTATCTCTTATAATGTTAGTTCCTTCTGTGTCTCAAGCCAAATTCTTCCTCGCTTTTCATTCCTACTCATCTTTTGTAAACTATCCCTTCTTACAAAGTAAGAAGTCTACTCACTCCGGTATCCAGTCCTTTGTCATTTATCAGGGGAACAAGCTTGTATGGAAGAGACCGACTCTGTGTGCCTACAAGTTCCTTGAGTGCTACTGATGCTGTGCCAATTAACCTGAAAGACAAGAATAAAGTGATATGTTACCCAGGTGTCTGCTCAAAGTGTGAAAGAAAGGACAGGGCAGTACTTACTTCTGAACAATTGCTATGTTGTATTCGCAATGTTTCTGGAAGAAGATCGAATGTCAGGCTCCAAAAAGTAAGTGCTGAAAATGCACGTGGCCCAATTCATTTCATTACGTTATGAATCACAATTTATTTTGCTAATGTTTGTTTTCAAAAACTCCCAGGTCAAGAAGATTTTGGTTCCAGTTGAGAAACCTTCATCCATACAAATGCTTATTATAAATGCTTATACTGTATTGCTGTATATCAGGGGTTCCCAACCTTTTCAAGCTGGGGGCTGGGTCACACTCTCTCAGTCAGTTTCGAGGACCGGATGGTCATTTTGCCCTGCCTGCATGATGGGGGTGATCATTTTGTCCCAACAGCTTCAAAGGGGCTGCCATTTTGTTTCTTGAATGCCTTTGGAGGGATGGGGGGGGGCACTGTGGGCCAGATCCGGCTGGCCAAATGTAGTTTGGGAACTCCTGCTGTATATAAATGGTTATATGTAATATACATTTAAGTCCATCTGCCATGAACTTTTGGGACTCTCCTTTATAATTTGTTTGTACACCACCACTCCCTTCCCCAGCAGAACCCTACTCTCTTTGCCGCCGGGTAGGGACTTACGGGCCACCCTGTACTATCCATGCCTTATGTGCACCTTTTTTACTTCCACAACAGGAGCTACTGTGCTTTCATTGTTGGTAGGATCATTCCATTTTGGTTCAGTTCTAACAGAACTTAACCATAATGGCAGAATTACGGTTACAGACAGAATTACTGCCATTCAGGAAAGAACTCAAAACATGGTTGGCTGGCTGGCTGAGCAGGTGTGGGGTGTTGCTGGGGAGATGGCACCTGCCCGCTGCCTCATTTGAACTTCCCTCATTGCAGATGGGGTGGGCAGGCTTTTTAATGGTTTTAATTGGGTCTTTTAATCGGGTTTTTCTCCTGCCACCTAGAAGTTCGAAAGCAAGAAATTGCAAGTAGATAAATAGGGACCACTTTGGTGGGAAGGTAACAGCGCTCCATGCGCTCAGGTGTCTAGTCATGCCTGCCACATGACCATGGAAACGTCTGCAGAAGCAGACAGCGCTGGCTCTTCGGCTTTGAAACACAGATGAGCACTGCACCCTAGAGCTGGATACGACAGGCTTTCGAGCAAGGGGAAACTTTACCTTTACCTTTAATGGTTTTTTTTAATGTTTTTAGTATGAATGTTTTTATATTGTAAATTTGGTTGTGAGCCGCCCAGAGTCACCCAGGCGAGGGGGCGGCAATACAAATTGAAATGAATGAATGTATGTATGAATGAATGAATGAATAAATAAATAAAACAGATGTGATCACTGGGATTGAACTAAGGTTGATAGTTTAAGTTGACACTTTGCTTAAGCTGATTTTATTAGGAAATTGAAAGCTTCCTCTTACTTCCCCACAGAAGAGGCGGCAAAAGAGTACTCAAAGGATTTTTGGTTTTTTAAAGTCTTTGTAACCCAGGGCTGAATTGCGTTCATTGACAAGCCAAATCACCACTATGCCATTAGGAAATATTTTTTGCAGTATTTTTCTTACTCTTTTTTTCCTTTAAAGGGAGTGTGAGGTGGTCATTACTGGCACCTCTAGAATACCACCTGCCCTAGCCCTATGCCCCTTGGAAGGTCCATTAGTAATTGTAGTACCTGGACCTCAGGTGGCCACTGATATAGTAGCTGGTCTCATGTAGAAATGTGATGGATGCAGGAGATAGATGAGCCAAAGAGGTGGGAGATGAGGCTACCAGACAGATGGAGGACAAAAAGGAATGGAAGACAGAAATGGGACACTGACAACAAGGTCAGAGGAGGAAAAGGTGTGGGGCAAGTTTACTGAGAAGCTAGACCCCATCTTTTGCATTTTGGAATGGGAACTACATATATAGTATGTGTAAACCCCTTGTATGGAGGTCTCTGTAGCTAAGGGATGCAGGCAGAGGGCAAGAACACCTCTCTTTATTCCACTGGCATTGCCTTTCTGCTCCTCCAACTCATGGATACCTTGATGTCCCTACCCAACAAAGAGGCTGAAGGCACAAAAGGCAAAACCAGCACCAGAGGCATCTTCAGAAGGGGACAGAGAAGTATGGGCACTGATAAGTAGCCAGGTATGTAAGGTGTCCTTGAGAGGCATAGGATGGTTGGGATTCTGTCAAAGCCACAGAATCACCAACAGACTTTGGGTACCCTGAAACATTGTGCTTGAGGCTAAAACAGCTAAGCAACTTCAAACCTATTTTCTCTCTGTCAATCAGTTCTCTTTCCTTTTGCCTTGTGGCTGCATAAACTAGATAATGTATACAACATCCTTACATTACAGAGAGAAGATTGGCTTCTCTTGCATTCTCCAGGCTTGTGTGTCATGTGCTGTCAACTAGGAATCCACTAACAGTGACTCTAACAAGCCTTTCAAAGTAAGTGAAATATTTAAGTAGTAGTTTCAACAGTGCCACCCCCCTTTCCTGAATTCCCATGGCCATCCAGGAATTTGAACCTATATTTTCTGAGTCCTTATTCTGTCCATATACCACACTAGTTAATTCTTTGCAACTTACCTAAAAAAAAAATCAGGATAATTACATTCATGTAAAACTAGTTGAAAGAATGACAGAGCCAAATTAAGTTAGAGAAACAAAAGAGCAGCTCCATTCTCAGCTCTTGCTGTGATATTTGCATAATCTATTTTACAAGATTTCCATCTGCACTGGATCTTCTCCAGTTCAGACTTTATTGCTAAAGAAACAACAAAGAGCCTGGTTGCCCAATATTTGGTGTGGCAGAGATGGGCACCACGCAGCATGAGAAGGAACTATGGTACTACTGTTACCTTGTATAATACTTTCTTCAGCTTAATATCAGGCAACAATTTTCTTTCTACTTTCAGGACCCACTAAATCCCAACAAAGACAAACATATGTTTGGTAACCACATGCTACACAAGCAGGTCAGTTCAGCATGCCCCAGACCAATGCCTTCCATAAAACCTACCCTTACATGTGTGTTAAAAGCTTTTAGCTGGTTTTCCTCAAAGTTCTTCAGCAGTTTTGGATGGAGTCTTTCTGAGGGAGAGCATATCTGGCTTACAGGTGTATGTTGCCCACTGTTGTCTTATTTGATTGCTCATGCTGAAAATGCCAAAGCATTACATGGAAACCAGCCCTTATTGCAGCATGTAGAAGAATGCAGAAACCAGGCAATAATTTTTTAAAAATATTTATTTAATTTTAAGGCTCTACAAGAGAATTTATTATGACAACTATCTTTACTTTCCGGGTTCTCAAAAGTAACCGAGGTAGTGGCCATTTCACTACTTATAAAGGGGTGTAAAAGTAGACTAGCCTCCATGTGGTACATCCCGGGCAACATCACATAGTCATTGCTAAATAGTCTAACATTAGAATAAGATGAGACCTAACTGAGAGGTCAAGTCCTAGGCCCCTAAAATATGGGGTGCCTCAGGGTTCGATACTCTCTCCTCTCCTATTTAACATCTACATGAAGCCGCTGGGTGAGATCATCTGTTCCCACGGGGTGCGGTACCACCAGTATGCGGATGACACACAGTTGTACATCCCAGCCCGTGGGGACCCCAGTGATGCAGTCAAAGTCCTTTCCAGCTGTCTGGAGGCTGTTGGGGTCTGGATTGGGGCAAATCGGCTACAGCTGAATCCTAGCAAGACTGAGTGGCTATGGATAGGGGGTCCTGCGTTATCCCGGGAGCTACCATCTTTGGTTTTGGATGGGGCTGTTTTGCCCCAGACCAACCCGGTGCGCAACTTGGGGGTCCTCCTGGATTTGCTGCTGCTGCTAGAAGAACAGGTGGCGGCTGTGGCCAGGAGGGCCTTCGCCCAACTTTGGGTGATTCACCAGTTGTGCCCGCTCCTGGACCGGGACTCTTTGCTCATGGTCACTCACGCTCTGGTGACCTCCAGACTAGACTACTGTAATGCGCTCTACATGGGGCTGCCCTTGATGACCATTCGGAGGCTGCAGCTGGTCCAGAATGCCGCGGCCCAGGTGGTGATGGGGTGTGGACGTTATGCCCATGCCTCACCACTGCTTTTGGGGGCTGCACTGGTTACCAGTTTGTCTCCGGGTGCAATTCAAGGTGCTGGTTTTGACCTTTAAAGCCCTACATGGTAGTGGGCCAGGATATCTTAGAGACCGCATCGCCCTAAGGACGTCTGTCCGTCCAACCAGAGCGGACCGGAGGGGCTCTCTAATTGTGCCATCAGCCAGGGGGGCTCGCCTCTCTGGCACAAGGAGGAGGGCCTTCTCCGTGTCTGCACCGGCCCTTTGGAACCTCCTGCCTGTGGAACTGCGTCTCCAGATGGAGTTGTTGCAATTTAGGAAGGAACTAAAGATCTGGCTGGCGGGCCAAGTTTGGGGTGCGGGTGGGGATGGGGGTACCATTGGGTGGTTGGTATAGAGAAGTGTGCCTTCTCCAAAGGTCCCTTCGGTACTTGCGCACCTTTTAGGGGTGGGTTTTTAACTTTTAACTTTGTTTTATCATGTGTCTTTTTATGTATTTACTGTCCACTATGTAAACCACCCTGAGTTGGGTTGTACCTGAGTGGGCGGTATATAAGCGTGAAAAATAAATAAATAAAACTGTCGTGTATGGCCTCCGGGTCAAAAGCTAAGAAGAAGAAGTAATAGTAGTTGTTGTTGTTGTTGTTGTTGTTTGACATCGAGGCATATATAAGCAGAGTGAAATATGATCACTTAGCAATAGTATTCAAGATGCAAAGGCCTCATTTCGTCTTGTTTCAAAAAACCAACACTGAAAATGACTTCCCTTCCAAGATGGCAGTGGAGGATGCTGAACAGAGTGAGGACTGGTTGTGGTAGATGCAGAGCCACTCTGTTCACATGGGATGGAAGTCCTCTCCCCAATGTGACTGTGAAGAAGAAGACCAAACCATGGACCACATTATATTTAGGTGCCCTTTATGCATGTTTGGAGGCACATTGGAGGACTTTCATAGAGCCATAGATGAAGTCCTTCAATGGCTTTCAAACCTAGACATGGAACTCTTGTTAGGAGGGACAATTTGTGCTCATTGTATATACCAATATTAATGTAGACAACTGAAGTTCATCATACAATAAATAAATAAAAATACAGTGGTACCTCGCTAAAAGAGCATAATGCGTTCCATTGCGGGATTGCTCTTTAAGCGAGTTTACTCTTTAAGAAAAACACCACTGTAAGTGACCAATTATGACTTCTGGCGGGGGGGCGGGCGATTGTGAACCCTGATTTAGTTGTTAAGAGAGGCGACCATTCAGAGAAAATTCTGCTTTTTAAGTGAGTTAGTCTCTAAGCGAGGCACTCTTTATGCGAGGTTTTACTGTACTTATAAAACTCTGAACGTTATAAGCCATGTGCGTCTAGTGCAAAATTATTTCTTCCTGTCCACCTCATCATTACAGAATCCACATGGCTCTCAGCATAAGATCAAATTTGAACATGATACTATATGAGATGCTTCGTCCTCCATTCTGAGAGTCCACACCCCAGTTACAATAAAAGGAACAAAAAAGTCAGGTTCTGTATGTGAATGTGGGAGTCGGTCATTTCAAAATATGGGATAAAGAGGTGAATGCTATTTTAATAGATGTATTTAAAAATCTAAGGTGACAATCCTGGACTTAATTACCTGGGGGCACAGTAGGGCTTAATATCAGAGCAAATATGCATAGGATCACAGTTCATAAAAGATACATTGCTTAGCTTCAGGTTTATATTTGTCTCTGCCCCATAACGGCTGTTTTCTCAAATGAAAGGCTGATGTGCCACTTTTCCTTCTCTGTTGCTAGGTTACTAAACCATTAAATGTCTGGGGAAAAATGTGCACAAGTATGATTTTCTCCTTGAGGAATGTGATTATAATCACTTCAAATAAACTTTGGGCCAACTTACTTCCTGCGATGTGAAAATGCATTCTAGACTATGTAGCAGTAGGGATATTCTCCCAGCACTATACTTCACAACTTTAAGAACCTTTTCCCCAAAAGGCTTTAGTAAAATTATAGGTGCCCAAAAGTAAACTTGTATAACAGAGAACATATGTTTTCTCTTCTCCATTCCCTCTCTCCCAACTTCCTTTTAAGGGAAAACTCAGTCATGCAATCAGTGTCATAGATTACGCCTTCGGATCTTACTGTTCTAACATTAGGCAGCTAGGGCCTTTTAAAATGTTTGTGTAGTGACACAGAATTTTTGCTGCAACAACTAGACAGGAAGCCTCATCAGGTTTTAAGAAAAGATAAAAGTTTCTGCAAGTCCAAGCAAGTTCCAGTTCTATGAGAAGTGGGGAAATGCTGTGGTCTTGTTAACTTTTTAAAAAACAACAACACACATGCCATAACAATGAGTAAGTTTGCTGGCAATGCTCAGCTGCAAAGAAACATTTTACCAAGTTAAAGAGAAAAAAAACCAGGGTCTAAGGAAATAAGCAGAAGTAGAACTAAAATCCTCCACACCGCTTCCCTTCTCTCTCTCTGTATGGAATCCCTTCTACCTGCTCTGATTGGAACATAAATACCATTAGACTTGATTTCTCCTTTGTAAGCTCCATTTCTTTTTTTCTCCCCATGTTTAAGCCAGATGTGAAACTGCCAAAATGAAGCCACCTTTGGGGAGTTCATTCTATAGTTCCCTTCTCCTGACCTAATGCAAGAAAAATTAGCTGGCAACATAAGGTGGCTGTTGCCTGGCTGGGATATGTCCGATTGTGGTTCAAAAAAAAAAAATGCCACAATCTTTGAGGAGGTTCTATCTATGCATCCCTGCAAGTTCCACTGAAGAAAGGCACTGAAGAAACACCTGACCTGAGTTGCCACATTCTGCAGAAGAATATGATTTTTAAAATAGATAAAGTTATTACTTGGAGTGTTTCTGTGTGTCCAGGTGGAATTATCTGCCTCAGGACATAACAATTTAGCTGGCCATAGGTACTCTGTGCCTTGACTTGGTTGGTAGGGTACATAATTTACTACTCCACCTTTAAAAGCAAATTGTCTTAGACCAGGGTTTCTCAACCTCCTTCACCACAAGACCTCCTTTAAATAAATTTTGTGGCCGTGGACTACCAAGACTTAATTCTGGGGGCCAAGGGGAGAGTCACCCAACAAAGGTGAGGGTGCTGCTACCTCTCATGTGCATCAAGGCAGGTGTGTGTGTTTGGGGGGGGGGAGTATGAGAGGAGCATTGAGGGGAGGGGCTGTGGGAAAAGGAGGTACAATGCTTGCCATGGGCCAAACCAAATGTTTCTGGGCTGGATGTTCCCGACCCCTGCTTTAAGTCTTCATTGACCCCCTGGGATGACATTGAGGTCACCCAGGGGTCTGTGGGCCACAGGTTGAGAACCACCGTCTTAGACTATCTCTATGTAAGACTTCTCCTTTTTATAAAAAAAAATGCCACTGAAATTTTGTTCCTCATATCATTATTAGAGATAAATTAGAACTGTGTCCTCTTTCACATGTTGACAGCACATACTGAAGTGACTTGGGCATTGGACAAACAAAAGAGCACTTCCTAGTACATGTTTGTCTGGGGAAAAAGAGACACACAGCAACATGAAAGCTTACAGAAGAGAATGTATTCCTGAAAACTCTGAGCATTCAGGTGGCACTTTGCTCTATAAAAGAAAGCTACAGTCTGCTTTACACAGTTTTTTTCTCTTTGGGTATTCCCTCTTATTTCTGCTCAAAAACATCTAGAAGTAAGAATAGGTTGGAAATGTCCACAAGAATAGCCAGACATATTCTGGCTACAAAATCTATTACATTAAGGCACAAGCTTGGTACATCACAGCTCAGAAAATTACAATTTAATGTTAACTTTTCTGCATCTCCCAATGAAGGCAATGGTTGTTTGGACTTCAATTACCCGAAGCCTCGGTGTGATGCTAGACTCTCTTTTAAGCAGCACTGCCTGAATACCAAAGCCAATTATGATTATGTTGTTCTCAAGGAACAACATAATCAGGAAACTCACAAACTATACATGAGGAAGTCAACCATCCACACTGCGCACATCAGCTTTGGCCCTGAGCATCTATCTCTGTTATGCTGCTCCAGTATAGAATGCATCCACACGTGCAAAACAAGTTGACATCTTAATTAATTAATTAATTGACATCATAATTAATGAAGCCATGCATATAGTGACAGGATGCCTCAAACCTACACCAGTTGAGAAAACATACCCTCTTGTTGGTATTGTTCCACCTAAGATCAGGATAGAAGTAGCAGCAGACGCTGAGAGAACTAAGCAAGAGAATGACCCTTGACACCCTCTGAATGGATATGAGCCTCAAGTCCACTGGCTCAGATCCAGGAAGAGCTTTATGGCAAGAACAACCATTCTTCAGAGTACACAGAGCAAAACCAAATTAGAAGATGGAGGAAGAAACTCACTGGGCAAAGTACATCAATAAAGGAGGGTATAGCTGAAGATCTCAATCTCCCCTACGTCACTTGGAGGACCCTGAATAGGTTGAGAGTTTTTGGTGTATGAAAACCAAGACACAGGACACAGCCTCGGGCTGGGTTAACTCAGGTTTATTGCATGGTGGTCAGAGGGAACATGAGGTAATGGCGGATCAATCGCTCTTTATATACGGTAGTAACACATTTGAACGTGGCTCCAGGATAGCCCATTGGCTACTGTCTGCGTGACGTCATTGCTGGTCACGCCCTTCTTGTCCAGGTGTAGGTGGTGGCGGGAAACTTCCCGCGCTGTTGCCTTTTGATGAGTTTGGACCAAGAGAGCTTGGACGCTCGCTGCTGCCAGCTGGTGGTCATTAGCTCGCGTCCTATTACAGGGTTTATGTGATACAGCTGAAGGTTACATTGTTACCGGTTGGCAAGGTTACATTGGTTAAGATACATTGTTATCCATGTAGAAGATCACTCCATTAGAACACAACACTCCTCCCCCCTAGGATGAGACGAAGTCTCGAACGCAACACTCCCCCCCCCCTAGGATGAGACGAAGTCTCTCAGCCAAGATGGCTTATTTCGAACACGCTGGGGTCTCGATGCGGGCTGCCTTTCCCCGGGTGTGCTACCTTCTCTTTGTCCCCTGGTTTCCTGTCCTGTAATTGGAGAGGGAGACTCGTTAGCGACTTGCCGCGGCTCCGCGGCGTTGTTGGGAGGTGTGTGCTTTATTGGGGAAGAACCGGGGGCACTGAGGGCTAACGAAAAACCCCTCTTCTCGCTTGGATGGGTGGGGGAACACTCCCGAAAACCCCCCCGGCTCGCAAAATCAAAATCAGAATTAAATTCGGGGGCAGCGGTCGCGAACTCCTCTCCCCCTTCCCCGGCCTCTGATAGAACTGGCGTATCAAAAGGGTATGAGTCGGGGCCGCTGCTTTCCCCCCTTGTTTGGGACTGTTGTCCGTTGCTGTCTCCCCCTTGGGCTAAACGGGTGGGGGAGAACCCTAACGCTGAATCCTGTTGCTGAGCCCCACTGACCGGCCCCCCACTCACTCGGTGCCTAAGTTGGTCCGCGTGCCTCCTCCAGAGGAGACCGGTGCTAGTCTCGACCCGGTACGACACTGGCCCCGTCTGTTCCACAACCGTCCCTGGTACCCAGGCTGGACCTGCGCTGGCGTAGTTCCTGCAGTGAACAGGATCGCCGACGGCGAAACCTTTCGAGACTGCCAACCCTATGTTTTTTCCTTTATCCTCGACTCTCGTCGGGTCTAGCCTGGACAGGATCGTGGTCAGTTTTCGCCGCATCAACAGCTCTGCCGGCGAGTAACCTGACGCCAAGGGGGTCACCCTATACGCTAATAAAAACTGACATACTTGGTGATTTAGGTCCCCCGGGCCCATGCGCCGCAGCGCATCCTTTGTTGTACGCACCAGCCGTTCCACTTGGCCATTCGTGGCCGGGTGAAACGGCGCGGATGTGACATGCCGAATGGCGTTTGCCTCCATGAATGCCCTGAACTCAGCGGAGGTGAAACAACTAGCGTTATCGCTTACCAAAGTGTCGGGTAAACCGAACGTGGAAAAGACTCTCCTTAGTTGACTAATTGTAGTGGCGGAGGACGTGCTCTTTACTGGGATAACCTCCAGCCACTTGGAGAATGCATCTACCACCAGGAGAAAAATGGTTCCTCGGAACGGGCCAGCGAAGTCTACGTGCACCCTGGACCATGGCCCCCTTGCTGCGTCCCATTCCCTATGCGGGAGGCGGGCCGCCTCCGGTCGGGAGCCCTGGCATGCCTCACAAGTGCCGACCATGTGCTCAATGTCCGCGTCCAGCTGTGGCCACCAGAAGTAACTCCGGGCCAGCGCCTTGGAACGGACGATGCCCGGGTGGCCGATGTGCAGCATTTTAAGCACCCTCGGTCGCAGGGACGTGGGGACCACCACCCGCTGGCCCCACAAAAGGCACCCCCTCTCTAGGGACAGCTCTATTTTTTTTCGAAAAAATGGGTCGAATTCCGTACCCGGGGATGACGCCGGCCACCCCTTCTGTACCCATGAGCTAACTTTCTCCAGCGTTCTATCCTTGCCTGTCGCCCTGGCAATGTCGGCTGGTACGATTGGGGGTGAATCTAAAACTTCTATTAACAAGACCTGGTGGTCTCTCTCTGCCCTTGCCTGCTGGACGCCCGACAAGGGCAAAGGAGACCTCGAGAGTGCGTCTGCATGGCTGATCTCCTTTCCGGGCCGGTATTCCAACTCATGTTGGTATGCGTTGAGAAAGATAGCCCACCGCAGCATCCTTGGGGACAGGATCTGTGGCGTGGGCTTATTCGCAGTGAAAATTCCCAGCAAGGGCTTGTGGTCAGTCACGATTTTGAACGGCCGCCCATACAGAAAATCGTGAAATTTTTTGGTTCCCGCTACTATCGCTAATGCCTCCCTGTCGGTCTGTGCGTAATTACGCTCTGCTTGGGACAGGGACCTTGAATAAAACGCTATCGGGGCCTCCCTTCCATCGTCCAACACGTGGCAAAGCACCGCCCCCACCCCCACCGGGGATGCATCGCAGACTAAGACCACTGGCCGTTTGGGGTCGAAATGCGTCAGGATTGCCTCAGATGTTAGGAGCTGCTTCAACTCTTTAAACGCCCTTTCTTGCTCGTCACCCCACATCCATGTTTCCTCCTTCTTTAGCAAACGATGGAGTGGCTCGGCCACGGACGCCTTCCGTGGAAGGAAGGTATGGTAAAAATTGAGGAGCCCCAGAAATGACTGTAGCTCGGTTTTGGATGTGGGGCGAGGGGCGTTTTTGATGGCGGCTACTTTGGATTTGGACGGCTTGATACCCTCTGGCGTGACCCGAAACCCTAAGAACTCAACCTCAGTTTCGAAAAAAACGCATTTGTCTTTTCTCAGCCGCAGCCCCGCTTTCTCGAACACAGTCAGTACTTTATCCAATCTCTCTGCCAGTTCGGCCTCACTCCCCCCTGTTATCAACACGTCATCAAAATAAGGCAACACCCCCTCCAGCCCCTTCAGGAGGCGTTCCACAAGCGACTGGAAAAGGCCGGGTGCCGAGTTCACGCCGAACTGTAAACGCGACACCTGGAACGCCCCTTTATGTGTGACTATTGTTTGTGCCGCGGCCGTGGCGGGAGTTACCGGGAGTTGCTGATAGGCTTGTGCCAAATCGAGTTTAGCGAAACACTTTCCCCCATTCAGCCTGGCCAGAAGGTGGCTGACCACCGGCACCGGGTATGCATTAGGGCGGATCGCCTTGTTAATTGTACACTTATAATCAGCGCAAATGCGCACCTCCCCATTAGCCTTCAGAGCGGTTACAATTGGAGTTTCCCACTCCGCGGAATCAACAGGAATAAGAATCCCCTGGCCCACCAGTTTGTCCAGTTCCGCCTCTATTTTGTCCTTTAGTGCGAATGGCACCCTGCGCGGTTTGAGTCTTATCGGGCGGACCTCCGGGTCTAGGTCGAAGGCTACAGGGGGTCCCTTGAACTTTCCAAGTCCTTTTTTAAAAACGGCGGGATGCGCGTCGCACACCGCTTGTATTGGATCCACCCCCACTGTATGCACTCCCCCTATGAACAAACCTAAGGGCTGAAACCACTGCGTCCCTAGGAGGCTGCAACTTCCCCCTTTAAGGACAACTAGGGGCAGTTCCGCAGAATGTCTCTTAAAATTAACCCGAAATTTCCCAATCCCCAACACTGGAATGCTGTTCCCCTGTACGTCTCGCAGCGTGGACCTCAGCGTTTTAAGTTTGGGCCGCACGTGGGGGTCGATTTTCAAGAACTCTTTCTGGGGAATTATAGAATAGGAGGACCCCGAGTCGATTTCCATCATGATAGGGGCCCCTTGTACTAGTACCTCAACGAAGTAATGGAACCGTCCCGCGGACACGCTGAACACAGGAGCGTCGTCCTCGCTGTCGCCCGAGATGCGGCCCACGCCGTCCTGCTTCCTCGTGGTCTGGGCGCCATCTTTGGACCTCGCTGGACGGTCCGGTCTGGTCGAACGGTCTTGCGACTGCCTCCGGCCCTCCTTCCGCTTTCTGCATGCCTTGGCGATGTGCCCCCGATGACCGCAGGTGTAACACTCGGCTTTTCTGAATGGGCACCTCGCGCGCTCATGGGCCGCTCCGCAACCATCGCAGCGGCGCCCCCCCTTTCGGACCTTCTGGACCTCCTCGCCGTCGCTGCCTTCCGTGGACGACTTCGAGGCCCGTCGGGTTGCGTGCACCGACTGTCCGGACTTTCCGTGCACCGAATTTTCCGCTTTGCCGGCTCCAGGACGCCACTCACGCCACTGATGCATCTCGTCCACTCCAGCATTCGTGGATTCCGCGGCTTCCGCGGCCTCTACAACCTCTGCCAGCGTGGGTGGTGGCTCCTTGTTCATCAAACTGCGCTGCACCTCCTTGTCCTTCAGGCCACACAGAACTCCGTCCCTGAGGGCCATCTCTAGGTTGTCCCATCTGCAGGGGGCGGCGGCTATTCTCATGGCTGTTACGAATGCCTCAACCGACTCATCCGGCGCTTGGACTCGCCTCCAAAACGCGCTCCGAGCGGGAAACATTGCCCTCGAGGGTCGGAAACGCTCACGCAGCAGCTTCATGATGTCATCGGCTTTGAAATCGCTCACCTTCTTCGGTGCAATGATGCCCACCAGCGTTCGCTTGGTTTCTATCCCAAGCATTCTGGTGAGGATGGCCCTCTTCCTCTCCTCGTCGTCTTCTTTGACTTTGAGTTCCACCAGTGCCGCCTGGAAGTCCATCTCAAAAAGCTCCCAGTCTTGCGGTTTGGTGATGTTGAACCCGCTCTGTGCCCTGGCTCCTTGGGGATCCATCATCCCACCTTCGTCGCCAATTTGGTGTATGAAAACCAAGACACAGGACACAGCCTCGGGCTGTGTTAACTCAGGTTTATTGCATGGTGGTCAGAGGGAACATGAGGTAATGGCGGATCAATCGCTCTTTATATACGGTAGTAACACATTTGAACGTGGCTCCAGGATAGCCCATTGGCTACTGTCTGCGTGACGTCATTGCTGGTCACGCCCTTCTTGTCCAGGTGTAGGTGGTGGCGGGAAACTTCCCGCGCTGTTGCCTTTTGATGAGTTTGGACCAAGAGAGCTTGGACGCTCGCTGCTGCCAGCTGGTGGTCATTAGCTCGCGTCCTATTACAGGGTTTATGTGATACAGCTGAAGGTTACATTGTTACCGGTTGGCAAGGTTACATTGGTTAAGATACATTGTTATCCATGTAGAAGATCACTCCATTAGAACACAACAGAGTTGGAGTCCCTAAATGCAAGACCAACATGCTCAACTGGAGACTGCTGGTGGATAGTGTGAATGTGGGATGACACAGGGTCCAGCTCGTTTACTGGTCTGCCGATTGCTGCCAGAGACATGCACTGATGAGGACTTGGGTTTGGGCAACAACAAAGGGAAGAAAGTGACTTCAGTTTGGCAGTCAGGGGTTTGATTGGGACACAAAAGAAGAAGACCAGAAGCCCAAGTCAGCAGAGCTGCTGATCAAGGCTTCTGCGAATTGAAGTCCAAGAACATCTGGGGGCCCAAGGTTGAGATACCCTGGAGTAGACACTATACAGTGAGAGACCAGAATGGCTCCTAATTGTTCTCTGAAGGAAAGTTACCTAACAGTTGAACTTGAAATAAGAAAGACAAGTACTCAAAGCTAGGGTTTCAGCTATACCCCCTTGGTCTGCCTCCAGGCAGGGGGACAAATCTCAAGTACTGCAGAAAAAAGCACTTCAGAAGAAGTTTGATTTTCAAGTATGAAGTAGCTTTAAGGCTGGAAATCCATCTCCATCAATTCTAGTGGCCACCAGGGTTGATTGTCTCAAAACAAATATCTTTCTAATGTACATGATTCAGCAATATCATGCACCAAAAAGCCAGTAGTGAGAATAAAATATGGGGAAGAGTGCTGGCAAGGGTATAAAACTGATCTGCAAGTACCATCTGGAACAAAGCAGGGGGTGGAACACAAGTACCATGACTCATAAACCTTATGATGCTGAGAATAAAGAATGTAGCCCAACCTCTGGTTATTTCCATATATCAAGTTGTTTTTAAAATTAGAAGAATTGGTCAGGCTATATTTTTCATATTTCTAACTATCTCTGGTTAGCTAGCAAACCTTGTTGTAACCAATGCCAATAAATAAATGGATGATTTTTGTACAAGAAATAGCAATGGGAAGAACACTTTTTCCCCAGAAGGTTGTTGGTTGTTCACTCATTATTTATACTTTGCAATGGATAACGTGCAGCCAACTCCCCATGCCTAAATAGAAGAACTAATATTTACAATGAGTTGCTTTGGATCATCATGTGAAACACAAACAAAACTACAGCTGATAAGTGCAAATACACAGTCAAACCAAATGGGATCTGGTTTTACTTGAGAAGCGCTTGAAATCCAAGTTTAGAAGCTAGGTTGTGCATGTTTCAGAGTTCAGAAAGGAATCAATCCACTTTTATGATCTTATGAGCATTCCTGGTCAATAATATCCATCACCTAACTAATTTACCCTAGTAATAGAAGTAGCTCTCTTCATATATACACACTACTCAAGTAGAAATAAAGGAACAACAAAAAATTCCATCTCTGCACTTCCTTAAGTAAACATATTCTAAGATCCAAGGCATTGCGCTTCATCTATTCTACCTCTCATGTGCGTGCATACTCACACTTATTTCTAGGGGAACAGAACTCTGCCATTCCTGTCAATCAATCAATCAGTTTAATTTATATCCCGCCTTCCTCTGCCAAGGCCGATTCCTGTCGGCATTTCTATTCACCACACCACACGTTAGTGCTTGGAGACATGTTGAAGCGGCCCAAAAGCACTTCAGCACATGCACAGGTTTCTGATAGGTGCTCTTCTGTCCCAAGTGAGTTGGTGTCTTCTGTTTAACTAAACTTTAAAGTTGTAAGGTTTTGCTCAAAATCCAGTTGTATAGCCAAAGAGCCAGCACTGTCTGCATCTGCAGACGTTTCCGTGGACATGCGGCAGGCATGACTAAACACTGGAGTGCACAGAACACTGTTTACCTTCCCACCAAAGTGGTATCTATTTATCAACTTGCAATTTCTTGCTTTCGAACTGCTAGGTTGGCAGAAGGTGGGACAGAGACGGGAGTTCACTCCAATAAGCAGCACTTGGGTCTCAAACTGAAATATGGGCACATGGCAGCACACTAGCCGAGCACTCTAGCCCAGCACTCTAGCACCATCACACTTTAAGTTATTTCCCATAGCACATACATAGAACATGCAATCAAAAAGCAGGAATACTCAGAGTGCCCAGAGATGGGTGCAGCAGGATTTGCAATAATAATTACAAGTCTATTATCCAGTACATGGTTGGAGGGCAGGTTGCCACAACAACTACCAGAAATAAACTGCCAAAGTATCTGGGAAAGGTGGAGGCACAGGTAAGGTTGGAAAAATATAGATTGATTTTGTCATATCATACATAACAAAAACTCAGGTGATGACACACTCATCTCAACAGCAAAACAACATGGAATCAGCATACATACATTGTGTCCCAATGTAATTTTGCAGATTGCATTTTTACCAACATGAAACATTCTATGAACAATGGAAAATCATGGTAATACTGTAACCAGGACAAGCTACCATCTGGATTCTCCCAGTGTCTACACATGAGTAAATATGTATCAATAGGACTGTGCTGTCACAATATGTAACAAGTAGTTTAAAACAGAATGATTAAGTATACTAAAACCACTAAAATAATGAAAATATTATGTCATTCAGCAGGGATTAAAAGCCTGGAAGTGGCAAGAAATTGTCTTTCTTCTTCTGAACGGGACAGTTTGTGTTTTAAAATGAGTTACAAGAAAAGAAAATGACAATTGCTTACAGGAAATTCCTCTCTGACTATCATTGCTTGGTCAATGTCTACTTCCTAGAAATATTTTTTTTTTACATATGAATCACAAAGTAAGTGGGAAAACAGAAGAGAAATCAACCATCTTTATTTTTTCCATCTCATTTCCTGAAGCAAAGTTACACAAAGGTAACTGTTTTACTGCAGTCTTTTACATAGGTTGCTTTGTTCCGCCCGAAATCTCTTTACAACATGTGTACTCGAATGTATTCGACTTGTCAGTAAGTTCTTAGTTCATAGCATTTTCTCTTATATAAACACACCTCCTTATCAGGCTTGATAACTATTGCAAACTCTAACTTTATATCTAAAGAAGTCTGTTTGTTTCTTCTCCAACCTGCTTTCTTCGACAGTCATTTTTTCAAAATTTCTGCTGAGCCAACCTAACCCCAAATTCTCTATCCTCCTTAGTTTTAACCTTCCCCAAGACAGCATTGATACACTAATAGTACAATCCAAACACAAATTTGGGCCAGCAGTGAGGGTTTCGAAATAGGGAGAAGCCTCTTCTGCCGGCAGAAATTCTCTTTTCCCAAGAAAAACACTCATGTGCTTGGAGAACAATATCCATGCAACAACTTTGTTGACTAAGATCTGTCAGTGAAATGTCCCAAGGAGAGACAAGATGAAGAAGGAGTTGAGATAGATTAGAGCCAAACTTTCTCCAGCCAAGAGAGACAGCCACTAGGCTAGCACAAAGTTAAAGGTAAAGGTCGCTCTTGCTCGAAAGCCAATCATGTTCATCTCTGTTTACATCTCTGTATACATCTGCAGACTTTTTCATGGACATGTGGTAGGCATGACGAGACACCAGAGTGCACGGAATGCTGTTACTTTTCCCCACCAAAGTGGTACTTATTTATCTACTTGTAATTTCTTGCTTTCATATTGCTAGGTTGGCAGGAGCTGAGACAGAAAAAAGGAGCTCACGGCGTCATGCAGCACATGGGTTTCAAACTGCTGACCTGCCGACCTCCCAGTTGTCAAGTTTAGCATCTTAACCACTAAGCCAGTGCAGTCCAAAGCACAAAGTTAGGCCAAGGTAAAGACAGCACTAAGTAACTTTAACTATCCTTTAAACTGGAAAGAATTTGGATTCAAAAAACTTTAACTGGGCTAATGTCAGTTTGAAGTGGTGGAAAGTTAGGGAATATGAAATACAAAATGGTCTAGTGCAAGGGTGGCCAACCTTTTTACACCATGGGCCTGACCATGCCCCTGGACAAGTTAGTGGGCCTGACCATGCCCCCCGGGAGTGGCACATTTACGGCTGTTGTAAATGCACCCACTTCCGTGTTTATGATAGCTGCAGGTGTTTGTACATGCATGGGTGCATTTTACAGCTGACATAAACACGCCCATTTCCACTTCTGGGTGCAGTGGAGGTGGAGGTGGGCCAGATGGAATGGCATTGCAGGCTGGGTCTGGCCCATGGGCCGTAGGTTGGGAACCCCTGGTCTAGTGATATATCTGAACACTTGCAGTTCAGGTGTTAAATCCAGCATGTCTCATTTCATACGTGCTGCAGGAGATGGTTCCATGATCATACTATGTGGGTCACTTCATGGCAAGCTGAAATTCACCTTAAACAAATCCATGCTAGTGGTATTTTTCCTGCTTCAGGGGAAAATGCATTCTAGGATACAAGTTGCAGCTGCCACCACCACCGCCGATATCTGAACTTTCCAGAACTTAACAAATTCAGCCACTCACATTAATTGCAAATTTTTGAGATTTAAAGTTTAAAATTCATTTTTAAAAAAGAAAGTATACTTCCTACATACTTATTTTGTCCAATAGTTTCAAAATCTTTCACAATAATCTGCAGGGATGATGAAAAATCCAGAGAAATTCCTTTCAAATCGAACTCAAGAATCTGTGCAAAAAATAAATAAGTAAGAATAACCTTTATATCCGATCCAGGAACAGGATACCATAATGTAAATCAATCAGCAAATTTTATATTTCAAACATAAGGATTTTAAACATTTTTAAATCAGTAATACTGCCAGATTGATATTTCTAGATTTCATTCATACCCAGGTATCTAGCTTCAAAGTGCTTTAACGAGACAATCCTATACATGTCTACTCAGAAACTAGTTCCATTGAATTTAATGGAAGCTAGTCCCAGATAAGTGTGTAGAGGAGTGAGACACCAGAACATTTACTCATGGCCTGTTCAAACAATCTCTAATGAGTATATTAATGGCAACATATTAATTATATGTGGCTTGTCAAGCAAGAGACACCTGTGGAAATCAATATATATATATATATATATATATATATATATATATATATATATATATATATATATATATATATATATATATATATATATATATATATATATATATATATATTTTCAGAATGTTATTAGACTGGTGCTGATCTAAAAATACCTGAGATCTAAACAGATCCAAACATGCTAGGCATACTCTAGTATTAACTAGATTACTGTTTACACAAACAGAGGCCAGAAAGGAGTAACATACATCAAATGAATCAGAAGACTTACGAAAAAGGATCATGGTCACATAGACCATTCCTTAATTTTAATGAATATATGATTAATGAAGCATATAATGCTTAGAAGTGAACCTATTGAATTTAATGAGACATACATCTGAGTAAGCAGGTCTAGGATTGGGTTTTTAACAAGAATTATTTCAACATTTATTCCTGCTGCATTCAAATTGAGAGTTAAGCTAAATATCACATTTGGGGCATCTTTCCTATTAGCATACAGTACAATAGTAGCAGAGAGGAGGGATCATAACTCTTGAGAGTGTAGAAGGGGGCAGAATTTAATATTTTCTGTAACAAATAACACTTACTCATTATTAGTAAAGGTAAAGGTTTCCCTTGCTCGAAAGCCAGTTGTATCCGACTCTAGGGTTCAGTGCTCATCTCTGTTTCAAAGGCAAAGAGCCAGAGTTGTCTGCTTCTGCAGATGTTTCCTTGGTCATGTGGCAGGCATGACTAGACACCGGAGCACATGGAATACTATTACCTTTCCACCGACGTGGTCCCTATTGATCTACTTGCAATTTCTTGCTTTCGAACTGCTAGGTTGGCAGGAGCTGGGACAAAGATGGGAGCTCATTCCGTCCTGCAGTAGTCGGGAATCGAACTGCTGACCTTTCGCCTCCCAATCAGGGTCTTAGCCAATTGAGCCACTGGCTAAAATCCTGTTGTTTTTTATGCAAGCAGAAGGCAAAGGGGAAAGCATCCACTCATTGGGGTACTCGAAAAAAGTCTCCTTGAAGATTGTGGTATTTTGAACCACAATCAGGTGTGCCCTGGTAATGGTGATCTTGTGTTACCGACTAATCTTTCTCACGCTAGTTCAGGCAAAAGGAAATGCAGAATGAACTGTTCAAAAGGTGCCTTCATTTTGGCAGTTTCACATCTGGCCTAGACATGGAAGAAGAAGAAATCCACTCATTCCATGCCAGTCCCTGGTGCAATTCCCAAGGACGAACCATGCCAGCAGATATGTGTATTTACTCCAGCAGGGACTTGTTGATTGCTGCTAGAAATAAGTGGATGTTATTCTTTTTGTTTGCCACAACAGCAACAAATACAACAGGATGTCAGCCATTCTTTGGAAGGGACATTTGAGGTCATTTCTGGTAATTTAAGATTGGTGATTTATACAAGACGCTGACTGGGAGGCGGAAGGTCAGCAGTTCGATTCCCGAGTACTGCAGGACAGAATGAGCTCCCGTCTATGTCCCAGCTCCTGCCAACCTAGCAGTTCGAAAGCAAGAAATTGCAGCAGTGGGAAGGTAACAGCGTTCTGTGTGCTCCGGTGTCTAGTCATGCCTGCCACATGACCACGGAAATGTCTGCAGAAGCAGACAGCGCTGGCTCTTCAGCTTTGAAACAGAGATGAGCACTGAACCCTAGAGTCAGATATGACTGGCTTTTGAGCAAGGGAAACCTTTACCTTTATTAAGTTAAATTATAATACTTGCTGTAGTGAAATGCCCCTATCTTAGCAGGATTCTGGTTGTGTGTGTCTGAATCAGGCACATACCACACACAGGAGATTTTATAAGATTCAGTTGTAGTTTGGTAAAACCAGTTTCAGTCGTATGAGGGAAATAAAATACAGTAAAACCCCAACTTACAAATGCCTTGAATTACATAAAATTCGACTTACATAATGATTTTGTGCTAAAACCATGTCCTGATTTGAGCGATTTCCTATGGGTTTGCTTCGAGTTGCATAAAGATTCTTTTTCCTATGGGTTTGCTTCGAGTTACGTAAAGAATAATTTCCCTATGGGTTTGCTTCGATTCACATAAAAATTCCATTTTTCCTATGGGTTTGCTTTGAGTTATGTAAAAAAATAATTTTTCCTATGGGTTTGTTTCGAGTTACAAAAAAAATGATTTAAGCAAAAGCCTACGGAATGGACTTTTTTTTGTAAGTAGGGGTTTTGCTGTACAGTGATTAACTACAAAATACCTGCACTTTGAAACAGCAATGGCTGAAATAAATCAATGCAAATATAACTGCAGATTAAAAAATGAATGAGGTTTCTAATGGTAATCTCAACTCAATTTAGCAATATGAAACCTTAGTTTTCTTCCACTCATTATAAAACCACTGCCTCTATGGTCCTCAAGTAAATCAATATTGAGGTAAGGTAAAGTGAAGGAAAAGGTCACCTGGCCCTTGCTCAAAAGCACATCATATCCAACTCTAGGACTATCTGCATCTGCAGATGTTTCTGTGGATATGTGGCAGGCATGACTAAACACCGGAGTGCATGGAACACTGTTTACCTTCCCACTGAAGTGGTCCCTATTTATCTACTTGCAATTTTTTGCTTTTGAACTGCTAGGTTGGCAGGAGCTGGGACAGAGATGAGAGCTCACTCCATTGTGCAGCACCCGGGTTTTGAACTGCTGGCCTGCTGACTTTCCAGTCATCAAGTTCAGTGTCTTTCTTAACCACTAGGCTACTGCAGTCCAAATATTGAGGTAGTCCTGTGCAAATTAGTCCACTGAAATAAGTGACAACTCCCCATCCCTTTAACTTTGCACCTACATCAGGTGCCCCACCCCTGTTGAGGGATTTATGCTCCACATAATTCAATTTCTTTCACATTTATTTGCACAGTTGACCATATTTACTTAACATTGCAGAACATGTCACAGCAGCAGAGTCAGACATTATGGAACACAGAGAGAAAGAGCAACCCAGATGCTTTCTCCTGTATTGGGCTCAAACAAAACGTTTTCATTTTCAACTGAGGTGAAATAAACAGAAATTCTGTTTCTGGATACAATGACACAAAGAAAACAGGAAGCAGACACAGGTAGTATGCCATATTGTCAGAGCTGGCCTCAGGCATTTTGGTGCTAAAGCAGCTAATGGCATTTCTCCCCCTCACTGAGGGATTACTCAAAGCATGCTAAGCATGAGACAGAAAAACCCCACAAGCACTTTTCCACACCCATTCCAGTAAAATTTGTTGCTCTTTAATGACATCCAAAATCTGCCATTTACCCTGCCTAACGGTAGGGGAGTGTTGGCTTATCGCTTCCTTGTTCCATAATGTCCAGAGCTGTGCGCCAGGACACAAGGCCCAGCTTTCCCACACAAACGATGCCTGCTCATGTACTATAGAAGCCAAAGTAAAAGGTGTCAGTCACCTCATTCCAAACTGGGTTGAGTTCACTATCGATTTTCTTTGTTTTCTGTTTTTGATCTAGAAACAAACAAAAAGGTGCTTAGTTTATGCGAAAAATGCTTAAAAATACATCAGTCATGGAATATATCTTCTTCATGCAGCCAAACAATGGTATGAACTGATCAGACTAGCCCTTGTTGCAAGAGTGCCTTCCATAAAGATTTTGATCCTTTGAGTATACTATATATATACACTGACAACTGTCTTTTACATACACACTTCAATATATATTTTTTGTCAGCATGAATTTTGATGTGTCTGTGGCAAAGCTTTTGTTTGAGTGCTCTGCTGGAGACACACCCTTATGGCTCTGTTGCCATAAGCAATGCTGTGGTAATTTATTGTGCAATTGCCCTAACTGCACCCACAGATTCAGTTACTGACTTCCCCAGAAAAGGTTGGTACAGTATTTGAATTTTTGGAGACCAGCCAGCAATGCTGATTTAGTGGGAGGAAGGGAATACATCAGCCCAGAGACAAAGTCAGACTCCCAATCATCCATTTAAGAGGGGCTGTGGTGGCTCAGTGGTTAAGAAGCTTGCCTTGTTAGCTGGAAGGCTGGCAAGTTGGCAGTTCGAGACCTGGGTCCTGCATGAAGGATTGAATGCCCATCTCTGTCCCAGCTCTTGGGGACATGAAAGGAGCCTCATTTGGGCATTCCCTGAGCTGTGTTTCTTCTGCAAAAAATTTTTCAACCCAGAATAATTTCTGACACAAAATTATTTATTATCTGTCTAAGGACATGTCAATGGAGCTTCAGTCTAGTGCTCCATGTGAATTTAGTGACAGTAATTTGAGGCTAGATTGAGAGTTCATCAAAGCAGCATATATGGCATTTCTTAATGGTAGTAATTAATATTTTCTATCTGCTATTTAAATGTGTAATTTGCTTTCAAAGAATTTGTGGTTGACTTTATATAACCCAAATAATGTTGTTCTGTAAGTCTTGACCCCTGTTCAGGCACTTGGTAATCCAATTAAATGAAACACATGAAGAAGGAAATGTACTAGTCTTGTCCCCCTTCCTCTGGTCATTGGCTTCTTCCTATAGAAAGCAATAGGCTGAAGAGGAAAGCCCCCAGCATGCAGAGAGGCTCTCCACATGATTAAAATATGGGGGTGGGGGGTGGGTCATAATTCTCAGAAATGTGGGAAAACTCCACACATAGAGAATGGAAACTTCCCTCTTGTTGTGTCCTAATGGTTTAACCTTCCACATGGATAACAATGTATCTGAACCAATGTAACCTTGCCTATGGGCAACAATGTAACCTTCAGCTGTATCACATAAACCCTGTAATAGGACGCGAGCTAATGACCACCAGCTGGCAGCAGCGAGCGTCCAAGCTCTCTTGGTCCAAACTCATCAAAGGCAACAGCGCGGGAAGTTTTCCCGCCACCACCTACACCTGGACAAGAAGGGCGTGACCAGCAATGACGTCACGCAGACAGTAGCCAATGGGCTATCATGGAACCACGTTCAAATGTGTTACTACCGTATATAAAGAGCTATTGATCCGCCATTACCTCATGTTCCCTCTGACCACCATGCAATAAACCTGAGTTAACCCAGCCCGAGGCTGTGTCCTGTGTCTTGGTTCTCATACACTAAATTGGCGACGAAGGTGGGATATGGATCCCCAAGGAGCAGCCAGGGCACAGAGCGGGTTCAACATCACCACACCGCAAGACTGGGAGCTTTTTGAGATGGACTTCCAGGCGGCGCTGGTGGAACTCAAAGTCAAAGAAGACGAGGAGGAGAGGAAGAGGGCCATCCTCACCAGAATGCTTGGGATAGAAACCAAGCGAACGCTGGTGGGCATCATTGCACCGAAGAAGGTGAGCGAATTCAAAGCAGATGATATCATGAAGCTGCTGCGTGAGCGTTTCCGACCCTCGAGGGCAATGTTTCCCGCTCGGAGCGCGTTTTGGAGGCGAGTCCAAGCGCCGGACGAGTCGGTTGAGGCATTCGTAACAGCCATGAGAATAGCCGCCGCCCCCTGCAGATGGGACAACCTAGAGATGGCCCTCAGGGACGGAGTTCTGTGTGGCCTGAAGGACAAGGAGGTGCAGCGCAGCTTGATGAACAAGGAGCCACCACCCACGCTAGCAGAGGTTGTAGAGGCCGCGGAAGCCGCGGAGTCCACGAATGCTGGAGTGGACGAAATGCACCAGTGGCGTGAGTGGCGTCCTCGAGCCGGCAAAGCGGAAAATTCGGTGCACGGAAAGTCCGGACAGTCGGTGCACGCAACCCGACGGGCCTCAAAGTCGTCTACAGAAGGCAGCGACGGCGAGGAGGTCCAGAAGGTCCGAAAAGGAGGGCGCCGCTGCGACGGGTGCGGAGCGGCCCATGAGCGTGCGAGGTGCCCATTCAGAAAAGCCGAGTGTTACTCCTGCGGCCGTCGGGGGCACATCGCCAAGGCGTGCAGAAAACGGAAGGAGGGCCGGAGGCAGTCACAAGACCGTTCGACCAGACCGGACCGTCCAGCAAGGTCCAAAGATGGCGCCCAGACCACGAGGAAGCAGGACGGCGTGGGCCGCATCTCGGACGACAGCGAGGACGACGCTCCAGTGTTCAGCGTGTCCGCGGGACAGTCCCATTACTTCGTTGAGGTACTAGTACAAGGGGCCCCTATCAGGATGGAAATTGACTCGGGGTCCTCCTATTCTATAATTCCCCAGAAAGAGTTCTTGAAAATCGACCCCCACGTGCGACCCAAACTTAAAACGTTGAGGTCCACGCTACGAGATGTACAGGGGAACAGCATTCCAGTGTTGGGGGTCGGGAAATTTCGGGTCAGTTTTAAGAGACATTCTGCGGAACTGCCCCTAGTTGTCCTGAAGGGGGGAAGTTGTAGCCTCCTAGGGACGCAGTGGTTTCAGCCCTTAGGTTTGTTCATAGGGGGAGTGCATACCGTGGGGGTGGATCCAATACAAGCGGTGTGCGACGCGCATCCCGCCGTTTTTAAAAAAGGACTTGGAAAGTTCAAGGGACCCCCTGTAGCCTTCGACCTAGACCCGGAGGTCCGCCCGATAAGACTCAAACCGCGCAGGGTGCCGTTCGCACTAAAGGACAAAATAGAGGCGGAACTGGACAAACTGGTGGGTCAGGGGATTCTTATTCCTGTTGATTCCGCGGAGTGGGAAACTCCAATTGTAACAGCGCTGAAGGCTAATGGGGAGGTGCGCATTTGCGCTGATTATAAGTGTACAATTAACAAGGCGATCCGCCCTAATGCGTACCCGGTGCCGGTGGTCAGCCACCTTCTGGCCAGGCTGAATGGGGAAAGTGTTTCGCTAAACTCGATTTGGCTCAAGCTTATCAGCAACTCCCTGTGACTCCCGCCACGGCCGCGGCACAAACGATAGTCACACATAAAGGGGCGTTCCAGGTGTTGCGTTTACAGTTCGGCGTGAACTCGGCACCCGGCCTTTTTCAGTCGCTTGTGGAACGTCTCCTGAAGGGGCTGGAGGGGGTGTTGCCTTATTTTGATGACGTGTTGATAACAGGGGGGAGTGAGGCCGAACTGGCAAAGAGATTGGATAAAGTTCTGACTGTCTTCGAGAAAGCGGGGCTACGACTGAGAAAAGACAAATGTGTCTTTTTCGAAACTGAGGTTGAGTTTCTAGGGTTTCGGGTCACACCAGAGGGTATTAAGCCGTCCAAATCCAAAGTAGCCGCCATCAAGAATGCCCCTCGCCCCACATCCAAAACCGAGCTACAGTCATTTCTGGGGCTCCTCAATTTTTACCATACCTTCCTTCCACGGAAGGCGTCCGTGGCCGAGCCACTCCATCGGTTGCTAAAAAAGGAGGAAACATGGATGTGGGGCGACGAGCAAGAGAGGGCGTTTAAAGAGTTGAAGCAACTCCTAACATCTGAGGCAATCCTGACGCACTTCGACCCCAAACGGCCAGTGGTCCTAGTCTGTGACGCATCCCCGGTGGGGGTGGGGGCGGTGCTTTGCCACGTGTTGGACGACGGAAGGGAAGCCCCGATAGCGTTCTATTCAAGGTCCCTGTCCCAAGCAGAGCGTAATTACGCACAGACCGACAGGGAGGCATTAGCGATAGTAGCGGGAACCAAAAAATTTCACGATTTTTTGTACGGTCGGCCGTTCAAAATCGTGACTGATCACAAGCCCCTATTAGGAATTTTCACTGCAAGTAAGCCCACGCCACAGATCCTGTCCCCAAGAATGCTGCGGTGGGCTATTTTTCTCAACGCATACCAGCATGAGTTGGAATACCGGCCCGGGAAGGAGATCAGCCATGCCGACGCACTCTCGAGGTCTCCTTTGCCCTTGTCGAGCGCCCAAAAGGAAAGGGTAGAGAGAGATCACCAGGTTTTGTTAATAGAGGTTTTAGACTCACCCCCAATAGTACCAGCCGACATTGCCAGGGCCACCGGCAAGGACAGAACGCTAGAGAAAGTTAGCTCATGGGTACAGAAGGGGTGGCCGACGTCGTCCCCAGGTACGGAATTCGACCCATTTTTTCGAAAAAAAATAGAGTTGTCCCTCGAGAGGGGCTGCCTTTTGTGGGGCCAACGGGTGGTGGTTCCTACGTCCCTGCGATCGAGGGTACTCGAACTGCTGCACGTCAGCCACCCGGGCATCGTCCGGTCCAAGGCGCTGGCCCGGAGTTACTTCTGGTGGCCACAGCTGGACACGGACATTGAGCACATGGTCGGCACTTGTGAGGCATGCCAGGGTTCCCGACCAGAGGCGGCCCGTCTCCCGCATAGGGAATGGGACACAGCAAGGGGGCCATGGTCCAGGGTGCACGTAGACTTCGCTGGCCCATTCCGAGGAACCATTTTTCTCCTGGCGGTGGATGCGTTCTCCAAGTGGTTGGAGGTTATCCCAGTAAAGAGTACGTCTTCCGCCACTACAATTAGCCAGCTAAGGAGAGTCTTTTCCACGTTCGGTTTACCCGACACTTTAGTCAGCGATAACGCGAGTTGTTTCACCTCCGCTGAATTCAGGGCATTCATGGAGGCAAACGCCATTCGGCATGTCACATCCGCGCCGTTTCACCCGGCCACGAATGGCCAAGTGGAACGGCTGGTGCGTACAACAAAGGATGCGCTGCGGCGCATGGGCCCGGGGGACCTAAATCACCAAGTATGTCAGTTTTTGTTAGCGTATAGGGTGACCCCCTTAGCGTCAGGTTACTCGCCGGCAGAGCTGTTGATGCGGCGAAAACTGACCACGATCCTGTCCAGGCTAGACCCGACGAGAGTCGAGGACAAAGGAAAAAACGTAGGGTTGGCAGTCTCGAAAGGTTTCGCCGCCGGCGATCCTGTTCACTGCAGGAACTACGCCAGCGCAGGTCCAGCCTGGGTACCAGGGACGGTTGTGGAACGGACGGGGCCAGTGTCGTACCGGGTCGAGACTAGCACGGGTCTCCTCTGGAGGAGGCACGCGGACCAACTTAGGCACCGAGTGAGTGGGGGGCCGGTCAGTGGAGCTCAGCAACAGGATTCAGCGTTAGGGCTCTCCCCCACCCGTTTAGCCCAAGGGGGAGACAGCAATGGACAACGGTCCCAAGCAAGGGGGGAAAGCAGCGGCCCCGACTCATACCCTTTTGATACGCCGGCTTTATCAGAGGCTGGGGAAGGGGGAGAGGAGTTCGCGACCGCTGCCCCCGAATTTAATTCTGATTTTGATTTTGCGAGCCGGGGGGGTTTTCGGGAGTGTTCCCCCACCCGTCCAAGCGAGAAGAGGGGTTTTTCGTTAGCCCCCAGTGCCCCCGGTTCTTCCCCAATAAAGCACACACCTCCCAACAACGCCGCGGAGCCGCGGCAAGTCACTAACGAGTCTCCCTCTCCAATTACAGGACAGGAAACCAGGGGACAAAGAGAAGGTAGCAAACCCGGGGGAAGGCAGCCCGCACCGAGACCCCAGCGTGTTCGAAATAAGCCATCTTGGCTGAGAGACTTCGTCTCATCCTAGGGGGGGGGAGTGTGGTTTCGAGACTTCGTCTCATCCTAGGGGGGAGGGGTGTTGTGTCCTAATGGTTTAACCTTCCACATGGATAACAATGTATCTGAACCAATGTAACCTTGCCTATGGGCAACAATGTAACCTTCAGCTGTATCACATAAACCCTGTAATAGGACGCGAGCTAATGACCACCAGCTGGCAGCAGCGAGCGTCCAAGCTCTCTTGGTCCAAACTCATCAAAGGCAACAGCGCGGGAAGTTTTCCCGCCACCACCTACACCTGGACAAGAAGGGCGTGACCAGCAATGACGTCACGCAGACAGTAGCCAATGGGCTATCATGGAACCACGTTCAAACGTGTTACTACCGTATATAAAGAGCTATTGATCCGCCATTACCTCATGTTCCCTCTGACCACCATGCAATAAACCTGAGTTAACCCAGCCCGAGGCTGTGTCCTGTGTCTTGGTTCTCATACACTAAACCTCTACATTAGGAAGGACACTAAACTGGGACAATCAAAGCTTTGTCCCAAAATGGCAATGCTTACAGGGATATAGATATCATGGTGATGGTTATTTTTTTTATTTTAAAAGAGCATTTCTTTCTTTCTTTTTTCAAGCATACACTTGCTTTAAAAAGGGAATGAGGTTCTGACTCACATTCCTGTAACTGTAAGAGGAATTAATTCTGTCACCCTCACCATCTGTTCAGGATATAGACTCATGCCAGACCACAAAACACTATACAATTGCAGCTCACACAAGACAATTTTAATAATAATTTTAATAAGTTTGAAGAGAACTGTTTCTTAAAGACTCTGACCAAAATCCTGTTGTTTAGCCTGATAAATTGCCCACTGATTTGGTGAGTCAATTTCTCCCTAAGTTCCACTGATTCAATTGGATCTACTCAAACTGCAACTTACTATGCTAAAGTAAGTTAAATTCCCAATTGAGGCATTTCTTGTTTACCCCTTATGTTTACCTCTTTTCTACAAAAGAGCAGGGAAATTATTGTTCCTAGCTAATCATTGTCTCCCAATACTGTGTGGAGGTGGTAAAATTGCTTTATATTCATTTTATCTTGTATCACCAATTAAGAAGCTCCTCACAGCCATGGTTTTGATTGGCAATACGATGAAAACTGTAGGGGGAAAAATAACCCCTCCCCAACAGATGCAGCAATACAACAATTGGCTAGGAGGGAGAAAAAATAATTGCATGTTTCCAGATCACTTTCCTGGAGCTGGGGAAATGTTTAATTCCAAAATTGAATAAACTGAAGGGGCTCACTAGTCTCCTCAGCATACCAAATGTTGATAGTGGAAACAGCCATTGACAGCTGCACTGCTTTCATGTACTGTACACCTTTCCCAGCATTCGCAAGTGCTGGGAATGGCTTATATCGACACACTGCATAGAAGTAGAACCCTTTGATAGGAGTTCAGAAAAGAGCACTTGGGAAAGGTTGAGGAGCTCTAGTGTCCATAGAATGTGGACAGGCTGATCCCCAAGACCTCCAAAGAACTGATTAAAAGCCCTGTCTGGACATCTCTATGTCTCCATTAGTCATAGCCAGTGTAGGACCACTTGAATCAATGGAAATTTGGCAGGAATTGACCCACCCAATCCCCATTACTATGCTATGCAACATGATTTTTGCTTCTCTGCTTTAATTAACAATCTCCAACATATTTCTCAATCACACACGCTAGCAAGGTGATGCTCAAGATAATACAGGAGAGACTTCAGCAGCACGTGGAGAGGGAATTGCCAGAGGTGCAGGCGGGGTTCAGAAGAGGCAGAGGGACTAGAGACCACATTGCTAATATATGGTGGATCATGGAGAAAACAAAGGAATATCAGAAACAAGTATACCTCTGCTTTATTGACTACACCAAGGCCTTTGACTGTGTGGACTACAACAAAATGTGGCAAGTACTTAAAGAAATGGGAATACCAGAACACCTCATATGCCTCATGAGAAATCTGTACAAGAGTCAAGAAGCAACAGTTAGGACAGAACACGGAATGACAGAATGGTTTGGAATAGGAAAAGGAGTAAGACAAGGCTGCATCTTATCACCCTACCTTTTCAACCTATACACAGAGCACATAATGCGCAATGCAGGGATGGAGGAATCACAATATGGGATAAAAATTGCTGGGAGAAACATCAACAACTTGAGATATGCAGACGATACCACCCTAATGGCAGAAAGTGAGGAAGATTTAAAGAAACGCCTGATTAAGTTGAAATAAGAGAGGGCAAAAGCTGGCCTGAGACTTAACATCAAGAAAACCAAGATAATGGCAACAGGCCCTATCAGCACCTGGAAAGTAGATGGGGAAGAAGTAGAAGCAGTGACGGATTTTACTTTCTTGGGATCTAGGATCACTGCAGATGGGGATTGCAGCCATGAAATAAAGAGGCGGCTGATTCTAGGGAGACAAGCTATGAGAAACCTGGGGAACATAGTGAAAAGTAGAGACATCACCTTGCAAACAAAAATCCGTATAGTCAAAGCAATGGTATTCCCGGTGGTAATGTATGGATGCGAGAGCTGGATCATTAGAAAGGGTGAGCGCAGAAGAATAGACGCCTTTGAGATGTGGTGTTGGAGGAGAGTTTTGAGAGTACCCTGGACAGCGAGGAGAACAAATAGGTCAATCTTGAAAGAAATCAGTCCTGACTGCTCCTTAGATGGTCAAACAGTAAAGATGAAGCTGAAGTACTTTGGACACCAAATGAGAAGAGAGGATTCACTTGAGAAAACCTTGATGCTGGGAAAGGTGGAGGGCAAAAGAAAAAGGGGACGGCCAAGGATGAGATGGCTAGATGGCATTGTGGATACAGCGGGCACCGAGCTGAGTGGGCTGAGGAGGATGGTAGAGGACAGGGGTGCCTGGAGATGAATGGTCCATAGGGTCACAAAGGGTTGGAATCGACTGTGCAACTGAACAACAACCAAAAAAACCCCTAAGAATTGCAGTAAGGATCTTTTCTGAAAGGCTTTTAGCTACTGGACTCCACCATATTTAGGATGCAGTCTTAATTAACCAAGAAGATAGCTGAAGGCTAGCTGTTTTTATACCAAGACTGCTGAAGCTGTGCTGAATTACAGCTCCTCCCAACCTAGGGATGTTGGATGAGGATAGTTCTATGTAATTTCCAACACAAGCACTACAGTCGTGTATATGTTCTATTGGCCAAAAACTCCTGAAGCACTGGAGAACCACTTCAACTCACTGTCAACAATATTGGGCTAGACCAGGGGTCTGCAAACTTTGTTCTCCAGGTATTCTTGGACTTCAATTACCAGAAGCCCAAGTCAGCACACCTGCTGATCAAGGCTTCCAGGAAATGAAGTTCAAGAACATCTGGAGAGCCAAGTTTGCAGACCTCTGGGCTAGACAGACCAATGGTCTAACTCAGGCTTCCTCAGTCTTGGCCCTCCAGATGTTCTTGGACTTCAATTCCCAGAAGCACAAGTCAGCTCTTCTACTGATCAGGGATTCTGGAAATTGAAGTTCAAGAACAGCTGGAGGGCCAAGGTTGAGGAAGCCTGCTATAACTCTATGTAAGGGTAAAATCAGAGGACACTTGGGCAACAGGCTGGTTTGATCTAATTTCAAGTGACCACATGTTTTTATAATTGTGAATGTTATCCACAGCTGCCCACACCTTTCTGGTCCCTGGCAGAGGTTATAATTTTCAGTCCTATTTGGACTTGATTTAGCATATGTGATCACTGGTATCAAACTAAAATGAATCCTCCATAGTCCCACTTAATTAGTATTTTCAAACCCAACTTCTCTCAGTCCCCACAGAAGGGGAGGGCAAAGAGGATAAAAAGCAGGAGCTTTCTGTGTGTTTGGCTCCCTTTAAAAGCCAACATTGTACAACTTGAGTGCATGCCAGTGACAATTTTTAAATGCCATTTTTCTTTACTTATAATTATAAAAATACTGTAATTAGATCAAACAGAATGGATGAAATATCGATAATGATGGTGGTGGTGGTGATACATACAGTATATAAAAATAATGTATCTAAGAATGAACAATGAGGTATATGTAGTAATCAGACCATATTCCATTTGATGGACTAAAGCTATATGTTGCTCTAAAATGTGATATCATAAAAGTAACAGTATCAACAAGAAAAAGAGATAATATAACTGAAATTCCAACAAAATTTACACACATGCAAAGTGAGGCTCATATTTATGTATAAGTCCAAAAACATTGCTTGTACTGTACTCTCTTCCTTAACTTCTAGCTCTTTAGTTTGTTAAGAAAATATCTTTATTCTGAAGGGCTAAGATTAGATTAGATTAGATTATTAATTTGTACCCCGCCCTACTCAGTTTGTAGGCCAACTCAAGAAGGAGCCTCCTAAGGAAAAAGGACTCAGCAATAATGTAGAATAAGGACTGCAGTGGCTCAAGTAGCTAAGATGCTGACTGGGAGGCGGAAGGTCAGCAGTTTGATTCCTGAGGACGGAATGAGCTCCCATCTTTGTCCCAACTCCTGCCAACCTAGCAGTTCAAAAGCAAGAAATTGCAAGTAGATAAATAGGTACCCCATCGGTGGGAAGGTAACAGCATTCCATGCACTCCTGTGTCTAGTCATGCCTGCCACATGGCCATGGAAACGTCTGCAGAAGCAGAGAGCGCTGGCTCTTCGGTTTTAAAACAGAGATGAGCACTGCACCCTGGTATCGGATACAACTGGCTTTCGAGCAAGGGAAACCTTTACCTTTTTAATAATGTAGAAGAGATAATAAATATTAGATCAGTTTTAAAATATAATTTTATTGGAACCTCTGCTAGCACATATGTTTAAATAATTAATTAATTAAATAAAATTTAATTTTGTTGTTCAGTCGCACAGTCGACTCCGACCCTTTGCGACCCCATGGACCATTTTCCTCCAGGCGCCTCTGTCCTCTACCATCCCCCTCAGCCCTCCCAGTTCTGTGCCCATTGTGTCTACAATACCATCTAGCCATCTCATCCTTGGCCTCCCCCTTCTTCTTTTGCCCTCCACCTTTCCCAACATCAATGCCTTCTCAAGTGAATCCTCCCTTCTCATTTGATGTCCAAAGTATTTTAGCTTCATCTTTACTATTTGACCTTCCAATGAGCAGTCAGGGTTAATTTCTTCTAAGATTGACCTATTTGTTCTCCTCGCTGTCCAGGGGACTCTCAAAACCCTCCTCCAACACCACATTTCAAAGGCATCTATTCTTCTGCGTTCAGCCTTCCTAATTGTCCAGCTCTCACATCCGTGCATTACTACTGGGAAAACCATTGCTTTGACTATTCTAATTTTTGTTTGCAATGTGATGTCTCTGCTTTTCACTATGTTCCCCAGGTTTCTCATCGCTTGTCTCCCAAGAATCAGTCTCCTTTTTATTTCATGGCTACAATCCCCATCTGCAGTGATCTTTGATCCTAAGAAAGTAAAATCTGTCACTGCTTCTACTTCTTCCCCATCTATTTTCCATGAACTGATATGGCCTGTTGCCATTATCTTGGTTTTCTTGATATTGAGTCTCAAGCCAGCTTTTGCACTCTCCTCCTTCAGCCCAATCAAGAGATTCTTTAGATCTTCCTCACTTTCTGCCATTAGGGTGGTATCGTCTGCATATCTCAGATTATTGATGTTTCTCCCAGCGATTTTAATCCCATATTGTGATTCCTCCATCCCTGCACTGCGCATTATGTGCTCTGTGTATAGGTTGAATAAGCATGGTGACAAAATGCAGCCTTGTCTTACTCCTTTTCCTATTCCAAACCACTCTGTCATTCCGTGTTCTGTCCTAACTGTTGCTTCTTGGTTCATGTACAGATTTCTCAGGAGACATATGAGGTGCTCTGGTATTCCCATCTCTTTAATTACTTGCCACATCTTGTTGTGGTCCACACAGTCAAATGCCTTAATTAAAAATATTTACTACACAACAATATAGAATCGCAGCAAAGTAATGTCTAAATAAATCTCTTTATTCACCAGAGCTAAAGGGAACATTTTACGTGCAAAGAAAGACAAGATACTTCTACCTAAGACTTTTGAAATGGTAACTTCCAAAAGTGCCACCAACCACTTTCCAACATTTTTTTAAAAAGCAATGTTGCATTATTATTTTTTAAAAAAATTCCTTCACAAAAGGCTTCTGTTGTGCTCATCAAAAATCATGCCAGCTTGACAGGTTAAAAAAAAATCACACACCATTTCTACAATTCTAGTTCACAAGTTAGCTTTCCTTACCTTTAAAAATTATTGATACAATAGGGTCTGGTTTCCCAAACTTGTGTTTAGGGATATTTGCAGCAGATTCCACAATTACCCGAAGCATTGTTTCCCACGGTTTTTCAAGAAGGATCCCAAGACAATTTGTTCTTTACACACTCTGCAACCTACAGCCTGGAATGCTAGGCAGAGGAAGAGGAGGAAGAGGCAGTGGCAGGGAATGCCTTTCTTGCAGTGAAATGTGAATGAAGGGTGGATCTATGACGAACTACTAAAGGCACAGTCTGTGTAATCGGACACCTCCGAGGCCTGTGACATTCAATAAAGCTAGTAAAGTTTTGACAGTGCAGAACAAATAAAAAACCACATGTACAAATTCCTCTGTGCATGGATTGCAAGAAAGAAGTGTAACTGTACATAAAATATTGCTACAAGTGTTAAGGCACATAACACCTTTTCCCCTTACTCATCGGTGTAATAAAAGTAATACAGTATATTGCAGTCAAGCATGGAAACAGACCTGCCCTTTCCCCCCCTTTTTTTGGGGGGGCTCAGTTTTTTCCACATGCCACCAGTTTTTATAGTACAGTATTGTACTCTCATCTTATCCTTTTTATTCAGGAGCTCAAGTCAACACTGTCTTAGACTGCCCTCTTCTGCAGGGATAAAAAACAAACTATTGGAAGGGACTTTGTTGGGGTATATTTTTATATTGTTATTTTCTGTGATGATTTGTACTTGGACATTTTATATTTTGTATACTTTTGTGCTGCTATTGATGTTTATATATAATTTTATAATTGCCATTTTTTATATTGTGGGAATCTAGATTTTGTACGTTGCTTTTGTATTATAGATATTGTATTTTGCATTCTGTAAACCACTTTGAGTTCCCTTAGGGGAAGAAAAGCGGTATAGAAATCTAAGTAGTAGTAGTAGTAGTAGTAGTAGTAGTAGTAGTAGTAGTAGTAGTAGTAGTAGTAGTAGTAGTAATAAAATTATGAGGTAAAATCAGACTTTATGTTAAACTGAGGGAGAAACACTGTGTCAAACATAAGAGGGAGAGGGAAAAAAGCAAACCCCTTCAAGGAGGCTAAACAATCGGGTAAACCCTAGTAACGGCAATCTTTTGTTGATGGCTAATCTTTCTCATATTTGGTCAGGTGAAAGGAAATGCAGAATGAGCCCACCAAAAGGTGCCTTCATTTTTGGCAGTTTCATGTATGGCCTACAAGCGCTGTTTATAAGTCATTTTCATCTGCTTTTGCTCTTTCACAATGTTATGATGATGAGTAACCTCATATCAATAAAAATCTGTGTCAGAATTTTATGTATTTTTCTTCCCCCCACTCCATCCTTTGGCTTTCTAAATTATATAAATAAATAAATAAAAAGCAATACTAGGTTAGGATAATGGAACATGTCTCAGTCTAAACATCTGCAACATCCTAAGTTCTGCATATAGTACTTCTAATTCTTTCATGTTGTGCGGCATATTAAGGTTCCACACAGTTCAAATCAGGACATTTCAGACATGTGTTTGTATTGGGGAATGCATGTAGGCTTCCCGTCAAGTGAAGAAAATCGGCATTGTACCTGGTATCTATTGCTCAGAGACACAAGAAAGGCAGCTAGCTGAGGAAAGAGTTTACAGACAGGGTTGTAATCATTGTAAAATGCCTGCTGAGGCCTAGGCTCGAGTCTAGTAAGTGACCTACTGCCAATCTCTGGCACCTCCTTCTCCTCATTGCTTTCACTGACAGCTAACAATCCTTGCTTGCCTCCTAGCAAACAACTAGTAAGAGAATTAGAAAAATCTTGTCCCATTTCTCTGGAAAATGGTGCAGACTAGGCTCTGGTGGAGAGATTAAGTAAATGATAAGTAGAAACAAGGGAGGTGAGTATAAGGAGCATCATATTTTACTCTCTCCCCCAACCTGGAGCTGGTTTTTAGGCTTTATTAAGGAAGGCAAGCTGGATCACAGGTAGATAGACAACAAAGTCAAATTCCTTGGGAGGAGTATAATCTTGAAAACAGTAATGAAATGCATTAAATCCATCATCCATGACTGTGGGATCCGCGCACACAATTGGCATACTGTCCCTGACAGAACCATGGTTTGGGGGAACACTCCTTGGAGCCCTGATTCCGAAAGGACAGAAATTGGGGAGCGGATTAATAGTCATAGTTTAATTCACCGATTGCTGACCTGGCAGGCAGTTCGGACAATAGAGGGCAAAAGATCACTGGGTGATGAACTCGATAGGCATGTAATGAGTAATCTTGTATCCGTAGAGACTCTGAGCCCAAGAGTCAACCTAGGCACATGTTTACTCCTGATAGCAGTAGACAATGCATGTCCCCCGGGAGTAAATTAGATAGATAAGAAACTTCCCCCCGGTGAAGTAATCCCTGATGAGCAACTTGTGAAATCTCAAAGTGCAGACTTGCAGTTTTCCTGTAATGGCCACGCGCAACCTACGCACGCGGTCGAGCTAGGCAGGGTATAAAGATTAGAGCCTTCTGATCAATAAACGCTGGTCTTCGCTCCATCTTGCTTTGTGTGCCTTTCTTGACCAGTCTCCTCCGGGATCCTCCGGCCCGCATCGGGCCCCGATCCAACACATGACATGTGACCCAAGGTGCACTATCAATGCAAGGTGCTTCTGCAACACGATTCTAAGTCCACTCTGAGATAAGCACACTGAATCCAGTAGGCCTTATTCTGTAGTGTAAGCTTAAATTGGTGCTTGTTAATGGTCCATGGCATTGCAAAGGGTCGGAGTCAACTATGTGACTGAACAACAAAGCCTATGGCTGCGCCTGCGCAAGAGGGAAAACCGTGATCTGCTATGATTTGTAGTCTTTCCAAACTGAGTTTCTGCAGGTGAAATCATTTGTCTTACTGTTATGCTGATGAACTGCCTCACCCCACCCCACATCTACATTTGGAAATTGCTGGAATGAACGAAAGTGCCCCAGACTGCTCCTGGCGGGTTGTCTGTCAATAGTTCTACTATTCTGGTGCAAGATGGCAGGCTGACAGCTTAGTTTCATATTAGGTAAATGTCGCCCTTGCTCGAAAACCAGGAATCCCCCCCCCCCCCGGCAAGTTTTGAAACAAAACAGCAATAATTTGTTAGTCCATGATCTTTAATAAGAAGCAATTGAGTTGCTTTTCACGAAGTATCATTTTTGCAGTGAGGTCAACAAACGCCATTCTCATTACAGTACTGTACAGTAAAGCCCCTACTTACAAAAAAAGTCCATTCCATAGGCTTTTGCCTAAATCATTTTTTAAATGTACTAACTTGAAGCAAACCCATAGGGAAAATTATTTTTTTACGTAACTCGAAGCAAACCCATATGAAAAAATGAAATTTCTAAGTAAATCGAAGCAAATCCATAGGGAAATTAATGTTTACATAACTTGAAGCAAACACATATGAAAAAAGAATCATAATGTAACCCAAAGCAAACCCATAGGAAATTGTGTAAATCAGGACATGGTTTTAACACAAAATCATTATGTAAGTCGAATTTTATGTAACCCGAGGCATTTGTAAGTCAGGGTTTTACTGTATTTTGTTTCAAACCTGTCTTCTATAGGCTGGGTTAGATGTTAATTTAAGATTTTAGTCATATAACTCTTGCCATCCCTAAAGGCTGCTTGTTCTGGAATTAAAACAGGTTCAATTTTAGGGACTAGACAGTTAACACCATTCATTCAAACACCTTGTATAAATGGCTCAGTAGAGAGATTGGCCTGTAGCTGATGTTTCTTTGCCAGGTTTCAGTATAGCAATTGCTTTTTTTCTTTGGCATATTTTAAAATTTGTTTGTTTTCGAGAGTTATTAATAAATGAGTTGAAGAAACTATCCCTTTGTGTTTTGCCTAATACTGTATGTTTAAATTGCTTGATCCTGAAATTATCATGTCCTCCTGCTTTGCCATTTCTACATCTTATGGTTTCATCTAGTTTTACAAATATGCAGTCAGAAGAATGTTCACTGGATTACCTCTGAATATAACTTTCATACTTTATCTACGTATGAGTGTTTTCACTTGATTGCAGAAAATCAGCAGTAAACAATTTCTGCACATTATCTGCAATATGTCTTTCCAATATGATGCTACTAATCAAAATGTATTGTGCAGCTATTCCATCCTTAGATTCAGGAGCAGGGTGGGTGGGGGAGAGGCAATGATGTCCAGGCTCTCTTATGAAATCCCACATTTGAGACACAGCAACAGCAACAGCATGGTAGCCTTTCTTGAATAAATGTATTTGTTCATTCATTCATTCATTCACATTTATACCCCGCCTTTTTGGTGCAAGTACCACTCAGGGCGGCTTACAATGTATATAAACATTTGAACAAGATGATCCGAAACTGCCCGCATCTCACACCCATCTCTGACACTTGTACAAAATTCCGTCTATCTGACCAAGAATGCATGTTCCTATTTTAGTAAGGGAAGAAGGAGATTTTGGGAAAATCCTTGGTAAATAGGAATAGAAGCAATCCTCTTTCTGCCTTTAACTATACAGTATAGAGCAGGGGTGGCTAACCTGTTTGTCAGTCTGACCACACACCTGGGACAGCTGAGTGAGCCTGACCACGCCTCCCGGAAGCGGGCATATTTACGGCTGTCATAAATGCGCCCACTTCCATGTTTATGATAGCCGCAGGCACGCTTATGCTTCCATAAGTGCATTTTATGATATAAACGCATCCGCTTCCACTTCCAGGTGCGGCAGTGGCGGTAACAGGCCAGATGGAATGCATGGCACCAGGGGCTGGGTCCGGCCCACAGGTTGGGAACCCCTAATATAGAGCCCTGGTAGTGCAGTGGTAAAACTGCTGTACTGCAGCCAAATCATTGAGTTCGCTCCTGATGGGGTTCAAGGATGACTCAGCCTTGAGTACTCGGCGTGGGGGGCAAAATGCTAATTACCTTGTGGACTGCCCAGACAGTGCACTAAGTGTTATGGGGAGGTATATGTGTACAGTAAAACCCCGACTTACATATGCCTCGAATTACATAAAATTCGACTTACATGATTTTGTGCTAAAACCATGTCCTGATTTACACAATTTCCTATGGGTTTGCTTCGAGTTACATAAAGATTCTTTTTCCTATGGGTTTGCTTCGAGTTACGTAAAAATTAATTTCCCTATGGGTTTTCTTCGATTTACATAAAAAAATAATTTTTCCTATGGGTTTGCTTCGAGTTACGTAAAAATTAATTTCCCTATGGGTTTTCTTCGATTTACATAAAAAAATAATTTTTCCTATGGGTTTGCTTCGAGTTGCATAAAAAACCGATTTAAGCAGAAGCCTACAGAACTGACTTTTTTTTTCGTAAGTAGGGGTTTTACTGTAGTTGCTATTGCTATATATTCACTTGGGGACTGTGGTGGCTTAGTGGTTAAGACGCTGAACTTGAAGACAGGAAGAAATTGCAAGGGGATAAATAGGTACCGCTTCGGTGGGCAAGGTAACAGCATTCCATGGTATCCAGTCATACCAGCCACGGAAACGACTGCAGAAGCAGACAGCAAAGGCTCTTTGGCTATAAACAAGAGATGAGCACCGCACTCTAGAGTCGGACACGACTGCTTTTCGAGTAAGGGAGTCCTACAGGTGAAACTCGGGAAATTAGAAAATTGTGCAAATGTCCATTCATTTCACTTAAAAGGTGAAACAAATATATGAGATAGACTCACTACCTGCAAAGCGAGAGATGTCATGCCTTAATTCGTTATAATTATGATGATCATGGCGTACAGTGTACATGAGATTATGTGATGATTATGGGGTACATGAGATGGGTGTGTGTGTGTTTGGGGTTTTTCATAAGCTGTAAGCCATAAACATCAATATGATAACAAAGTAAGGCTTGAACTATCTCGCTTTGCATGTAACGAGTCTATCTTATATATTTGTTTCACCTTTTAAGTTGCATTACTGAACTGAATGAACATTTGCACGGTATTCTAATTTTCCGAGTTTCACCTGTAGCTCTCCCTTGCTCGAAAAGCAGTAGTGTCCAACTCTAGAGTGCGGTGCTCATCTCTTGTTTATAGCCAACGAGCCTTTGCTGCCTGCTTCTGCTCTGCCTCTGCAGAAGTTTCCGTGGCCACGTGGCTGGTATGACTGGATACCATGGAATGCTGTTACCTTGCCCACCGAAGCGGTACCCATTTATCCCCTTGCAATTTCTTCCACTTTCACACAAGTGAATATTTATCTACTGTACTTGCAATTTCTTCCAGTCGTCAAATTCATACATTCCTTCATTGACGTTAATCCTGCTGACTGGCGTTTGCTGCACGAAAAAAACAAAACAAAACACCGGACCACGCAGTTCATTCCTAACTTCTGCGGGAAACACCGCATCGGACTCCCCCCGCCCCGCCCCTGGTTTCTCTCTCTGCGCAAGTGCGCATGCGCAGCCTCCTCGCTGCCCCTCCATCTCTCCGGCCAATGAAAGTGTATGACCCTCTACGGCTTCCGTAGTAGCAGGCTAGTACGGGCGGAAATGGCGTCAAGTGAAGCCGCGACATTCAAATTCCCGGAAGCCGCGTTGGCGTCGGGCTGGGTTCCAACGGGATCGTTGTCTCGCTCGCTCTTTCCCGCCCCCTCCTCGGACGGCACAAGGCAGCAGGGGCGGCGTCTGCCATCTTTAAAGCCCCCCCACCTCTCTCTCGGTGGTGGTGTGCGAAGCCCATTGGTGGGCTCCCTCCCTTTTCGGGACCTTGGATGAGCACCACCCGGTACGTGGAGGAGCGGAGATGGTGGTGCCTCCCCCCGGCAAGGTCAGAAGTCCGAAAGCCGCCTAAGGAAGGGGATCAGGAGGTCCGGTCCCCCTCATCGACGCCCCTCTGGCTTTAGAAAAGTTACAACTCTTGGGAATACAGGCGTTATAGTCCCAAAAGTAACTTTTTGTAAGTTCTTGCTTTGGAAGCCAAAATAGTATAAGGGGAGGAGGTGGTGAAGTGATGTTGTAGGACCATGTTTACCTGTTTTTAGACCAGGGGTGCCGGTCACGTGATTCAGGGGGGCGGTCACTATGGCTCACGGGCCGGATCCGGCCCCCGACGCCAATTCATCCGGCCTGCAAAGCCCTCGTCGCTCCTGGAAGCGGAAGTAAAACGCGCCCGTCTGGGCGCGTTTTACTTCCGCTTCCAGGAGCGACGAGGGCTTTGCAGGCCGGATGAATTGGCGTCGGGGGCCGGATCCAGCCCGCTGGCTGTATTTTGGGCACCCCTGTTTTAGACGTTTGAGAGGGACTTCTGTAACCTTGTCCTTGAGTGCAACAACTTTTATCTACTTTACAACAGCACACGGTTGAGTCAAAGGTAATTATCAGCCTTGCTCAAAAACCAGGTGTATCCAACTCTAGGGGGCGGTGCTTATCTCGGTTTACAGCCAAAGGCGCTGTCTGCGTCTGCAAATGTTTCCGTGGTCATGTGGCAGGCATGACAGAGCGCTGTTCCCTTTCCCGCCAAAGCTGTACCTACTTATTCAATTTCTCGCTTTCCAACTGCAAGGTTGGCAGGAGCTAGGACAGATGATGGCAGCTCATGCAGCACTCAGGTCTCAAACTGCTGACCTGCCAAGCTTCTGGTTGCCAAGCTCAGCATCTTAACCAATAGGCTACCGTGGCCCCACTGCTGAATAGTGATGCTCAAAGCCATGGTTCCCAGCGTTGGGCACACGCCTCACAGAGGGACAATTCAAGAATGAGTTCCAGTGATGGGCAGTCTTGGCCCTCCAGCTGTTCTTGAACTTCAATTCCCAGAAGCCCAAGTCAACACACCAGCTGGTCAGGGTTTCTGGGAATTGAAGTTCAAGAACAGCTGGAGGGCCAAGACTGCCCATCACTGAGTGAGACCAAGTTAATGGCTTTTTAGACTTCCTCCACATGAATAGGAGGTCACTTTTTGAATAGTAAGAATTATGTGTCACCGAGGGGAGGGGGGAATCGGGATTTTAGAGATGCTTAGGTGGGGCATGGTCAAAAAAACCTGCTATAAAGGACGCTGAAACACTAATACTTGCGTGTATGTGCAACTATATCTCTCTTTCCCCTACTTGTTATCAGGTCTTTTTTAGATCACGATAAGTATTTGTAGTTGCTCTAACTTAAAAATAAGATGTTTGCAATTGTAATTTATTTATGAGCTTGGAGTGAGGCTGCAGTCTCTGTGTGCTTCTTTAGGACGAAGTGTGTAATCTTAAGCATAACTGGCTTGAGACTAAATCCCACTGAATTGTTGGGGAGACTTACTTTTCAATAAATATGCTTCACCCACAATAAGAATGGTTGAAGATATGATTTTGAGTAAGTACCCAACATTATATGTAAAAAATTGCCAGTTATTCACTGCTGAAAATCTTATCACTGAAGCAAAGATAGTACTACTTCAACCATGCTTGATTCCCCCCCAGAAAGACTAAAACATGGCATCAAAAGTCATCAAAGAGATGAATATCAGCAAGTGGGGATTAAAGTCTGGTGATTCCAAATCTGAACATGAATTGCAAGCGTATAGGAAAGAAAATGCAGCCCTGAAAAAGTCGTTGGAAGAAATCATTAAGGGCAAAAGCGGCAAAATGACACCTGAAGAAAGGAAGCGGCTTCTGGAGGTGATACAAACTTTTCTCTACTCAAAACAGCTTCTTTCGACGGGCTGTTTCTCGACAGACCATTTTAACTTTTATGGGGATTTGAAAACCATTTTAATTTTCCTGAGAGTGAATGGAAGAGGTTGAATTAGATAGTAAAAGTCTGCTTGTTCTGGATGCAAATGGTGCAAAGTAATTACTATGTCTTGATAGCTTAGAACTCGATAAGATTGTTGCCCTAACTTTCTGTATATCGAAACTTCCTTTTTGGTGCTTATTGGATTGTCATGTCCTGCTTGTTGCACCTGAAATATACAAAGACAGTCTGTCAGGAAAGGGGTTGTATTTCCCCTCGGTTCACACATCTGTTAAGGTAGCTCCCTCTCTCTCCCTGGGATGTTCCCTGCCTATGCTCAAACCAGAGGTGCCCAAACTATGACCCATGGGCTGGATCCAGACCATGGCCGTAGTTTGGGCACCCTTGGATTAGAGCCTCCAGAGATCTGACTGCAAGAATTCCTGCAGACTTCTGGAGGTCATAACCCATGAATTAAAAAACACCACTGTGTCTAATTAGGATTTTATACTTTCATTTACTGTGTATTCTCAATGGCTTTTTTTATCTTAATTTTCTGCCCCAGCTGGATTTGTTTGCACTTTCAGGAACTGGATCATTTCCCATATAGGCCCAGATTGTTTCAGTTATGCTTGCCGTGTAAATTGAATTAAAGTAGAAAAAGAGAAAATAGAATGAGAACCAAGCGCCTTGTTGGGTTGTTGCTTTATTCCCGAACATTTTACTGACAAATAAGAGTCTGGTTTACCTTTTGTGTCAGGAAACGAGAGCTGGTGGCAGGAATGAAAGGTGAAAGTGAATGCACAAGGAAACTTTCCTCCCGGACTTGGTGTTGGGCACAGCCTATAACGGATGCAAGCATGATGCCAACCTTCTGTGTTCACAATAATACTTTGGCATATTTACTCTACTGTCACTGGTGAAACCGACTCTTTGGCTAGCTGATACACCAGCTGAGCCTCCTTTCCGTGTTTCAATTTGTTTTTTGTCTTAATGCTGGGTGTTAAGTAATTCCTTCTGTTAGTTTATTTTTGGTCTCTTAATTTCCCCAAGAATTCTCCAGGCAGAATTCTGGAAGTTCCAGCCCACAAACCCATGACTGCAGACACCTTCATTTCATTCACCTGGAGAAAGGCTGAGGCCTTTTCTATGCCTTGTTTCCTGACCCAGTGCTTACTGGGAGGAAGCTACTGCAATGTTTCCTGGGGATAATTGTTGCTATGAGCCTTACCCAGCGGAGAGAAGGAATAACACACGGACTTCAGGGATCAGGGTTGACGGCTGTCAAGCTTTATTTTCCAGTCATTTTTATAAGCAGAAAATAGCATAGGCTAACTAAAATAGCTAACTACTGAATAACAGAAGAGTTTTGCTGCGGACATGCTTAATAAGTAACAGAAGTAATTAGTTTGGCTGCCGTGTACAAAAGGGATTACCTTACCAAGGTTTCCCGGAAAGCAAAGAAACAGAATTAGTCATATATTAATTACAGAAGCAAAACAGTGGAGATTAGGGTGACTCAAGTCAAAAGTCATGCACGGGTCAATGCAGGTCTATTTACCCTGTTTAATTAGTTAAGGACTCAGGCCCGCTGTGATTCCCCCACCTGATGAGAACTGTTTTGAGCTAAGGGTGTACCATTAAAACTCCTCAGAGAAAATCTCTGCCCCAACGGGCTGGAATCCTTTATATTAAATAATATAATACTGTATATGATTTTAGGGTGATCTTGGGTACACACTAATTATCATCACTACAGATAATACTCATTGCCCTTTACGCTGTAAAGAAGGGCACCTCCTGAAGAACCACCATGCCCTAGGAAGCATTGTAGTAGGAAATGAAAGCTTAGAAGACATCCCAGCCTTTCCGCAGGTGAATGAAATGGAGGGGAGTCCTTGTAGGCTAGACCTCTCAGAATTGTGGAATTTGAAAGCTGCCGCCGCTACCAACCCCAGCAAAAACAAAATGAAACATCCATATTGCTAACCTTTTTGCAAGTTAAAGTGATCTTCATGAGTCAGACCTTTGAAGGTTCTGGTTGTGAATTGTTCTGGCCCAGTTCTTACTGTTCCCCGAGCTGTCTTACCAGCATCTCAATTGACGTGTACAGTGTAAGCCCTGAAGAATATTTTTTTTCATACTAGTGTCTCTTGTATGGTGACATGTTTTCTTGTGTTTTGTGTAGAAAATACTTGCCCTCCAAACTGAAAATGAAAAATGTAAGATTATTCTTGGAGAGAGGAATGAAGAAATCAAGCTACTGAGAGAGAGACTAAAGAGTAGAAATGAAAATAACGATATCACCGGTATACTTGGTCAGCTGGAAGAAAAAACGAAGGAAGCGGAAAAGAGAGAACAGCTATTGAGTGCCCTCAAAGAAGAGGCAAACCGGATGAACGGCCATTTATCTGTAGCTGCTGCAAAATGTGCAGGACTTGAAAACATAGCTGACAACATCCAGAACTCCCAGGTATCTTTTATAAGATTAATACATTTACTGTTTGCTAATTTTTTTGCATAATTTTCCTTTCCTCCTCTGTCTCCTGTACATCCCAAATGAAAATTCAACTGTTTGGGCTTGGCTTATCATTGGGCTGGATAGATTTGTTTAGGCTCAATGCTGGTTAAACTAATGAGGCCTCTAAGACCATCCGTCTCCTCTGCCGTGATAGCCTTGCTATGATGTATATGGGATGGGCAGGACTGCTGATGACATTCCACAAGATCAAACATCCTTAATTCTGCTCACATCCTTGTTAGTTGCCTAACTGTCCTTCACAATTCTGATGTTAAAAATTCACATCTGGTCATCATACACAGAAAGAGCCTTCTCAAAGATTCTGGTGTTTTTGAACCACAATCGGGCGTACCCCGGGCAACAGCCACCTTGTGCCAGCTAATCTTTCTCGTACTAGATCAGGTGAAAAGAACTGTTGAATGAACTCGCCAAAAGGTGCCTTCATTTTGGCACAATGATTGATTTTTTGAGTGATCCAATAAAGGTATTGCCTTTGTCCTTCATTTGTTTCATTTTGGCAGTTACACTTCATGCCTAGACATGGAAGAAGAAGAAGATCACAAGTGCAAATGAACAAATAACTTTGTAGTAATTCATAACGCGAGCAACAAGGCATGTGGTGAATTTCATTCCTTGCTCTAGGGAAGATCATAAAAAATCATTATAGCAATACTACATAGATACAGTAGGTGGCAATAGAATATCTATATAACACTAGCATGGGTTGCCCGGCGATGCCGGGCTTTTTTTGGGGTTTTTTTTAAAAATAAAACAATGCCTTTTGGGGGGTTTTTTTTTAATAAACACTCCTGCACCACACGTGGAAGTGCCATGTGGTGGAGGAAGGGCAAAATGTCCATCCGGCCCCCAAAGCTGTCTGAGGGAGTGTGTCCTATCGTGTTGGATACTAAAGGCTTTCGTTTATTTGTTGAAGCAATGGTGATGTGCTGTTTTAAATGGTGGTGTATTTTTTTTTGAATAATATTATTTATTTTTAAATTTAATTTTGTTTTTTAAAATGTTCCTTATTTTTTGTTTTGGTTTTTCATAGTGAAAAGTGGCTTTATTTTGGTAATTTTTGAGATTAGTGTGGTTTTTTTTTTTGAATGTTTGTATAAATTATGTTATTAAATTTAGAATTATTATGTTTTAAATATTGTAGAATTTTGTTTCTGTTTTGGCCACTGGGTGGTGGTGTTGAGCTTTTGAGCTGTAAGTTTCCTCTTTCTCATTTGTGTTCTGGTTCTCGTAGTAGGAAGACGTCTTTTTGTCAGGTATGTGGGGGTTTTTTTGGGGGGAGGGGTTGGGGGTTGATTCTTTTTGGGGGGTGTATGTGTGTGTTTATCTTCTTCATATTTGGCTGTTTGTGTGTTTATTGTTTTGGTTTTGGTGTGTTTTTGAATGGTTTTATTTTGTGATTGTTTGTGTTTTTTCAAGTGTGTGTGTGTGGGGGGGTGGCTTTCTTTCTCACAGGCCATGCTGGATGGCCCGTGGGAAGGAAGGCCAATTGCGGGGATGTTTTTTTTCCCCATGGGCCATGCTGGATGGCCCGTGGGAAGGAAGGCCAATTGCGGGGATGTTTTTTTTCCCCATGGGCCATGCTGGATGGCCCGTGGGAAGGATAGGCATTTGCGGGGAGGCTTTCTTTCCCACGGGCCATACTTGCTGGCCCATGGGAAGGAAGGGCAGAGGCAGTGGGGTGTTCATTCTTTTTTCCCGCGGGCCATACTGGCTGGCCCGGTGGGAAAGAAGGGCAGTTGCGGGGGGTGGGTGGGTGGGTTTTTTGCTTTAAGTTTTGGTGCTGTGGCTGGCCCTTCGAAGGGAAGGGCAGCGGCGGCCGGGGGTGCATTATTTTTTTGTTTGTTTCTCGTTTTTTTGGCCCGCCGGCTGGCCCTTTGATCGGAAGGGCTATGGTGGCGGTGGGGGGGGGTTTCCCCCACGGGCCATGCTGGCTCGGCGGTGGGCTTTTTTTTAACTGTTATTTTTCGTGCGCCGGCGCTTCGAACGGAAGAGTAGCGGCGGCGGGTTCTTCCCCCCCCCCCCGGCCCATGCTGGCTCGCCCGTGGGGTTGAATGGTTGCGGAGGCGGGTTTTTTTAGTTTTGTTTTTGCGCGCCGGCTGCCTCCTCGTTCTGCTCGCACATTGCGCGCAGGACGCTGGGGCTTGTAGTAATGTGTTGGTGCTTTGTGTTTGTGCTGCGTTTTTTTAAAATCCTTTTCTTTTGATTGGCTGCGGCGCGTGTTCGAACGCTGCTCCGTGCGAGAGCCTCTCAGCCTGATTGGCTCTGGCGCGGCACGGCGCAAGGACTTTCGGGACGTGAAGTTCTTTACGTTTCTTGCCGTTAGTGGGGCTGATGCCCCAATCGCGATTTTTTAAACCATTCGTTGACCTGCGTAGGCACTTAGCCCGTGCTCTCGAAGGGAGGGAACGGGTAAGTAAGGCGACGTATAGCAGCCCATAGCCCATTCCAACGGTGAACACTTGGTTTTATAGGTTAAGATGTAGGCTGGCATGTATGCATGCTGATTGCTTTTTTTTTCTTAATGGGTGCCCTGGTATTTACAGTCTGGATCTTATAATACCAAAGATTCAAGTGAAAGTGTATGGCCTTATTTGACACACAGTATATATTCTAGGGCATGGATTCTCAACCTTTTTAAGCCGGGGGCCGGGTCACGCTCCCTCAGACAGCTTTGGGGGCAGGATGGCCATTTTGCCCTTCCTCCACCACATGGAACTTCTTGGTGTGGTGGAGGCGGTGGGGCCCCCACATGAAATGGTGCTGCAGGCTGCATCCGGCCCATGGGCCGCAGGTTGAGAATCCCAGTTCTAGGGACTGTGGTGGTTTAGTGGTTATTCTTAGTAATATTCTAGCATGCAACTAATCCGAACATTGCTACAATCAAGCAAAAGTATTAAGTGCATTTAAACTGACCAAATTGCCTCTCACCAAGGAACGCCTGCAACATAGAATTATGCAGGCACAATTGGTTCTTGTCTGTAAAGATGTGAACAGTTTTATATTTTCCAGCTTTCCTTTCCCCTAAATGAAGGTGCGTCATGTATCAAGTTTTAAACCAGTTTCTTATCAGTATAAATTTATAATTCAGATAATCTGAGGATGTGATATATTCTCATAGGCAATTCAGTGAAATCCTGTCATTTATGGATAGCTCTGCAAGCATTCTGATTTACAAGAAATTTGGGAGAAATCTGATCTAGAAGGCATAAGGGGCTCTCCTTGTTTGAAGAAGAAGAAACCACAACCCGATAGTAGTGTTCTCAGTTAGTTAACCTAGAAATATGCATAGCTAAATTTTACTTATACTGTATGTGCTATTGTCTTGTAAAATTGAAGCATCTTTAACTGCAACTTTCTTTGGCTTTTTGGCAGGAGGGTGCTGTAAACTGCTCTGGAATATCAGTAAATGAAGTTGAAATTCAACTGAAAGATGTAAGACTTATTGTAAAACTGTCTGCATGCTACTTTAGAAGAATATTTAAATATAGGCAATTTAGACATTTCTGGTGCATGGATGTTTAGAAGTAAGTCCCATTGACTTGAAAAAGAGCTCACTACCAAATAAAGGTCTTGAAGAGTGCAGCCTTAATACTGTGAACATAAGATCCTTAGCAGGTAAGCTGTATCAGATTAAACCAAAATCCATCATCTAGTTCAAAGTCCTACTTCCAGCAGTAACAAACTGGATTACTGTCAGTAGGAAGGTGTGAAGCTAACAGTGCACCTTCCATTTTCCCCAGTTTTAAATTAAAAGCATGAATTGAGATTACATTTGCATCCACAAGGTAAATATTGTTTGTGATGTAAAGCCAAGATACAAATGAGGTGGCCATTTTCAGACTGCTTTGTTTTAAATGCAAATAATCTTTAAAATCTATCCAAGAGATGGTGGAAGTTGCAATTGGGTAACGTCTGAAGGACCACACCTTTCTCATACCTGCCTTGAAGCAATCTCCCCATCATCACCGCCTGACTACGCTAGCTCAGTTTTAGGGGGGGGGGGTTTCCAAAAAATCTGGAGGGACACTAAGTTGAGAATGCCTATTTAAAAGAACAACACAGCATTGTTTCTTATATTATGTTGATAACTAAACTATATTACACTTGGGCTATACAACTTGGAGTCATTGTTATCAAAGTGATGGGATGAGGGGCTAAGGTACCCAAAGCTTCTTCCTATCTGGAACTTACCCAAACCCTCTTACAGTTGGCATGAAGTTCTAAAGGAGTGTCTGCAAGTGTGTTGACTCAAACATATACACAACATATGTGTGATTGGGAGCCCTGATTTATTAGGCCTGCTGACCACATAAGTGCTGTAAGCATGTTCTTGCTGATTTAGTGATTATTATTATTATTATTATATTTGAACTTATATACCGCTTTCCTTTGTCAATGGCAAACTCAAAGCAGTTCACAACATGTTCAAAAATCAACAAAACAAAAATACAGTACAGCATCAAAATTACAATATAAAAATAAAGCAAAAACAATACATAAATACATTTAAATATTCAAAAAACAGAATCAGTATAATACAGTAAAAATAAAACACTACAAAAATTCAAAACAAACATCATAGTGCAGTATCATACAAATTTCAAAGCAATAGACAATACATATTTCAAGATCAAACAGTACACATTTCAGAGCAATATGCAAAAATGCAAATAGATACATTGCAGAGACTCAGACCACTTCCCTCCAGGCTAAAAACAGCCAGTGATGTGAGTGGGGAGCCGCATATCACTCCCCACCATGCTTAAAGCCCTGTGTGTTTTCAGATGACAACATTGGAATAGTTGAACTGGCAATCCAGCATTCAGTCATCAGTGGACAAGCCACTGTCTGGTCCACTCCCCCCTTTTTGCTTTGCCTGCTTCCACTGTTTATTTGTCCAAAGTAAGCAATTACTGACTCACCTGTACGTTGCAGTTTTGCTTCTGCAAACATGCAAGATTACAGGTCTGTCAGAGTTCATAAAAGTCAACATGGGACCATGATAGGTTAATAAAGGGCAGGTTCTAACATCCATAGTTTATAGTGAAGTCAAACTCATATTGAAAGCCTTTTACTGGCTTTTTGAATATAGAAGTGGCAATACTACGTATTATTAAAAGGCACATTCAGTTCGGTAGCAATTAAGCCTGGATGACTGAAGTAAAAATTCAGCATAACCCTATTTGCTCATACTGTATTGCAAGATCTACTTGCAGAGAGGTGTTCACCTCTCTTTAGAGTAGCCCTGGAACTGAATATGTATGATTTTGTGTGGCATTAACCAGAGTGCTATAGCTGTTTGCTGATAGGAATGTCAAAAATCTGTAGTAATTGATGTCTAGTATCTAGAGCAGTGTGGTTCCAGTGGTGGGCATCAGCAGGTTCTCACCAGTTCACCTGAACCGGTAGCAGAAATTCAGGCTGGCCCAGCCCATCCAAGTTTTGAAATAAAGTACTGTAGTCCTAATTCGGGTGCAACGCAGGGCTTTCCCCTTGGTCATGCCCACCAAACCCACAGTGTGGTAGTAAATTTTTTTGGACCCCACCACTGAGTTGTTCCCAAACCTTTTGGCCAGGCCCTACCTAAGCATCTCTAAAATCCTGATGCATGTACTTCTTATTATTCCAAAAGTGAACTCCTAGGAAGTCTAAAAAGCTACTAACTTGCTCTAAACAAGCTTCCAAAGAACATGGCATTTCCCCCTTTAAAAATCAAATTGCCTCCCTGTGGGGTGTGTGCCCCATGCTGGGAACCATGGATCTAGAGCTATTTAATAGCCCCAATAAAACATGTCAAACCACTCTTGGAATGAAGAGGAATTTTCAAAACAACTTTAACGTGGCTATGACAGTTTTCTTTTCTCAAGATTGAAATCTCTTGCACAGGTCCAAATAGTTCTGTGGATCCTGGGCAAATGTGGTAGACTGAAAAAGACCTGCCATGTGTTACAGTTGGGAATACATGGAAGTAACCATACTATTTTATGGGTCTGAGTATAAAAAACAAGACATTTTGTCCAGTTTTGTGTTTACCCAGAATATCCAGAACTTTTCAATATCGGCTTGCTGTGAGCATAGTTTTCCTTTAATACAACCCTGTATCAAATAGCTGTTTACAGTGACTACAGTGGCTCAGTGGCTAAGACGCTGACTGGGATGCGGAAGGTCAGCAGTTCGATTCCCGAGTACTGCAGGACGGAATGAGCTCCTGTCTTTGTCCCAGCTCCTGCCAACCTAGCAGTTCGAAAGCGAGAAATTGCAAGTAGATAAATAGGGACCACTCCGGTGGGAAGGTAACAGCGTTCCGTGCGCTCCGGTGTCTAGTCATGCCTGCCACATGACCATGGAAACGTCTGCAGAGGCAGACAGCGCTGGCTCTTCGGCTTTGAAACAGATGAGCACTGCACCCTAGAGACGGATATGACTGGCTTTCGAGCAAGGGAAACCTTTACCTTTACGTTACAGATTTGATCATTAGAATCTTTAGTTTTACCCGTTTCAGTGTTTGCAGGCTGCCATTCTGGGCCACGTCTTCCCAAGACAGCAAGCAAAAGACAAATGTTAAAACAGAAATTCAATAACATAAATAAGACATTTGAAGTTTTTTACAAAATAAAGAACCAGAAATGGATTAAAACACAGATGCGGAACTCTAAAAGGACTCATAAGGCCATAATAGTAGAACCAGCATTAATAATAAAATGCATTAACTAAAAGCACAGCAAAGGGGTACATTTTCAAAGCTGCCCTAAATACTGTGACCGAAGGGGGGAAACCATACATTTCTTGAGAGGGAGTTCAGCAGACATTAAAGGATCTATATGTATAAACAGACAGAGGTTACATTCCTATAAACACTTACCTGAGAGTAACTCCAACTAAATTGCCTTGAGTTTACTTTTGAACTACTCGAATGATTGTGCAGTATAGCTTGTTATGAGAATTCACAACGGATGTAATTTCAGTTTCTTTAGTAATGTTATTATGTGAATCTACAAAGTTTCTTCAATGTTTGATTATAGAACTTTGGAAAAAAAATCTTCCAAGTAGCTGTTCTAGTGTTTACTAGAGTATTTTAGAACACATTTTGAAGGGGGGGAGAGAGAGAAAAAGCATTTTATTGCCAACTACACGTACAGATGGTATGCATGTACTTACCCTATCTTTACAAGATTTCTCTGATCGTAAATAAAACTGATCTTGCTGTTTGATTAAGTTATTTGCATTTACATTTCCTGACATCATGTACTGGTTTGAGGAAACCATGGCATTTTTCTGTGCTGAGTAGGGAAGGGCTGAAAAAAGATAGGGATCTAGGCAAGTTGCAGTGGAACAAACAAGGGTTTGCTTGTTTTCATTCGTTTAAAAACAAAAGAATGATCCCACCCTTTTAAAATGCATATCCTTGAAAATGAAGAAAACTTCATTTTTATTCAGAAAGACTGTAAACTTTAAAGCAAATACAGGGTCTCAGAATTCTTAATTCCAACTGTATATATTTTGCATTATACTCTGGTTGGTGGATTTTAAGACTTCTAGATCCCACAAGCTTGGATTAAATTTAGAATTGTAGTAGGAGGATATCTGAAATGGGAATACATTTTGCCCCTCTCCAATCTCCTTTCCTTCTTAATTCATGTTAGAGGCACCACCAGCATATAGTAACATACAAGGCTAAAATTAACATATCTAAATATCCAATCTCCTGCCCCTGTGCCATCTACTTTGCTCACCTTATTTGCCATCTAGAGAAGTTGACACTTATCTGGCCAGTCATATTAAACTATCTCTAAAAATCCTCTCATCTGCAGTATTTCAATATTATGCTGTTCTCTGATTTATGGACCAAAGTAAGTATGGTAACAATTGAGAATTTGTATGCACAGTAAAATTGCACTCAAGCAGTTTTAAGAAACCAGAATGCACATGAATTTTTAAAAAGTTCAAAACTAGGGAAAAAAATTAAAGGCTCTGAATTATAAACTTCAAGAGCTGAGTTTTTAGACTACAGTGCCACACATACATATCCCTGGACCATGAAGGTCTTCATCTACAGCCCCATCCACACCTGAATGATGTTCTCTCTTGCAGCTTATAATATTCTTGGGAATAAAAGTGGAAGGGCATACACGGGATGTGTTTCAAATAGTAAAGGTCAAGGTCGCCCTTGCTCGAAAGCCAGTCGTATCTGACTCTAGGGTTCAGTGCTCATCTTGGTTTATAGCAAAAAAGCCAGCGTTGTCTGCTCTGTGGACATGTGGCAGGCATGACTAGACATCGGAGTGCATGGAATGCTGTTTACCTTTCCCACTGAAGTGGTACCTATTTATCTACTTGCAATTTCTTGCTTTCAAATTGCTAGGTTGGCAGGAGCTGGGACAGAAGTGGGAGCTCAATCCATCATGTGGCACTCGGATCTCGAACTGCTGGCCTTCTAGTCGTCAAGTTCAGCATCTTAACCACTAAGCCACCACTGTCTGATACATATATAATTTACTAAAAAGTTGATCTAAATACTTTTATTCCAGTATTCAGTTCTGCTGACTTTCAACTTTTCTTCACTCACAAGGCCTTGGAGAAAAACCAACAGTGGGTCGTGTATGACCAGCAACGAGAAGCTTATGTGCATAGCCTCTTGGCAAGGATCTTTGAGCTGCAGCAACAACTGGAAGCTGTTAACCAAAAGCAAGCAAAAGAAACCAGGCTAGAAGGTATTGACTGCTCTTTTTCGGCAAGCTGATCAGAATTCACAAAATTGGCTTAGGCTGAAAAGATTGCCCAGACCCGTTTTACATTTTTTATTTAACAACACTTAAACTGTGAAATCCAGCCCTTACTTTTTTGGGGTGGGTGGGGTGGGGTGGGGTGGGTGGGACAGATATGCTTTTGCTGGTATAGCATCTGTTGTCTTGAAGGAAAATGTGCCTATCAGTGCCAAGCTGGTGAGATGCCAATTGTAGATAAGAAATGGGGTATGGGCATAAGTTTGTGTTGATTTGGCTTTGCATATTTCCTTCTGTTTAGTCGTCATAGGTGATTTAACCAATATACAGCAGCTTCAGCATCTGGGGTGTGGAATTTTAAACATTCATCATGAAAAATGTATTTATGGAGTGGTTCAAAGAAAATACTTTAGATAATTTTTGGTAGCAAGTCAGTGGAGCTTGTTAATTTAAATTTTATTTGACTAAGTTTCTTAAATAAATATCTGCTTTGAGCTAGAACAACTATGGGTTTTAGCTTTTTACTGTGCCATAGGTTCATAAAGTATTTGTCATAAATGCTGGAATCTCTTGGGTGCTGTATGCTGAAATACTGTTAAGGAAATTTACCTCATCATCAACTCCCCTTTTTCTTTTGTGTCCAGATCAAACTTTGGACTGCCAAAAGGAAGCCACCTTCTTGGCATTGTCGTTGGGCAAAATTAAATCCTCATTGCTACATGTTTCTGGTAGTAATCGGCAGACCAGAAAATGAGCTGCCTGCATTCACATAGCATGTTGTTGTTTGCCAGCAGCCCCCACTTGAGCATGTTGGTCTTGCATTTAGGGACTCCAACCGTCAGCCTATTCAGGGTTCTCCAAGTGACGTAGGGCAGGTTGGGTTCCTCAGCTATATTCTACCTTAATGTTATTCCTTGTCCAGTGAGTTCCTTTCTCCATCTTCTAATTTGGTTTTACTCTTGCATATCCTCAAGAATGCCTGTTCTTGCTATAATGCTCTTCATGGTGGCACATGAAATCAAAAAATATATGTGAGTTTTATCCTGACCAGGGCTCTAAGTTGACTCATCCTTCCATCTTTCCAAGGTCGGTAAAATGTGTACCCAGCATGTTGGGGGGCAAAATGCTAATTAACTTGTGAACCACCCAGAGAGTGCACAAAGCACAATGGATTGATATATATTAGTGTAATTGCTTTCCTTTCCTGGATCTGAGTCGGTGGATTTGAGACATGTGTTCAGACAAAGTCGAGGTTCCTTCTCTTGCTTAGTTCTCTCGGTGTCCGCTGCTACTTCCCTCCTTATCTTAGGTGTAGTGATACCAACAAGAGGATATATTTTCTCAACTGGTGTCATGTCAGCTCCCCTGAGCTTCTGTGAATGCACAGTCTTCAAAGAGATGGAGATCATAGAATCACCAGAAAGCATATTAAGGCCGTGGTGTGGTCCTTACGTAATGGCAAGAATGGCCTTGTTCTTGGTTTGATATGAAATAGAGATGTTAATCAAGTTGGGAATCTTAAGACTACTCTTATACAGTGGTGATGCTGCTGCTGCTCTCTACCCTGAATATAGGTGGGCTGAGTAGCTTAGAGACCCTGGTGTATGACCAAGAGGGTTCCTCTTTCCTTCCCAGAAGGAACTGAGAAATTGTTCTCCCCAGGAAAAAAAGCCAAGCGAAAACTTGGTGTGGTGCTTCTGGGTGGCTTGCTGGTCAGAATATTTCTGGAGCCTAGGGAACTGATCCAGTCTGGCCAGGTTGTCCTGCTATGGTAATAGAGGAGACCATATTGCCAGCGACTCAAAAGCTGAGCATCAGGCGGTGGTTAACTAACCTGACAACCCTGAGGACTAACAGCTTGGGTGCCAAAGTCCACAGGGAAGGGTGATGGTCCCCAAGTGGATTAAATCCTACTTGAATCCATCTTGATGGAGGGCAGAAGCCTCATCAATACTGATGAGGACTTTGTGTGCCAAAAGGGCTCAGGACCAGAAAGTGACTTGCAGAACTGGAGCCGTGGTACAGGTGTCATGCTGCGGTGTGGAGGGCAGATGAAAGGCCACTGCATTATAGTCTCAGGACTGTCTTCAAGGCTGATCACCATGATGATCACCTATATTCCAATTCGGATATGGCAGAAGAAGAAGAAGGGAACTGAAGTTGATTTAGGGTTTAGAACGCTTCTCCCTGGGCTGACGGCTGCTCTTCTGTCAGGAAGGCATCCCTGCTCCTTTGCAATGTGATGGTGGCCTTGCATGCCAATGTGCATTACCTGTTTAATGCATTTCGTATTTGTTTTTCCCCAAGACTTCCGTCTCATTAAGGCTGTTTTGTGACAGGAAAGCCAGAATGGATTGCTTTGGGGTCTTCTTCGCATAGCAGTGCTGCTACAACAGTTCTGCTTAGTTTTGTGCTAATGTGGTTCTATCTGGAGCCGAAGTAGGAAGTGACACTTGGGATCTCCGAATCAAACATACCTGGAAGGAGGAATCTTGTGCTGTGAAAGTAAAAATTATGAAAAGCCTCTTAAAGGTGTCACTGCTTTGTCATCTCTGTGAGTGTTGGCAGCTGGCAACCTTATTACATTCATAATTCTCAGATGTCTCACACATGTTTGGTAAGCATCTTGGCTAAAGTGGCTTGTTTTTCTTTGTTTCTTTGTCCTGTGTGCTCTGCTTTTGCAAGGAGAGAAGCAAAGATGTGAACAGCTGTTAGCAGCTGCCCAAAATGATCTTGAGGCACAGAGGCTTTTAGGAGCCCAGCTGAATACTGACTTGAATGAATTGAAACAGAAGTACGAAGAAGCCAAGCAGGAGGTGAAGAATTTAAATAGCCTGGCGATGTTAAACAAGCAAGCCGACGTTCAGACCCTTCAAGAGGAAAGCCGCATCAAAGATCAGATATTAAAAAGGCTTACTCGTGAAAATGAAGCGCTCAAGGAAAAGCTGGATGAAGAAAGGCAGCGAACACACGCTCTGTCTTCTCAGGTTTGCATATGAGAGTCATTGGCATGCTTTATGATATTTGCTGTGCCTGCCTGAAATCCCCAGAGGCTACATAAAAGTACTGTACAGAGGAACCTTGTACAATATAACGAAAATAATTCATTCTACAAGGCTGTTCGCTATGCAATTTTTTCATTATACAATTTTTTTTAGTATAACAAAAATTCCTATGGAAAAACTCATATACTGTATAACGAAAATTTCTATGGAAAAACTCGTATAACGAAATGTTTTTGCTAAGCGAATCTTCTCATAGAAATTGTTGTTATACGAGTTTTCCCCATAGGGACACCATTTCGCATAGCAAACGTTTTCATTATATGAGTTTTCCCCATAGGGAGTGCTATTTTTGCATAGCGAAAATTTTCATTATGCGAGGTGCCATGTTTTTCAATTTCTTTTTGTTGTGTGATTTTTTTCGCTATAGGAGCCATTCGTTATACAAGGTTCCACTGTACGTATTTCAAAACTGTAAAGAAATAGCACAGTGTCACATACTGTAATGCAGTAGCAGTAGAATCAAGCTAGTAACATAGAAGCACACTAGTAAATGTCATGTCACCCTTGCTCGAAAGCCAGTCATATCTGACTAGGATGCGACACTGGAGTGCACGGAACACTGTTACCTTTTCTGCCGAAGTGGTACCTATTTATCTACTTGCAATTTCTTGCTTTCAAACTGCAGGTTGTCAGGAGCTGGGACAGATGACAGGCACTCACTCTGTTGCACAGCACTCGGGTCTCGAATTGCTGACCTGCTAATCTTCCAGTCATCAAGCTCAACATTCTGCCAACTAAGCCACCACAGTCCCCTTAGAAGCACACTAGACCACTGCAGAATAGCATAGACTAGCACCAAAGAAACAATAAAACTAGGAATAAGAACAGTTTCAATATGCAGAATAACTAACAGCATTCCAAAAGAAAAGTTGATTGAGACAAGCTCTGCAATATCACAATGGCCAGAATCATATCCACACTTTCTGCAAGTGTAAGGGGAATTGTGCAAAGGGTTTTTCTCCCTGGCATGTTATTCTTCTCAATTGATTTCATAAACAGTGCATTTGGTCATGTACTAGAGTAGGAAAAATGCCTACGTGATCACAATTGCATAAGCAAACAGAATTATAGGTAATATAACATAACTTGACGGAACGAGCTTCCGTCTTTGTCCCAGCTCCTGCCAACCCAGCAGTTCGAAAGCAAGAAATTGCAAGTAAAGAAATAGAGACCACTTCGGTGGGAAGGTAACAGCATTCCGTGTGCTCCGGTGTCTAGTCATGCCTGCCACATGACCACAGAAACGTCTGCAGAAGCAGACAACGCTGGCTCTTCGACTTTGAAACATAGATGAGCAGATACGACTGGCTTTAGAGCAAGGGAAACCTTTACCTTTAAATACACATTATTAGAAAGGTACCACACGAGATGCAAAGTATTGTTGCTTACTGTGGTTTGATATTCACTGTACAACATGGGCTTTGCATCTAAATCAGCCTAGGATGTCACCCCAATGATTAAGAATTGTGGGATTTAAAAATATATGTTCTATAGAAAAGTAACGGTTCAAATGAATTTCTCTGAAAACAGTTTCTATCAAGACACTGTTTGGCCACATACTGTACATTCTCTGAGAAGCTGGGAATAATCTGTAGGAAACAATATTTCCCTATTAATAAAGCCAGTGTCTAAAGTGCAGATATGCTGAGCGACAAAACAAGTGAAACAGCAGCCCCAGTGATGGAATCATACAAATGGGGAGAGAGACAATTCTTAAAGCATGCAGGAAAAACCTTTCTTGGGGAAGGGTGGGGAAAGCCCCTAAACCTGCCTTCACTAATTTGCAAAGCATAGGGCTGCACAAAGTATGCCATCAGTGGACATCAACATGATCTGCCCTGCTCTACTGGCATGAGGGAAAAGGGAAGTGGGTGCCAAATAGGAAGGCAATGCTCAATTTACAGAATTTTATCTAGGAAAGATCTCGGTTCAGAATTCTGAATATTTCACCTGATTTCCAAAGATACCTTCAGTCTCTGAAGAGGTTCACCTTTCCATAGGTTCAGGGGCAGCCAACTTTCAGTTTTTGTACTTCAATTCCCAGGAGCCTATGTTAGCACATTGGCTGGTCAGTGCTTTGGGGAATTGACTTAGGCTTCTGGGAACTGAAGTCCAAAAACTGAAGGTTTCCCACCCCTGGGTTAGATGGTTGTGGATGGGAGATGAGCAATTGGCCTTCAAATCCAGGATGACAACATCCCATAGAATGGATGCAGGTGTATACTTTTTCTCTTCCATAATTAAAGAGATCAGACTTAATTGAGGCCAGATCTACATGTGTATTTTGAGAGGAGCAGATGCTTTTTAATCATACTATGTTTTCAGTGGAAAGGCATGTTTGAAATCAGATCATAGTGCACATATCATGGGAAGCAGTGTTGCCAGAATAGATATTATCTCCATTTGGATAGCTAGGCAACCAGCTCCTGCCATCCCCAGATGTGGCACAAGGGTTCTTTGGCTCATAATGATGATTGTGTGTGGTGTGCTTGTGTGTTCTCAGTACGCCTGTACCTGTTCTTTCACTGGGACAGCACAATGACCTAGTCCAGTGATGGCGAACCTTGCCACTCCAGATGTTCTTGAACTTCAATTCCCAGAAGCATTATCAGCTGGAGTGCTGACTTGGGCTTCTGGTAATTGAAGTCCGAGAACACCTGGAGTGGCAAGGTTCGCCATCACTGACCTAACCTCTGGTCCCAAATGTTGTCCCTGAAGTCTCATGGGACAGGCTGCTGCAAACCTCACTGCCCCATATATAAGAGGAGTAACACAACCTACAATCTATTACAACGTCTTACAGGTCTATGAGTAATATTTGTTTATAACCCACTGTTTACATTGCCCTCTGAATATGTTAAAGGTTGGACTGCTGCAAAGATCTTTGCTAAAACAGCAAGAAGAAAACACAAGAATAGATGCTTTGGAACAACAGGTAACAAATTACAGTGTTCTGTTTCAGCAGTACCTTTAGCAGTCCTAACATTTCTCAGTCTGAAATGAAATTAAGAAGCAGCACTGTATATTAATTTTAACACCAATACTTCTGATTTCTTGAAAAGCATTACCAAATAATTTTTTCCCCTGATATTAAGATCCTGTAGATGTCTACTGGAACTCTTACAAATTAAAAAGTCAGAATAGGCATTTTCTACAGTACAGTATTTAAAAAACTGCTCTTGGCAGTTTCTCATCCCTACAGAGTTGCATAGAGAGACTGAAACAGTAGGCATTTCCATTCCACTAGTCGAAGACCAACCTACCCATTTTGTTGCCATTCTGTCTGATTATTTTATCGTATGACAAAAGTTACCTTTTTGTTGTTGTTTCCTAATAACCTAACTCTTTATAACTTATAGCACATATGCGAAGCCGAAGTTTAAAACTGGGCATTTAAACAATAAAAACCAGAAAGGGGTTGGATATATTTTTTAAAAATGTGTTAAATCATTGCATGTGGTCTGGAATGTGTTGTGGTAGCTTTCAGATTTTTCAACTAGTCCTTTTCTCTAGATCCAGGCATGTACATTAGACTTTGAGGATGAAAAGCTTGACCGTCAAAGCTTGCAGCAGCAGTTGAACAAAGTCCTTAAGGAGCTACATAAGGCAAGAGACCAAATTACTCGTCTTGAACCCTCTGTGAGTATCATTAAAGTCCTGGATGTCTTCTTATTCTACCACGTATGGGAGACTCTTGTTCTTAAGTTTGTATTGTACTTGCTTGGTGTCTGGGATTCAGTGTGTGTGTGTGTGTGAGTGTGAGAGAGAGAGAGAGAGAGAGAGATACTAATTACCTTCTGAACCACCCAGGGTAGTGCACAAGCACCATGTGGCAGTAGCTACTGCCAACCTAGCAGTTCAAAAGCAAGAAATTGCAAGTAGATACATAGGCACCACTTCAATGGGAAAAGATCTTGGGGACATGAAAGGAGCCTCATTCAGGTGTCCCCAGAGCAGATTTTCTCCAGCAAAAAATCTTTCAACCCAGATTAATTTCTGACATGAAATTACAGTGGAACCTCATACAACAATTGCCCCGTATAGCAATGAAATTGCATAACAATTAGGTTTGGCGGCGCGGGGGGGGGGGGGGGGGATGGTGTCCTGCATGACAATTTTCCTTATGGAAAAATTATACAACAATTTTTCAATGGGAAAAACCACTTAGCAAAAAAAAAAAATGTGCGATGCATCCCATAGGGAAAATCACTATACAATGCATGTATCGTATAGCAATTGTTTCGTACAACACTGGTACCACTGTATTATTATTAGTATTAGTATTAGTATTAGTATTAGTATTGCTACTGCACAAACACACAGGATTTGGTTATCTGCTGCAGAATGCACAATGATGAAAGCCTTTGCCTTCTGTTCTAAATATGCATCTTCTGAAAGTGGTTAAAACTTGCTGAATATGTCTGATAATTTGGGCAAGCTTTTCTAGATCATTAGTGGATGAAACGTCAGAAAACATCTATATACGCTGTTCCTTCTGAGTACAGCCATAGCACTTTCCCTGCTGCTCTGCCTTCCTGACCACAATCTTACTATGTTTTGCTCCATCTTAATACAACTGGTGTAAATCTCAGTGACAAATTGCCACAAATTAAAAAGGCAGCTCACCTATTAACCATTGTGCCTGAAGCTGTGTGACTCCATGAGCAACAGTAAATGCCTTTTCTAATTTCTTATCTTGTAGCCATCCACTGTTGAGATTTATGCCAATCAGGTTATCTGGTAGATGTAACTAATAAGATTCTGGCCATTAATTCTTAAAATGTACATCTTTTTAAAAAATAGTCTGTGTTGTCACTTTACAGTTCTACAGAACCTGAGGTTCATTTTCGTTATTGAGATTTCAAGAAGGTTTGTGTTGTTATGTCATATCATAGACGTTGTACGTAAGAGTTTCTGTACTTCTCTTCAAATATTGTCTGTAGGAGTAATCTGGTTTGGGTAAAGTCCTGGCTACACACCCAGTCTCCTCTCCATATGGAAGGTGGCAATCTGAAAGGAAAAACCTCTGCAATTCGTAGACCTGGTTATTTAGAAACCAGTATAGGGGAAGCTCTATACTACAATGAGTTAATGGTTAAGACACTGAACTTGACAACTGGAAGGTCGGTTGGCAGGTCAGCAGTTCGAGACCTAGGTACTGCATGGCGGAGTGAGCTCCCATCTCTGTCCCAGTTCTTGATAACTTAGCAGTTCAAAAGCAAGAAATTGAAAGTAGATAAATACCATTTTGGTGGGAAGTTAAATAGCATTCTGTGCACTCCAGTGTCTAGACAGCACTGGCTCTTTGGCTATAAACAGATGAACACTGAACCCTAGAGTCGGTTATGACTGGCTTTCAAGCAAGGGCACCCTTTACTTATAGGGAAAGCTCTCTTCTTCAGATTTTCTCCCTGCACATACACAGAGGCTGGCTGGATTAACAGAAAATGAGGACAGGGCCAGGGTGAGGGTTGTTCCCTGCTAGAGAATATTTGAATGGGACTTATCTTGTCTCGTGTATGCATTTTTACACAATCTATAAAAGTTACAGTTTTGAGCTGCTAGTATCTACCACTGTCCGTACCATCTGGAGATTACAGGAGTTAGAGTCATTATTGGGGGAATTCCATATCTTCCTCTCAACCTCAATACAACTGTTTTGTCCTGCGAATACATACAGGCAATTTTGAGTGTAAGATGTATTTATGTACATTCAGCCTCCTATTTTAAATTGTCTCTCAGCAGAAAAATCCAGAGCTTGGAGGATGCGTGGGAGTCTTGCTCAACTTCCAAAGTGCCTTTGAAGACAAGCTGGTGATAAAAGACAAATGTTCTTCACCCAAAAGTTCAAACCTTGATGAAAGTTTCCTGGAGTGCCCCAAATGTAAAGCACATTATCCTACAAGCCAGCATAGGGACTTACTAGCCCATATTGATTATTGTGCAGATTAAGTAGAAGATCAAACGTGTAGGTAGGTCTTACTGCATCCAACTGAAAATAATGGCTTTTTTAAAAAAACCAACGCACTTATTGCAAAAGACTATAGTTCATATCCCAGCTAAAACATTGTACTTTGAGTATGATTTATTATGAAGGTCTAACCTTAACCATGTCTACAGAGGCAGCTGACGATTTCTTTTCAGACATGGCATCTTGCATTCTGAACTACTGACTGTATTTGCACTATCAAAGTCAATAAAGATGTTTAGTTCATTGATTTCTCCATGACCCAATACAATATGCCATGTCTTTGTGTAGCAAAGTTGCTACTAAACACTCCGATTTCAGTCTTGAGGATACCTATCCTGTAGCATATTTAAATTGGATTAATATATACTGCTTTGCACTGTCTGTCTCTGGATACCGTTATGCCATTTCAGAATTTTAAAGTGTTTAATTTTAGCAGGAAGGAAAATGTTTTAAATATAGAATGATGCAAAGGAATGATACAAGTTGGCTGAGCTGAAATTCTTAAAGTAGTGCAGTTTTTAACATCCCACAAGCTGTTTTTATGTGTACAGAACAAAGAGCAAATAGAACATTCAGAGCACGAGGGTACCTCTTAAAATGATTTACCCTTTTTTGTTTGAAGTACATTCCTGCTTGCACATTGTTAATCTTACAGCTATAAAGTAAGGATATAAAAATGAGAGTCTGTATACAGAAATGTTTTTAAAAATAATTAAACAATTGGCCACGTCAATGATATTCTGCATTTGTCTTTTTTTAAAAAAAACCTGATAAATAACTAGCAAATTGTACTCTAGTTTACACTAGTATGTTTCTCAAGTATAAAAAAATTGTGCTCCATTCTCTCTCAAGACTGGAAAATTGCATTGACTGTTGTTAAAACTGCTACCATGTTGGACATACAAAATTGCTGGCAATCCAATATATTCCGGTTATCCCATGCCAATTTGAAAATAAGTATTGTTAAACTAGGTATTACTTAATTATTTGGTGGGGGCGGATCCATTTTCTATGTGTCATCCAAAAGACTGGTGTTTGAGCTAGTATGAATCTGAAGCCTCTCCTTTGATCTGGGGTCTAATAAGTTCATGTTTGATGATGTCTGCCTTGGGTTGGTAAGTCAGCATGGGCTCCACAGGTGACATTCCACCTTCAGCTGAACTTTTTTCTCCACCCAGTTTATCCACTACATAGAGCACCTTTTCCAATGTACAGAGCCCTGGATCATTCTTAGAGGAGATTCTTCCAAGAGCTGTTAATGGAGAGCCATCTATTTCCATTTGATTCTCTTAGACCAGTGATGCCTAACCTTGGCACTCCAGGTGTTTTAAAACATCAATTCCCAGAAGCTCTGATCAGTAGGAGTGCTGATTTGGGGGTCTGGTAATTGAAGTCCAAGAACACCTGGAGTGCTAAGGTTCGCCATCACTGCCTTAAATTATCAGTCTGTTTGAGACAGAACTGTTAATATTTAGATATACTAGCAAAGGTTGCCCGGCGTTGCCGGGCTGTTTTAAATGGTGTTGGGAAGGTTTTGTTGTTGTTGTTAATGTTTGTAAAGAAGAGGTTAGTCTATAATTGAAATTTTTAAAATTTTTATTTATACAAAAAATTTTTGATGGCCTGTTATAAACTGTGATGAGTTTGTTTGGTGTTTTGGTTTTGTGGATGAAAAAAAGAATAAAGAATGATATACTTTTTCGAAAAACTCTTGGTGCCTTTTGTGTGGGGCTATTGTGTCTTTTTGATTTTTTTATTATTATTGTGGTCAGCAAGTGGTGCTGGTAGGGGTTATCTTGTATTTTGACTGTTTTTCTCTCATGGCCTTTGTGTGGAGCTTCTTCCCGTAAGTAGTCTCTTTCTTTATTCATTTCTTTTCCAGTCGTTGTGGACTGAGATCATGTGGTGGTGAGTTGGCTGTTTTTCTTTATTTGGGGTGGTGGTGGTGGTGGTGGTTGGATTTTGTGGTGTTTTGCTGGGTGCTGGGTGTGTTTGGAAGTTTTTGTTTTTGTTTACTTTGTATTGTTTGTTGGTGTTATTTTTGTTTGGTTTTGTGTATTTTTTTGATGTTTTTGATTGTTTGTGTTTGTGTTTTTTGGTGTCCTACGGGGGATCCCCTCTCTGCCGTCTCCCCTGGCTCTGGATGGCTTGGGGGGGGGCAGAACCCTTTTGTCCCCCCAAACCTTCCAGACTCATGGGACCCAGGAGAGGGGATCGAATCCAGGCCACCCTCTGATATTAAAAGGGAAATCTCAATTGTGGTTTCCCCTTTAATATCAGTGGGGGTGTGTGATCCCCCTCTCTGCTGGCTTCCTTGGGTTTGGGAGGGTTGAGTGGACAAAAGGGGTCTGTCTCCCCAACCCTTCCGGACCCAGGAGAGCCATCGGAGAGGGGGATTCCCCCCCTAAAACTCCATTTTTAAAGAGAAGTAACCGCTTGGTTTCTTCTCTTTAATATAGGTGTGTGTGTGTGTGTGTGTGGAGGGGAATCCCCTCTCTGCCGGGTCCCCTGGGGTCAGGAGGGTTGGGGAGACAGACTCCTTTTGTCCCCCCAACCCCAGGGGAGCCAGTAGAGAGCGGGAACACAACCATCACCACCCCACCCAGTGATATTAAAGGGGAAACTCCGATCGGGAGCTTTAGGCGCCATTGGGGAGGGGGGCTTTGGTTCGCGCGGCTTGGCGGACTTGCTCTCCTGGTGTTTTTGTTTTATTTTTTGCGCGCCGGCTTCCTCAGCGTTCTGCGCGCTCATGACTCGCAGGACGCTGGGGCTTGTAGTTATTGGTTTGTGCTTTGTGTTTGTGCTGTGTTTTTTTAAACAGTTTTCTTTTGATTGGCTCGTTACTGAACGTTCCTTGCGCCGCGCCGTGCGAGAGTCTCTCAGCCTGATTGGCTCTGGCGCGGCGCAAGGAATGTTGGGAAAGGAAGTTGTTTCCCTTTTTTCGCGTTTGTGGGGCTATTGCCCCACTGCCTGTTTTCTCAATCCTTTGTTGACCTGCGGACCCAGATTGGCCGTGTGCACGAAGGGTGAGTAGGGCGAGGCATAGCAACCTATAGCAAGTTCCAACGGTTAACCCTTGGTTTTATAGGTTAAGATTCGTGTAAATCCATGGAATAGGCATAGCTGTCAAGAATCCCTTATTGGCCGGGAAAACCCCTTATTTTACCCTCTTTCCCACCGTCATCCTTATTAATTAGACTGCAAGGCCCTATTGCCACCATTGGAGGGCAGCACAGGATAAGCATAGCTGTCAAGTATCCCTTATTTGCCAGGAAATTTCCCTTATTTCCAAATCCAAAACTTGACAGGTATGGGGATAGGGCAGGAATAGAGATGTAAAATTTCTGGAATTTTTGGAGCTTGGAGGAAAAACCCGTTTTTTTTCCAGGTGGAAACGGAAATTTTTGGGGAAATTGAAAATAATCTGATGCCGTGCGCACCGGTGTCTAGTCATGCCTGCCACATTACCATGGAAATGTCTGCAGAAGCAGACAGCGTTGGCTCTTCTGCTTAGAAACAGAGATGAGCACTGCACCCTAGAGTCGGATACGACTGGCTTTCGAGCAAGGAAAACCTTTACCTTTATACATATTTTTAAAGAAATGATTTATAAAATATTTGAACCCGGCCTTATCTTAAAATATTTTATTCATCATGTTAAAATAAAACATTCCATAATACAATTTTTTTATTTTTCCAATTTTTCAGGGGGGAAAAAGGCTTCAGAAAAAAATGACACACACACACACCCGTTTTCCCCCCGATTTTTTTCCCGGGCCTTCACATCTCTAGGCAGGATACAAGTTAAATCAGTATGAAGCTCCAGTAGCCTAGTAAATTGTTATGGTACTTTCTACAAATGACATTCCGTGTGTCTGTTGCAATCTCTGAGTCTTCATTTACGCCCGAGTTCTGGGCGGAGGAGGACGCCTGGTGGTGCAGGGAGAGGACCAGTACTTTAGCGTACTTTAGAGTACTTTAGAGTCCTGTATTAATCAGAGAATCATCATCGCTAGTAAACTTAGTTGCAAGCCAGATGAGACCCGACCACCACCCCACCCACCCCAAATTTACAACGTAAAGTTAAAGAACTTGTTCTCTTTTTTCCCTGTCCATGTTTTTCCTCTGGAGAAAGTAGAATAGACCCAAAACGTAGAAAGGTTACTCCCCACTGAAATGAGGAGCCTAGGGGGAGGAGAGGTAGATTTATGTGTAGAATCACTGCAATCATCATTCAGTTTTAGACTCAAGTTCCTGGAATCAAAATTATTTAATTCTAAGCATGTGTTGCATCAGGCTGTAGTTGATAAGTATCAGGATTTTAATTAAAACAAAACCACAAGCCTGAAATCTTATAAAGTGTGTCTTCCTGTTCAAAGCAGATACTGTACTGTACATATCTAGATGGAAACATGGAATCAACTTTCATGCAACTCCCCTAGTCCAACCGGTTGAATTGCCTTCTTTTAGAAATGTGAGTGAGGATCTCTTGTTTAAGACCTAATTTAATGTCTCGTGTTCTATATTTTGGGAAGGCAAACTACTCTGAATAAATCAAGCCTTCGGCAGAATATTAGCAATGACACTTTACCTTTAAATGTAGATTGAAGAAAATACAGACTTTTGAACCAAGTAATTGTAGGAGGGAGAAGAATTTATTCCTCCCCTCCTACATAAGTGAGGTGCTTATTCCTGCATAACTATTTTCAAATGCCAGCAGCCCACCTCAGTCACTGTGTCAACCGGTAGCCATCTGCTTTACCCTATTAAGTCTCTGCCATCTGTTTGCCTTAACACAGTGAAAACAGCTGAGTTGGTCTGCTCACATTTGCCGCGCACAAATACAAGAATGAATAAAATCATGCAAGGAAGGCAAACAATTCCTTGTTCACAACTGGCCAGTGTGGAATACACGTGAAACGTACTCTGTCTTCTGTGTACAGGTTAACAAGTCACACAAAACATCACAAAGATGTTCAGCATTAACACTTGTTAGTAAAGAAATATCAAAACAAGAACACATCTTTGGGGTCGCCGCCTCTGGTCTCCCCTGCAGATGGGGCGGAGAGACCTCCGCAATGTCGAACACCGGGACCCACCACCAGCGTCCTGGGCCCCGCTATTTGGCCAGGGCTTGAAATGCCATAGAGGCGGCCATACTTGTCAAGTATCCCGGATTGGCCGGGATTTCCCGTATTTCAGCAAATGGGCTCTGCACATGCACAAAGGGGTTCTGCGCATGCGCAGAGTGGTTCTGCGCATGTGCAGAGGAGTTTTTGCTGTGCATGTGCTCCGGGCCGGAGCAGTTCCCATATTTTCAGGAGCCGCACTTGACGGGTATAAGAGGCAGCAGGACTTTCGTCGCCACCTCCAGTCTCCCCTGCAGATGGGGTGGAGAGACCTCCGCAGCGTCGGATGCTGGGACCCATCACCACCGGCATCCTGGGCCCCGCCCTCGGCCAGGGCTTAAAAAGCCATAGAGAAGGCAAAACTTTTGCCGCCTCCACTTTTTACTTTTGGACTTGTTTGGGGCCAGAGTGAGATGTGTGAGATGTTATTGCATTACTGAGATGTTACTGTATTACTGAGATGTTATTGTGTTACTGAGATATAATTGTTACTGTGTTACTGAGATGTTACTGTATTCTATTATATTGTGTATTTCATTTTTGCTGTATTGTATTCTTATTTGATATGTTGTGAGCAGCCCTGTGTCGGCGTATGCTGAGTGTGCGGCATACAACTCAAATAAATGAAATAAAATGTCTCAGTGGACATACACCATAGCACTGGAGGACATATTTTCAGTATAAGATTTATGTTGTAATCCTATGCACATTTAAATGGAAGGGAGTCCTGTTGAATCCAATGTGGCTTGCTTTTGACTTGATCTCTAGAGGACTGCACTGCATAGTAGAAATCGTACATTTCAGGTTCATGAAACTATGTCCGATGAGGCATGTATTCCTTCAGAGTTAATCTACTGATGTGATGAAGAGGTGACAGAGTAGTAGAGTGGATGGGCACTGAAGCCCGAAGTGGACAAAGACCACATCCTTTTCTCTCCTCCCATCCCCATGTCTATCAGTCAGGCTAGAAAAGGGGAGGCGCAGATTCCTTTAACAAGAGACTCGTTGGCTATAAACAGATCAGCACTGAACCCTAGAGTCGGATACAACTGACATTTGAGCAAAGGCGACCTTTACCTTTACTAAGTCCCTTTGAAATCAGTGAAGGCGATGTCTATAGGCTTGAACAATGAATTATTATCTTGTTAATTTGCAATATCCATGCCTTTTACTGCCACCCTCTCAAATAGTTTGCTTCGCAACATTGCGAGAGAAGAGCAATATAAGAAAAGTACAACCCTCTGTGAGCCTTAGCACTGGAAGTATAGAAATGGAACATTGCTGATCATTCCTAAAGTTTAGTTGCTTCAACATTATTATGAATTAGATTTTGAACCTTGGAGGAGTTATACAATTTATTTTCAACATGGGGCTGCAATTTTTAATTGTTAATCAAGAGGTGTTTATAGCTTCTTCCATGTCTAGGCCAGACGTGAAACTGCCAAAATGAAGGCAACTTTTGGTGAGTTCATTCTGCAGTATCCTTCGCCTGTCCTAGTGTGAAAAAGATTAGCTGGCAACACAAGGTATCTGTTACCGGGGGCTGCCCGATTGTGTTTCAAAAATACCACAATCTTCAAGGAGGCTCTTTCTGTGTAGCCCGTGTTTATAACTAAGAAGATACCTTGAATAACTGAGCAATACTTGTGTTTATAATTGATGGTCCACACAAAGACCTTGCAATACTGGTCAACAGAAGACCTAAGGAAAGTGAAAAGCTCTCTTCCCAGCATTTAAAATGACTGGATAGCTCATAGTGCAATGATATTACACATGTTTGAGATCAATGTTCCCCAACCAGAAACCACCCAAATGAACTGGGACTACATTTCCCAGACAGCTCTTAATATGTATCCAACTGCATTTCCCATTCTTATTTGATGAGCCACAGACTGTGGTTTGAGGATAATATTAATTGTAGTCCAGCACATCTAGTGTTGGGCTGGGGAGGGCAGCTGCATGATAGAGCCTGGAAAACCATCTGCTTGAAAAGCATTGGAGAGCCACTCCCAATCAGAGCAGAGGACCAAGAGTGGGGGAACTTTTACCCAAGTCTATTGGGTGTTTGAGAGATTTCCGTAGGGGCTGCATTCCATTGGTGAGTGAGGCTAAAAGCAAACTGGCTAGGACCAAAGAAAGACCACCAGCCAATTTATTACCAGAGACTGAACCTTGGGAGAGCCATTTCAGATTGGTTGGGTGGGTACATAAGCTGAGATACTACTTAATAGTATCATGGAAAGAAGTGTGGCTATGTGGGGACACCCAGAAGGCTGGGTTCAGTTGTAGAGCCTGAGCTTTCTCACCCTTGTACAGTAGACAACATTGGTCTAAAATATAATCCTATGGCGTGGTTCACCACCACATGTTCCATTATATGTTAGCCTCTATCGTAATCGGGATCTTGCTTCTCTTCCTCTGTGTTACTTGAAACTAAACTGTTGATCTTAGTTGCCTTCTAGACGAACTCACTGCTCAGGCTTCTCATGCTATGACTAAAAATCAACATCGCAAATACAATGATGAGAACACACTTTGCAAACATTAAACAGCACCACACACCTGTTACAATGACAAATACTATGTCAACCCATTATGATACACATACAAAGCATCAACCAGGGTTGGGTTCAGTAAAAACACATTTCCAGTACCTTTAACAAAATAGAGCAACTCCTTGGAATACAGGAATTGGCAATGCTTCTCTAGAGACGATTGGGCCTTAGTCTATTTTAATGGCATCAGTTCTTTGTTCGACAAATATTGCAGAGCATACAATCCAATAACCCTGAACAGAAAAAAACCAAATAGGCATTCTATTACATCCCTTTACAATCTTAACCTATAAAACCAAGGGTTAACTGTTGGAACTGGCTATAGGTTGCCATGCCTTGCCCTACTTGCCTGCACTCACCCTTCATGCACACGGCCGATCTGGGTCCCCAGGTCAACGAAGGATTGAGAAAACCGGCAGTGGGGCAACAGCCCCACAAACGCAAAAAAGGGGAAACCACTTCCCAACATTCCTTGTGCCACACCGCGCCAGAGCCAATCAGGCTGAGAGGCTCTTGCACGGCACGGCGCAAAGAACGTTCGGAAATGCGGCGTGGCCAATCAAAAGTAAACCATTTTTAAAAAAACGCAGCACAAACACAAAGCACAAACCCCAGCAGCCTGCGCGCCATGAGCGTGCAGAACGCTGAAGAAGCCGGCGCGCAAAAAGTAAAACAAAAACACCGGGAGAGCAAGTCCGCCAAGCTGCGGGAACCAAAGCCCCCCTCCCCAATGGCGCCTAAAGCTCCCGATCGGAGTTTCCCCTTTAATATCACTGGGTGGGGGGGGGTGTTGTGTTCCCCCTCTCTACTGGCTCCCCTGGGGTTGGGAGGGTTGGGGGGACAAAAGGAGTCTGTCTCCCCAACCCTCCTGACCCCAGGGGACCTGGCAGAGAGGGGATTCCCCTCCACACACACACACATACCCCATATTAAAGAGAAGAAAACAAGCGGTTACTTCTCTTTAAAATGGAGTTTTAGGGGGGGGGAATCCCCCTCTCTGATGGCTCTCCTGGGTCCGGAAGGGTTGGGGAGACAGACCCCTTTTGTCCACCCAACCCTCCCAAACCCAAGGAAGCCAGCGGAGAGGGGGATCACAAACCTCCCCCCCTGATATTAAAGGGGAAACCACAATTGAGATTTCCCTTTTAATATCAGAGGGTGGCCTGGATTCGATCCCCTCTCCTGGGTCCCATGAGTCTGGAAGGTTTGGGGGGACAAAAGGGGTCTGTCCCCCCCAAGCCTTCCAGAGCCAGGGGAGACTGCAGAGAGGGGTTCCCCCCGTAGGACACCAAAAAACACAAAAACAAACAATCAAAAACATCAAAAAATACACAAAACCAAACAAAAATAACACCAACAAACAATACAAAGTAAACAAAAACAAAAATTTCCAAACACACCCAGCACTCCGCAAAACACCACAAAATCCAACCACCACTACCACCCCAAATAAAGAAAAACAGCCAACTCACCACCACATGATCTCAGTCCACAACGACTGGAAAAGAAATGAATAAAGAAAGAGACTACTTACGGGAAGAAGCTCCACCCAAAGGCCACTAGAGAAAAAACAGTCAAAATACAAGATAACCCCTACCAGCACCACTTGCTGCCGACAATAGTTAAAAAAATTCAAAAAGACACAACAGCCCCACATAAAAGGCCCCAAGAGTAAAAACAAGTAAAAACAAATAACACAAAATCACAATTTTACACAAATCAAAAACATATGTTAATAAAATAAAATAAAAACTATTCAAAAATCCTGTGCTGAATTTTTACTCAAATAAAAAACAAAAACATCAATACACAGTTTAAAAACATTTATTGTGAAAAACATGTACTTTCACATTTTTAAAATTATTACCTACGGTACAACTATTAAAAAAAATACATACTTAAATATTATTGGGTTAAATAATTTTTTTGGAAAAAGTATATCATCCTTTGTTCTTTTTTTCATCCACAAAACCAAAACACCAAACAAAACTCATCACATTTTATAACAGGCCGCCAAAAAAAATGTGTATAAATAAAAAAAATAATTATAGACTAACCTCTTCTTTACAAACATTAACAACAACAACAACAAAAACTTTCCAACACCATTTAAAACAGCCCGGCAACGCCGGGCAACCTCTGCTAGTCATATATATTTTCATATATAAATAATGTTGCCATGTGCTGTCAAGTTGCCTCCAACCCAAGGCAACGTTATGAATGAGTGATCTCAAGAGTATCCTCTCTTCAACAGGCCCGCTGAGCGCTTTTAAACTTAAGCTATGGCTTCCTTTAAGGTAGTTGATTCATATTTGGTCTTTCCCTTTCCCTACTGCCTTCATTCTTCCCCACCATTATTGATTCCAGAGAATTTTGTCTTCTCTTGGTGTGCCCAAAGTAGGACAGCCTCAGTTTCACCATTTTTGCCTCCAGATATAACTCCAGTCTTGATTTGCTGTAGGACCCACTTGTTCATCTTTCTGGGTAGAAGCGCTGCTGCTGTGGCCACCGAGGGATCCCCGCCGTCTCCCTCCCAATGCCCACGCCACTGGTCTGGGAGGAGAGGCACCTGGCGCCGCCGGCACCACCCTCTTCGCCCCACCCGGCCAGAGGGCAGAAGAAGCACCGCTGCCATGGCCAGTGAGAGATCCCCGACGCCTCCCTCCCAACGCCCATGCCACTGGCCCAGGAGGAGAGGCACCTGGGGCTGCCGACGCCTCCCTCTTGGCCCTGCCAAGACTCCGTTGCTGCCGGAGCTGCTGGACTCATCGGACCCCTGCCCTCAGTGAGAGCAAGGGCGAGGAGAGAGGCTGGCCCAGGTGTTGGTGGAACACATGGAGCACATTGTTTCCTTAGCTGATGACGTTGAGTCCAGGGGTCCGTCATAGATGTTGAGCCCTGGCCTCCGTCTGGGACGTTTCAGCCGGGCTCTGCCATTTGTTGACTTTGTTGTAGTTTTTTTATTTTGTGATATTTGATATTATGTGATGTTGTATTTGATATTATGTGATATTGTATTTGATATTATGTGATATTGCTTTGATATTTGTGATATTTAATATTATGTGATACTTTGTTACTTTTCGTCTTTATATTGTAAGCCACCCTGAGTGGTGCCTGCACCAGTAGGGCGCGGTATAAAATAAATCATTCATTCATTCATCTGCATAGCTCTCCTCCAGCACCATATGTCAAATAAATCAGGTGGGTTTTTTTTCCTTTCAGCTTTATTCTCCAACCTTTTCACCCACCCATACATGGGGATTGGGAATACGAGAGCATGGTCTTAGTCTCCAGTGGCACATCCTTATCACACGATGGTTTTTCTAACCCCTTCATTGTTGCCCTTCTGAGCCTTTGTTGTCTTCTGATTTCTTTGCTGAGGTCTCCATTTGGATTGAGGATTGAACCAAAGTATACAAAAACATGTTAAAGCTGTGTAGTTCTTGGATACACACCTTAACATTGCAAAGGTGTTTGCCTGTGTCACTGAAGCTGAGAACAATACCATCAAGAGACCAGACTCCTTTACAAGACTTCTAGCAGACTCTCCCAAGGTGAAAAGGTCACAGCTGATACATCAGACTAAGATGCATCCACTCTCTTCAAGGTAACAGCAGAATCAGTAGAAGAAAATGAACAATTCCACTGGCAATGGGGACACAGCTGCTGGGCAGCAGCAGTAGATGATGGTGACCCTGGCAGAGGTTGCAACAGCAGTGACACTCAAGCCAACTTTTGTTAGTACTGTGCAGAAGGTCTTGGTAAACCGCTGCTGAACTTTTCTTACCTTGAAAACCCTATGATGACAGTCGTCAGTGAAATCATGTTAACATGTTACAAGCATTCTTAAGTAAATCATATCACAAACATTTAACTAATGGCTAGGATATTTAGAATTAGGACATCAGTGATTCAAAACTTCCTCAATCTATTTTGAGTTCAACACTGAGTAAATGTTGAATGATTCCCCCAAAGGCTCACCATTGAATCTCTTCTACCACAGCCCCATAAGTGCTTGCAATTATGGCCATAGCATTATATCGCACACGGTCCTCCAAATTCCAGCAGTTGTTACAGTGGCTCATTTACACTTGGCTGCTACTTCAAGATTGGGGAGGGAGTATTCATGAAAGTCTATTGCAGCCACACCAACAAAGGGTCTTGTGTTTATCATAAAGGGTTTTTTTTGTTGTTGTTGTTCAGTCACACAGTCGATTCCAACCCTTTGCGACCCCATGGACCACAGCCCTCCAGGCACCTCTGTCCTCTACCATCATCCTCAACTCACCCAGCTCTGTGCCCATTGCGTCTACATCCAGCCATCTCATTTTTGGCCACCCCTTCTTTTGCCCTCCACTTTTCTCAGCATCAAGGCTTTCTCAAGTGAATCTTCTCTTCTCATTTGATGTCCATAATACTTCAGGAGCAGTCAGGGTTGATTTCTTCTAAGATTGACCTATTTGTTCTCCTCGCTGTCCAGGGTACTCTCAAAACTCTCCTCCAACACCACATCTCAAAGGCATCTATTTTTCTGTGCTCAGCTTTCCTCATGGTCCAGCTCTCGCAACCATACATTACCACCGGGGAATACCATTGCTTTGACTATGCGAATTTTTGTTTGCAAGGTGATGTCAACCTAACAGTTCAAAAGCAAGAAGTTGCAAGTAGAAAAATAGGGACCACTTTGGTGGGAAGGTAACAGCGCTCTGTGCGCTCCGGTGTCTAGTCATGCCTGCCACATGACCACGGAAACGTCAGCAGAAGCAGACAGCACTGGCTCTTTGGCTATAAATGGAAATGAGCACTGCACCCTAGAGTCGGATACAACTGGCTTTCGAGCAAGGGAAACCTTTACTTTTAAGGTGATGTCTCTACTTTTCACTATGTTCTCCAGATTTCTCATAGTTTGTCTCCCCAGAGTTAATCGTCTTTTTATTTCATGGCTGCAGTCACCATCTGCAGTGATCTTAGCTCCTAAGAAGGTAAAATCTGTCACTGCTTCTACTTCTTCCCCATCTATTTTCCAGGGACTGATAGGGCCTGTTGCCATTATCTTGGTTTTCTTGATGTTGAGTCTCAAGCCAGCTTTTGCACTCTCTTCTATTAGATTAGCAAGTCTTCTATGGCATACATCTGCATTCACTGCATCTCATCTTATCAGATACAAGCATATTGCCTTTATTGGCAGATGTTATACACGTCAAGAGGGGTGGGAGATGTGAGTTAACAGAAATGCAAAAGGTACAAACACTGATTAACTTAACAGTGGTCATTTTAAAAAGAGCAACTGAGAGGTGAGTAGAACATTCCACAGAAAAGAAGTTCCATACATATGGTGACAAGCTTTTTACTTGGTTTGTTTGGACTAAGAGTTTAATATCTAGGATAAGAGTATAGATTATGTTAGGACTGCATCTCCCAGCATCCACCATTTGCTGTGCTGGCTTGGACTGCAGAGAGCTTCAACCACATCTGGAGAGCCAGACTTTGTCCACACCTGTGCTGTCTAAACTCTTCAGAGTAGGATGTGGGGAAGATCACTCCAAACTTTTAAGGGACACATACACACCTTGTTCCAGTCATTAGCCAGTTATAGGGGAAGTGATAGGAGTCAAAAGGGAAACTCCTTGTAAATGCCACTTTCATTATAATTAATAATAGTAATAATGTGCTGTCATATCAATTCTGACTCAGGAAGACCCTTTTCAGGATTTTCTAGGTAGAGAGTACTTAAAAATGGTTTAGCATTCCCTTCTTCTAGGACCGTGATGGAGAACCTTGGCCCTCCAGATGTTCTTGGACTTCAATTCCCAGAAGCCCAAGCCCTCGTGAATCCACACGAATGGGTTTACTGCGATTCATCCAGCCCACACCACCCTTGGAAGCGTGTTTTACTTCCGCTTCCGGGAGCGACGAGGGCAGCGCGGGCCAGATGAATCGCAGTAAACTCATTCGTGTGGATTCACGGGGGGCTTGGGCTTCTGGGAATTGAAGTCCAAGAACAACTGGAGTGCCAAGGTTCTCCATCACGCTTCTAGGAGCATTCTGGGACTGTGCAGTTTGCCCAAGGTCATACATTTGGACTGTCTGAGATGTACAGTAAGGCATTGAACTCCCAACCTCTGGCTCCACAGCCAGACATCTAACTCACTGAGCTGTTCTGTCTCCATTTTCACAGCCAACAGTTTCATGCCAGCCAACCATCACCAACAAATCAGTACTACAGTGGAGGAAGAGCTTTTCTGTATATTTCAACCCTATGGTTTTTTCTATAGAAGGGAACCAGACTTTTAGTATAGTCCAGGAGTTCTCAACCTTTTAAAGCCGGGGCCCGGGTCATGCTCCCTCAGATAGCTTCGGGGGGCGGATGGCCATTTCCCCCTTATTCCACCACATGGCACTTCCTGTGTGGTGGAGGCAGTGGGGGGGGGGAACATGAAATGGTGCCATGGGCCACATCCGGGCCACAGGTTGAGAATCTCCGGTATAGTCAGACAATGTGGCCAAATTAGGTGAGTCTGATTTGACTCCTCCAAGCTGCAGGACTCCGACCTGTAGAACTGCATCCTGGATTCCACTGTCCTGAGAGCAACGCAAAAGTGTTGAAAGGCTTGATGGTTGTTTGGAAAGCTGAACATCAGGATCAAATGAGGCTAAAGCACACTATGTTGGAGAACATATGAGGACATTCTTTTATGTGAGCTGATGGCAAGGACTGAAATGTCAAGCAGAATAGTCATGTGAACAGCTTGTCTTAAGTACAAACTCTAACTCGATCTACCACTACAAGCAACCTAAAGTCAACTAAGCAGAGGTGTGCTGCTAAACTGCAATTAGCAGTAGTAATAGTACTCAATAAAAGAAACGGGAGTTTTGAATTTACTACAATGGCCAAGCAAAGCTATTTATTTTATAGATCCTTTTGGAGGTCACTCATTTGTAGGGCCACCATATGTCCACAGTGACTTGTTGGCATATAACAGTAGTAATGAAGTGATCATAACAACTCAGGGCTTTTTTCCACTCAAGTCTCCTTATTGCACCAGTTTTTCACCATTCTGAAACTCATAGACTTTCTCATTGAGGAATTCCAACCTGGCATGTCCTGTATTTACATTGCCAATATTTCTTTCTCACCTTCCTGCCACCTTCCACCATGAGTTGTCCACTTGGTAACTTCCTTACATTCACCTCCTCTTTCTTCTGATACCCAAAAGGGCAAGAGCCAACCATTTCACCAGTTCCCTAGACAGAAGTCTCCCATTTTACTTTCGTTGGCATCTCCTTTGATGCCCTATGGAATGACGTGGCTTAGTGGTTAAGATGCTGAACTTGATGACTGGAAGGTTAGTGAGTCAGCAGTTCAAAACCCAAGTGCTGCATGACGGAGTGAGCCCCTGTCCCTTTTCCAGCTCCTGCCAACCTAGCAGTTTGAAAGCAAGAAATTGCAAGTAGATAAATAGGTACCGCGTCCCATGCATTCTGGTGTCTAGTCATGCCTGCCACATGACCACTGGAACATCTGCAGACGCAGACAGCACTGGCTCTTTGGCTATAAACGGAGATGAGCACTGCACCTTACAGTCGGATATGACTGGCTTTCGAGCAAGGGAGACCTTGATGCCTTGTAATCCTTTACTTTTTAGATAACTCACCCAGTTCTCCAGGAGTTGATATTCCACCTATCCTTCTCTTCCTCTCCAGAGCAAATCAAGCCCTGGGAAGTCCATCCCTTTCTACTAAGAGAACTTGCGTTTGAACCTATTTCCACTACTAATGGCCTGCCACACTCCGTAGATAGGCAGCCAGGAGGCAAGGCAGGGATGCTTTCCTGTAACAGGGCAGTCTCTTCCTCGTAAAACCTTATTTCAGGGGTGCCCAAACTTCCGGCCCCTGACACCAATTTCATCCAGCCCGCGAAGCCCTTGTCGCTCCTGGAAGCGGAAGTGGGGTAGCTTTGGTGGGGTAGCTTTGGTGGGGACTGTCCAGAGATACTCCCTGAACTGTAGAAGAATGAGTACTTTTTGGACTCTCTAGACCTGTTTCTACACCCTAACCAGGTATGCTTGAGATACACAGAATCCCTCTCCCTGCACATCTGGCCCGGGGACCAGATCCGGCCCCTGACACCAATTCATCCGGCCCGCGAAGCCCTCGTCGCTCCTGGCCCATATGGGTGCGTTTTACTTCCGCTTCCAGGAGCGACGAGGGCTTCGTGGGTTGGATTAATTGGCATGGGGGGGCGCGGATCTGGTCCCCGGGCCATAGTGACCAGCTCCCTGAACCACGTGGCCGGCCCACAGCCTGAAAGGTTTGGGCACCCCTGCTTTATATGACTGAGCCGTCGCGGGAGAGCTTTGTTTACCCTCCTCACCTTCTTGCCGCCACTTCCTCGTCGCAGAGGGACCTCAAACAAACAAACAAGCAAGCAAGCAGACAGGCTGGCATAGGCAGAGCCACCTCACAGAGGTGTTGCCCATCCCCGGCCGCCCCGTCGGGGCAGGAGAGCCCGCTCTCCTCTCCTCTCCTGACTGGCCCTATGCTTCGGGCCCCGCTCTCCCGGATGCCCGGGTCTTCTCCTGGGGCAAGAGGCCCCGAGGGGATGAACTTCACTTTGTTCCCCTTCTTCTCCGACTTCCGAGGGCCCGACCGGGTGCCGCTCAGCGCCCTGGAGACGGCGGTGCTGGCCCTGGTCTTCGCCCTGGCCGTGGCCTCCAACGTGAGCGCCCTGCGCCTGGTGGTGGCGCGCCGTGGCCGCCGCCAGCGCCTCCTCCTCCTCCGCGCCTCCGACTGCCTGGTGCTCAACCTCTTCTGCGCCGACCTGCTCTTCATCAGCGCCGTGCCGCTGGTGGCGGCGGTGCGCTGGACCGAGAGCTGGACGCTGGGCGCAGGCCTCTGCCACCTGCTCTTCTACCTGATGAGCCTCAGCGGCTCCGTCACCATCCTCTCCCTGGCCGCCGTCAGCCTCGAGCGCCTGGTCAGCATCGTCCGCCTGAGGCCCCACTCCAGGCCCTACCGGCGGAGGCAAGTGGGCGCCGCGCTCCTGCTCATCTGGACCTTCTCGGCCCTGGCCACCCTGCCGCTCAGCCTCTTCTTCTTCGTCCAGGCCGTGCCCCGCCGGGGGGGCCAGGTGAGAGTGCCCGGGCAGCCCCAGGGTGGTGGTGGTGGTGGTGGACTTTTCTTCTTTTTCTCCTCCTCCTCTTCTTCTTCCTCCTCCTCCTCCTCTTCTTCTTCCTCCTCCTCTTCTTCTTCCTCTTCCTCCTCCTCTTCCTCTCCTCCTCCTCCTCTTCTTCTTCTTCCTCTTCTTCCTCCTCCTCCTCTTCTTCTTCCTCTTCTTCTTCTTCCTCCTCCTCTTCTTCTTAATTTAATTTAATTTTTAAATTTGTATGCCACCCCACTCGGAGAGCGACTCTGGGCAGCTAGCAAAGAAAAACACAATATCAGAAAAGAAAAACACAATATCAGAAAAGAAAAAAACAATATCACAAAAGAAAGACACAATATCTTCCTCCTCCTCCTCTTTTTCTTGTTCTTCCTCCTCTACCTCCTCCTCTTCTTGTTCTTCCTCCTCCACCTCTTCTTCCTCCTCTTCCACCTCCTCCTCCTCATCTTCCTCCTCTTCCTAATTTAATTTAATTTAATTTTTAAATTTGTATGCCACCCCACTCACAGAGCAACTCAGGATGGCTAGCAAACACAATATCAGAAAAGAAAAACACAATATCTTCTTCCTCCTCCTCCTCTTCTTGATCTTCCTCCTCCACCTCCTCCACCTCTTCCTCCTCCTCCTCCTCCTCCTCATCTTCTTCCTCTTAATTTAATTTAATTTAATTTTTAAATTTGTATGCTGCCCCACTCGCAGAGCAACTCTGGGCAGCTAGCAAAGAAAAACACAATATCAGAAAAGAAAAACACAATATCTTCCTCCTCCTCCTCCTCTTCTTGTTCTTCCTCCTCCACCTCCTCCACCTCTTCCTCCTCCTCCTCTTCTTAATTTAATTTAATTTTTCAATTTGTATGCCACACCACTCGCAGAGCAACTTGGGGCGGCTAGCAAAAAAACCCACAATATCAGAAAAGAAAAACTCAATATCTTCCTCCTCCTCTTCTTCTTGTTCTTCCTCCTCCTCCTCTTCTTCTGTGTCCCAATCAAACTCTGGACTGTCAAAATGAAGCCACTTTCTTGGCTTTGCCGTTGTGTGCCAAACTTAAGTCCACATCGGTGCATGTTACTGGCAGCCGTAGGCAGACCAGTAAATGAGTCGGATTCTGTATCTTTCCACATTCACACAGTGTGCTGTTGTCCGCCAGCAGCCCCCACTTGAGCATGTTGGTCTCTTGCCTTTAGGGACTCCAACCCTTAGTCTATTCAAAGTCCTCCAAGTGACATAGGGGAGGTTGAGTTACCGTATACAGCTATATTCTCCTTTAATGTTGTTCAGGGCCATAGCCAGGATTCTAGGTGTGGGTGGGCGAACATTTTCCCCCAGGATGGGCAACAATGTCATATATCTTAACCTATAAAATCAAGTGTTAACTGTTGGAACTTCACATACAATTCTAAGCCAGGCCCTACTAGCCCGCACCGACCATTCGTGCACACGCCCGAACTGGATCCGCAGGTCAACGAAGGATTGAGAAATGCGCCAGTGGGGCAAGAGCCCCACAAACGCGATAAGAGGGAAACAACTTCATTTCCCAACGTTCCTTGTGCTGCGCCACAGCCAATCAGGCTGAGAGGCACGAGCAAAAGGAACGTTCAGAAACACACCGCGGCCAATCAAAAGAAAACCGCAGGGGAAAAAACGACGCACAAGCCGAAAACGCAAAAGCCAAACTACAAGCCCCAGCGTCCTGTGCGCCATGAGCATGCAGAACACTGAGGAAGCTGGCGAGCAAAAAATAAAAATAAAAACACACACCGGGAGCGCAAATCCTCCACAGCCGGACACAGCGCCTCACAGGAAAAAAACCAAACACGGGGGGTGGTCAAGGGGGAAAAAGGCACTGGCCCCCCTTGAAAGTGAACCCATTCCCAGGTAAGCAAAGCCATCGGACGGCGCTCCGTCCGCTGACTTTACTTACCACAAAAGAGTTTCGCTTTCAGCGAGGCAAAACCGCGGGAACCAAAGCCCCCCTCCCCAATGGAGCCTGAAGCTCCCGATCGGAGTTTCCCCTTTAATATCACTGGGGGGGGGGGTTGCACTCCCCCTCTCTACTGGCTCCCCTGTGGTTGGGAGGGTTGGGGGGACAAAAGGGGTCTGTCTCCCCAACCCTCCTGACGCCAGGGGACCCGGCAGAGAGGGGATTACCCTCCACACACACACACACACACACACACACACACACACCATATTAAAGAGAAGAAACCAAGTGGTTCTCTTTAAAAACCGAGTTTTTTTGGGGGGAATCCCCCTCTCTGATGGCTCTCCTTGGTCCAGAAGGGTTGGGGAGACAGACCCCTTTTGTCCCCCCAACCCTTCCAAACCCAAGGAAGCCAGCAGAGAGGGGGATCACAACCCCCCCACTGATATTAAAGGGGAAACCACAATTGAGATTTCCCTTTTAATATCAGAGGGTGGGCTGGATTCGATCCCCTCTCCTGGGTCCCATGAGTCTGGAAGGTTTCGGGGGACAAAAGGGGTCTGTCCCCCCCAACCCTTCCAAAGACAGGGGACACGGCAGAGAGGGGATCCCCCCTGTAGGACACCAAAAAACACACAAGAAAAAACACAATCAAAAACATCCAAAAATACACAAACACAACCAAAAATAACACCAAAAAACAATACAAAGTAAACAAAAACAAAAATTTCCAAACACACCCAGCACCCAGCAAAACACCACAAAATCCAACGCCCCCCCCAATAAATAAATAAATAAATAAATAAATAAAGAAAAACAGCCAACTCACCACCACACGACCTCACTCCACGACGACCGGAAAAGAAATGAATAAAGAAAGAAAGAGACTACTTACCGGAAGAAGCTCCACCCAGAGGCCATGAGAGAAAAAACAGTCAAAATACAAGATAACCCCTACCAGCCCCACCTGCTGGCCACAATAGTAAAAACAATTCAAAAAGACACAACAGCCCCACACAAAAGGCCCCAAGAGTAAAAACAAGTAAAAAACATAACACAAAATCACAGTTTTACACAAATCAAAAACATATGTCAATAAAATAAAATTCAAACTATTCAAAAATCCTGTGCTGAATTTTAACTCAAATAAAAACCAAAAATATCTAAACACAGTTTAAAAACATTTATTGTAAAAAACATGTACTTTCATATTTTTAAAATTATTACCTACGGTACAACTATTTAAAAAATACATACTAAAACATTATTTGGCTAAATAATTTTTTTTAAAAAAAGTATATCATCCTTTGTTCTTTTTTTAATCAACAAAACCAAAACACCAAACAAAACTGATCACAGTTTATAACAGGCCACCAAAAAAATGTGTATAAATAAATAAAATTAAAATTTCAATTATAGACTAACCTCTTCTTTACAAACATTAACAACAACAAAAAAAACCTTCCAACACCATTTAAAACAGCCCGGCAACACCGGGAAACCTCTGCTAGTATGTTATATATCTAAGCAGCCGTGAGTTTGAGGGCGGGCAAACCCACCCCCTGGCCACCCCCTGGCTACGGTCTTGATGTTGTTCCTTGTCCAGTGAGTTACTTTCTCCATCTCTAATATGGTTTGGCAGTCAGGCTGAGGGCTGTCTGAAATCCAGCCAGGCTTTGGAAATTCAGGGTAGCTCTAAAGCACGCACAAAGTCTTGGAGGGGTGGTTGTCCCATAAGCGTCATAGGACTCTTTCCCCGCTCCAAATCCTTTTCTGATTTGTGGCTCTTACTTTAAAGCCAGGACATTCAATTTATTTAGGCTAAATCGCCCTCTAAAATTAAGGCAAAAATGGCTTTGCCTCAGTTTCCCTTGGAAGGAAATCTTATTCCCACCATTTACATTCCTCCCTTTCCTCCCGGCAGTGGCATAGTGGTTAAGACACTGAATTTGATGACTGGATGGTCGACAGGTCACCAGTTTGAGACCTGAGTACTGAACTATGGAATGAGCTCCCGTCTCCTCAACACCTGAGCTCTTAACACCTGCCAACATAGCAGTTCAAAAAGCAAGAAATTGCAAGTAAATAAATAGGTACCACTTCTCTGGGAAAAATAACAGTGTTCCATATAGTCATGCCTGCCATATGGCCATACAGACCATGTGGCTCTTTGGCTGTAAACAGAGATGAGTACCATATCCTAGAGTCAGATATGACTGGCTTTTGAGCAAGGGAGAATTTCACCTTTGCTTTCCTGGGGGCTGAAGCTCTACACCTAGTACTCTTTTGCATCCACTCATTTTATCCTCATAACAGTCTTGTGTGGTAGGTTCGGTGAGGACTGTCCAGAGATACTCCCTGAACTGTAGCAGAATCAGTACTTTTGGACTCTCTAGACCTGTTTCTACACCCTAACCAGGTATGCTTGAGATATACAGAATCCCCCTCCACGCACATCTGTAGGCATTTGATCTTAGCAGAATTGGTGTACAAGTTATTTTGGAGTCAACCCCATTTAATTGTGCTGGCTGGGAGTCAAAATTTATATTTGGAGGGCAGTGCACAGAGTTCATTCAAATGGGTATTCAGAGTTGATTAATACATGTTGTTACTCCTGTGGGAATGTGACTTTATTGTTGATTTGTATTTGTGATTCATTCTATTCTAAAGGTTTTCCTGTGAATAACAGCAATAGCAATTACAGTGATACTGCATACAATGTCCAAACTTAGTTCCACAAGTTTGGACTTTATACGGATTTGGACTTTATATGAGGCATGCAAAATCCTAGCCGCGATGCCTCATACAACGTCCAAATCCTTGCTGCGATGCCTCGTACAACGTCGTTTCCATAGACATACATTGTACTGTAACAGCACAGACTTCAGGGCAAAGTCAAGGAAACAGACAGGAAAATGACAGAACTTTAATAAATCATTGTCTAAAGACTAAATGCATTACAAAAACATGTCAAACAACCCTGATTTTAGGGGACAAACCATACAAGTTTTTAACTTTTTGAAAACTTTATGAAGTGCAGGTTTAAAAGTTAACATGTCCCATCATGCAGCCCAGTGTCAATCTGCAGCCATGCGGCCAATGATCCATTTTGTACAAGCTACTGTAAACAATTACTGGATGGAAGCAAGGACAAAATGGATTCCAACATGTCCCATCATCCACTGTGCCAATGAATGGTCCAAGAACCTGAAGAATGCTGCAAAAATCCCAGGAATGCTTCCAAAAATTCTGATGAAAAAATCCAAAAAATTCCAAAATTGCGCTCAAAACCACTCCTAACCACTCTTCACCTCGTGCAAAACCCACAAGAGCAATGCACGCATGTGTCCAGCCTTTTATCCTGTCCAGGTACAATGCAACCTGGGAAAAACTCCAATGCCTCATACAAAGTCCAAATCCTTTGTATGAGGCAACTTTTTTCAAGGAATTAGGCGATGTTGTATGAATTCAATGTTGTATGAAGCAGACTTTGTATCAGGTATTACTGTAAAACACGCCTGTACAGGCGCGTTTTACTTCCGCTTCCAGGAGTGACGAGGGCTTCGCGGGCCGGATGAATTCTGTATATCTCAACCATACCTGGTTAGGGTGTAGAAACAGGTCTAGAGAGTCCAAAAGTACTGATTTTTCTACCGTTCAGGGAGTATCTCTGGACAGTCCTCACCAAAGCTACCCCACAAGACTGTGGGGAGTGTTTTACTTCTGCTTCCAGGAGCGACGAGGACTTCGCAGGCCAGATAAATTCTGTATATCTCAAGCATACCTGGTTAGGGTGTAGAAACAGGTCTAGAGAGTCCAAAAAGTACTGATTCTTCTACAGTTCAGGGAGTATCTCTGGACAGTCCTTACCAAAGCTACTCCACAAGAGTGTGGGAAACATTTTACTTCCACTTCCCGGAATGACGAGGGCTTTGTGGGCCAGATGAATTGCCATCGGGGGCTGGATCTCGTCCCCGGGCCAGATGTACAGGGAGGGGGATTCTGTGTATCTCAAGCATTCCTGGTTAGGTTGTAGAAACAGGTCTAGAGAGTTCAAAAGTACTGATTCTTCTACAGTTCAGGGAGTATCTTTGGACAGTCCTCACCAAAGCTACCCAACAAGAATGTGGGGAGCATTTTACTTCTGCTTCCAGGAGTGATGAGGGCTTTGTGGGCCGGATGAATTGGCATCGGGGGCCAGATCTGGTCCCCGGGCCAGATGTGCAGGGAGGGGGATTCTGTATATCTCAAGCATACCTAGTTAGGGTGTAGAAACAGGTCTAGAGAGTCCAAAAGTACTGATTCCTCTACAGTTTAGGGAGTATCTCTGGACAGTCCTCACCAAATCTACCCCACAAGACTGTGGGGACCGTTTCATTTCCGCTTCCAGGAGCGACGAAGGCTTTGTCCCTTTGGAATGCTTCCAAAAATTCTGATGAAAAAATCCAAAAAAATCCAAAATTGGGCTCAAAACCACTACTAACCACTCTTCACCTCGTGCAAAACCCACAAGAGCAATGCACGCATACGTCCTGCCTTTTATACTGCCCAGGCACAATGCAACCCTTTGAAAAACCCTAATGCCTCATAAAAGTCGCAGCGACATTGTTTGAGATAACATTTTCCAAGGAATTTGGCAATGTTGTATGAATTCGATGTTGTACGCAGCGGACTTTGTACGAGGTACTACTGTGCACTTATATACTGCCCCATAACACTTAGTGCACTCTCTGGGCGGTTCTAATATGTTATTTTGGAATAACATAATAGAATAACAGTTTAAAGCTTAGTTATCGCTTTGAAGAAGTAATACTTGGATTAAAATACAGTGGTACCTCGTACAACGGTTTTAATCCATTCCACAGGGCTCATTGTTGTACAAAACAATTGCTATACGATACATGCATCGTATAGCAATTTTCCCTATGGGATGCATCGTACAATATTTTTTTTGCTAAGTGGTTTTTCCCATTGAAAATTTGTTGTGCGATTTTTTCCATAGGGAAAATTGTTATGAGGGAAGCCATTTCCCCCCAAAACCTAATTGTTATGTGATTTTGTTGTTATACAGGGCGATTGTTGTATGATGTTCCACTGTACCATTAAAAGTATCCACTACAATGGCAACTTTATCCTAATATGCAGAGATTAGGTTAGGTTTTTGAGGTGGGAAGTTCAAGGAATCAACGTTTATCCCAGCGAGTTTCCACGGCCAAGTGAGGTTTTGACCCCAGGTCTCCTGTATCCATTACACTCCTCTGATTTTTAAATGTAAAGAATTGAGAGGCTTTAACCTTTGTCCCCCATGCTGTGGTCCAGATCTAGATGTGATCTAATATTGATTCTGATTTTTATTCCCAAAGTGATTCGGTAGTTTCTGTGGACCACATTCTGGCAATCAAAAAATGATAAGTAGATTGCAGCCATGGCAGAGAAAATAAGTTAAAAGTCTACTTATACCCTGGGCTACGATTCTGATCCATATTCATATCTATATGCACTTAATCTAGGGTGGGCAAAATTCACAAAACTTATAGCTGTCACCTATGGGTTTAAGTTTAACAAAGAGTTCTTTTCAGGGAAGAACAGTCCAATGATGTTGGCTTAGACAGTCTCACTGTTTTCATTGAGGTTTGCTCTCAGGATGTGTTTATGGGCATTGTAGCTTTGGTAGAGAAAAGCTTTGATGCTGCAACCACACTGATGCCGTGCTTTGTCAAGCTTTGTGCACTCAACTGCCTAAATTATAAGTTCTCCCTTCTATGCCAGTGTGAGAAAAAAGCAAACCAGGAAAACAATTTCCCACAAGCTATAAATGAGCCCTCTACGCTTCCCTCCACCAGCCTGCTGGGTTTCTTTGCTGGATGCTCACTTTAGGTGTTTTGAGTTTGCCAAACATGTGCTCATCTTGCAAAGCCATGGGTTGTGCACCTGCCATGTTTCATCTTAATGAATCTTCCTCCTGCCTGTCCTGCATAGCAACTAGGTGGGTTGGCCATGGAAGTGTAGGAATCTCATCCCTGTAGGATGTTCTCACTTACTCTGCACCTTGTGCAGAAATACTTCAGGCTGGTAGCAGGCATGACCTCCTGTTGGCACATGACTCCCTAGTATATAAACTTTACCTCCTGGGAGGGGCTCTCTTGCCATATCATCTTTTCCCCTACTTAACACTTTTGTTTTCTTTCCAGCCTCTAAAGTACTTTACCATCCTTCCGCTGTCCTTCCCGAGTCAACTGCAACAAAGCCATTTCCACCTCCTTCCTTCCTTCTCTTGTGTGAAATATTTATATATTTATGTATTGCATTTCTGTACCACTGATTTGGGAGACCTTCCCACTCTGGGCTGTTTCCAGTTAAGCAAGAAAGACAAACATAATACAACATTAAAATGATATTACAAAGGTAACAAAGGCCCCTGAAGTGACATTATAAATTTATTTAGTAGCTATTATTTATTAATACTAGTGCATGTCTCATTGTGTCATTTTAAAAAAAAACACTTCATCTCCAGACACTGTCTGACTGTGGGCCCATGGGCATTCTGAGAAATCAGCAGGGGGCAGACCTTATCTTAGGACCATGGGAGGTATCTGTTGGTACCACCAAGCTCAGGGCTCTACATTGAAAACCACTGTAACCAAATGTCTGTTTTGCTCCATTGTGGTATCTCTGTAGACTGGAAGAACATGGCAATAGAATGCTGCAAGCTGGTCTGCTTAATCAATCATGATAGTATCAAATCTAGTGGGCTGGCCCATCGGGCTACCAGGACTCAGCCTGGGGCACACACACACCCCAGGCGCCCAGTACCATGGTGCCCCTCTTAGATGCCAATCCAAAGAGCTGAGCTGCGATGCCCGGAACGACTGAGCAAAGGAGCGGGGCTCCGTGTTCCTCTGCTTGCCTTCCTCCTCCTGTGCTGACAAAGATAAGGTTACAAAAACAGCTCCATTGACAGTGGAACTGCCATGGCTTAGAGGTTGCAGTTTTGCCTTGTAAGCAGGAAGTTGTTGGTTCAAATCCTCAGAGGGGAGTTGAAATTAGAAGGCAAGTGGGAACGTATATATTTTGTTAGGGTTAGATGCCCTCATCACTCCCTGTCCAGCACCCTTTTAGGGTAAGCCCCTGTATCAAATAGCACTTCTAATAACTTGAAATAACAGACAAATGAAAATAAGGAACCTATGAGACCATACCAGGGATCAGAAAATCTCCAGCAGAATCAGATCTTCCTGGAAATTAAGCAAACTGTTGTGTCTCTCCTTCTCAGCCTCAGCAATACACCCATACATTCACTCAGTGATATGAGGGCAGTCATGACATTTATTTGCAAAACTTGACTGATTTCTGAGGTAATTTATGGATGTATTCCAAAAGTGTAAAATGCTGTTAAGTGTAGTAATTGCTACTGTTCTACAGCAAGCATAATAAAAATCATTTATCCTACAGGCGTTCACCTGGGCTTTATCTTTGCTTTCTTTTTGGGAAGAAGGGGCTGCAGTGGCTCAATGGTTAAGAAGCTCACCTTGTTAGCTGGAAGGCTGGCAAGTCAGCAGTTCGAGACCCAGGTACTGCATGATGGATTGAGCGCCTGTCTCTGTCCCAGCTCTTGGGGACATGAAAGGAGCCTCATTTGGGCATCTTCTGAGTGGAGTTTCTCCAGCAAAAAGCCTTTTAACCCAGAATAATTTCTGACACTAATAATAATAATAATAATAATAATAATAATAATAATAATAATAATAATAATAATAATAATAATAATAATAATAATAATAATAATAATTTATCTATTATATTTTACACAGGATATCTACTCTGCTGTTTATTTTTTGTTTGTTTTTTATTGTTTTGGTCACTCTAAGCTACTCTGAGTACTTTGGCTAAAGTGTGGCCAAGAAATAACCCAAATAGTAAATGCATGTATTTACCATTGTGGAAAGAGGATGGCTATCAAGTTTTAAAGTGTCTATATGCTGGCCCATAAGATTCAATTCCTTTCCAGTTAGCTTCTAGGTGTGGATCAGGGAAACCAACATGTCCTTTGCCCAGGCAACAAAATGCCCATCCACCTGCCTGTTTCTGGATTATCTCTCCAAATCACTTTTCTGGCAGAGTTCCTAACAGTCATTTGGAGAAGCAACTGTGTGTTTGCATCATTATAAAGAGGAAACATTGTTTTTGAGTGGATTTGAAGTAGAGATGCTGGACATTCAGAGCTAAGGTTTGACTATTAGCCAGGTGTTTCAGGGACATTATCAAATTTAAAAATGTGATAAGCAGGGATTGCATTCATCTTGCAGAACAGATATAAAAATGGGGGTGAGGTGAGGGGGGAATGTTTCTCAGGACAGTTGACCTCAGCTGTGCCTATCCCATAAAGCTTCCTCAATTAGCCAGATGTCTAATGCCAGAATGTTTATTTTGCAAACCTAACTCTTCAAACTGACTTCCTTCAGAGATTCACCACTGTAAAAAGACAAACTGATTGCATTTTATTACTGGTCGTAAATAACTCAGTGATTTGCATACCCATCTCTTGAACCAACCAACTCTACCCAGCTACACTGGGCCTCTAAATCAAATGTATAAATGTATACCATGAAAATCCACTCTTATGCCTGATGAAGTGGACTTGATCCACAAAAGCTAACATTAAAATACAGAGGTTAGTCTTTAATGTGCCAAAGCAGTTTTTGTCTTGTTTTGTTTACTCTCTGATATGCTTGCATAGATTAACATGGCTACCACTTCAAAAATTTCATATATCCAGAATGTGACACCGAAGCAAATCATCTGCCATTAATAAATTAAAAAGCTCAGGACCAGAAAATGACTCATGGAGCTAGATCAGTGGTACAGGTGTCACACTGTGATGCGGAAGGCAGATGAAAGGCCATGGCATTATATTCACAGGACAGTCTTCATCGATGATTGCAATGATAATCACCAATATTTGGAATCAGATATGGCACAAGAAGAAGAGGAGGAGGAGGGAGAAGGAGAAGAAGCTTTTCCTAGCTGTCCAGACTCAAAACTAGTTTTATAGGCTCCAAGAAGAATGCAGACAGTGTAGAATGCAGCTGACAATTATGTTCTCCAGAGATGCTAACTGCTTATCATTACTAGTTCTTGATATACTTCACCAAGAGGATGTAGAGTAAGCATATCAGAAGATATTGTGTAGGATTGGTTTCATGATCCTGAATTATGTGAGGTGCCTTGAGCCCTGGGGCAGACAGCATACAGATGAATAAATACAAATCAAGATATGAACGTTGTTTTTGTTTTATTTTTTGGTTGGGACTGGCAATTCACATGTCACCATTTGAAAATGAGAATCATGGTGTTAGAATGGGAAGAGTCCTACTTCAGCTGTTTTTCAACATGCAGGTACCAAACTTAGGCAGCAAAGCACAACCATCCAGGTGCTGTTGGACTGCAATTCCCAGCATCCCACACTGTTAGCTATGCTGGATAGAGCTCGTGTGAATTGCAGTCTTCTGGCAGATAAAGGCCATGCTTGACCACCCCAATCTAGCGGGATAGACATCCCATCTTTAAAACAATTTCTGGCAGCAGGGCTCAGAAGCAGGTGGAGCTAGGTGAATGTCTTAAATAGATTCACGAAGGCAGGCTGCCAGTTTTTCTAAGGATCATTTTAAAGATATATAATTAAAAACCTTAGAACCCTGGTGAGATGTCTGGCAATAGTAAATGATTTTTGGAGCTTTCTCTCACATGATTGTTGTAGGGATTATTTAGATACTGAATGTGCTCTAGATTAAAGAAAGAAAGTTACAGCCTCCCCCTCCCCATTGTATTTCTTGTACTGGTTATTTGTATTTAATATGTTGTAATTGCTGCCCTGAGTCGGCCTTATGTTGAGTAGGGTGGGGTATAAATCCAATAATAATAATAATAATAATAATAATAATAATAATAATAATAATAATAATAATAATAATAATAATAATAATAATAATAATTTAAAAATGCCATCAGACTGCAATTCCCACCCTTCCTTACCATTGGTTGTGCATGTTAGGGCTGATGGGAACAGCAGTCCAAGGATATTAGCAACCATGGCGGCAGCAGCGGCAACAACAATGATTGCTAGGTACTAGAAATGGGAAGGGGGTTAAACCAGTGTTTCCCAACTTTTGGTTTTTTGGACTTCAATTCCTCAAAGCACTGATCAGCCAATGTACTGCCTTAGGATTCTGGGAATTGAAGTCCCCCTGTGGGGTGTGGGCCCCACTTTGGGAACCATTGGGTTAAACACTTTGAATATGTCATCAGAAAATCAAATGTCTGTTTTGTCTCAGTTTTTAATGGGAAAAATATTGAAAAAGCCTGTGCAGAGGAAGATGAGATGTTGACAGATCTGGAGTTATAGATGGTAACTGATCCGATATGGAAGAAAAGCTTGCAAGTTCTTCATATATTTATGTATATAGAAACATTCAAAGATACAAGTCAGACCTATTTTCATTTGGAAATAGGGGGCCAATTACACCAGGGAACTCTTGCTCAGCTTAACAGTTTGTATCTGAACTTAGTCACGTTTAGAGCACAAAACTGTCACCTGGCTACAAAGGCTTGCAGTCCACTCACTCTTCCTCGTCCTGTTAGCACAGCTCAGCTAAATTAACCAGGAGTTGAAAGATTAACCACTGAAGAGAAAAGGGAACATGTGGTCCTCCAGATGCTGCTGGATTGCGATTCGCTCGAATTCCAACCATCAAATGGCCAATAGTGAAGAAAGATAGGCTTTATAGTCCAAACAACACCTGGAGGTTCATATATTCTCCAGCCCTGGTGTGAACAATAAGCTAGATGGGTGTTGTGTTCTGTACTGTACCTTTTACAATGTATCCATTCACGTGTATCCAATGTAACCATGCTTGTGTAACATTATAACCAGCAGCTGCTTAATTGTAGCCCTTGCAATAGGACGCGAGCTAATGACCACCTGGTGGCAATAGCGAGCGTTCAAGCTCTCCTGGCCCAGACTCACCAGCAAACAACAGCGCGGGAAGATTCCCGCCATCACCTACACCTGGACAAGAAGGGCGTGACCGTCTGTGATGTCACGCGGACAGTAACCAATAGACTGTCGAGGAGCCACATTCAAATGTATAGCCACTGTATATATTGAGCTACCCATCCGCCATTACCTCATGTTCCCCTGGATCATCATGCAATAAACCTGTGTTAAGCCAACCTTTCGGCTGTTCATTGTCTTTGGTCCCATACACTAAATTGGCGACGAAGGTGGGATATGGCTGCCCACGGGACCAAGACATGCGCCGGTTTCGAAATCAGGAGACCGGCAGACTGGGACATCTTCGAGATGGACTTCCAGGGAGCCCTGGTGGAATCCGAAGTCACGGATGAGGCAAAGAAAAGGGCCATCTTCACCCGGATGCTGGGGCCAGACACCAAGAGGGTCTTGGTGGACCTGATCGCGCCGAGGAGGGCGAGCGAATTCAAGGTGAAAGAGCTCATGCACATGCTGCGTGAGTACTTCCGGCCCTCGACGGCGATGTTCCCCGCTCGGAGCGCGTTTTGGAGGCGAGTCCAAGCGCCCGGGGAGACGGTCGCCGACTTCGCAGCGGCCCTGCGACTGGCGGCCGGCCCATGCAAATGGGAGAACGCAGAAATCACACTAAGAGACTGCGTGCTGTGCGGCCTGAGCGATGCCGAAACTCAGCGCACATTGATGAACCGCGAGCCACCCCCCACATTGCAGGAGGTCCTGAAGGAGGCACAAGCCGCGGAAGCTACGAAGGCCGGGGTCCAGGAGCTCCAGGACTGGCGGCCAAAGACGGGCAAGGCAGAGACTTCGGTGCACGTTTCGGTGCACGCGGCCCGGCGAGTTTCGAAGTCGTCCGCGGAGAGCAGCGACGACGAGGACGTCCGGAAGGTCCAGAAAGAAGGCCGGCGTTGCGATGGCTGCAGAGCGAACCACGACCGCGCCAAATGTCCCTTCAGAAAGGCCGAGTGTCACAACTGCGGCCGCCGCGGGCACATCGCCAAGGTCTGCAGGAAACGGCGCGAGGCCCGGAAGAGCTCGAGAGACCGCGCGACGAGACCCAAGGACGGCACCCAGGCCACGAGGAAGCGAGACGGCGTGGGCCGCATCGCCGACGACAGCGAGGACGACGCACCGGTGTTCAGCGTGTCCGCGGGACACCCCCGTTATTTTGTTGAGGTACGAGTACAAGGGGCCCCCATTAGGATGGAAATTGACTCGGGTTCCTCATATTCCATCATTCCCCAGAAGGAGTTTCTGAAAATTGCCCCCCACGTGCGGCCCAAACTCAAAGCTTTGAGGTCCACGCTACGGGACGTGCAAGGGAACTGCATTCCGGTGTTGGGGGTTGGGAATTTTCAGGTCCAATTTAAGAAACACGCCGCGACTCTCCCCCTAGTTGTTCTCAAAGGGGGGAATTGCAGCCTCCTCGGGACTCAATGGTTCCAGCCCCTGGGTTTGTTCATTGGGGGGGTGCACGCCGTTGCCGTTGGGACTGACCCGATTCAGGAGGTGTGTGACGCGCACCCCGAAGTCTTCAAAAAGGGACTTGGAAAATTTAAGGGACCCCCAGTAGCATTCGACCTAGACCCTGAGGTCCGCCCAATAAGACTCAAACCGCACCAGGTGCCATTCGCGCTCAAGGACAAAATAGAGGCGGAACTGGACAAATTGGTGGGCCAGGGGATTCTTGTTCCTGTTGATTCTGCGGAGTGGGAAACTCCAATTGTAATAGCACTAAAGGCCAACGGGGAGGTGCGCATATGCGCTGATTACAAGTGCACCATCAACAAGGCCATTCGCCCTAATGCGTATCCGGTGCCGGTAGTCAGCCATTTGCTGGCCAGGTTACATGGGGGAAAGTGTTTCGCTAAGCTCGACTTAGCACAAGCCTACCAGCAGCTCTCGGTGACCCCAGCCGCCGCCGCTGCACAAACTATAGTCACCCATAAGGGGGCGTTCCAGGTGACGCGCCTTCAATTCGGCGTAAACTCGGCGCCTGGAATTTTCCAGTCACTCGTGGAACGCCTCCTGAAGGGGCTCGAGGGGGTGTTGCCTTATTTTGATGACGTATTGATAACGGGGGGGAGTCAGGCCGAATTGGCAAGGAGGTTGGGCAAGGTCCTGGCGATATTCGAAAAGGCGGGGTTGAGACTGCGAAAAGACAAATGCGTCTTCTTCGCGACCGAGGTCGAATTCCTAGGGTTCCGCATCACTCCTGAGGGAATAAGGCCGTCCAAGTCTAAGGTAGCCGCCATCAAGCAAGCCCCTCGCCCCACCTCCAAGCCCGAGTTACAGTCGTTTCTAGGGCTGCTGAACTTTTATCACTCCTTCCTTCCCCGGAAAGCAGCCGTGGCCGAGCCGTTGCACAGGCTGCTTAAAAAGGACGAGGCATGGAAGTGGGGCGACCAGCAAGAGAGGGCATTTAGTGAGCTAAAGCAGCTTCTGGCATCTGACGCCATTCTCACCCATTTCAACCCCAAGCGGCCAGTGGTCCTCATCTGTGATGCATCCCCAGTGGGGGTGGGGGCAGTGCTGTGCCACGTGCTGGAAAATGGGAGGGAGGCCCCAATAGCGTTCTATTCCAGGTCCCTGTCCCAAGCGGAGAGAAACTACGCCCAGACAGACAGGGAAGCATTAGCGATAATTGCGGGAACAAAAAAGTTCCACGACTTCCTGTATGGCCGCCCCTTCACAATCGTAACCGATCACAAGCCCCTGCTAGGCATCTTTACCGCAGATAAGCCCACGCCACAAATCCTGTCCCCTAGGATGCTTAGGTGGGCCATTTTTCTTAACGCGTATCAGCACGCGTTAGTGTACCGGCCCGGGAGGGAGATCAGCCATGCGGACGCTCTATCGAGGTCCCCCCTTCCCCAAGAGAACAGCCACGTGGGCGGGGGGGAGCCAGACCATCAGGTGCTGATGATAGAAGTCCTCGACTCGCCCCCAATACTGCCCGCCGACATCGCCAAGGCGACCGGCAAGGACAACATTTTAGCAAGGGTTAGCTCCTGGGTGCAGAAAGGGTGGCCAGCGTCCTCCCCGGCAGCGGAGTTCGACCCATTTTTCCGAAAGAAGTTAGAGTTGTCCCTTGAGAGGGGGTGCTTTCTGTGGGGCCAGCGAGTAGTGATCCCGGCGTCCTTACGGCCGAGGGTACTCAAACTCCTGCACGTCAGTCACCCTGGGATTGTGCGCTCCAAAGCCCTGGCACGGAGCTATTTCTGGTGGCCCCAGCTAGACGCCGACATCGAGCACATGGTTGGCACTTGTGAGCCCTGCCAAAGTTCCAGGCCAGAAGAAACCCGCCTGCCTCACAGGGAGTGGGACGCGGCGAAGGGGCCGTGGTCCCGAGTTCATGTAGACTTTGCTGGCCCGTTCCGTGGGACGCTGTTTCTCCTTGTGGTGGATGCCTTCTCCAAGTGGTTGGAGGTCATTCCGGTTACAAGCACGTCCACGGCCACAACCATAAAGCATTTGTGGAGGGTCTTTTCCACGTTCGGTTTACCCGACACCCACGTAAGCGACAACGCAAGTTGCTTCACGTCCTCTGAGTTCAGGGCATTCACAGAAATCAACGCCATTCGGCACATCACCTCCGCTCCTTTTCACCCTGCCACAAACGGCCAAGTAGAGCGCCTCGTGCGCACCACCAAGGACGCGCTGCGGCGCATGGGGCCCGGGGACCTAAACCATCAAGTGTGCCAGTTCCTGCTAGGTTACAGAGTGACTCCCCTAGCGTCAGGATACTCCCCCGCAGAGCTGCTGATGCGCAGGAAGCTGACCACCATACTAACTAGGCTAGACCCCACAAGAGTAGAGGACAAGGGGAAGAACATTGGGACAGAGGACACAAAGAGTTTCGATATGGGTGCCCCCGTGTATTGCAGGAATTATGCCAGCGCGGGTCCGGCCTGGGTACCGGGTGTCATCCTAGAGCGGACCGGCCCCGTCTCGTACCGCGTCGAGACCGGCACAGGTCTACTCTGGAGGCGGCACGCAGACCAGCTCCGGCGCAGGATCCCCGGCGAGCAGGGCATGGACCGCGGGAAACAAGATTCAGCGTTAGGGTTCTCCCCCACCCGTTCAGCCCAAGGGGGAGGAAAGGGGGGCCATGGGTCCCCACCAAGGGGGGAGGAAAGGGAATCTGTCCTCATAGATATTCCGCGGGATCTCCCCACTAATACGGATACCCCAGCAGATTTAGATTTTGATTTTCAGAACCGGGGAAGTTTTGCGGAGTGGTCCCCCACCCATCCAAGCGAGAAGAGGGGTTTTTCGTTAGCACCAAGTGTCTCCGGTCTGCCCACAATGGAGTTTTTCCCTTCCCCCAAAACCGCCAAACCACGGCAAGCCGCTAACAAGTCTCCCTCTCCCGTTTCAGGACAAGGGACCAGGGAACGAGGAAGCAGTAGCGCCCCTGGGGCAGGTCAGCCCACATCGCGGCCCAAACGCGTTTGCAATAAGCCATCTTGGCTGAGGGACTTCGTCCCATCCTAGGGGGGAGGGATGTTGTGTTCTGTACTGTACCTTTTACAATGTATCCATTCACGTGTATCCAATGTAACCATGCTTGTGTAACATTATAACCAGCAGCTGCTTAATTGTAGCCCTTGCAATAGGACGCGAGCTAATGACCACCTGGTGGCAATAGCGAGCGTTCAAGCTCTCCTGGCCCAGACTCACCAGCAAACAACAGCGCGGGAAGATTCCCGCCATCACCTACACCTGGACAAGAAGGGCGTGACCGTCTGTGACGTCACGCGGACAGTAACCAATAGACTGTCGAGGAGCCACATTCAAATGTATAGCCACTGTATATATTGAGCTACCCATCTGCCATTACCTCATGTTCCCCTGGATCATCATGCAATAAACCTGTGTTAAGCCAACCTTTCGGCTGTTCATTGTCTTTGGTCCCATACACTAAAATGGGCCAGCAGCTTACTATCTAATACAGTACATAATCAGTGCAGATGCTGAAATTAGCTTCTCTACATTCCACCCAAATTCAGAGGTGGGCTGGCCCATCGGGCTACCGGGACTTATCCCGGGGCACCCTAGCCGCCCAGGACCAGTGGCTTGCCCTTTGGATTGACCATGGACATGTGGTCCCGGCAGGAGCAGCAGGAGAAGCCAATTCGCTATTGCCATGAAAGAGGAGAAGAACCAGGCACCTCTTGGTTTGGGAGGGGGGGGGAGAACAGCCTGTTGCTTCTCCTCTTTCACGACAACTGCTCCCGCCAGGAGAGCACGCGTGCTGGGAGGACCAAGCAAGGGGAGCACACATGAGGCAGGAGCTGTGGGGCGGGAGGGTGGGCTGAGCTGAGCCGCGCCACGGGCAGGCAGGGAAGAGCCGGGACCACAAGCAGAAAGTGCAGGAGAGCCAGCCAGCCCCAGCCAACAAGCAAGCAGAGGGGTCACGGATGGCTGCAGAGGTGGTGAACACACCACCCGGCACAGAGCACATTTTCCCCCATCTGCTCCGTTTCCAGTCTGGGGGCTGGAGGAGTGCCTCGCCTCGCATGGCTCTCACCACCACTGCCATGGAGGAGAAAAACCCACGCTGCGGCTGGACTGGTGGACACCCTGCTGCCCTGCTCAGTGAGTGGTGCTTCCTGTCCAGCGCCCTCCCAAGGTGGCCAGCACACCCCTGCCCAAATTATAAACAGATTTAATTTAATTTAATAGTCACATTTATGCTGCCGCCCCCTCACCGAGGTGACTCTGGGTGGATTACACGTATAAAACCACAACATAGCTATACAAAAACAATGAAGTAAAAAACATTAAAATATAAAATTGTTTAAAATTTACAATTTAACATACCCTCCACCAGCTGCCACATCATAGAATTTCTTTTAAAAGCTAAAGCTAAAAACCCAGGTACCCCTCATATGAGCCAACCTGAAGTGGCCGTCGCCCCAGCCGCCCCACACACCTGCTGCACCAGCCAGGTTTTAAGGTTTTTTCAGAAGGGCAGAAGCTCTGGCTGGAGATACAGCTCGGTCAGCAGGAGGTTCCACAGGGCCGGAGCAAACACAGAAAAGGCCCTCCTTCTCATGCTAGAGAGGCGAGCCTCTCTTGCCGATGGGACTATCATGGGACTATAGTGTAATATACTTACAGTACATTATTACTGCCTGACTCACTGTAAAGTCCATTGTCTATCAGACAGTAAACTCTAGTAATACCTCAGATAACGTTTGTACCAGATAATGCTAAAACCGCATAAAGTTAAGCAATCTGGAAAAAATGGCATCGCATAACGTTAAAATTCTATGGGATGTATCACATAACGTTCACTGAAGCCTATGCTGGTTACAATGTATCTCTATTGGGATTTAATGTTATGCAATTCATTCCATAGGATTTAACGTTATGCGATGCATCTATTGCATAATGTTAAAAATCGGAATAGTTCAGTGAGATGGAACACCAAGCTGCGGAGCCAGAGGTTGGGAGTTTGATTCCGCCTGTGCCTTATGTCACAATCCCGTTACACACAAGTAGAACTTTCCAGTCTACACGTAGGTGGCATTGCACCTGAATCCAGGATTTTAAGATTGCCTTCTCATGTCTCCTGACCTAAATCTAGGCTGCAAGTAAGGTAGCACATAGCCAAGTAACCACTCCTGTCATCATCTTGTCTTTTAAAAGTATATTGTAGTATATTGTAGTCAAAGAACAAAGTTTTAGGAAGCAAAGAATTCTTAGTAGAGTTCAGAAAGCACATTAAAGCAATGAAAGCCTATCCACTGGGGGAAGGCCTGGGGCCCCCTCTTAGCTTAAAAACCCCTACATGACTTACTCATTGTTGAGCACCAGACCAAGAGGGTGTTCTGCTCCCTCCCTCTGGTTTTTATCTCTTGCAACAAGTTTTACCTTCTTACCATTCTCCTAAGGGAATCCAGCCAATGACTACACAGCATCACATGTCTGTCCAATTTTAAGTTTCATTTCTTCCAAACCACGAGACTAGCATGTTTTGACTCAAAATGCACATCCAGGCCCCATTCTAATCATCACACTTTGTAGTAGAAAACCCAGCCTATGTAGCCTTGAGCAAGTGTACACACACACACACAGAGAGAGAGGAATAATAAGGAAATGATAAACCATTACTGCATATTTACCTAGAAAACCCTGGAAAGAATTGCTATAAGTCAGACAAGACTTCAAGAAATGATAATGATGATTCTCTTCTTCAGTGTTTAGGTCAGATGTGAAACTGCCAAATGAAGGCTCATTTTGGTGAGTTCATTCGGCAGCTCCTGTTGCCTGACCTAGTGTGAGAAAGATTAGCTGACAACACAAGGTTGCTGTTACCAGGGTACACCCAATTGGGGTTCAAAAATACCACAATCTTCGAGGAGGCTCTTTCTGTGTACTCTATTATTATTATTATTATTATTATTATTATTATTATTATTATTATTATTATTATTATTATTATTATTATTATTATTATTATTATTATTATTATTATTATTATTATTATTGTTGTTGTTGTTGTTGTTGTTGTTATTGTTATTGTTGTTATTATTGTTATTATTGTTATTATTGTTATTATTTGTAAAAGTAAAACAAGAGACTTATTCGCTTCCCTATCAAACCTTTTGCAGGTTTCAGTGGCCATCATAGTGGGTTAAGTCCACATTAGGGACAGTAGCCTCACTGAAATAAGTTGAGTGTGAATAGGTTGTGACTAACTGAAGTCCCAATGACTATACAGTATCTGAATCAACCCAAAATGAACAAAAATGGCCACATTGCTGTTTGATTTTTACTCCAAAAGAAATGAAAATGAGTTCACTCATTCCATTAAATTACTGATGATCAGCCTTTTTAAAAGATGTCAATATTGTAAAGGGCAAATTTTGCTACTCACATGGAAGAATATACAAACTCTGTTGTACGTTTGCATTGTACAAGATGTGCATATCTAAATACAGTAGTATGTGTACTGTGGTAGATAACAGGAGAATGCAATCAGTAGGCAATGATGAAAGCAAAGTGGTTGTCTGATGAGGCCCTTAAAATAGCAGAGGAAAGAAGGAATGCAAAAGTCCAAGGAGAAAGGAAAAAATACAACCACCTGAATACAGAATTTCAAAGAAAAGCAAGGAGAGATAAGGAAAACTACCTGAACGAACAGTGCAAAGAAATGGAGGAAAACAACAAAAGAGGCAAGACTAGAGATCTTTTCAAAAAAATTGGGGAAATCAAGGGAACATTTAAAGCAAAAATGACCATGATAAGGGACAAAGATGGAAAGGAGTTAGCTGAAGCAGAAGAGATCAAAAAAAGATGGCAAGAGTACACAGAGGAACTCTACAAAAAGGACCTCAACACTCCTGATAATAACAATAATGAGAAATTTGAACTTGAACCAGACATTTTGGAGAGTGAAGTTAGAAAGGCCCTAAAAAGCACTGCAGACAATAAAGCTAGTAGAAATGATGGTATCCCAGCTGAATTTTTCAAAGCCCTAAAAGATGATGGAATCAAACTACTGCATTCAATATGCTAGCAAATTTGGAAAACAAAACAGTGGCCACAGGATTTGAAAAGATCAGTGTACGTTCCAATCCCAAAAAAAGGCAATGCCAAAGAATGCTCAAATTACTGAACAATTACGCTCATCCCACATGCCAGCAAGGTGATGCTCAAGATAATACAGGATAGACTTCAACAACATGTGGAGAGAGAACTACCAGAGGTGCAGGCCGGTTTCAGAAGAGGCAGGGGGACTAGAGACCACATTGCCAACATACGTTGGATCATGGAAAAAACAAAAGAATACCAGAAACAAGTCTACTTTTGTTTTATTGACTACACCAAGGCTTTTGACTGTGTGGACCACAACAAAATGTGGCAAGTAATTAAAGAGATGGGAATATCAGAGCACCTCATATGCCTCATGAGAAATCTGTACACGAACCAAGAAGCAACAGTTAGGACAGAACACGGAATGACAGAGTGGTTTGGAATAGGAAAAGGAGTAAGACAAGGCTGCATTTTATCACCCTGCTTATTCAATCTATACACAGCACATAATGCGCAATGCAGGGATGGAGAAATCACAATATGGGATCAAAATTGCTGGGAGAAACATCAACAATTTGAGATATGCAGACGATACCACCCTAATGGTAGAAAGTGAGGAAGACCTAAAGAACCTCTTGATTGGATTTAAGGAGGAGAGTGCAAAAGCTGGCTTGAGACTTAATATCAAGAAAACCAAGATAATGGCAACAGGTCCGATCAGTCCCTGGAAAATAGATGGGGAAGAAGTAGAAGCAGTGACAGATTTTACTTTCCTGGGATCTAAGATCACTGCAGATGGCGACTGTAGCCATTAAATAAAAAGACGACTGATTATGGGGAGACAAGCTATGAGAAACCTGGGGAATATAGTGAAAAGCAGAGACATCACCTTGAAAACAAAAATTCGCATAGTCAAAGCAATGGTATTCCTAGTGGTAATGTATGGTTGTGAGAGCTGGACCAATAGGAAGGCTGAGCGCAGAAGAATAGAAGCCTTTGAGATGTGGTGTTGGAGGAGAGTCCTGAGAGTCCCTTGGACAGCAAAGAGAACAAATAGGTTTTAGTGTCTTGCAAGGAAGACAAAGAAGGAGCCGCAATAGGGCTAAACACAACTTTATTGCATGATGGTCAGGGTGAACATGAGGTAATGGCGGACAACACAGCTCTATTTATAGTACACTGTACATTTGAATATGCCGGTGTGGTAGCTCATTGGCTACTGTCCGCGTGACATTATAGATCGTCACGCCCATCTACTCCAGGTGTGGTGTGGCGGGAAGGTTTCCCACTCTTCAGGTATTCGGGGAATCTGTACCATGTGAGCCGGATGCTCACTACTGCCTCCTGTGGCCACTTAGCTCGCATCCTTATACAGCTTGCTACAATGTGTCTCTGATTAGATACAATTGGATACATTGACTGGTTACATTCTGTTAAAGGGAACCTTGCAACATTCATTCAATACATAACATAGGTCAATACTGGAATAAATCAATCCTGACTGTTAATTGGAGGGACAAATAGTGAAGATGAAGCTAAAGTACTTTGGACAGCAAATGAGAAGGGAGGACTCACTTGAGAAGTCCTTGATTCTGGGAAAGGTGGAGGGCAAGAGAAGAAGGGGGCGTCCAAAGATGAGATGGATAGATGGTATTGTGGACACAATAGGCACAGAGCTTGGTGGGCTGAGGAGAATGGTGGAGGATAGAGGTGCCTGGAGGAAAATGGTCCATGGGGTCGCAAAGGGTCGGAATCGACTATGCGACTGAACAACAACAAGGCAATGATGTGCAAACCTTGCCATTTTTGTGTGCCTTCCAGCTGTCGTTCTAAGCATATCATGCGCAATACAGTTAAAATGAGGTAAAATATTATGATGGCTTCCAGTATTTGTCAAGCAGTTTAATTATATTGCCATCATTTAGTTTTGCTTTTCAAATTCTGTGAGTTTATTTGAACATGCCCTACATTACAATAAGAAATGTATTTTGACTATTAACTGTTTCCATACTTCCTGTTTGGCTAGTGATAATCTGTTCTCAGAACAGGCACCAAGCCAGTACAGACTGGTGCATCATTCAGAAACTTTATGATGAAAGAAATGTCCAGACTAATTGTAAACCTCTTCTTTGCTTGCAGGAAGTATACATTTGCACTTTGATTTGGCCCAGCATTATTGGAGAAATCTGCTGGGATGTGTGTTTTGCCATTGTAGTCTTCCTCATACCAGGAGTGGTCATCGTAATAAGTTATTCAAAGATTTTACAGGTATTTTTACATTGTTTGTTGTTGCTGTTTTTAATACGTGAATAGAATTATCTACAGTTAAAATGCAAGCAGAGGCATAGGAAGTGGATATCCAATTTGACAGATAATTTGCCTAGCTCCAGTGAGAATCTCACATCTCTTGGAGAGTTATAAATTTCTGGACGTTAAATTCACAGTGCCTCTGACTCAAAATTGCATTTATGTGGAACAAATGCAAGCCCTTGGTGGCACAATGGTTAAACTGCTGTACTGAGGCCAAAACGTTGTGAGTTGGATACGGGTGGGGATCAGCCTTCCATTCTTCCAAGGTCAGTAAAATTAGTACCCAGCATGTTGAGGGCAAAATGCTAATTACCTTGTGAATTGCCCAGAGAGTGCACTGTGCTATGGGGTGGTATATACCATATTTTCCGGCGTATAAGACGACTGGGCGTATAAGACAACCCCCAACTTTTCCAGGTAAAATATAGAGTTTGGAATATACTTGCCGTATAAGACTACCTCTCTTCCAATGCACACCAAATAAAAATTAACCCACACTCAACCCGAAGATGCCAGCCCTCCGAGTCGAATGGGCAGGTTCTGGTGGAGAGCCAATCCACGCTCACGTTCTCCTCCTCGAGGTACAGGAAGATGTGTGCAGCTTGCTTCCCCTTGCTTCATACTCCCCGCACAGAGCAGGGACTCGGCCGCGGCACCCCCCACCATATGCGCCGGACATATGAAGCAAGGGGAAACAAGTTGCAGTTAAGTACCTGTCCTATAAGACGACCCCCGACTTTGGCACAGATTTTTTGGGGTTAAAAAGTAGTCTTATACGCCAGAAAATACAGTAAGTGTAATTGCTAATGCTGTTGCTATATGTTGCCTTGAGAAAATGCCCAGTTTCTGATTGATTGTACTTTAGTGGTCAACTTAAAGACAGTTGCCTAGAAAGTATACCTAATACCCTCATAGAATCCTAGAATTCGAGAGCCAGAAGGACCATTGAATTTAGCCTTCTGCAAGTGAAAGAAATACACAAAGCATCTCTGATACTATTTGCAAATTAACCATCTATATCTGGATCAACCCAAAAGGACGAAGCTTGACAACTGATCTGAATAACAGGCATTACCAGTTGTAAAAAAAAAACAAAAACCCACATTGATTTCTATACTTATCTGTTATGCTAACCATTCTGTACCTCTGTACCTGATGTGTATAAATTGTTGCCATGAAGTCTCACTCTTATGTCTGATGAAGTGGATTTGATCCACAAAAACTTACATTAAAATACAGCAGCCAGTCTTTAAAGTGCCACGACATTTGTTTTGTCTTTTTTGTTTTGTTTTGTTTTGTTTATTCTCTGATATGTTTGAAACACAGACTGACACAGCTACCATTTCAAAAAGTTCATCTCTGATAGTTATCCTGTGCTTAAAAATGTCCGCTGGAGTCCAACACCTTCTGCAATCAATTCAGTTCTCAAATGGCTCTCACCATTATGATGTTCTTCCTAATGTTTAGACAAAATGATGCTCCTGGTGTCTTTTTCAATCAAAGAAAATCCTAAAAATGCAACAAGAGGACTGAGTGGCAAGCTCAAAAACCAAAGGAAACCTGTCAGTACAGTAAAACCCTGACTTACAAATGCCTTGAGTTACATAAAATTTGACTTACATAATGATTTTGTGCTAAAACCATGTCCCGATTTACACGATTTCCTATGGGTTTGCTTCAAGTTACATAAATATTGTTTTTCCTATGGGTTTGCTTCGAGTTACATAAAAATTTCATTTTGCCTATTGGTTTGCCTCGAGTTACGTAAAAAATATTTTTTCTTATGGGTTTGCTTTGAGTTATATAAAAAACCGATTTAAGCAAAAGCCTATGGAATAGACTTTTTTTCGTAAGTAGGGGTTTTACTGTATTGTGTATTAACCTGGTAGATGGAGCTAGAGAGTAATAAACAGCTTAAAATTCCCCTACTGTCCAGAAGGTCTTTGTCTTCTTTGTAGAGTTCAATTTTTCATCACATAAATTTTTTTTGGAGAAGTTGAACAAAAACTAATAGGTACTTAAGAGAACATGCATTTGCACTTCAGTAATCTATGAATTTGGGAATGTTGTATCTTTAGAACATAGAAGCTGGCTCGATTCATTTAGTGGTTAGAATGAATTGTGCTCAGAAATTAAAGGGATTCTGTACAGTTATTTTAACACTAGTGAAGGGGTGCACAGAAAGAGCCTCCTCAAAGATTGTGATATTTTTAAACCACAATCAGGTGTACTCTGGTAACTACAACTTTGTGTTGCCAGCTAATCTTTCTCACACTAGGTCAGGTGAAGGGAACTGAAAAAGGTGCCTTCATTTCACATCAGTTTCATGTCTGGCCTAGACATGGAAGAAGAACACTAGTGAAAGATTACTGCCATTGGGCTATTCCTGTAATGAAACAGGCAGCTGTCACAGAAGCATATGGGCATACCTGTCAACCGCAGCTCCGGACAATCCGGGATCTGCGCAGAACGGTTCTGTGCAGGTCGCTTTTTACGCATGCGTAAAAGCCTTCTACGCATGCGCAGAAGCGAGCTGCGCAGAAGGGATGCGCAGTAACGCCTTTCCCCCCGCTGCCAAATTCCGGGGGTTTGGCAGCTCCGGGGGGGAAATGGCGAAAATCGGCGCTGAAAAATGGGAAATCCCGGCAAATCCGGGAAGGTTGACAGGTATGCATATGGGGCAGTCTTCAAATGCAGTCCTTCTGCTCTGTAGTAGTCTAGCCTACTGGTTAGCAAACTATCACTCAGCTAAGTCATCATAACTTAGAGCAGCCATACCTCCCCCAAGCTAATAAGACACTTAGATACAGCAGTCATCTGAGTATCGAGAATGGGTGTAAAGAAACTACTGTACTTAACCTTCATGTGATCAGTGTATGAAGTGCTGCTACCAGCAGGAAAGGGTTCATATTGACTTTTCACAACCACACTTTAATCCTGTTTTTGTCTTTGATGAAAAGAAGAATTCAGGTAGAAGAGCAGTTGGATACACGTGTATGCAAAACAATTGTCCGCCATAGCAGAAATAACATAAAAGGATTAGAGAAAGCCAAATGAAATGCACTCAGGGGAAAAACACTTTTCATAATATTCAAACAGTATACAAATTTATATCAGTGGGATTAAACATTTGATTTCTCTAAAGGAAAGGTAAAGGTCACCCTTGCTTGAAAGCCAGTCGTATCTGATTCTAGGGTTCAGTGCTCATTTCTATTTATAGCCAAAGAGCCAGCGATATCTGCACCTGCAGACATTTCCATGGACATGTGGCAGGCATGACAAGACACTGAAGTGCACAGAACGCTGTGTCCCTATTTATCTACTTGCAATTTCTTGCTTTCGAGCTGCTAGGTTGGCAGGAGCTGGGACAGAGACAGAAGCTCACCCCATCATGCAGCACTCGGATCTCAAACTGCTGACCTGCCAACCTTCCAGTTATTAAGTTCAGCATCTTAACCACTAAGCCACCGCAATCCCTCTCTAAAGGAAAATGAAACTGCTAATGTCAATATGATGGAACTGGAGACCATTCTCTTCTCACCATTAATTCTTTTAAGTCTCCTCTAGTGGTAAAAATTTAATTTAATTTAATTTAATTTTCGCACTTGTATGCCACCCAATCAGGGAACCCGACTCAGGGTGGATCACATGGTAAATAAACAATATATACAATACACAATATACACAGTAAATACACAGTAATACAACATACAAAATTCAATCTACCAAAACAGCATATAATAATATAATAATATACCACAACATAATAAGAGAGGTAGATTAATTCTGATCTGCCTTTTTCATTGTAACTCTTGAGTTCAGCGTCCCATGTTCTTCCAAACACTTTTTCAGTTTCTTTTTTTCTTTATAATTAAAAGCTGCAAGGTTGATTCCAGTAAGTTAATTTTTTCAAGTGGTAACCATGTTAGTCTGTGCAAGCATTGGCAGATAGTAATCAAAACAAAAACAAAAAAAGGACAAAAACTTGGTGCCACCTTAAAGACTAACTACTATATTTTAATGTTAGCTTTTGTGGATGAAGTCCTCTTTAAGGTGCCAGAATGTTTTTGTCTTTTTGTATGTGTCTTTATTTTTTCATTTACTATTTGAAAATGGTTCCAATAAAAATCTTAGGATGCAAAGAGGATACTCTTGCCTACAGGTAGGATGAAGTTTGCAGGATACTAGGGAAGAAGCTACTTCATTTTCTTGACTCCTCCTCTAACCAGCTGGAGTTTTAGAAGTGGCCGCCATGTTAGTCTGACATATAAGAAAGCAAAAACAAAATTGTTGCGGCACTTTAAAGACCCAACTGCTATATTTTTAATGTGAGCTTTCATGGATCAAGTCCGCTTCATTAGACATAGGAGTGAGACGTCAAGGCATGAATTTATATATACACCAGATACAGATGCATAGAGTGTTTAATCAACATGACAGATAAGTATGCAAACCAATACAGCTTCCTGCAGCTGGCAGTAGTCCATGATGTCTGGTTGAGCTAATCCAAATAACAACCAGAGACCCCTGCTACTGCCAGCTGCAGGAAGCTGTATTGATTTGCATACTTATCTGTCATGTTAATTAATCACTCTCAGGGACTGCAGTGGCTCAAGTGGCTAAGATGCTGACTGGGAGGCGGAAGGTCAGCAGTTCGATTTCCGAGTACTGCAGGACTGAATGAGCTCCCATCTTTGTCCCAGTTCCTGCCAACCTAGCAGTTCAAAAGCAAGAACTTGCAAGTAGATAAATAGGGACCACACCGGTGGGAAGGTAACAGTGTTCTGTGCGCTCCGGTGTTTAGTCATGCCTGCCACAATACCACAGAAATGTCTGCAGAAGCAGACAGTGCTGGCTCTTCGGCTTTGAAACAGATGAGCACTGAACCCTAGAGTCGTATACGACTGGCTTTTGAGCAAGGGAAACCTTTACCTTACTAATTAATCACTCTATGCATCTGTATCTGGTGTGTATAAATTCATGCCTTGACGTCTCACTCCTATGTCTGATGAAGTGGACTTGATCCACGAAAGCTCACATTAAAAATATAGCATTTAGTCTTTAAAGGGCCACAACGTTTTTGTTTTCTGATATGCCTGACTAACATGGCTACTATTCAAAAATAAAAATCAACTATGTTCGTCTGAGTAAGCATACCACACTGGGGGGGAAAAGACAAAAACTTTGTAGCACCTAACTGCTATATTTTAATGTTAGCTTTTGTGGTTCAGGTTCAACTTCTACTGATGTAAGAATGAGACTTCATGGCAATAATCTGTATATAAAAGGGATTGTGTGGCTCAGTGGTTAGGAAGCTCACTTTGTTAGCTGGAAGTCTGCAGTTCGAGACCTGGGTACTGCTAATGGTTTGAGTGCCCGTCTCTGTCCCAGCTCCTGCCAACCTAGCAGATCAAAAGCAAGATATTGCAAGTAGATAAATAGGGACCAGTTCGGTGGGAAAATACCTTGGGGACATAAAAGGAGCCCCATTCGGGCATCCCCTGAATAGAGTTTCTCCAGCAAAAATCCTTTCAACCCAGAATAATTTCTGAAATGAAATTATTATTAAAGTGTCAAATCTTTAGTACATAGGTGTCAATTAACTAGGTGTCAATGAGGCTTTTTAGAGTTTGTAGTGGAAATGACCCTGAAGAGATTAGTGCTAGAGCATTCAAGCATGTAATTGGTGGATTATCATTATTAGATTTTCATATGTACACCACTGTGCTGTGTGTATGTATTGCAGTAAGAGAGTTAGGGTGAAAAACTAATAATGAGAAACTATTCATGCCAAGAATTACTACCCTGACCAAGTATCTAGGAGAGGGAACTTAGTCTGCCACTGTCCAGAAGGCAGCTGCCCCCCTCCCCCCTGAACATTTAGCTGTATCTTCAGCAGAAGTTTAAGTGGAAAGATTCAAGGTGCTTAGCCTATGAATAGAGGGAAAAACAGGGAATCCCAAGAATGTGTATGTGTGCATTTCAAAGCCTCAAATATTTCCCCATAGTAGGACATTTTCTAACATTCTTGGTCTGGTATTAATAAGATTGTTAAGGAGTTTCTTGCTGTCTGGCAAAGTTATCCTGCTATGGTAATAGAGTAGACCATACTGCCAGTGACCCAGTGCCGATCGTCAGGTGGTGATTAACTAATTTGACAACCCTGAGGACTAGTGGCCTTGCGTGGTGAAGTCCACAGGGAAGGGTAATGGTCCCCAAGTGGATTAAATCCCCCTTGAATCCATCTTGATGGAGGGCAGCAGCTTCATCAATACTAGCCTAGGGCTGACTAGGAGTTTGTGTGACAAAAAGGGGTAAGGACCAGAAAATGACTCATATCATGCTGTGATATGGAAGGCTGCTGCATTATATTCTCAGGATAATATTCATGGCTGATAGCCAATACAGTATTCAGAATCAGATACAGCACTTGAAGAAGAAAAAAGAGTTTCTCCTTTGTGGCTCCACTTAAATTTGCTCTATGATTATTTTCTTTGACTCCACATACAAATCAGACAAGACAGCACATCAGAAAAGGTTCAAAGCTACAGATTTTTCCTATGGTATGACCTTATGTTTAGAATTGCCTTGTAGAACATTGTTTTGCTCTGCTGTACAATAGCATAGCTGTACTCCCATGCAGCTATAACACCAATTTTTCAGTAAGAACAAATGCAGCTCCCCCGTTGCTTAGTGGTTAAGACCCTGAGGTGGAGTCTGGAAGGTTGGGTTTTGATACCTGTTGTGTTCTCAATAATATGCCCTTAACATATATATCATGTATTCTCAATACTATGCTTTGTGTTCTCAATACTGTGCCTTTAACATATATCAATGTAACCCGTTACAATCAGGACACGAGCTAATGACCACCTGGTGGCAATAGCGAGCGCCCAGCTCACAGGTCCCAATTCCCCAAGGAACCACAGCGCGGGAAGATTCCCGCCACTACCTCACCTGGACAAGAAGGGCGTGACCAGAAATGACGTCACGCCAACGGTAGCCAATGGGTTATCGTGGAGCCACATTCAAATGTATAACCACCGTATATATTGAGCTGCTCGTCCGCCATTACCTCATGTTCCCCCTGACCACCACGCAATAAAGATGTGTTAAGCCAATCCTTCGGCTGTTCTTTTGTCTTGGTTCTCATACACTAAATTGGCGACGAAGGTGGGATATGGCTTCCCACGAGACCAAGACACATGCCGGTTTCGACATCAACAAGCCGGAAGACTGGGAGCTCTTCGAAATGGACTTCCAAGATACGCTGGTGGTGTCCGACATTACGGACGAGGGAAAGAAGAGGGCCATCCTCACTCGGATGCTGGGAAATGCCGCCAAACGAGTTCTGGTGGACCTGGTATCACCGAAGAAAGTGAGCGAGCTGACGGCCAAACAGCTTCTGAAGGTGATGCGAGACCATTTCCAGCCCACGGTCTCGATGTTTTCGGCTCGAGACGCATTCTGGAAGAGAGTTCAAGCGCCTGGTGAGTCCATCGCCGCTTTTGCAGCGGCCCTAAGATTGGCCGCCGGCCCATGCAAGTGGGAAAACCTCGAAATCACCCTCAGGGACCGTTTGCTGTGCGGCCTGTGGGATGAAGAGGTTCAGCGGAAACTGATGAACCAGGAACCGCCGCCAATGCTACGCGAGGTCGTGAAGGCGGCCCAGGCTGCGGAGGCCACGAGGGCCGGAGTTAAGGGGTTCAGAGAGAGGCCCCCACAGCCCGACAAGGCCGCGGCCTCGGTGCAGGCAGCCAGGCGCACGCCAAAGTCGTCCACGGAGAGTAGCGACGACGAGGACGTCCGGAAGGTGCGGAAGGACGGCCGACGCTGCGACAGCTGTGGAGCAACCCACGACCGCATCAAGTGCCCGTTCCGGAAGGCCGAGTGCCACAACTGCGGACGCCGGGGACACATCGCCAAGGTCTGCAGACGGCGGCGCAGAGACCAGAAAGGCCCGTCAGACCGGCCGCCGAAGACCAAGGAGGGCGCCCGGCCCGCGAGGAAGCAGGACGGCGTAGGCCGCATCTCCGACGACAGCAGCGACGAGGCCCCCGTGTACAGCATGTCCTTGGGACACCCACGTTACTTTGTCGAGGTAATGGTGCAAGGGCCCCCTGTTAGGATGGAGATAGACTCGGGTTCTTCCTACTCAATTATGTCCCAGCGGGAGTTCTTGGGAATTTCCCCCCACGTGCGCCCTAAGCTCAAAGCGTTGAGGTCCACGCTGCGGGACGTGCAGGGAAATAGCATTCCGGTGTTGGGGGTTGGAAAATTCAAGGTCCAATACAAGCAACACGCCGCGGAACTTCCCCTGGTTGTTCTAAAGGGGGGAAGTTGCAGCCTCCTCGGGACTCAATGGTTTAAGCCCCTGGGTTTGTTCATTGGGGGGGTGCATGCCGTCGGGACTGACCCAATACAGGAGGTGTGTGACGCGCACCCCAAAGTTTTCAAGAAAGGACTCGGAAAATTCAAGGGACCCCCAGTAGCGTTCGACCTGGACCCGGAGGTCCGCCCTATCAGACTCAAGCCGCGCAGAGTGCCTTTCGCACTAAAGGACAAGATAGAGGCGGAACTGGACAAATTGGTGGGCCAGGGGATTCTTGTTCCTGTTGATTCTGCGGAGTGGGAAACTCCGATTGTAACTGCGCTAAAGGCCAACGGGGAGGTTCGCATTTGCGCTGATTATAAGTGCACCATTAATAAGGCGATCCGCCCAAATGCGTATCCGGTGCCGGTAGTCAGCCACCTGTTGGCCAGGTTACACGGGGGAAAGTGTTTCGCCAAACTTGACCTAGCGCAAGCCTATCAGCAACTCTCAGTAACCCCAGCTGCAGCCGCTGCGCAAACGATAGTCACTCATAAGGGGGCGTTCCAGGTGATGCGCATACAGTTCGGCGTGAACTCGGCGCCGGGTATTTTCCAGTCGCTCGTGGAACGCCTCTTAAAGGGACTGGAGGGGGTCTTGCCATACTTTGATGACGTGTTGATAACGGGGGGGAGCGAGGAGGAGTTGGCTGAAAGGCTGGACAAAGTGCTGGCAGTGTTCGAAAAGGCGGGGCTGAGGTTGCGGAGAGACAAATGCGTTTTCTTCGCCAAAGAGGTTGAGTTCTTAGGTTTCCGGGTGACCCCCGAGGGAATCAAACCCTCCAAATCAAAGGTAGCCGCCATTCGAAATGCCCCTCGCCCCACCTCCAAGCCCGAATTGCAGTCGTTCCTAGGGCTCTTAAACTTTTACCATTCCTTCCTGCCGCGGAAGGCATCGGTAGCAGAGCCACTCCACAAGCTACTTAAGAAGGACGAGGCGTGGACGTGGGGCGAGAGCCAGGAGAAGGCATTCAGTGACCTGAAACAACTCCTAACGTCTGACGCCATTCTCACCCATTTTGACCCAAAGAGGCCAGTGGTTCTGATATGTGATGCATCCCCAGTGGGGGTGGGTGCGGTGCTGTGCCACGTGTTGGAGAACGGGAGAGAGGCCCCGGTAGCATTCTACTCCAGATCCCTGTCCCAAGCGGAACGAAACTACGCCCAAACAGACAGGGAAGCGCTAGCAATCATCGCGGGGACCAAAAAGTTCCACGATTTCCTCTATGGCCGCCCTTTCACCATAGTGACCGACCACAAGCCCCTGCTCGGCATTTTCACAGCAGACAAACCCACCCCTCAGATCCTGTCCCCTAGGATGTTAAGGTGGGCCATCTTCTTGAACGCGTATCAGCACGCGTTAGTGTACCGACCGGGAAAAGAGATAAGCCACGCGGACGCCCTGTCGAGGTCTCCCCTCCCCAACGCTAGCAGCGTTGTGGGCGAGGAAGAGCGAGACCGCCCGGTGCTCCTGATAGAGGTCTTAGATTCGCCCCCCATTGTACCCGCAGACATCGCCAAGGCGCCTGGCAGGGACAAAACGCTTGCTCTAGTCAGCTCCTGGGTGCAGAAAGGATGGCCAGCGTCCTCCCCGGCGGCAGAGTTCGCCCCCTTTTTCAGGAAGAGGTTAGAGTTGTCCATAGAGAGGGGGTGCCTTCTGTGGGGCCAGCGGGTGGTAGTCCCCGAATCCCTGAGGCCTAGGGTGCTGAAACTGCTGCATGTCAGCCATCCTGGGATTGTGCGCTCCAAGGCTCTGGCCAGGAGCTATTTCTGGTGGCCCCAGTTGGATGCCGACATCGAGCACATGGTGGGCGTTTGCGAGAGGTGCCAATGCTCCAGACCCGAAGAGGCGCGTCTGCCACACAGGGAATGGGACGCGGCAAAGGGGCCATGGTCGCGGGTGCACATCGACTTTGCGGGGCCATTTAGGGGGACACTTTTTCTCCTCGTGGTGGATGCTTACTCCAAGTGGTTAGAGGTAATCCCAGTTACGAGCACCTCTTCAGCAACGACGGTGAAGCATTTGCGGAGGGTCTTTAGCACGTTCGGTATACCCGACACCCTAATTAGCGATAACGCTAGTTGCTTCACGTCCGCTGAGTTCAGGGCGTTCACAGAGATCAACGCCATTCGGCACATCACCTCCGCCCCTTTCCACCCGGCAACGAACGGCCAGGTTGAGCGCCTCGTGCGCACCACCAAGGACGCGCTGAGGTGCATGGGCCCCGGGGATCTCAACCTACAGGTGTGTCAATTCCTGCTAGGGTACAGGGTGACCCCCCTAGCTTCTGGGTACTCGCCCGCAGAGCTCTTAATGCGTAGGAAGCTGACCACAATCCTGACCAGAGTAGACCCAACGAGGGTGGAGGACACAGGGAGAAACATCGGGTTAGAGGTCACGAAGAGTTTCGAAGTGGGTGCCCCGGTGCATTGCAGGAACTACGCTAGCGCGGGGCCAGCCTGGGTCCCGGGTGTCATCGTGGGGCAGACGGGTCCCGTGTCATATTGTGTGGAGACCAGTGAGGGTCTACTATGGAGGCGGCACGCGGACCAGCTCCGGCGCCGGGTCCCGGCTGACCGTCGCACGGACGGCGCAAATAAGGATTCAACGTTAGGGTTCTCCCCTACCCATTTAGCCCAAGGGGGAGGAGAGGGGGGCCAGTGGTCCCCGCCTAGGGGGGAGGGAAAGGAGGCCGAATCTGTCCTCATAAATATCCTGCGGGATCCTTCTAATGACCCCCTAGGGGATGCTTCTGATTTTCATTTACAAAACCGGGGGGGGTTTTCCGGAGTGGTCCCCCACCCATCCAAGCGAGAAGCGGAGTTTTCCGTTAGTCCCTAGTGCCCCCGGTTTTTCCGTCCCTTCCCCACAAGCCGCAGAGCCGTGGCAAATCACTAACGAGTCTCCCTCTCCCGTTGCAGGACAAGGAGCCGGGACAAGCCAGCCAGCAGCACGCCCAAAGCGCGTTTGCAATAAGCCATCTTGGATGAGAGACTTCGTCTCATCCTAGGGGGGAGGGATGTTGTGTTCTCAATAATATGCCCTTAACATATATATCATGTATTCTCAATACTATGCTTTGTGTTCTCAATAATGTGCCTTTAACATATATCAATGTAACCCGTTACAATCAGGACGCGAGCTAATGACCACCTGGTGGCAATAGCGAGCGCCCAGCTCACAGGTCCCAATTCCCCAAGGAACCACAGCGCGGGAAGATTCCCGCCACTACCTCACCTGGACAAGAAGGGCGTGACCAGAAATGACGTCACGCCAACGGTAGCCAATGGGTTATCGTGGAGCCACATTCAAATGTATAACCACCGTATATATTGAGCTGCTCGTCCGCCATTACCTCATGTTCCCCCTGACCACCACGCAATAAAGATGTGTTAAGCCAATCCTTCAGCTGTTCCTTTGTCTTGGTTCTCATACACTAAAATACCCGAGGGCTGCATTTGGGGACATGAACGGAGCCTCATTCGGGCATCCCCTGAGCGGAGTTTCTCCAGCAAAAATCCTTTCAACCCAGAGTAATCTCTGGTATGAAATTATTATTAGTAAGAACAAATAGTAGTTGTGAGATGCTTAGTAAAACCTTGCAAACTGAAATGAAGATTAATAAATGATTGTTATTGCTGTAGCAATGAGTTCAGTTTTAACTCTTTTGCATTCTAGTGAGATTATTTCATTATAGTTATGTTAATATTTTAAAGGAAACATGAATAATAAAATTGATGGGATGCAACAGAGAAGGGGACCATGATGGATGGACCTGTAGACAGCTAAAATATATGATTTTGTCACTCAGAAATGTTAAGCATGATTTCAGTGATATCATTTTTGATGGTATTATAGGGATGGGGAAAGCAATACATAGAGTTGATTTTACAAACCTTTGTAAAATTCTCAACTGAACAGTTGTTTCATGTTTTAATTCAGATTACAAAACAATCGAGGAGACGTCTGGACGCTGGCATGGCCTATTCGGAAAGCAGTCACATCCGAATCTCCCGACAAGATTTCAAACTGTTACGGACTCTGTTTGTACTAATGATTTCTTTCTTTATCATGTGGAGCCCAATAATTGTCACTATTCTCCTCATTTTAGTTCAGAAGCTCAAGACAGATCTGAACATTGAACCTTCTTTCTTCTTCTGGGTAATGGCCTTCACATTTTCCAATTCAGCGGTCAACCCTATTTTATATAACATGGTCCATTTCAAACGTGAGTGGAGGAAAATCTTTTTCTGTTGCCCAGGTCCTCTGGGGAAAAAAGAAGTTGTGACAGATACTCTGGGACACCATAACCATGGACATATCACAGTGTCTGTCATTTCTCATTAACTGAATGGTATTCAGGATAATTTCATCAATTTTTAAAGCTCTATACTCAATGAAGCTGTAGGGAAAGCAAAACAACAACACAGAAAATACCAGCACATCTATGAAATATTGTCCTATTGAGATGTCTGCTGATGCTGCAAAAAAAATGTTGTTTCTATTGCCGTAGAAACAAGAAACATTGAAACTGATGGCAGTAAACAGAAGTTAGACCTGTGTACTTAGAACTGGGTGCAACATTTTCACTAGCTTCTCACTGCAGTGGCTCAAGTTGCTAAGACGCTGACTGGGAAGCGGAAGGTCAGCAGTTCGATTCCCGAGTACTGCAGGACGGAAATGAGCTCCCGTCTTCGTCCCAGCTCCTGCCAACCTAGCAGTTCGAAAGCAAGAAATTGCAAGTAGATAAATAGGGACCACTTCGGTGGGAAGGTAAACAGCGTTCCGTGCGCTCCGGTGTCTAGTCATGCCTGCCACATGACCACGGAAACGTCTGCAGAAGCAGACAACGTTGGCTCTTCGGCTTAGAAACAGAGATGAGCACTGCACCCTAGAGTCGGATACGACTGGCTTTCGAGCAAGGGAAACCTTTACCTTTACCTTTACTCATTAAAACGTGTGCAGTTTCCTTTTCAGTTTCTTTAGCACAATTGAGAATGTTTACATCATGAAGCAGCTCCCAGAAATACACATTTAAAATGTTTGTGTGAGTCAGGGACACAGAACATTATCTGTATTCCTAATAGGAAAAGGTACACACAATTGCCAGATGCAGCTCTTCAACACATTACTAGGTTTCATAGACATTTTGAATGTGGATCTGTCGCTTCCTCTAATACAAGATTTTTGCTATGTACAGAGAAGAAAACAAATGTAGAAATACATTCCCTTTTGCAAATCTCTCATTTGCAAGGTAAAAAGATGGCAGGGCATGGAGAATGCACTGGTATGGTTATATTGAGCTGGTCTGGTGGAGGTCAATTCACCCATTTATCAAGGGAGTGAGGAGCAAGCATGGGTGGGACTTTGCTTAGGAATCCCAGCAACCTACCAGGCAAGTCACAATAGTGTGGACTGACAACCCATAATGCAGCAATCTTGCTGAAGCTGAGTTGGCTTGGATCTGATCATGCAGTTGGCTTGGATCTGATAGGAAACTTCTCAGAGAACCCCATGTCCTTATTGGAGTGGGGGGTTTAGTGTCTTGCACGGAAGACAAAGAAGGAGTCGCAGTAAGGACTAACACAGGTTTATTGGTTGATGATCAGAACGAACATGTGGTAATGGCGGAGATACATCACATTATATACAGTAATGAAACAATGAAACACATTTGAATCTGGCTGCACGGTGGCTCATTGGCTGCCACCGTTGGGGGCGTCGTCTTGAGGCACGCCCCCCTCTTCTGTAGTTCTTCATGCGGAGAAGTTTCCCGCGGCTGTCCGTGATTTGGGGATTGAACCATGTGAGTATGAACGCTCGCACCCGCCCTTGATGGGCGGCTCGCTCGCGTTCCTTTAGCAGCTGTGATACATTGTGATATGGGGCTGGTTACATTCATTTACTTAAAGCAACAGTGTTCTTGCATACACAACATCCCTCCCCCCTAGGATGGGACGAAGTCCCTTAACCATTGTGGCTTCCCGCACGTGCGTCTGGGGCGCGTGTCAGCTTGCCCTAACACAGGGGAGCCCGTGGCTCCTGGTCCCGCGCGGTCTTGTCCTGCAATGTAAGGTGGGGACTCGTTAGTGGTTCTGTGATGAGGCTGCGGTGACCTTGCCTGTGGGGACGGGAACGGAATGAACAGTTGGGAAGTGAACCCTTGTCTACCGCCTGTAGGACCCGGGGACCCCCCTAGTACGAAACTCGGGACTGACGATGAGACCCTTGTGGCCCCGCTGTCTCCCGCTGCCTGTTTGGGGGTCTGGGGATTTGCGGCTGGCGAGATTCCGCTGGCCGCCTGTCTCTGTGGCGCTTGCCTCTTGGGGGCCGGGGCTATGGTGTACTCTAGCAAGCTCGTGCTGCGAGGACTGGAGGTACCAGGGGCTGAACTGAAACCCCTCTTCTCGCTAGGACGGGTGGGGGACCACTCCGCTAACTCCCCCTGGTACGGAAAATTATAGTCAAACTCTCGATCCTGGTCATAGTCGGGGGCAAACTGATTCCTCTCTTTAACTTCGCCCTCGTGCGCCTCCGTGTCTCCCCCTTGGGTAATGCGGGTGGGGGAGGACCCTAACGCTGATTCCCCCTCACTAGTGACTCGCCTTCGGAGCTGATCGGCGTGCCGTCTCCATGTTAGCCCTGAGTTCGTCTCGACCCTGTAGGAGACTGGCCCCGTTTGCTCGATGATTGTCCCCGGCACCCACGCTGGCCCCGAGGCCGCGTAGTTCCTGCAATGAACCGGGTCCCCTGTGGAAAAGTTCTTGGAGCTCCCCCCCCCTAAATTTATATTTCTCCCCTCATCCTCCACCCTGGACGGATCCATCCGGTCAAACAGCGTTGCCGGGCGCCTCTTCATAAGCAGCTCGGCCGGGGAGAACCCTGAAGCTAGGGGGGTGGTCCTGTATGTGATTAGGAACTGGCACAGGTGTAGGTTCAGGTCGCCGGGACCCATGCGCCGCAGTGCGTCTTTCGTAGTGCGCACTTGGCGCTCTACCTGACCGTTTGTGGCGGGGTGGAATGGGGCAGCAGTAATGTGTCTGATTGCGTTCCTCTCCATGAAGGTTTGGAACTCGGTCGACGTGAAGCAACTTGCGTTGTCGCTCACGAGGACGTCTGGCAGGCCGAAGCAAGCAAAGAGTTTGCGCAACTGCTTTATGGTTGTCGCGGAGGAGGTGCTGCTCACGGGGATTATCTCCAACCACTTGGAGTAGGAGTCGACAACCAGTAGGAAGGTGGCCCCGCGGAAAGGCCCCGCGAAGTCGACATGGATACGAGACCACGGCCCGCGGGCTGTGTCCCACTCTCTATGGGGTAGTCGGGACTCCTCGGGCCGGGAGCTCTGGCAGCTCTCGCACGTGCCCACTAGACGCTCTATGTCAGCGTCTATCTGTGGCCACCAAAAGAAACTTCTGGCTAGGGCTTTGGACCGCACGATTCCCGGGTGACTGGTGTGTAGTAACTTCAGTACCCTTGCCCTTAATTTCTCTGGGATGATCACCCGCTGGCCCCAGAGTAGACAGCCCCTTTCCAGGGAAAGTTCCACCCTGCGCCTACAGAACGGTTTGAACGTTTCCTCCGGAGGAGTAGTGGGCCACCCCTTTTTCACCCATGAGCTAACCTGGGCTAGGATCTTGTCGGCCGCCGTGGCTTTGGCGAGGTCGGCCGGGACAATTGGGGGTGAGTCGAGGGACTCGATTAGCATGACCTGGTGGTCCTGCTCTACCTCGCATGCGGAATCCCCCAAGTTTGGGAGGGGAGATCGGGACAGGGCGTCTGCATGGGAGATCTCCTTCCCTGGGCGGTAGACTAACTCGTATTGGTAGGCGTTGAGGAATATGGCCCAACGCAACATCCTGGGGGAGAGAATTTGGGGGGTAGGTTTGCCGGTAGTGAAGATCCCCAGAAGCGGCTTGTGATCAGTCACTACCGTAAACTCGCGGCCGTATAGAAAATCATGAAACTTTTTGGTCCCTGCGATTATGGCCAGTGCCTCCCTGTCTGTCTGCGCGTAATTGCGCTCAGCCTTCGAAAGGGACCTGGAGTAGTAAGCCACCGGGGCCTCCCGCCCGCTCTCTAACACGTGGCACAGGACCGCCCCTACCCCCACCGGGGACGCATCACATACCAGAACCACTGGCTTCCTAGGGTCAAAATGTGTCAGGACCGCATCTGAGGAGAGGAGTGATTTTAGTTCTCGGAAGGCTCTCTCTTGTTTGTCCCCCCACCGCCAAACCGCGTCCTTTTTTAACAAGGCGTGCAGTGGCTCCGCAACCGATGCCTTCCTAGGCAGGAACGAGTGATAGAAGTTAAGGAGCCCCAGAAACGACTGCAGCTCCGGTTTTGCGGTGGGGCGAGGGGCATTCTGTACGGCTGCAACCTTGGACTCTGAGGGCCTGATCCCCTCTGGGGTTACTTTGAAACCTAGGAACTCCACCTCCCTCGCAAAAAACACACACTTGTCCTTCCTTAGTCGAAGCCCCGCTTTCTCGAAAACTGAGAGGACCCCATCTAGTCTTTTGGCTAGTTCTACCTCGCTCCCCGCTGTTATCAGCACATCGTCGAAGTATGGTAGAACTCCTGGAAGCCCCTTTAACAGGCGTTCCACGAGGGATTGGAAGATCCCGGGGGCCGAGTTCACGCCGAACTGAAGGCGCGTTACCTTAAATGCCCCCTTATGCGTTACTATGGTCTGCGCAGCGGCAGCGGCTGGGGTCACTGAAAGTTGCTGATAGGCCTGGGCTAGGTCTAACTTGGCGAAACACCTCCCCCCATGGAGTGTGGCCAGCAGGTGGCTGACTACGGGCACTGGGTATGCATTTGGCCGAATGGCCTTGTTGATCGTACATTTATAGTCCGCACAAATCCTGACCTCCCCGTTTGATTTAAGGGCCGTAACAATCGGCGTCTCCCACTCTGCCGAATCAACTGGAACCAAAATCCCCTGCCCCACCAATTTGTCCAGTTCCGCCTCGATCTTGTCCTTGAGTGCGAAAGGCACCCTCCTCGGCTTAAGGCGGATGGGCCGGATTTCTGGGTCCAACTCGAATGAGACTGGGGGCCCCCTGTAAGTCCCGAGCCCCTTTTTAAAAACGTCCGGGTGCGCATTGCAAACGTCCTGCATTGGGTCAGTCTCTATGGCATGGATGCCGGACAGTTCTATCCCCAGGGGAGCAAACCACTGCATCCCTAGGAGACAACACTTCCCCCCCTTGAGGACCACTAGGGGCAGCCTTTCGGAGAAATTCTTGAACTTCACCTTGAATTTCCCCACCCCCAACACTGGGATCCCGTTTCCCTGTACGTCCCGCAGATGGGACCGCATGGCCCGCAACTTGGGCCGCGCCTCTGGGGGGATGCGCAAGTACTCCCTCTGGGACAGTATGGAGTATGACGACCCTGAGTCTATCTCCATTTTCACGGGGCACCCCTGCAACTGTACCTCCACGTAGAATCGCCGGTGCTTCAGGGCCACGCGGTGCACGCCGTCCTCGCCGCGAATGGTGGACACCTTCCTAGAACCGGCCGCCTTCCGCTGGTGGTGCTGGGGGTGGCTGGAACTGCCTTTGCTCTCGGGTCGCCCGCGCCTGCAAACTCGGGCGATGTGCCCCTTTCGACCGCAATTGTGGCACTCGGCCTTGCGGAAGGGACACCTCGTGCGGTCGTGGGCCGCGCCACAGCCGTCGCAGCGGCGGTCCTGCCGCTCTCGGTCTTGCCGCCGCTCCCCGCGCTTCCTTACTCTCTGGACGCCGTCGTCCTCGCTGGTGTAGGAGTCCGCCGTTACGGACGAGTCGTCGGAGGTCTCTGGAGTGCCGGCGGGCGACCTAGGTGCCCGCCAGGCTGCCTTTGCTGGAGTCCGCCGTGCCGCTTGAACGGGGGACTTGGCCCGCTCGGATGCTGTGCTGCGGGCCTTGAACACCTTGACCCCGCTCCTGGCCGCCTCGGCCGCTTGCGCCTCTCGCAACACCTCATTGAACGAGAGGTGCTCGTCGCGGGTCATGAGCTTCCGTTGTAGCTCCTCGTCCCGCAGGCCGCACAGCAGGCGGTCTCGCAGAGCCTGGTTCAGGTCGTCCCACTTGCAGTGCACGGCCGCCAGTCGAAGGGCCGCTGCGTAGTCGGACACGGACTCGCCTGAACGCTGGTCCCGCCGATGGAACGCGACCCGGGCCGGAAAAATCGACACGGGCGGCTGGAAATGTGCCCTCAGCAGCTCCAGGAGTTGGTCGATCGGCACTGCTTCAACCTTCTTTGGCGCCACCAAGTTCATGAGAATGCGCAGCGTGGCCGGTCCCACCTGGGCCAGGAAATGGGAGCGTATCAGCGCGTCGTCGTCGACGCCGGCTGCTTCCATCGCGTGCCGAAACTGGCACTCGTAGAGCTCCCACTGGTCAGGCTCGCTGACGTCGAAATGGTACGTCTTGACTCTGGGATTCGCCATTATCCCACCTTCGTCGCCAATTTAGTGTCTTGCACGGAAGACAAAGAAGGAGTCGCAGTAAGGACTAACACAGGTTTATTGGTTGATGATCAGAACGAACATGTGGTAATGGCGGAGATACATCACATTATATACAGTAATGAAACAATGAAACACATTTGAATCTGGCTGCACGGTGGCTCATTGGCTGCCACCGTTGGGGGCGTCGTCTTGAGGCACGCCCCCCTCTTCTGTAGTTCTTCATGCGGAGAAGTTTCCCGCGGCTGTCCGTGATTTGGGGATTGAACCATGTGAGTATGAACGCTCGCACCCGCCCTTGATGGGCGGCTCGCTCGCGTTCCTTTAGCAGCTGTGATACATTGTGATATGGGGCTGGTTACATTCATTTACTTAAAGCAACAGTGTTCTTGCATACACAACAGGGGGGGAGAGAATATAATAAATACTGTATCAGCAAGTGAATCTTTGAGGGGAGCATATTCTCTCCTGCTGGGTTTTGCTTTCTTGGTATCTGAATCTGAAGGCAGCAATGACAACCATTTATTTGGGGAGTAATTGTTACTCAATTGTGTGGCTTTGCTCCTAGGTTATAAAGAGGATCATGTTCAAGGATACATACATGTTTTTGTGCATTACAGGATCTCCCCCTCCCCTGAATAATTAGTCTAATTAAAATTATATAAAATGATTTTGTTTTGATATGTGTTATTTCCCTTTTTGTTTAAGGCATGTACGACCAGTTATTGGCCTGCAGTTTGAAATTGGGCCCAAACATACTTTTAACTGGTCTCTAGTAGATCTATTATGCATTGAAATAAGTCCAAAAACAACTGTCCATTTAACAGAATTTATGTGCTGTGTTGTTCCACAATGAGAAAATATTTCCAAATAATTCACCACTGAGACAACAAATTCCAAAGCTTTTCCGGTAAAATACAAGCTTTTCTGGGCATGAGCCCTTTCCTCAGGGAAATCTATAAGTTAATAAATACAACATTAGACTATCTCTCATATTAGGAAACAAGGGAAAAAATGTTCTGTGCAAACATAAATAACCGTGAATATTTACATAGGACATACAGGACAAATAGATAAATATATACATATATACACACACTGCATTACCTTAAATATGTATAAATGAATGTCTGTCTATCTAAATATTGGGATTCATAAAACAGGTACTAGTACAACTATATTATTAACTGAGGTTAGGATATATAATTTATTTCACTAATATACAAAGTGGTTTAAATAGATTATTAAAATTACTGAAAGTTATTACCATATCAATAATAAATACCAAGAATAAATACACACAACAATTTATAATACTCTCAATTATTTATAATAATAATAATCAGGATAAAATTTCACTAGAAAAAAAATCTTACCTCAGTATGTTCTTACACATTTATTTGACTCAGTCTCTCCAAAAGGTCTAAATCAAGAATTGGAAATGTCTCCCTTTTTGTAAATGGTCACCTCATGAGTAACAATGAGTCAGCAAAAATGCAGTCATCTGATGTGCTCCTACCTGGGTTACCTTAGGTGCTCTATTTAAGCTTAGTCACTCACCATGCTGGTTAACGTCCGCAGCACATAGCAGACTTTGCATAGAGGCTAGGACACGTGAATCCTTTTGCCTACAGTACACTACTGTTTCATACTGAGGTAGGATTTTTTCTAGTGAAATTTTATCCCGATTATTATAATTATAAATAATTGACAGTATTATGAATTGTTGTGTGTATTTATTCTTGGTATTTATTATTGATATGGTAGTAACTTTCAGGAATTTTAATAATGTATTTAAACCACTTTATATATTAGTGAAATAAATTATATATCCTAACCTCAGTTAATAATATAGTTGTACTAGTACCTGTTTTATGAACCCAAATATTTAGATAAATAGACAGACATTCATTTATACATATTTAAGGTAATACAGTGTGTGTATCTATATGTATATATTTATCTATTTGTCCTGTGTGTCCTATGTAAATATTCACGGTTATTTATGTTTGCATAGAACACTTTTCCCCTTGTTTCCTAATATGAGAGATAGTCTAATGTTGTATTTATTAATTTATAGATTTCCCTGAGGAAAGGGCTCATGCCCAGAAAAGCTTGTATTTTACCGGAAAAGCTTTGGAATTTGTTGTCTCAGTGGTGAATTATTTGGAAATATTTTCCCATTGTGGAACAACACAGCACATAAATTCTGTTAAATTGACAGTTGTGTTTGGACTTATTTCAACGCATAATATTACTATTTGAGACATTTTGTCACTTTTTAGCCTTTTGGCCACAAACGGATTTTCCTCCTTCTCTAGTAGATCTATGTCATTTCAATCTAGTTGTGGTTTTTTAAAAAAATCTTAGACAGTTTCCTATTGCTCAAATGTGGAGCAGAAGGCCAGTCATGAAAGTGTCTTTCCTGCTTTGTTAGATGTTCTATCATGCAACCACTTTTGCTATGAATCTCAAAGCCAGTACAAGAATGGGCATCTACCAGGGAGCCTGCTGGAGTGGGACAGAGACATACCTGATTGCCCTTCAATTTGTGTTTTAGACAACAGGATACTAGTTCCTGTGCATTTATAAAAACAAATGCATTCAAGTTGCCGGAAAGGGAGTTCTTTCACCAATTAATGTCAGATAATTTCTCTCATATATGTTGCAGTAATTCAGCATCTCCTCCACACATTTGTTTCATGTGGTGTGGTGTGACGTAACGGGTACATTGTGATACTAGGGTCAGGGAGATCAAACTTCTGCTCATCCATGAAGGCGATGAGGATAAAATGTGAAAGTGAGAAATCTTGCTTTGAGATCCGTGGATGAAAAAGCAGCGTATAAATGCATTTGAAAAAACCTTTCATATTAAATGACACCTACCTCAGTATGGGAACCATTGTGAAGATGCCAGTTTTGTTAGGCAAAACACTCTTGCACATAACAGTCTGGAGAACATTTTACTCTTCCCCAAGAGATTAACTCTGCTTGAAGGTATAGTTTTATTGCTACTGCAGTAATTATTATCCCACTTTACTACAGGTTGCCCCCTGTATCACAGGGGATACGCTCTGAGATCTACTGCAGACACCTGAAACTGTGGACAACAGCAACCCTATATTTTAGATTGCAGATAGTCGCCTCTAGTGGCCAGCTCTGGTAATATGCCATAGAAATACATATACATTTTGGGAATTGTATTGAATATTTTTAGACTCGTGGATAACGGAAACTGTGAACACTGAACCCACAGATATGGGGAGGAGGTGACCTGTATTTCATTTCACAAAACATAAAGTTAGCACAGAGGTATTTTCAGCAAAATTAAGAAAACAAGGAAATCACACAAAATACCATTTTTTAAAAAAATGAAAAATGCCAAAAACTTTGTTATTCATATCCTCAAAAAAATATTTAAAGCCAGAGCAGGGCTGCAACATCACCCTCCTCTGGTAGTGTAACAAGTAGTGAGGGAAAATGGGAGTTGCAGGCCCTGAGTATCTGGAAAGCCACATTTTGCCTGCTCCAGTTCTAAAGCATGCAAGATGGCTGGGAATCCCTATGAATATTTATAACAAAAGATTGAACACCAGAAATTCTTAAAGTATACCAGATTCCTTTTCCTGTTAATCTGTATAACTAAAATCGAGGTGTCACACTGTATGTTACCCATACACAGTGCGACACCTGCACCCCGAACCCTGGAAACGGCGCCCCATCAACCTCACACTTCTGGGATGGCCGGTGTGGGGGAATGACAGACCATTTCAGGGTCTTTCACCCAAAAAACCATCTGCAAAGCCTCCCCCCCCACTGGCAGCATGAAATAGCAGGGAGGCAGTAATGCGCATGCGCCAGAATCCACACAGGCACAGAAGCCTGCCCAGAGTTTCCAGGTGGCAGCACCTGGAACTCCGGGCAGGCTTTTGCGCCTGCGCAGATTCTGGCGCATGCGTATTACTGCCTCCCCGGTTGGGAGGCTCCACTGGCTGGTCGCCATTTTGGCCAGAGGATGGGGGGGCAGCCCTTCTCTGGAAGGCATGGGCCGACCAGAGTGCTCCGTTTGTCCCATGCCTGCCGGAGAAGCCAAGGCCCTTCTCCGGCAGGCATGGGCTGAACGGGGCACCTGTATGCCGGCCGCCTTCTGGAGAAGGTCAGATGGGCCTTCCGCCTTGGTTTCTCTGGAAGGCATGGGCCGACTGGAGCACTCTGTTTGGCCCATGCCTGACATCAGGAACTGCGCATGGACTGGGGTTTCAGGCGCCTAGCCCGAGAGAGCGCCAGCACCTGATTCACAACACAAACATCCTCACTGGTGCTAGGCGAGGTGGAAGCACTGGACTTGGCTCCACAGAGGAGGGTGCCCCACAGGTAAGGCGGCCGTCAGATGGGGAGGCGGTTCCTCAGGGTTGCAGGGGGGGTTTTTAGCCAGGCTCCATGCAGCCCAGCCCGGGGCTTTTGCGCCTCTCCTGGCAGCATGGCCTGCGTCTCCAGGCAACAAACAGCGCTTCTGGAGATGCAGGCCAGGGATGGTGTGTGTGTGTGTGTTGAAGGTAAAGATGGTTAGGCTTAAATATTAGTTTAAATCTTTGCGTGTGTTTTTTGTGCTGACTGACGGTCAAATAAAGATATATGTGTGTGTGTGTGTGTGTGTGTGAGAGAGAGAGAGAGAGAGAGAGAAGGGGAGAGATAGAGATCGTATCTGAGTGGGAGAGAGAGCAGAGTCAAGAGTACGCCACTGCTCTGTGTGTGACTGTGCGCGTGCGCCGAGGAGGAATAAAGAGAGAGAGTGTGTGTGTGTGTGTGAGGGAGAGAGAGAGAGTGGATGTGTGTGTGTGTGTGTGTGTGTGTGTGTATGGATGGAGGCCATGCTCCAACTCAACCCCGGGAGGTATGACAGACCCCCCAAACCACACCTGCGCGAAGCCCGGCACCCCTGCTAGTACAGTGCTAAGTTTCACTAGATCTAATGAGACTCTGAATCTTGGCTGTCCTGAATGTTAACAAAAGTAATCCATCTGTAACTTTATGTGAGGCAGTACCACAGCTGTCCTGAATGTTAACAAAAGTAATTCATCTGTAACTTTATGTGAGGCAGTACCACAGCTACCCAGAGCTTTGATAGTCCAAAAAGATATTTCCTCTCGATGCCTGTCACAGCTGTCCTGACAGATGCTGAAACATACAGTCAATGCATCTTGGAGTAGCGTGTGATGCGTAGTAGCCAGAGGACATTGTCCTAAGTCTGTTGGCATGGAGTATGACCATGATGGTGAGCCTTGGCACTCCAGCTGTTCTTGGACTTCAATTCCCAGAAGCTCAAGTCTCTGAATCCACATGAATGGGTTTACTGCAGAGACTTGGGCTTCTGGGAACTGAAGTCCAAGAACAGCTGGAGTGCCAAGGTTCACCATCATGGGATATATGATATTGACCCTGTACATGCTGCCAGTCTAAAGCCAGAGTGCAAGAAGGTTATCTCAGCACTGCAGGGTTTAGTTATCAAATGTGAAATTCTTCAAGCCATTGCTTATAGGATGAGGAATCTTTCAATATGATCACATCCCAATTCTTTGTTTAGAAAACAAAAACCAGAAATATTTTGTATGTTTTTAAAAACAAATGTGAAAATGTGAACTTGAGAACTAAAGGGAAACTACAATTACCTCCGCTGCCACCCAAAAATATTAGAAAGAGAAGGAAATACTCAGCTACAGTTTATATTTATATTTCTAGACAACTCAGTAAAATAGAATCCCAATGATAAAATGTGCTTATTATGCAATGTTTGTGTTTCTGAAGTTTGCAATGACATACCTCATCCTTGGAAGGACAAATACTGAAGACGAAGCTCAAGTAATTTGGCTACCAAATGAGAAGAGAGGACTCACTTGAGAAGGCCTTGATGCTGGGAAAGACTGAAGGCAAAAGAAGAAGGGGGCTGCAGAGGATGAGGTGGATGGATGGAATCATTGAGGCGATGGGTGTAGATCTGGCTCGGCTGCGTAGGATGGCAGAGGACAGAGGAGCCTGACGTGCGGTGGTCCATGGGGTCGCAAAGGGTCGGACTCAACTGTGTGACTGAACAACAACAACCTCATCTTCACTCTCCCTTAGTTTGTATCCTCTCAGTCACTGTGTGAGCTAGGCCAGATTGAGAGACAGTGGCTGAAATGCTGTTGCACGGTTACACAAAAGCTGTAGTTTATGGAAACAAATTGCTGTAAATTAAGAAATCTCTGTAGCTCAGCATACAACACATGATGCCTGTGAAGTATTCTTAATGATTACTCACATTTGAAAGTTACACTATTTGCGTAACTATGCAGCAGGATTTAAGTAACTAGCCCAAAGTCACGCTGTGAGTTTCATGGCTGTATATGGATTTACGACTGGTTCTTACTGGTTCAAGTCTCGTGCTCTGATCATTATATGAGGACAATTGTCCGAACAACATGTTTAATGGTTGGGTTGACAAAACATTCTTCCAGTGAGAAGAGCTGAGGGAGGCGGGAGGTTTGATTTAATGTAACGGGGCAGAGCAGTTGCTAGAAATGGGTAGCTGTAGATTGTTATAAAGAAGAGGTAAGCAGAGTATACAATATAAGCAAGTTTTTTTAAAAAAACAACAACAAAGATATAGGGTATCTTTTCAATCTGTGTCGTCTTTGCAAAACAAACAGAATGCAGCTCTAATAACTGCAGTTTATTAAATTTCACTTACTTGTTGAAAGGGTAAACAGGGCACAGCTCAGATAAATATGTTCAAAATCTAAATTAATCCACTAAAAGGGCTTTTCACACAGCAGTTTTTATATATTTTACAGTTATAGAATGATTTCTATAGAGTCTAGGCTCCTTAAAGGCAGAATCCTAAAAAAAAGGAAAAGAAAAGAAAGAAAAACAACCTTGGATAATATTTCCCAGAAAACAGTACAAAAGAGAAGCAGCATTACCCTATGTTCACCCTCCTTGACCCACATTTTCCCCCTTAAAAATAAAAACAACCATGAACAAAATATTTCTTACCATCATGGACAATAACCCTGTATTGTCTTTCTAGGCAGATGTCTGTCTGCTTTTGCCGAACAATTCTTTGTGCTTCTGAAGATAGTCCATTTGGGTCCCGAGAGAAGACAAAGGAGTAGCTATTAGCACACGTCCCATCCATGTTGAGCTCCCGGCAGGAGTAGTGGAGAGCATATGTGTCATAATCTGTAGCCACTACCCAGTGATCATCATCTAGGGGAGACCATATAAGAGAATTGAGAAAACTATCCCTGTTCCATCCCTGTGCACTTCAAAGGCAGCATCACATACAATACTGTTGTGGAAGGTTGAGTTGTGTCTGTTGGATCGATGTGTAGTAGAAAAGACTTCCACCTGCAGTTCAGACATTTGGAAACACATACTTTTAGATTGCAAAAGAGTCTGGGATAAATATTTATGAAAGAAGGTGTTGTTAAGTTGCAACTTCATTTGCATATATTTCCCTTTATTTTTAATGTGCAAATGTATGTATGCCTAATCTAAGACAATTTTGTAGGCAAAGGCCCCCCCTTGCTCGAAAGCCAGTCATATCCGACTCTAGAGGGTGGCGCTCACCTCCATTTACAGCCAAAGAACCAGTGTTGTCTGCATCTGCAGACGTTTCCATGGTCAGGTGGTAGGCATGACTAGACTTTGGAGCGCATGGAATGCTGCTACCTTTCCCATTGAAGCGGTACCTATTTATCTACTTGCAATTTCCAGCTTTCAAACTGCTAGGTTGGCAGGAGCTGGGGCAAACAACGGGAACTCACCCTGTCATGCAGCACTCACCCTGTCGTGCTGACCTGCCGACCTTCCAGACATCAAGTTCAGTGTCTTAATCACTAAGCCACAGATATCCCAAGGCAATTTGTAAAAGTAGGCAAATTGTGGTACCAGTTATTTCTGGACTGAAAAATAGGCCATTTTGGATAAATCATCCATCCTACTTCAACTGTAGAGCAAGGTGAAGTCTCTTTTGTGTGAGGCAAAAAGTTTATAGGAAGATAGAAAGTCTATTCTAGCGACTCAATGTTATCTTGACTGATGTGCATGTAGATAAAAGGTTCCTGCTAATTAGCTCGTATAACTGCTTTTAAGTATCAGTTTTATATTGGATTATTTTATTATTTATTACATTTAATATGGCTAATATTTTAAAGTTTTAATTTAGTAGATAGGGTTAATTTGGGAGTGGTATGTCATCCCAGTTTTGGAAATGTATCGGATCTTGACGGAAATCAAGATATTGTGGATGCCTTATTAGACAGTATCTCTTTGATTTTCTGTATTGCCTGTAACTGGCCGTCGGCCGTAATAATAATAAAATTTAAATTGGGCCGGATGAGCACTCCAAGTGTGTTTCCTTTAAAACTACAGGTGCATTTTTTTTTTTTTGAAAAGGTCGAACTTGGGTTCAGAAGCAACTGGGAAGCTCCAAATGTGTTGGAATACAATTCCCAGCAACTCAAACCATTGAACAAAATGGATATACCAAATGTTGACATAATGATACAGAGGGGGATTTTGCCCTTTGGACTCTGAAGCTTTAGGAACATTCATGTTTTAGTTTCGTGGCAGGGCAAAGGTTGAATGGCTATTGAAGGCCGAAGGAAGGGGAGAGGGAGGTTACTTTGCCCGGAGATATCATGAGAAATTCAACAACTGGCCTCCTGTAGAAAGAAAACATCTAAATCTGCAGGATTCTTATATCATTAATGAATGTTTTAGGACTTAAGCTTGCCTGGGTCAGAGTTAAAGCCCGGCAGGAAGTGTAATGTGTATTTCCTCTGATTAACCTATTTTTCCTCCTATAGCTCTATAGGCAAACAGACTTGTAAATTAGGCCCACATTTACCTTCCAGTGACGAATCATGAAATAAAGTATGCTACTAACTACAGTACTCAAGTTAAGGATGGGAATCACAAGCGATGATAAATATCTTACCACTTGAGGGAGCACCTGATCTAAAAATGTATTAAGTGATTCTTCTGTAGTCAAGAGTGTTAAGGGTATCATTTAGGGTCAAAGTGAAATGTTGAGAATCCGAAAACTCTCAATAACAAAGTAAGGAGTAAAAGTGATATAAATTGCAAGTTCCCCAGATTATGGCCTGAGTTATAATTACTGCTGAGTCACGGGAAGCCTTTCGTCTGTCCCTGTTTAACAGAGACAGAAAACATATGAACGTTTTGCCGGCTGTGGGATTCTCTAGGAAACAGAGTCCAAAAAGCAACTGAGTGCCTTTTCTGCTATTTGAAATTATTAGATACTCTTACATTCTCCATTTTTCTCTGTGCTGTTTGAATTAAAGCAGGAAGAGGTAATCACTTGCAAGATCAAAGGTGTATTTTTTCATGAGAAGGTGGTTATGGGCAAGACACCACCATTGATGGGTGAGTTTTAGCCTAAGAGTGAGTGATATACATCTTTGCCCTCTTCCCTCTGAAATATGTCTTCCACAAGTATGAATTCTCTCACTAAATACCTTCTCAATATATTAACCAACTATATAAACTGTGTCTTGGACAGTACTGAGACTCATATGAACAACAAACTATGGATACTCATCAGATGCGTAACTGGGTCTTCATATAACACAAATTTAACAAAACCTGCTCTCGACCCAGCAATTCCAGCTAATTATAGGCTGGTCTCCAACCTTCCCTTTTGGGGGAAGGTATTGGAGAAGGAGGTGGCGCGGCAGTTGTGGGGGGTCCTGGATGAAGCAGATTATCTGGACCCCTTTCAGTCAGGGTGCAGGCCCGGACATGGTACGGAGACGGCATTGGTCACACTGATGGATGATCTCTGGCGAGAAAGGGATGGAGGCCATCCGACCATCCTTGCTCTCCTTGACCTCTCAGCGGCTTTCGATACCGTCGACCATGGTATCCTTCTGGAATGGCTCCGAGGATTGGGGATCCAGGGCACTGTGTTGTCCTTGTTTTCCTCATTCCTGAAGGGCCGAACCCAGTCGGTGTGGTTGGAAAGTGAGACATCCAGCCCTAGGCCACTCCAATATGGGGTGCCTCAGTGCTCAGTGCTGTCTCCTCTCCTATTTAATATCTACATGAAACCACTGGGTGAGTTCATCCGTTCCCACGGGGCGCGGTACCATCAGTACACGGATGACACCCAAGTGTACATCTCATCTCGTGGTGATCCCAGTGATGCTGTCATAGTCCTGTCTGAGTGCCTGGCGACTGTTGGGGTCTGGATGGGGTCCGGTGTTATCTTGGGAGCTACTATCATTGGTTTTGGATGGGGCTAGTCTGCCCCAGACAGATCCGGTGCACAACTTGGGGGTCCTCCTAGACTCACGACTGCTGCTTGAAAATCAGGTAGTGGCCGTGGCCAGGAGGTGTTTCGCCCAACTTCGGGTGATTCGCCAGTTGTGCCCACTCCTAGACCGGGACTCCTTACTCATGGTCACTCATGCTCTGGTCACCTCTGGACTAGATTATTGCAATGCGCTCTACATGGGGCCGCCCTTGACGACCATCCGGAGGCTGCAGTTGGTCCAGAATGCAGCTGCTCGGGTGGTGATGGGGTGTGGGCATTATGCTCATGCCTCACCACTGCTTCGGGAGCTGCACTGGCTTCCAATTTGCCTCAGGGTGCAATTCAAGGTGCTGGTCATTACCTTAAAAGCCCTACATGGTAGTGGGCCAGGATACCTAAGAGACCGCATCACCCCAAGAACGTCTGTCCATCCAACCAGAGCAGACTGGAGGGGCTCTCTGCTTGTACCATCTGCTAGAGGGGCCTGACTCTCTAGCACAAGAAGGAGGGCCTTCTCTGTGTCCGCTCCGGCCCTTTGGAACCTCCTGCCAGTGGAACTAAGGCTGCAGACGGAATCGCTTCCCTTCAGGAAAGATCTGAAAACATGGCTGGCGGGGCAGGTGTGGGGTCCTGAAGATGTCGTGACCCCCACCTGCTAGTTGGTTTAATATCAAAGTAATCTTCCACTTTTTAATGTGTGGGGGTTTAGCTGGGTAATTTGTTTTAATGGGGTTGTTCTTGTTTTAAGGGTTTTTAAGATTGTATGCTGCCCAGAGTCTTTGTGAGTTGGGCGGCTATATAAATATGAATATAAAATAAAAATAAATAAAATAAATTCCTTTCAAATAGAAAACTAGATTAGGTAAGGGACAAAATCTTGTTTTGTTTTTATAGTCCTCTTCACATATTGGTTGCTGTTTTCAAACTGCCTGTACAAGATAGCATTTTGGTAAAAACTTTATGCAACTGCATAAAGTAAAGACATTAGGATTTGAGCACTAAATGGGCTGTTAGTATCTTTCTTAATTATCAGACAGTCCTTTGGTTGTTGTTCTATATGACTGTATATTTTGCTTCCAAGGAATTTCATAGGATTTCAGAATTCCTTGCTGAGCTATCTCATTCTGCTGAGACAACATAAGTTCAGAAATATAGATTCTAGACTGTGCCTAGAATTGAAAGATCCTTAACACATGAAAGCATATAATTGATGAAGCTTCTGACTGTCTCACCTAAATTAGTATGCACATTAGTTGCTTTGTTTGATTTCAGACTTTGCTTAAGTCTGATATCACAACCTGGAAAAACTGCAACATTAATGTGCTATCTCAATTTTCTGTTGCTAGTTTTGAGTGTATGAGGAATTCAGTGGATATTCTTGCCACATCTTTTGCATATACAGGTATCACAATCCTACACATCAGCACTCACTTCCTTTCTGGAGATAAGATGCTACACCCCAGTATTTCATCTTGAACTTGGCGGGATCTTCTGTGTCCGTGAATGAGCCAATCATATCAGCACAAATGTCCCAGTTACTAAAATGAGAGAAAGACAAAGAGTCATCCTTCTATACTTCTGGTTTTACTGATCACAAATGGGAAAAAGAGGACTGAAGAGTGAGAGGAAATAGAAAACATCCAGGACCCACTAAGGCAGGGTTGGCCCAACATATTTACACTCCCTGTAACAGAATGACAACCAGTTCTCAGTTCAAAAATATTGAAATGCTGTTTTCTAGATTCCCATTTCAAGAAAACCACACTCCAGAAAGGCTAATGATGCTATTTTAGAGATTCTGGAAACTAGAATATGATTGATTGATTGATTCAAGTCTTTCTCCCTCCTCCAAGTGAAGGTGCATAGTACTTGGGATTAGTCCAATATGGTTGACTGTCTTAGGAGAATGTTGAAAAGGTACCTCCTCTCTATCCAATATACAATCCTAAATCGTCGCCGCCGCCATCATCATCATCTTCTTCTTCTTCTTGTGCCATACCTGATTCCGAATATTGGCAATCTTCATTGCGATCAGCCATGAAGACTGTCCTGTGAATATAATGCCATGGCCTTTCTTCTGCCTTCTGCATCACAACATGACACCCGAACGTGAGTCACTTTCTGGTCCTGAGCCCCTTTGGCACGCAAAGTCCTCCTCAGCCCCAGGCCAGTATTGATGAAGCTGCCACCCTCCATCCGAACAGCAAACATGCAGCAGTCATACAGTTTTAAAACTAACAATTTCTGCCTTTTCATGACACCTTAAACCATTTGCCTGGGGCAACCACCTCACTTTGCCTAAGAGCAGGGTTGGCCTTGTTTTAAAGGAAGCAGCCGAAACAGAAAAACTGGGTGACTTACTTGAAGAGCTGCACTCTGCCCTTGGCTGTAGCCGACAACTTTCCATTCTCATCGACAAAAAACGTTGCTACCACATTGTCCTGGAGAAACAATCCTTCAGGGTCTTTTTTGGCCATTGCGTACCAGACTCCGGCATACTGCAGAAATGGAGGGAAAGCTCTTTACTAGGCTTGCATGCAGAAAGAAGTAAGGGAGCACAATATGAGGGAAAGAAATGTAAGTGGAACTTTGTTCTACCATGATTACAGAAAGTAAGTCCCACAAGATACAGCTTTAGCTGTATAGTTGACACACACAATTTGCCAAAATGGAATTAAAGGAACGAATGCATGCACACATGTATGCACACCCGTACATTCACACACACAAGTTTTTTTGTTAAGGCAAGTAACATTTTCAGGACTCTTGGCTAATTTCATTTGAAGTAGAAGCCATCCTAAATTTTTTGGAAGATATATATGAGAGATTAAAGGTTGCTCTTGCTTGAAAGCCAATCATATCTGACTCTAGGGTTCAGCGCTCATCTCTGTTCATAGTCAAAGAGCCAGCACTGTCTACATTTGCAGACGCTTCCATGGATATGTGGCAGGCATGCCTTGACACCAGAGTGAACTGAACAACAACAATATATATATTGTTGTTGTTCAGTCGCACAGTCGATTCCGACCCTTTGCGACCCCATGGGCCATTTTCCTCCAGGCACCTCTGTCCTTCACCATCCCTCAGCCCGCCCAGCTCTGTGTCCATTGTGTCTACAATACCATCTAGCCATCTCATCTTTGGATGCCCACGTCTTCTCTTGCCCTCCACCTTTCCCAGCATCAAGGCCTTCTCAAGTGAGTCCTCCCGTCTCATTTGATGTCCAAAATACTTTAGCTTCATCTTCACTATTTGTCCCTCCAATCAACAGTCAGGGTTGATTTCTTCTAATATTGACCTATTTGTTCTCTTTGCTGTCCAAGGGACTCTCAGGACTCTCCTCCAACACCACATTTCAAAGGCATCTATTCTTCTGCGCTCAGCTTTCCTAATGGTCCAGCTCTCGCACTCATACATTACCACCGGGAATACCATTGCTTTGACTATGCAAATTTTTGTTCTCAAGGTGATGTCTCTGCTTTTCACTATATTCCCTAGGTTTCTCATAGCATGTCTTCCCATAATCGGTCGTCTTTTTATTTCATGGCTACAGTCGCCATCTGCAGTGATCTTAGATCCCAGGAAAGTAAAATCTGTCACTGCTTCTACTTCTTCCCCATCTATTTTCCAGGGACTGATAGGGCCTGTTGCCATTATCTTGGTTTTCTTGATATTAAGTCTCAAACCAGCTTTTGCACTCTCCTCCTTCAGCCCAATCAAGAGATTCTTTAGGTCTTCCTCACTTTCTGCCATTAGGGTAGTATGGTCTGCATATCTCAAATTGTTGATGTTTCTCCCAGCAATTTTGATCCCATGTTGTGATTCCTCCATCCCTGCATTGCGCTTTATGTGCTCTGTGTATAAATTGAATAAGCAGGGTGACAAAATGCAGCCTTGTCTTACTCCTTTTCCTATTCCAAACCACTCTGTCATTCCGTGTTCTGTCCTAACTGTTGCTTCTTGGCTCGTGTACAGATTTCTCATGAGGCATATGAGGTGTTCTGGTATGTTGGTATGACCTACACAACATCCCTAAAGAATACACAGTGGAGGTCATGAACAGATTTAATGTCCTGTACCTGACAGACAGAGTACCAGAATACCAGAAGAATTATGGACAGACGTGGGACATCATGCAGGAGGCAGCAAGAGAAACCATACCAAAAGAAAAGAAGTGTAAGAAAGCATATATGTGTGTGTGTGTGTGTGTGTGTGTGTGTGTTAACAGTTTTCTTCCTCTAATCCCAAGCCATCTCCAACATCAGTTTCTGGCCTGAGGGTGGGGTGGGGATCAGACTTAATTGCAATTCAAAGGATGGATTCTTTTGACAAATGCATCACCTTCACATTTGAGACCCCCCTCCCCCATATCTTCCAAACAATTAATGGGTCATATAGGAAGGAAGTGTTCTTTGGCATACACATTCCACCACCAGCAAAGCTGATAATATCTTTTGAATATGAGGGGGAGGAATTCTGTGGCAGTGGTAAGTTAAAAAAGTAATTTTTTCAGGCTCTGAGTATACATTGCTCAGTTTTTTATTGTGTCAAAGGCATTACAGAAAAGGTGGGTTTTAAGGGGGCATTTGAAACCAGCCAAAGAAGGACAGTTCACAGCTGTTGGAGAAGACACTTCCTGGCATGAGGATAGCATAGGGGAAAGGGCAACATTTTAGGGGGGGGAGGGAACCTTTGGCCAGGCAAGGATGATGAAGAGATAAGGGGTAAGGTCACTGAGAACTTTGAAGCTAAGCAGACAGGAAGTCGGTGATGGAATGTAGCGAGGGGCTTCACATGATAAGTAAATTATTTTTGGCAGGCAACAGATTAATAGATAACCAGTGCTTATAAACAGCATTTTTATTGAAGCAAGGTGTGGGGTAAAACGTTGTAAAGAGAAAAGTGACACAAACAAGCAGTGGACACAATATGCAGGAATCAAGGGATAAAGTCAAATTTACTCACTCACAGTTCCCTTGGATGAGTTATAATGTTGGAGAAGAAAGTATATGAGCAGAGAAGGACTTTTTAAAAAAGATGGTAATTACAGTAAAACCCCGACTTACTTATGCCTCGAATTACATAAAATTCAACTTACATAATGATTTTGTGCTAAAACCATGTCCTGATTTACACGATTTCCTATGGGTTTGCTTTGAGTTACATAAAAATTCATTTCCCTATGGGTTTGCTTCGAGTTACATAAAAATTTCATTTTTCCTATGGGTTTGCTTCAAGTTATGTAAAAAATTTTTCCTATGGGTTTGCTTCGAGTTACATAAAAAACCAATTTAAGCAAAAGCCTACGGAACAGACTTTTTTCCGTAAGTAGGGGTTTTACTGTGCAACAATTGCACTTGAGGTGTGAACCAAGCGGGAATAACAGAGAATCGGAGAGAGAAAGGGAGAATTAAAGTCTATGAGTCATTTGTAGGTGCCACAGAAATCAACATCTGATCAGAATGCAGAGATCCATAAAGTAGAATATAGTGATACCTCATACAACGTCCAAACTTGGTTCCACAAGTTTGGACTTTATACGGATTTGGACTTTGTATGAGGCTTGCAAAATCCTAGCCGCAATGCCTCATACAATGTCCAAATCCTTGCCGCGATGCATTGTACAACGTCATTTCCATAGAGTTACATTGTCCTGTAACAGCACAGACTTCAGGACAAAGTCAAGGAAAGTGATAGAAATTTAAGAAATCATTGTCTAAAGGCTAAATACATTACAAAAACATGTCAAATAACCCTGATTTTAGGGGACAAACCATACAAGTTTTTAACTTTTGAAAACTTTATGAAGTGCAGGTTTAAAAGTTAACATGTCCCATCATGCAGCACAGTGTTAATCTGCAGCCATGCGGCCGATCATCCATTTTGTACAAGCTACTGTAAACAATTACTGAATGGAAGCAAGGACAAAATGGATGCCAACATGTCCCATCATGCAGCACAGTGTTAATCATCCAAACAACAGCAAACACCAAACAATTGCCCACCCCACCAAACAGTGCTTCCCCAAAAAAGACCAACATAAGAAAAATTATGGAGCATGCAATCTGTTTTTAAAAACCACAGCAGCAAACACCAAACAATTGCCCACCCCACCAAAAATTGTCCTCCCCATCCACCTCCCTACCCCAAGCCAATCAGAAACAGAAAACCTCAGTTACCTACCTTTCCACTGTGCCAAAGAATGGACCAATAACTTGAAGAATGTTGCAAAAATCCCAGGAATGCTTCCAAAATTTCTGACAAAAAAATTCAAAAAAATCCAAAATCGCGCTCAAAACCACTCCTAAACACTCTTCGCCTCGTGCAAAACCCACAAGAGCAATGCACGCGTGAGTTCTGCCTTTTATACTGCCCAGGCACAATGCAACCTGGGGAAAACTCCAATGCCACATACAAAGTTGCAGCGACTTTGTATGAGGCAACTTTTTTCAAGGAATTAGGTGATGTTGTATGAATTCGATGTTGTATGAAGCAGACTTTGTATGAGGTATTACTGTACCAGCTCTCAGAAAGATCTTTCAAACAGGACTTCTCCTGCACCCAAATGCCAAATATTTAAACCATCACCATCATTTTATAGTATAACCAATTTAACATTAAGCACTGGCTAGGAAGACCAATAAGGGTCTGGGGTGGTTTAGTGGTTAAGATGCTGAACTTGATGACTGGAATGTTAGCTGGTCAGCAATTTGAGACCCGAGTACTGCACAATGGAGTGAGCTCCCATCTCTGTCCAACCTAGCAGTTCGAAAGCAAGACATTTATTTATTTATTTATTTATTTATTGTTACATTTTTATACCGCCCACTCAGCCAAAGCCGACTCCGGCTGGTTCACAACAGTGGGTAAAAACAGATAAAAACAAATAAAACAGATAAAAACCAGCAATAAGAACCCACCCCTAAAAAGAGAGGGGTGCAGGAACTGAAGAAACCATGGGGCAGGCATCCTCCCCTATATCAACCACCCAACGGAAGCCACCCCTCCACCTGCACCCCAAACTTGGCCCGCCAGCCAGGTTTTTAGTTCTTTTCTAAAGGGCAACAACTCCGTCTGGAGACGCAGTTCCACAGGCAGGAGGTTCCAAAGGGCCGGTGCGGACACAGAGAAGGCTCTCCTTCTTGTGCCAGAGAGGCGAGCCCCCCTGGCCGATGGCACTATTAGAGAGCCCCTCTGGTCCGCTCTGGTTGGACGGACAGATGTCCTTAGGGCGATGCGGTCTCTAAGGTAACCTAGCCCACTATCATATAGGGCTTTAAAGGTCAAAACCAGCACCTTGAATTGCACCCGGCGGCAAATGGGTAACCAGTGCAGCTCCCGCAGCAGTGGTGAGGCATGGGCATAACGTCCATTGCAAGTAGATAAATAAGGAGCACTTCAGTGGGAAGGCAAAACAGCATCCCGTACACTCCTGTGTACCAATACAGGGAGGAGGTCCTTGCATGTCTTGTTAAGCTAAACACTAACAAATCACCAGGACCAGATGGCATGCATCCACGAGTTCTCAGGGAACTTAAAGATGAAATTGCTGATCTCCTAGCCAAAATATATAATCTTTCCCTCAAATCAGGCTTTGTGCCTGATGACTGGAAGGTAGCGAATGTAACACCAATTTTCAAAAAAGGATCCAGGGGTGATCCAGGAAATTACCGACCTGTCAGTTTGACATGTGTCCCAGGTAAAGTAATGGAAACCATCCTAAAAGATAGAATTAATAGGCACATAGAAGAGAAGGCGCTGCTAAAGGAGAGCCAACATGGCTTTTGCAAGGGCAAATCATGCCTCACTAATCTGTTGGAATTTTTTGAGAGTGTCAACAAGCATGTGGATAAGGGGGATCCAGTTGACATTGTTTATCTGGACTTTCAGAAGGCTTTTGACAAGGTCCCACACCAAAGGCTCTTGAATAAACTTACCAGTCATGGAATAAAGGGACAGGTCTTGTCCTGGATCAGCAACTGGCTAAGGGACAGGAAACAGAGGGTAGCACTAAATGGACACTTCTCCAAGTGGAGGGAAGTAAAGAGTGGGGTCCCCCAAGGTTCAGTACTGGGACCCCTGCTTTTCAACCTCTTCATAAATGATCTAGAGGTAGGAGTAAAAAGCAAGGTAGCCAAATTTGCTGACGACACTAAATTATACAGGGTAGTGAAAACTGTGAGAGATTGTGAGGAGCTCCAGAGGGATCTCTCGACACTGGGGGAGTGGGCAAAACAGTGGCAAATGAGTTTCAACATTAGTAAGTGCAGAGTGATGCATGTTGGGGCAAAGAACCCCAATTACATTTATAAACTGATGGGGTCTGAACTCTCTGCGACAAACCAGGAAAGGGACCTTGGTGTCCTGGTGGACAGCTCAATGAAGGTGTCAACCCAGTGTGCCTCAGCAGTGAAAAAAGCAAACTCAATGCTAGGGATCATTAGGAAGGGTATAGAAAATAAGTCAGCAAGTGTCATTTTGCCTCTTTATAAATCTATGGTGAGGCCCCATCTGGAATACTGTGTACAGTTCTGGTCGCCATACCTCCAGAAGGATATTATGGAGCTGGAAAAAGTGCAGAGGAGGGCAACCAGAATGATTAGGGGACTGGAACACCTTCCTTACCATCTGAGGCTGCAACGGTTGGGCCTCTTCACTCTTGAACGATGACGTCTAAGAGGTGACCTGATTGAAGTTTATAAAATCATGCACGGTGTGGACAAAGTAGATAAGGAAAAACTGTTTTCCCTATCGCATAACACTAGAACTAGGGGACACTCCATGAAACTTTTGGGTACTAGTTCTCAAACAAATAAGAGAAAGTACTTTTTCACCCAGAGGATTACTGGTCTATGGAACTCCCTGCCAGAAGAAGTGGTGACAGCTGTCAGTCTTGACAGCTTTAAGAAAGGATTAGACAAGTTCATGGAGGACAAGAGTATCAATGGCTATAATTATGGATACTTAAGGACAACCTCCGGGTTGGAGAGATAGGCAGGATATCTCTCAATATCATTTCCAGGGAATCCTAAGCAGGTGAAGGCATCTGCTTGGGAATACCCTGAAGGAAATGGTGAGCCACTGTGTGAGACAGAATGCTGGACTGGATGGGCTGTGGCCTGTTCCAGCAAGGCTGTTCTTATGTTCTTATGTTCTTATGTGTCTAAGCATGCCTGTCACTTGAAACGTCTGCAGAAACACAGTGCTGGCCCTTTGGCTGTTAAACAGAGATGAACACTGAACCCTAGATGACTGGCTTTCGAGCAAGGGCTACCTTTACTTTTAGGCAGACCAATAACATAGCCCATTAGGAATTGTGGAAGTAAGACAAAACACTATTTCTCCATTCTGCAAAGATGGAATAAGTTTCCCTTGCTCGAAAGCCAGTCATATCTGTTTCAAAGCCAAAAAGCCAGCGCTTTCTGCTTCTGCAGATGTTTATGTGGTCATGTGGCACGAAGTGGTCCCTATTTATCTACTGGCAATGTCTTGCTTTTGAACTGCTTGGTTTGCAGGAGCTGGGACAAAGACGGGAGCTCATTCCATCCTGCAGTACTCGGGAATAGAACTGCTGACCTTCCTTATACGAGCTAATATGTGTGGTTGTCCTTCTGTAAAGGATGAACTGGAACATTTGGATAACTAAGCATGCTAATATGGGAAATTAATACATGAGGACCAAAAAAAAAAATAACAACCCAGAACTAAATCGAATCATGTTCCGAATTTTTGGTCACACAAGACACTCATGGACTTCCTTCTACAATTCCCCCCCCCCCCCCCCCCCAAGCCTTAACTCAACAGTAGCTAATGGTTTAGTACAGAGGGCTTCCCTTCTCAGTGTTATATGCAGAGCTTGGAAAGGCTGTTTTTGCAAACAACAGTTTTTCAAAATCCTCCATTGACAGTCTAAAAATTGAAGCGAAAGAAATCATACTTCCAATCACCTCTTAGGCTAGATGTTGATATTGCTGATGGTCCAGCAGATGTTGGGATAGCTCACTGATTCTTACAATTTGATTGTGTTGTTTGGGATCTGATTTTTCATGGCAGCTTGCTGTGCTCTGCTTTGATCACACAACTCAGAGAACTAAGTTTAAAATGAAGAAAAGCACAGGGATCTTCAAGCAAAGAGTGGAAGAAAAATAAAAGAGAGTCCAGAACACCTACTCGGTACTTGTCAAAGTTTTCCTGGACTTTGAAGCTGTTCACTCGACAGTCACGCTGTGCTTGGCATCTGTGGTCCAACGACGCCAGGGCCATCAGTGTCAGCCAGGCAAGAAGTCCCCTGGTATGCTCCATCTTGCTCTTCTGTGCCTGCAACATAGATTAGGGGTGGTGGGGGGTGGTGGGGAGACACAATCATCACAGAGAAGAAATTGAAGTTATGTCCCTATTTATTTATTTTTATTTATTTATTGTTAAATTTTTATACCGCCCACTCAGCCAAAGCCGACTCCGGGCGGTTCACAACAGTGGGTAAAAACAGATAAAAACAAATAAAACAGATAAAACCAACAATAAGAACCCATCCCTAAAAAGAGAGGGGTGCAGGAACTGAAGAAACCGTGGGGCAGGCATCCTCCCCTATATTAACCACCCAACGGAAGCCACCCCTCCACCTGCACCACAAACTTGGCCTGCCAGCCAGGTTTTTAGTTCTTTTCTAAAGGGCAAAAATCATAAAGGAAAGGATAAATGGCAGACACTTTAAAGGTAAATTTGAAAATTGCAGAAGTCATCATTTAAAGAAAATCCTGTGTACAGGGGCAGGGTTAGGCCTGCCAGACTGCTCTCTTTCTTTCAGCAGTAAGTTTCATAGTCACCAAAGATCAGGATCCAAATAACTGAAGAGGATATTTGCCTGAAGAGCAACACAGATCCAAACAGCCAGGCTCTGCTACAAGTGGGAGGAGAATGCTGAGTACATGTTTTATAGCACTGTGCAGGCAGGGAAGCAGTTCTTATGTAAACCCAGCAGGTAGAAGATCAATACTGTTAAGGGGAGTAAAGAGAGAGAGAGAGGAGCTGGATCAATTGCAGCTGCTAGTTAAACTCTTCTCACAACAAAGGTCTTTCTTGCATAACTCTGCGGCAGGGGGCTGACAGAACTGCCCTGATCTTTGATCCCAACCATTGGATCTACAAGTGGCATTGCAAAGGATGCCTCTTCTACACTAATTTGTATAAGACAATCTGAAAGAACAGCAAGACCATGGAGGCAGCCAGATGCTGCAAGATAAGCTTAAACCCAAGAGAGGGGCTGGGGGGCTGGGGGGGGGGGGGAAGAATGAATGTGTTTTGTGGCACCCAAGAGTCTGACATGTTTTGATTTGGTGCACGCTATTGTGTACTGTGGCATGCTTCATCTGGTACATGAAGCATTGCTTCAACTGGCAAATTCTATATATATACAGGAGAACTGATCAGTTAGAGGAGAGGAAGCTGAAGTGCAAAAAGCATTGACGGGTAACTATTAGCTAAGTAGTGGTTGCCAAAAGACATTATTTATTTACCACTCAGGGCGGCTTATAGTGTGAAGAAAATACAATAAACATCTATGATAGAGCCTGGGCTCAACGTCTCTGGAGCAGATGGCGCTGAGTAACAACCAACATGGGAAACATTCTTTTTCAAATTGTCTTTGAAGGTGTCCATGTTAGTGTGTTGTGCCATGCAAGGTCTATCTCAGGGGTGTCCAAAATTTTCAGGCTGTGGGCCAATCACGTGGTTCAGGGGGGTGGTCACTATGGCCTGTGGGCCAGATCTCACCCCTAAAGCCAATTCATCCAGCCCGCAAAGCCCTTGATGCTCCCGGAAGCAGAAGTAAAATGTACAGGCACGTTTTACTTCCACTTCCGGGAGCAATGAGGGCTTTGCGGGCTGGATGAATTGGTGTCGGGAGCCATATCTGGCCCACAGGCTGTAGTTTGGGCACCCAGATCTATCTGAAGAAGCGGGTTGAGGATCATGAGTGTTTATCCTAAACCAAAGTTGTTAGCCTTCATGCAGACAGAAGCCCTTTTGCTGGTGTCGGATTGTAATTTCCTGCATTCTCCAGCTAACATGGTAATTTACCTGGTAGATTTGGAGAACAGGGATTCTAAATGCTATACCTGTCAAGTATCCCGTATTGGCTAGGATTTCCCATAATTCAGTGCCACTTTTTGTACTTTCCCACCTGGAGCCGCCACCATCCCGTAATTTGACGGCGGGGGAAAGTAGTTACTGTGCATCCCCTTCTGCGCAGAACCCTTCTATGCATGCACAGAAGGCTTCTATGCATACGCAGAAGGCTTCTGCGCATCCCCTTCTGTGCATGCGTAGAAGCCTTCTGCACAGGTCCCGTATTGTCCAGAGCCGCACTTGACAGGTATGCTAAATGCATGTTTTCTGAGCTCTGGATAGCACAGACATTCTTATAGAGAATGAGCCTCCTCGAAGATTGTGGTATTTTTGAACCACAATCAAACATACCCTGGGCAACAGCCATCTCACACTAGGTCAGGCAAAAGGAACTACAGAATGAATTCACCCAAAGGTGGCTCTGTTTTGGCAGTTTCATGTCTGGCTTAGACATGGAAGAAGAACTGATGAAATAATGAATACATGCAGTATAATAAAAAGGGTTTGCTGCTATAGTTGAACCTCTTGATGAATCCTGCTGTTAGGATATTGTAATAAAAAATGTTGGAGGATAAACAGTTTTTCTGCTGCAGACTAATGTAGCCAACTCCACTCCAGAAGTTGAGAAGGCGACTTTTTGTTTCTCTATCCTGCTTAGGTAAAGGTAAGATAAAGGTTTCCCATGCTCAAAAGCCAATCGTATCTGACTCTAGGGTTCAGTGCTCATCTCTGTTTCAAAGCCGAAGAGTCAGTGCTGTCTGCTCCTGCAGATGTTTCCGTGGTCATGTGGCAGGCATGACTAGACACTGGAGCGCACAGAACACAATTTACCTTCCCAATGAAGTGCTCCCTATTTATCTACTTGCAATTTCTTGCTTTAGAACTGCTAGGTTGGCAGGAACTGGGGCAGAGACGGGAGCTCATTCCATCATGCAGTACTCGGGATTCGAACTGCTGACCTCCCGCCTTCTAGTCAGCATCTTAGCTACTTGAGCCACTTTGACACTTAAGCCACTTGACACTTTTTAGTGTATGGGACCAAAGACAATGAAACAGCCGAAGGGTTGGCTTAACACAGGTTTATTGCATGATGATCCAGAGGAACATGTGGTAATGGCGGATGGGTAGCTCAATATATACAGCTGGCTATACATTTGAATGTGGCTCGTTGTCAGTCTATTGGTTGCTGCCTGCGTGACGTTGTAGACGGTCACGCCCTTCTTGTCCAGGTGAAGAGGTGGCGGGGAATCTTCCCGCGCTGCTGATCCAGGTGAATCTGAGCCATGAGAGCTGGACGCTCGCTATTGCCATCTAGTGGTCACTAGCTCGCGTCCTCTTCTAAGGGTTACATTGATACAGCTGAAGGTTATAATGTTGCACACAGAAAGGTTACATTGTTACCACATGGCTAGGCACATTGTTAAAGGCACAGCTTTACAGAACACAACATCCCTCCCCCCTAGGATGAGACGAAGTCTCTCAGCCAAGATGGCTTATTGCACGTGCGTTTGGGCCGTGATGTGGGCTGACCTGCCCCGGGGGCGCTACTGCTTCTTTGCTCCCTGGTCCCTTGTCCTGAAACGGGAGAGGGAGACTTGTTAGCGGCTTGCCGCGGTTTGGCGACCTTAGGGGAAGGGAAAAACTCCATTGTAGGCAGACCGGGGGCGCTCGGGGCTAACGAAAAACCCCTCTTCTCGCTTGGACGGGTGGGGGACCACTCCGAAAAACTCCCCCGGTTCTGAAAATCAAATTCTAACTCCGTTGGGGTATCCGTATTTGTGGGGGAATTCCACAAGATATGTATGGGGTCGGGTTCCTCCTCCTCCGAAAGATCCCCCAAGATATCTATGAGAACATCCTCCCTTTCTTCCTCCCCCCTTGGTGGGGACCCGCGGCCCCCTTCTCCTCCCCCTTGGGCTGAACGGGTGGGGGAAAACCCTAACGCTGATTTTTGTTCCTTTTGGTCTGTGCCCTGCTCATCGGGGGCCCTGCGCCGGAGCTGGTCCGCGTGCCGCCTCCACAGTAGACCTGTGCTGGTCTCCACGTGGTACGAAACGGGGCCAGTTTGCTCCACGACAACGCCCGGCACCCAGGCTGGGCCCGTGCTGGCGTAGTTTCTGCAATGCACCGGGGCGCCTACGCTGAAACTCTTTGTGGCCTCTAGCTCAATGTTCCTTCCCTTATCTTCTACTCTCGTGGGGTCTAGCCTAGTGAGGATTGTGGTCAGTTTCCTGCGCATTAAGAGCTCTGCGGGGGAGTATCCTGACGCCAACGGGGTCACCCTGTATCCTAGCAGAAACTGACATAATTGTTGGTTGAGGTCCCCGGGGCCCATGCGCCGCAGCGCGTCCTTCGTGGTGCGGACGAGGCGCTCTACTTGGCCATTGGTGGCCGGATGGAAAGGGGCGGAGGTGATGTGCCGAACGGCGTTGATCTCCATGAATGCCCTAAACTCGGAGGACGTGGAACAACTTGCGTTGTCGCTAATTAATGTGTCGGGTATGCCGAACGTGGAAAAGAGCCTCCGCAATTGTTTAATGGTCTGGGCCGAGGAGGTGCTCGTGACTGGGATGACCTCCACCCACTTGGAGAAGGCGTCCACAACAAGGAGAAACAGGGTACCTCGGAACGGGCGCGCGAAATCTATGTGCACCCGGGACCACGGCCCCTTAGCCGTGTCCCATTCCCTGTGGGGAAGGCGGGCCTCCTCAGGTCTGGAGCATTGGCAGCTCTCACAAGTGCCGACCATGTGCTCGATGTTGGCGTCTAACTGGGGCCACCAAAAATAACTACGGGCCAGCGCTTTGGAGCGCACAATTCCGGGGTGGCTGACATGCAGCAGTTTGAGCACCCGCGGTCGTAGAGACGTGGGAATCACCACCCGCTGGCCCCACAGAAGGCACCCCCTCTCTAGGGACAACTCTAGTTTTTTTTCGAAAGAACGGGTCGAATTCCGCTGCCGGGGAAGACGCGGGCCACCCTTTCTGCACCCATGAGCTAACCTTCGCCAAGGTATTGTCCTTGCCGGTCGCTTTGGCGATATCGGCGGGCAATATTGGGGGTGAGTCTAGGACCTCTATCATCAGTACCTGGTGGTCTGGCCCCTCCCCGCCCACGTGGCAGCTATCCTGCGGAAGGGGGGATCTCGACAGGGCGTCCGCATGGCTAATTTCCCTCCCGGGCCTGTACACCAACGTGTGCTGATACGCGTTGAGGAAAATGGCCCACCTAAGCATCCTTGGGGACAGGATCTGTGGCGTGGACTTATCTGCGGTGAAAATGCCTAGCAGGGGTTTGTGGTCCGTTACGATGGTGAACAGGCGGCCATACAAAAAATCGTGAAATTTTTTCGTCCCCGCAATTATCGCTAGCGCTTCTCTGTCTGTCTGTGCGTAATTTCTCTCCGCTTGGGACAGGGACCTGGAGTAGAATGCTATCGGGGCCTCCCTTCCGTTTTCCAGCACGTGGCACAGAACCGCCCCCACCCCCACCGGGGATGCATCACATATCAGGACCACCGGGCGTTTGGGGTTGAAATGAATCAGTATGGCATCAGACGCCAGGAGATGTTTCAGTTCACTAAATGCCCTCTCTTGGTCATCGCCCCACTTCCATGCCTCGTCCTTTTTAAGCAGTTTGTGTAACGGTTCAGCCACTGCTGCCTTCCGGGGGAGGAAGGAGTGGTAGAAGTTGAGCAGCCCAAGGAACGACTGCAGCTCATGCTTGGAGGTGGGGCGAGGGGCCTTCTTGATGGCGGCCACCTTAGATTTGGAAGGTTTTATCCCCTCAGGAGTTACATGAAACCCTAGGAACTCAACCTCGGTCGCGAAGAAGACGCATTTGTCTTTTCGCAGCCTCAACCCCGCCTTTTCGAATATTGCCAGGACCTTTCCCAATCTCTTGGCCAGTTCAGCCCGACTCCCCCCCGTTATCAACACGTCATCAAAATAAGGCAACACCCCCTCTAGCCCCTTCAGGAGGCGTTCCACAAGTGACTGGAAAATTCCAGGCGCCGAATTTACGCCGAATTGAAGGCGCGTCACCTGGAACGCCCCCTTATGGGTGACTATGGTCTGCGCAGCAGCTGCAGCACCGAAAGCTGCTGGTAGGCCTGTGCTAAGTCGAGCTTAGCGAAACACTTTCCCCCGTGCAACCTGGCAAGCAGATGGCTGACTACCGGCACCGGATACGCATTAGGGCGGATCGCCTTATTGATGGTGCACTTGTAATCAGCGCATATGCGGACCTCCCCATTGGCCTTTAGTGCTGTTACAATTGGAGTTTCCCACTCCGCAGAATCAACAGGAACAAGGATCCCCTGGCCCACCAACTTATCCAGTTCCGCCTCTATTTTGTCCTTGAGTGCAAACGGCACCTGGCGCGGTTTGAGTCGTATTGGGCGGACCTCCGGGTCTAGGTCGAATGTCACTGGGGGCCCCTTGAATTTCCCCAGTCCTTTTTTGAAAACTTCGGGGTGCGCGTCGCACACCTCCTGTATCGGGTCAGTCCCAACGGCGTGCACCCCAGCCCCAACGGCGTGCACCCCCCCAATAAACAGACCCAGGGGCTGAAACCATTGAGTTCCGAGGAGGCTGCAATTCCCCCCTTTAAGCACGACTAGGGAGAGAGTCGCGGCGTGCTTTTTAAATTTGACCTGAAATTCTCCAACCCCCAACACTGGAATACTGTTCCCTTGCACGTCCCGTAGCGTAGACCTCAACGCTTTGAGCTTGGGTCGCCTGTGGGGGGCAATCCTCAAAAACTCCCTCTGGGAAATAATTGAAAATGTGGAACCCGAGTCAATTTCCATTCTAATGGGGACCTCTTGCACTAGTACCTCAACAAAGTAACGGGGGTGTCCCGCGGACACGCTGAACATGGGGGCGTCGTCCTCGCTGCCGTCGGAGATGCGGCCCACGCCGTCCCGCTTTCTCGTGGCCTGGGCGCTGTCTTTGGGTCTCGTCGAGCGGTCTCGTCCCGCTGCACGGTCTGTCGAGCTCCTCCGGGCCTCGCACCTTTTTCTGCATAACTTGGCGATGTGCCCGTGGCGGCCGCAGTTGTGGCACTCGGCCTTTCTGAACGGGCATTTGGCGCGGTCGTGGGCCGCTCCACAGCCGTCGCGCCGCCGGCCCTCTTTCCGGACCTTCCGGACATCCTCGTCGTCGCTGCTCTCCGCGGACGATTTCGAAGTTCGCCGGGCTGCATGCACTGATGCCTCTGCCTTGCTCGTCTTCGGCCGCCAGTCCTGGAGCTCTTGCACCCCAGCCTTTGTGGCTTCCGCGGCCTGCGCCGCTTTCAGGACCTCCTGCAAAGTGGGGGGTGGCTCTTGGTTCATCAACGTGCGCTGAGTTTCGGCGTCGTTCAGGCCGCATAGCACGCAGTCCCTGAGGGTGATTTCGGCATTCTCCCATTTACACGGGCCGGCAGCCAGTCGCAGGGCCGCCACGAATGCAGCGACCGTCTCCCCGCGCTCCGAGCGGGAAACATCGCCGTCGAGGGCCGGAAATGCTTGCGCAGCATCTGTAGGAGATCTTTGGCCTTGAAATCGCTCATCCTCTTTGGTGCGATCAGGTCCACCAAGGTTCTTTTGGTATCTTGTCCGAGCATCCTGGTGAAGATGGCCCTTTTCTTTGCCTCATCCGTGACTTCGGATTCAACCAGTGGTCCCTGGAAGTCCATTTCGAAGATCTCCCAGTCTCCCGGTTTCCTGATTTCGAAACCGGCGCATGTCTTGGTCCCGTGGGCAGCCATGATCCCACCTTCGTCGCCAGTTTAGTGTATGGGACCAAAGACAATGAAACAGCCGAAGGGTTGGCTTAACACAGGTTTATTGCATGATGATCCAGAGGAACATGTGGTAATGGCGGATGGGTAGCTCAATATATACAGCTGGCTATACATTTGAATGTGGCTCGTTGTCAGTCTATTGGTTGCTGCCTGCGTGACGTCGTAGACGGTCACACCCTTCTTGTCCAGGTGAAGAGGTGGCAGGGAATCTTCCCGCGCTACTGATCCAGGTGAATCTGAGCCATGAGAGCTGGACGCTCGCTATTGCCATCTAGTGGTCACTAGCTCGCGTCCTCTTCTAAGGGTTACATTGATACAGCTGAAGGTTATAATGTTGCACACAGAAAGGTTACATTGTTACCACATGGCTAGGTACATTGTTAAAGGCACAGCTTTACAGAACACAACACACTTGAACCACTTGAGCCTGCTTGACACAGTATAAAAAGACTTAACATTTATGCCACTAAGGCAGAAATGTATGTCTTTTAGTAACACCATTGGTATTATTAATAAGTATGAGTTTTCTCAGATTTATTTAATGCAGTTGTGTCAAGAAGCCATCCTACTTTATGAAAAACTTAGGGTGTGATTAGACTGTCAGGATATCCTGGACCAGACCAAGCTAAATAGGGTTGCTTCAAAGTACAGTCTGTCATCTAGCTTGATCCTTGTGTTTGCACCTCAAACAACCCTATTTAGCCTATTCCTCTCACCTGGAAAAGTATGTGTGTTTGTGAGGGTGATCTTTGCAATAAGCAGAACTTCCTGTAATCACTAACAGCATACCTGTCAACCGCAGCTTCGGCCAATCCAGGACCTGCGCAGAACGATTCTGTTCAGGTCACCTTCTACGCATGCGTAGAAGGGTTTTACGCTTGCATAGCCCCCTTCTATGCATGCGTATCCTTCTACGCATGCGTAGAAGGGTTCTACGCAAGCGTAGAAGGGTTCTACGCAAGCGTAAAACCCTTCTATGCATGCGTAGAAGGCGACCTGCGCAGAAGGGCTGCGCAGTACCTCCTTTCCCCCGCTGCCGCTGCCAAATTCCGGGGTTTCGGCAGCGCGGGGCGGGAAATGGTGCAAATCAGCGCCGAAAACCGGGAAATCCCAGCCAATCCGGGAAGGTTGACAGGTATGACTAACAGCAATTCCTCCACAAGCAGAATGACACTGTATCTTTTTTCCAGTCACTCTTAAAATGGGCTTTGTAAAATTTGGCAGTTAGCCTGAAAAAATATCAATTATTCTCATTGTAATGGCCACTGGCTGGAAAATGGTAGGTGCTATGATCCACAAATGTGATTTTTCTAAGCCCTGCTCTGTATCCATGTAGGGTTTCTTTACATTGGTTCAGAAAGCACACCAGTTAGATAGCACAGTCCATCCATGCTTTATTAATTATTATTATTTTTATTTATATATTTGCATATAGGAGATATGTTGGTTAGGTACATCCCTGTTTGTTGCTTCACAATTGTGAAATTTGTGTATTTCACAAAGATCTGAAGCTGTTTGTGTGCACATGTTTCTCCCCACAAAGATGATACCTCCAGTGAGCTGATGTGTAGCAGCACTGAAGAGGTGGTTGACCTGTTTTTTTCCTACCTGACCTCAATACTGTACATTGAACCAAGAGTGTGATGATACAGGTGAAGACCCTTGAGAGGACAAAAGGGGTTATATCCTTTCAGACAGATGAACATTCAGATGTCATTACACTTGTATTCATCCTCCTTCCTGCTTGTTGTCAAACCTCTTTAATTGTTATATAAAACAGTTTATTTTTCTCCTGTTCAGGCAATTTGCCTCACAGTCAATATTTGTTCTGAGGTTTCAACATTTCAAAAGGCATTAGAGAAATCCTGTTAAAAATTCTCCAGATATGCAATCCAGATATGGGAAGGTTGAAAGCAGCATTAGTCAGACTCAAACTAGGTATAAACTCATATTTACAACATCCATCCATGTTCAGAATAGAAAGGTTACAGTACTTGTGGGTGAGTAGATTCACCGCATGGAGGAGGGAGAAGGGATTAAGGCATTCCCTCCCCTTTCTTACCCTAAAACTAATAAGGTGAAGTACTTGGGTTTTAAATTTAAATTTTGGTTACAGAGGGAACATATTCACGAGACTAGTCTACATCATATCTTGCTTGGATGTGATTTGCTTCCTTAATCTTTGTATGAACATTTAAACTGAATCAAATTCCAAATAATATTGACAAAGATTCCAAATCCGGGGGGGGGGGGGGGGGGGGAGAAAAACAGAAAAGTACAGCCAATATGGCAAAGTGTAAACTATCAAGGTTAAACAGAGGGGATGTAGGTTTCAAACTCCACTTGGCCACTACACTCATCGTTCTCCACTCCCTGGGATGACATGATGTTAAACTATAGTTTGGTGTTACAAGCCTCCTCCCCCAATTATTTACCTGGGGGTGTAATTTGCTGCCTGCCAAGATGGGGCACTGAAATGGGTGCTGTCCAGGTCCTTCTTCCCAGGACCCCCTCCCCTCGGACCATATCCACCAACCAGAGGGGGCAGGGGAAACAAATAATGCTAAGAAAAGCCAACCGTTGGACTATATGCCTAGTCAGTAAAACCTTGCATAAAGAGCACCTCACTTAGAGACTAACTCACTTAAACTGCAGTATTTTCTCTGAATTGCCTCGCTTAACAACTAAAACCAACCAAATAAATAAGGAACAATACAATCTAATCCATACAGACAGTATCATAATTAACAGTAAATAAAATCCTCAGCACTACAAAATACAAAAAGTTCATCACCCCATACAGTAGGTTACAAAGCGTCTTGCCTCATGGCAGCCTAGGCAAAGCACAAGGTGCACTTCCCCAGACGATGGAGCAGCTCCAGGGAGGCGAGAGAGTCCGGCTTTTTCATGTGGACTCAAAGGCGGGGCCCGGGCGCACAAGGAAAAAAAGGAGGAAAGGGCCCTTTCGTAGCTGTGGCAAAAGTCTTGGGCGTCAGCGGTCTTCTGCCCGGCCCGGTGGCCCGCAGCCCTTTATCCTCTCTGCCAGAGATGAGGGAAGGAAGGGCAGGGCCCCCCCACAGCTGCGGCAAAAATCCTGGGCTTTGGCGGCCTTCTGCCCAGCCCAGCAGCCCGTGGCCCTTTATCCTCCTCACCAGAGACGAGGGAAGGAAGGGCGGGGGTCCCCAGAGCTGTGGCAAAAGTCCTGGGCATCAGCAGTCTTCTGCCTGGCCCGGCGGCCCACGGCCCTCAAGTTGTGAGAAGGTCTTGATTATCACCTGCTCAGGATTGACCCATAGTCTGGCCAAATAAGGTATGGAAGCCAGTGAAGAGCCTGCCTGCTCCATAGGTCACACATTCTAGCCTCTTAATCTAGTGCAATTTTAAATCTTTTAAATCTTTTAATCATATAATGACAAATTGAAGCGATTCATAAATGAGCTGTGGTCTGATGCATCAGCCTTTTCACACCCACTCCTAACAAAAAGCAGCCAGCAAATTAGGGCTAGGAAAGGCTAATTCTATGATCTCACTTGAGGCAGTTTGACAGCTACACAGTGCCAAAGAAACATAGGCTGATGGTGGCACCAAAACATCTCAGAGATACAGATATTACAGATGACATATCAGTATTTGTTTGCCTAGAAACATGCATGTATGGTTTGGTAGAAAGCCATGTATTCCTTCTTAATTGAATTATAATTGATATAAAATTTCATTTAATTCACTGCCTGGCCAGGTTATTCTGCTATGGTAATAGAGTAGACCATAGTGCCAGCAATTCAACACTGATCGTCAGGTGGCAGTTAACTAACCTGACCACCCTGATGACTAATGTCCTTGGGGGCAAAGTCCACAGGGAACTGTGATGGACCCCAAGTGGATTAAATCTCAATTGAATCCATCTTGATGGAGGGCAGCAGCTTCACTAATACTGGCCTGGGGCCAATGAAGACTTTGTGTGCCAAAAAGGCTCAGGACCAGAAAGTGACTCACAGAACTGGAACAGTGTTACAGGTGTCATGGCTGTCATAGGTGTCATGCTATGATGGAAGGCCAGTGCAATATATTGCTTCCAGTACAATCTTCATGGCTAATCGCCATGAGGATAGCCTGTTATATGTTGTGGTCTGGGTTCGAATTGTGCAGAGTTAAGCAGTTAGCTTTCAGCAGCAGCGGCGGTGCCCATATGGTTTTATCTCTCTCTCCCAGACAATAACAAGCAGTGATGCGGAGTATCGGTGCAAACAGAAAAAGCTTTTACTCAGCACAGTAGTTCATAAAGATAACATAAACAACAGATTCCTCTCTGAAAGCAGATAAACAGTCTGTAAGTCCTTGCGAGCAGTACTTTAAGTCCTAAGACACGGTAAAAGTACTCACTGCAACTCCAGCCTTCTCCTGGCTGGCTGTAGGTTGGGCAAAACCCTTTTTGTCCTGGCGTGTTCCTTCAGTTGAGTTTCAGTCCTCTAAAAACTGCTCTGGCTCTTCCTCTCCTCCAGAGAGTTTCAGCAAAGCCAGCAGCTTTCACTCCAAGCAAAAACAGTGAAATCCATAAGGCAGTAAACTAGCTAGCAGTCCGGCTAGCATCCATTCAGTATGCCATGATGCAATGGCACAAAGCCTATGGCATAAAGCAGTTCTGGCATACAGCATTTGGCATAGAAGGGTTTTAGGCATAAAACGTTTTGGCATGAAAGCAAAGGTGGCTACTGAGAAGCCCTAATTTATACATGATATTCTGCTCAGTCACCCACTCAGTAGATTCAGCTGGGTGCTGCTCTGCAAAGATTCTTAAAGACATAGTGTTGTGTATTGAATATAGTGTTTTGAATGTATTTGTAACCACACGAATGGGTACAGGTAACACTGTAACCTTCTGTATGAGGACGCGAGCTAGTGGCCACCGGGGGCAATAGCGAGCGCCCAGCTCTCATGGGTCACATTACTCAAATGCCTTCAGCTGCGCGGGAAAGATTCCCGCGCTCACCTCACCTGGACAAGAAAGGCGTGACCAAGGATGACGTCACTTTGGACAGCAGCCAATGCCTGTCGAAGAGCCATATTCAATAGGATAGCCACCATATATATAGAGCTGTTTGTCCGCCATTACCACATGTTCGTACTGTACTCCATGCAATAAAGATGTGCTAGGCTAGCTTACAGCCGTTTCCATTGTCTTGATTCCCAAACACTAAACATAGTTTCATGTATCTTACACAATACTACTTGCACACTGGTCAATATATACCTGTCATAGCCTATATTTGGAATTGGACATGTCACTTATATTGATAATCGTTTTAACCAAGGCAATGCTACTGTTAGGCAGCGTGAGATGGCTATCTCAAGCAGCAGATTCTGTGTTTTATGAATAAGCAGCAAATAAAAATATTATTTGCCATTATAGTATTTTACTGCAAAGAACTGGGAGAATCATTGGTTGGACTGTATGGACTCAGGTGTCAGAATAATTTAAATGGCCTTCAGTACTAAATAGCTGAACATGAGGTGGGCTGAATTTGTCAGGCTGAAAAGCGTCTGGAAATTTTCCACACAGCTAAACCTTTCTTCTGGCCAGCAAAATATTATACATACACTTTTATATGTCAACAACATGCTCCATGTTTTGAATAAGATGTTGTTATTTATTAGCAGAATTATTAAATCCTGTTTTAAAGAGTGATTAAATCTTTAATAATAAGGATTGTTAAATCTTTGTGTGGTTTTCTTTTTTGGAAAACAAATATAATAAGAGAAGTTTTCAGATAACAATAGAAATAAATTGCATTCTATCAATTACTTGACACATGCAGATAAAATGCAAAATAAAACCTAGGAAGCGATTATATAAGCATACCTTTCTCAATATATAGATGAGATAAGGCAATGTAGGAATTAGAGAATCTGTTTATATGAATATCAGATAGGAAACCAAAAATAACCTGCCCCCCAAAAGACAAAAAAAATTGTGGCACCTTAAAGACTGCTATATTTTAATGTTAGCTTTGTGGATCAAGCCCACTTCTTCGAACATAAAAGTGAGACTTACTATGTTTATATGAGGTGCTTCATATTTCTTAACTAATCATATTAACTTCACATATTTTTTTAAAGGCACTAAAATATGAGCACTCTTCCCCTATTTCCAAATCATTTCATTATTTTAAAAGACAATCTTGACGAATAAGCACCACATCTTGGAGAATGATCGGCTGTCACCATGGTTGCATTGAGCTGTAAACACTAAACACTAGGCCTAACAAGTGGAACCTTATAAATACCTTTGGCATTCAGATGCTATTTGAACCTATATAAATAGTCACATGGCTGTCAGTTATCCTTCTTAGGAGTTTCCATGCATTGTAGGAGCTCAGGGATAGTGTGTGCTACTAAGCATGGTGCCATAAATAACTATATTTGCTGTAGTAACTGCAAACGTCAAAGGAAAACTACGTCATAGTTGTTAACGTAGCAAGCTTTATGTATGTCACAATTACTTTGAAATTGCAACATTGTAATGAAAACTATACTTAGCTCATCTATATATATAAAACAGAGGTGTCCTCTTGTGGGTGCTGAATAGAAATCCATACCCCTGCACCGATCGGGCTGGAATTTGACACAGACTTACCTTGCACTTGCGAGACTGTCACTGTGGGGGTCCCAAAACTCAATGTCGTGGGCCCCACCCCTGACCGGGATCCAAAGGGCTGTGGAGGCGGCAGAACGTCGCTGCCGCCCTCACACTCATGTGGCTGGAAAAGGAAAACAACTACATGTCCCAGCTACCACTGCAGCATGACTCTGCACATCAGGGCAGCTAGGCCAAGCATGGGAGAGACAGGACAAGGCCGCCCAGCTAGAACACCGCCGCTGAGCCCACCCACACACCGGTGCCCATGGATGCTGTGGGCCCATCGCACCAGGGCATGGGCCGGGCCTGGAACGCCTCGGTGAACGCATGGGAGGAAGGGACGGAGGGGCGCCTGGCCTGGTAGGCACAGGAATACGCTCCCGGGCGAAGCCAGGTACCAAGCTAGTGTAACCTATAAAAGCCAATAGTAGTTGCACAGAGAACGATGAAATATATGGTCCAGTTTTGCATTTGTGTGGAACTAAAAACACACAACCACTTATTCTTTATAAATTAATTACCTTTTTAATAGTATAAGAACATATTACTAAAACATTTCTTAATTTCTGGGTCTTTTACCCATCTGTGTTGGGGTACACAGAAGGAGCCTCCTTAAAGTTTGTGAACCATAATCGGGCATACCCCGGGCAATAGCAACCTTGTTGTGCTTGCTAATCTTTCTCATGCTAGGTCAGTAAAAAGGAACTGTGGAATGAATTCACCAAAATGTGGCTTCATTTTGGCAGCTTAAATTCTGACCTAGACACAAAAGAAAAGAACCCATGTGTGTCCACTTATGTTTTTAATTGTTAGTATTACTGATTTTATTTTTTAAAAAAATAATCAATTTGATTTAATTTTACTGTTTTGAACTATTCTGGGAACCATTTCCTACTGAAAAGCAGTATATGACTATCTTGGACAAAAAGAAGTGGAAAAATCTTGGGAATTACTTAAGGGTAAATGTGTAATTTCTGAAACATTTTCTACAATATATGAAGATGCTCTATGGCACTGCTGTGGATTCCCCAGCATTTGGTGCAATCAGTCAGAAGTAGATTCAGGTTCTTAACTTGACTTTAAGACAAGTCTGAAAGAAAACAGGAGAAATCCCCCTCTTTGTTTCCTTTTGTCTCCTCCTATGTCTGTGAGAAAATTTAAATTTTTATCTTTTTTTTAAATAAGTGATACAGACCACCAGCCTTGCCCTAACGCAGTCTGTTAATTTGCCAATGTCATGTAGTGGCTATGTTCTAAAGCTGATTCATGAAATGGGGAATGAATGCTAGGATCACACCAAATGATGTTTGCTAGATCTCCAACTCAACCTATAGTCACCCTGTTTAACTCGATCCCACCTGCTCCAATGAGCTCATGTCAGCAAGACCATTGTCTACTCTAGTCTGCTGCAACATTCAATTTTTCTAACCCATCTGAGCTTCTTTAACTTGAGACAGTAAGGGGTTCTTGTATGCAGAAGAACACTGAGTGGGGGTATGGCTATAAATCAGAGGTGCCAAAATTACAGCCCATGGGCCAGATCTGGCCCACAACACAAATTCATCTGGCTCATGCCACCCTCATCGCTCCTGGAAGCAGAAGTAAAGCACACGTACATTTTACTTCCGCTTCTTGGATTGATGAGAGGCGGTGTGGGTTGGATGAATTGGTGTCAGGAGCCGGATCTGTCCCACAGGCCATAGTTTGAGTACCCCTGGTTTAAGCAGAAAAAATGGCAGCCTAAAATATATCTCATCCTGTTGCAAAACAGATTGTAAGGCACATTTTACTTCTGCTTGGTGGGAGGAACCACGTGACCAGCCTGCTGAACCACATGACCTGCCCAAAAAGTTGGGCACCCCTGCTATAAATGATGTGTCAGGATCACCCCGATATACCTTTCTTCCTGAGGTTGTTGTTGTTGTTCAGTCGCACAGTCCGTTCCGACCCTTTGCGACCCTATGGACCATTGTTCTCCAGGCGCCTCTGTCCTCCACCATCCCCCTCAGCACTCCCAGTTCTGTGCCCATTGTGTCTACAATACCATCTAGCCATCTCATCTTTGGCCTCCCCCTTCTTCTTTTGCCCTCCACCTTTCCCAACATCAAGGCCTTCTCAAGTGAATCCTCCCTTCTCATTTGATGTCCAAAGTACTTTAGCTTCGTCTTTACTATTAGCCCTTCCAATGAGCAGTCAGTGTTGATTTCTTCTAAGATTGACCTATTTGTTCTCCTCGCTGTCCAGGGTACTCTCAAAACTCTCCTCCAACACCACATTTCAAAGGCATCTATTCTTCTGCGTTCAGCTTTCCTTATTGTCCAGCTCTCGCATCCATACATTACCACTGGGAATACCATTGCTTTGACTATTCTAATTTTTGTTTGCAATGTGATGTCTCTGCTTTTCACTATGTTCCCCAGGTTCCTCATGGCTTGTCTCCCAAGAATCAGTCGCCTTTTTATTTCATGGCTGCAATCCCCATCTGCCGTGATCTTTGATCCCAGGAAAGTAAAATCTGTCACTGCTTCTACTTCTTCCCCATCTATTTTCCAGGAATTGATCGGACCTGTTGCCATTATCTTGGTTTTCTTGATATTGAGTCTCAAGCCAGCTTTTGCACTCTCCTCCTTCAGCCCAATCAAGAGATTCTTTAGGTCTTCCTCACTTTCTGCCATTAGGGTGGTATCGTCTGCATATCTCAGATTGTTTATGTTTCTCCCAGCAATTTTAATCCCATATTGTGATTCCTCCATCCCTGCATTGCACATTATGTGCTCTGTGTATAGATTGAACAAGCAGGGTGATAAAATGCAGCCTTGTCTTACTCCTTTCCCTATTCCAAACCACTCTGTCATTCCGTGTTCTGTCCTGACTGTTGCTTCTTGGTTCATGTACAGATTTCTCAGGAGACATATGAGGTGCTCTGGTATTCCTGAGGTAAACAGAGGGTATTCTCTTTTTTCCTACTATAGTCAATCAGAACAGCAGGTGGGCCTTAGCTGGACACTAGCATCAGCTCTTCACCTGATGGTAATAAGTTAAGCCACCTGAGATGCACAACTCTATTTTTCACCACAGAAGAACAGCTAGCCCCACATCCGGAAGTGAACACTCCCTCCTGGCCTAATGTAAGGGTTTTCCTCATCTGAACCAAACTTTGCTGCAGATAAGGCACGTCTTCTTTCATTTCCAGACAAAATTTTGGACTGCCAAAATAAAGCCACTTTCTTGGCTTTGTTGTTGGCCAAATTTAAGTCCTCATTGCTGCATGTTTCTGGTAGTAGTTGGCAGACCAGTAAATGAGCCGGGCTCTGTATCTCTCCAAATTCACAGAGCATGTTATCATCCACCAACAGTCCCCCCCCCCCCCCCCCGAGCATGTTGGTCTTACATTTAGGCACTCCACCCCTCAGCCTGTTCAGGGTCCTCCAAGTGACAAAGGGAAGTTCGAGTTCTTCAGCCATATCCTCTTTTAATGTTATTCTTTCTTCAGTTCCTTAGGTTTGATCTGGTATTAGAAAGATGAGCTGGCAAGGTTGCTGCCCAGGGTACACCCGATTGTAACCACAATACCTATTCGAAGAGGCTCTTTCTGTGTGCTCTGATAAAGCATTAGATTTATATTATGACTGTTAACTAGCACTATGTACTGTACACTTCAGATGGGATTTAAGAAAATGGACTTTACTGTGGTATGATTAATGTAATGCTTCCTTAAATATACTTGAACATTGATGCAGCAACAAAACCTTCACTATAAAAATGTGAGAAACCTCAGAAGAATTCACAGACACCCAATTGGTTAGAAGTAGTTACTTTTCGTCATTCTCTTTGTACACTCAACGAGTTACAGTGACTGTTAAAACAAACAAAAAAGGGAGGAAGCCCTGACAATATGTAATATATGAAAATGTTTAAATCATATTTAAATCATGTTTAAATCATGTTTAAATCATATTTAAATTGGAAAAATATTTAAATTGAAGAACTGTGTTATCATGTGATAGTGTGTTGCAGCCAAAATTACTTAACTTTATTATGTAGCATATCCTATATACAGTATTTGAGAAAGAAGTATGTGGTAGATTTTTCTTTTTTTAAAATGATCATCTTCCTTCTGCCATTTGCTAAAATTAATCTGACTCCAGGTTAAATATAGAGGTTTGGAACAGTTTCCTGGAGCTGGTATAGTGCAACTCCGGCCCCCTTGGTCCCTGCACTCTTTTTTAGGGGGAGGGTAGTTTTTAAGCAGTTTTTAATTATGTTTTTATTATGATTGTGAACCGCCCTGAGTTGGCCTTGGCCAAGTGGGCGGTATAGAAATCGAAATAATGAATGAATGAATAAATAAATAAATAAATAAATACAAACACCACCTTCAATTGCAGTACATTATAAAAGGGACTTGGCACTGATAGTGAACCTGAAAAAAACACCAGAAAAGAATGTATGGATTGAGGGAGGAAATTAATATAGGTATAGAATTTAAAGAAAGATACAAAATTTGGCTAAGTACAGTAGCTGTGCTACCTGGAGAATGTCCTGAAAACAATTTTTCCAAGCAGTGGAAATAAATTAATGGCTTAGTACTAGAATGAAATTTCAACTCTATGAATTAAATTAAATAGCATGTTCTATTTAAAACCCTGCAGAAATATAGTTACATTACTAATTTTAATTATGTTATTACATTTTTATCTCAGCTTTCCACTAAAAATAAGGTGGTTGTGGTGGTGAGCATCACTAAACACACATGCACACAAACAAAACGATGACAATAAGTAGTTAAATTCATCATTCCTAGCTATGACCTCCCTTGGTAATTTTGTCTATCTTACATTCATTAGGTGCTGCTTTCATTATTTACAATTCTAAGAGCATGGGAAGATTAGCAACAGGGAGCAAGCTTATCTGGGTCATTTTGGGACAGTGAGGCTTGATTAAATTGCTTTTTCCATTCATACAGAAGTTGATCCTGCAGTTGTGGTCTAGTCCGGGATTTCTCAACCTTGGGACCCCAGATGTTCTTAGACTTGAATTCCCAGAAGCCTTGATCAGCAGGAGTGCTGACTTGGGCTTCTGGAAATTGAAGTCCAAGAACAGCTGGAGCACCAAGGTTGGCTACCCCTGTTCTAGTAATTGAAATCCAGAAACACCTAAAGACCCAAGGTTGAGAAAACATGTAGTCAACCACACACTGGTGTTAGATTACTCTGTTTCAATCTATTTGATTGCAGTGAGCCCCTCCCCTTTCAATTCACGCTTCTTGCCTTTTCTGTTGCGGTAGCTGTCTGCTGGATGGGAAACAGGCTGCCTCCCTTTGTTTGTGGGCGGGGATTAATTCTAGTGCTTTTATGCAGACAAAGAGTAGGGCTACATAGTACCATGTTTTCAATTTTGTTTTGGTAAGTGGCATAGGGCTGCATTGTATTATTGCTGAGCCCTACTTCTATAGCACTATTTATTTATTTATCTATTCAATTTATAGGCCGCCTTCCTTGCCTCAGTGACCTAACACGGCTTACATCAGATAAAACAACTTATACAGTTGTTTCGCCGGTGGGGCCACTTTGCCAGTGGGGGCAAAGAGGTCCTTCTGGCCACACCACCGGCCAGCATTCCGGACCCCGCCCTCCTCCCTCACCAGGACTTGAAAGGCGAGGAGGCCTGCCAGGCGAACCGCCGCCGCCGCGCTTGGCCCTGGTGGGGGCGAAGAGGTCCTTCTGGCCACGCCACCAGCCAGCATTCCAGGCCCCGCCCTCCTCCCTCACCAGGACTTGAAAGGTGAGGGGGCCTGCCAGGCGAACCACCGCCACCGCGCTTGGCCCTGGTGGGGGCGAAGAGGTCAAGCTGGCCACGCCACTGGCCAGCATTCCGGGCCCCACTCTTCCCCCTCGCCAGGACTTGAAAGGTGAGGGGGCCTGCCGGGTGAACCACCGCCGCCGCGCTCGGCCCCGGTGGGGGCTAAGAGGTCCTTCTGGCCATGCCACCAGCCAGCGTTCTGGGCCCCGCCCTCCTCTCTCGCCAGGACTTGAAAGGCGAGGGGGCCTGCCGGGCGAATCACTGCCGCCGCGCTCCCGGCCCGAAGAGGCCCTCCCGGCCATGCCATCGGTCGGTGTTTCTGGGCCCTGCCCTCCCCTTCATAAGACTCTGGAGGCAGGGGATTTTGTGGGTGGTTTTTGGTAGAATTGTTTTCTATTCTGATGTGGTGCTGATATTTTGCATTTTGTGGATTGTTTTGCTTTATATTGTGATTTGTGTTATTGTATTTACTTGAAACATTGTGTTTATTATTGTATTTTGAACATTGTATGTTGTATCTTATATGTAAACCCTAGGGTTGCCCTGGGGTCATTTATATGTTGTTAGCCGCCCTGAGTCGGCCATGTGTTGAGTAGGGCGGGATATAAATTGAATAAACATAAACAACCCACTGATAAAACTGATAAAAAATTAAAATCTGTAATAAAAAACATAACCCCTTAATTAAAACCCCACAGGGCTAAATGAGCCAGCAAGGCTGAGACGTGCTGCCAGATGCATCCCATGCCTACTGGCAGAGCCAGGTTTTCAGAATCTTCCTGAAGGGATACAGTTCTGCCTGGAGACGCAGCTCTGGTGGCAGGAGGTTCCAAAGAGTCGGGGCTGACACTGAGAAGGCTCTCCTTCTGGTCCCGGTAAGATGTGTGTCCCTGATGGGACCACCAGCGAGCCCGTACGGTCCGCCTTCGTAGGACGGTTCGAACACCTTGGGATGATGTGGTCTCTTAGATATCCTGGCCCACTGTCATGTAGGGCTTTAAAGATCAAAACCAGCACCTTGAATTGCACCCGGAAGCATACTGGCAGCCAGTGCAACTCCCATAGCAGTGGCAAGGCTTGGGCATAGCGCCCACACCCCATCACCACCCGGGTGATTTTGCCTCTTTTCACCTTAAAATAGAATAGAGGGTGTTATCCATAGTCATGGGTAGAAGACACAGCCCTGTGGTGAGGAGTATGTCACTTTTATTTCTTGGCATCATGACTTGCTACATAGTCCAGCTTTGATTCATTTGTCTAGTTGTACTGAAATAAATCATGCAGCCCATTAACATTTCTCCTCTCAGAGGTAAATTCTAATTCAACTCAGTAGGTTGGATCCAGCCAATTAAACTTAATAAAACCCGGAGCAGACATGTGTCAGAGTAAACCTATGAATAGACATTGATCAGAATTCATTTTAACAGGAACCCAAAAGGTGTATATTTTACTGGCTTCTCTCAGATGCTGAGGCTCACTACACGCAACCCATTCACATTTGTGTAGAGAGTTCAGCATGTGATCCATTTTATGTCTTCGTGCTTCTACCACAATGGATTAGTGGGGCTTAGCACCACCCAGTTCTTGGACAAGAAAGCATTTCTGACCATTGAATGGTTTTCCCAGAATGCTTTGGGGTTATCCAAGATATATGCATCACTTAGGCAGAAGAGCGTCTGGGCATGTGCATTGGAATACACGTGCTGGATTGTTAGGTACTTATCTACACATCTATGGGCAGGGAGGGAGGCTTAATAATTCCCCACTTTGCACGTCAATGGAAATCCTGCATGTCAATAAATGAAAAAGAGAAAGACCATATGAAAGCAAGTGAGAATATATGTAAACACCCCCAGATGTGCGTCATTTTTACACTCTTGACTTGAGTGATGTAGTGGTTGCTATGTTCATTTCTTATGCTAGTATGTGTCCCTTTGGATTTATGAGCTAAAAGCGCTCAAGGGTTTAGTGTCCTGACATCTCTTTAATTAGCAGTCTGCTAGATCTTTCGCTAAGAACACACTAAGCCAATGGACTGCTGTCATACCTCAAGGGTTTTAGAAGGTTAGAAAGCCACAGAGGAAGCCTACTGGGTGATTCCTATGGGAGATACAGAATGCACAAAGTACCATTTCCCCTGTAACAGGAAAATAAGGCTTTGGGGTGCCATTGTTGCGGCTTCAACGGTGATGCGGGCATAAAACGAAAAAGTAAAAGCTGTCAAGGGTGAGCCGAGCAAAATGGGTTCGGTCAATAAAGCAGATGTTGAGAAATACCTGGAGAACAACCCACAATTTGCCAAGGAGTATTATGATCGGAAACTGCGCCTCGAAGCAGTGAAAAGCGTCTTCCAAGTCAACCCTGGAGATGTGAAGGATGGGGTTTCCTTCAAGGAGATGACAAGGCTTGAGGAATGCCAGGTGCTTTTGGAGTTGTTGTTGGAAATCCAGGAAGAAAGCAGCGTAATGGAAAAGATTGCACATAAAGTCTTGCAAAGGATGGCCCAGCTGCTGGCAGCTGACCGGTGTAGTATGTTTCTTTACCGTTCCCGCAATGGTATTCCAGAGGTGGCTAGTCGGCTCTTTGATGTCACACCTACTTCCAAATACGAAGACAACTTGGTGCCTCCTGAGAAAGAAATTGTTTTTCCTCTGGATATTGGGATAGTGGGTTGGGTTGCTCATACCAAGAAGCTATTTAACATACCAGATGTAAAAAAGGTAAGTGGTGATATTTATTTATTTATTTATTTATTTACTAGCTGATTACCCGGCCTTGCTCATTTTTTTTTCTTTATAGGAAGTATAGTTCTGCCAGCATGTCCTGCCTTGTAGTTCTGCTTTCTTCATCACTGCCTCTGCCATCATTGCCTGCACCGTTGTCACTGGATGCATTATCATTCTGCTGCCTCTGTTGACACCTCTGTTGTCACCTCCTGTGTTGTTGCTGTGTGTCTTGTGATTTTGCTGCCTGTATTGTTTTGTGTGTTGTTTCCTCCTTTATTGTTGCTGGCAGGCTTCTTGTTCGAGACCCCCACAGTGCTGATCTCGCAAGCCTAAGGTAGGTGTGTGCCAATTTTCAGCAAAATTGGCCCAGGGGTGTGGGTTCCTTTAGAGCACATACAAGACCACACCTCTGTTTTATAGATATAGATTTATTTATTTTGCATTTGGGGATGGGTAAAGTTCTTTTCCAAATATGGAATGTGGCTGTACAGTAATCCATCCTTAAACCAAGGTACCCCATTCATTCAGAGGGCAAAACGAAGTGCTCACAATATTGTTTCTTCTACGGTGAATGTGGGCACATTGCTGGAAATGAAGAAGGGTCATGATGAAATTTTTTTATTTAAAAAAAGAACAATAAATCACAAGGATTTAAATCAAGTGCAGTAAATCAACAGATTCCCAGCTTCTCTTTTTATTTTGTGTGAATAATAGTACTAGTACTTCTATGCTGTCAAATCAATTCTGACATACGGTGATCTTTTCCAGGGTTTTCTAGGTAGAGAATATTCAGAAGTGGTTTACCATTCCCTTCTTATGGAGGGATCCCAGGACTGTGCAGCTTGCCCATGGCTATATAGGCTAGCTCTTCTCCTTGGAGGCACAGTGGGGATTCCAACTCCCAACCACTGGTTTTGCAGCCAGTTACCTTCACTATGTATCTATTCAGTAGCCTGTCATATAACATTGTATGAATGGGGACAGAGCATCAAAAGAGCAATGAGAGCTGTAAGGCTCAGGGGTTGTTTGTGCTGCATATGCATCTTTAATTCTGTTTTCTCACGGCTATAGTTATGCTGCAGTCACAGAAGGTGTAAGAGAACTGCAACTGCTATTAGTTTCCAGGTGACAGGAAAAATGCTAGGGAAATTGTCTCTGGCTAGGGCAGTGTAATGAATATGTGGGACTCCCATTACCCCAGCTTTCAACATGGCAAAAAAGTGGTCACTAAAGGGCACAAAGGTGATTTTTTCAGTTGACCTCATTTTTTATTTTTAAAATTGTAACAATAATATGTAATCTTGTATTAAACATGCTTTATTTTTTTTAAAAAAATATGAAGTTTAGCCCCTTTGTTTCTACTCCTTGTCTTCAGACTACCGGGACACTTTTAAAAATGGTACTCTGTCCCACTGAGATCACTCACTATGGCATATGGGATGAAATATTTGGGTCAGAGCCAGATTAAGTCCTGTTGAATTTAATGGAATCTCAACTATGTGCATACCTGTCAAGTGTGGCTCCGGACAATACGGGACCTGCGCAGAACGGTTCTGCGCAGGTCCATTTTACGCATGCGTAAAAGCCGTTTATGCATGCATAGAACAGACATGCACAGAACGGTTCTGTGCAGGTCCATTGTACGCATGCGTAGAAGGCTTTTATGCATGCGTACAACGGACCTGCGCAGAACCGTTCTGTGCAGGTCGCTTCTACGCATGCGTAGAAGGATTTTATGCATGCGTAGAACGGACCTGCGCAAAACTGGTCTGCGCTGGTCGGTTCTACGCATGCATAGAAGGGTTCTACGCATCCCCTTCTGCACAGAACCCTTCTACGCATGCGTAGAAGGGTTTTACGCATGCATAGAAAAGTTCTACGCATGCGTAGAAAGGACCTGCGCAGAAGGGATGCACAGTAACTCCTTTCCCCCCGCTGCCAAGATCCGGGAAAGCGGCAGCTCCAGGCGGGAAAGGATGAAAATCGGCGCCGAAATACGGGAAATCCCGGCCAATTCAGGATACTTGACAGGTATGTGTTGCAAATGGGCCCTTTTATTTCAATGAAAGTGCAGGACAGGTAACCTAATGTGGTCCATTCCTGTCTGCCTTTAGCATAATATTGTCCAAGTGATGAAATCTGTATTTTTTTCATGAGTTACAAGGAGGCAGAGAAAAGAATGTGGGCCTATGTCATAATAATCAAATCCAACTTCATATTTTAAAACACCTCTATAAGATGAGCTTTTGAGGATTCAACGCCTATTCCTCTAACCTCTCTCCCCTGATGCTGCTGGTTTGGTGACCTTCCAAGCATCTTTTCACATGAAATAAGTTGGCTAACAATTAGATTGCTGCTAGATAAAGATGAGTTCTACTAGTATGCAAAGCAAAGCAATCACACTTATATACCATCCCATAGCGCTTAATGTACTCCCTGGGTGGTTCACAAGTTAATTAGCATTTTGCCCCCAATAATGACCTCCTGACCTCAGAAGGATGGAATGCTGAGTCAACCTTGGCTCCTGGTCAGGATCGAACTCACAACCTTTTGGTTGCAGGACAGCAGTTTGACCATTGCGCCACCAGGGTCACTAATGAAATTTATATGACTAGAAATATGATCATAATGAAACTAGGCAAGACACTGATTTTTTTATCTACAAACTGTGTACCTTTAAGAAGAAAACACTGTACCTTTTTAAACACAAGCTTCCTTCAGTCCTCGTTTGAGGGTGATAGTTTTATTTTGCTTTTGTTTGTTTTGTAATTAATCAGCTGGGAAAATGCATGGGTTTGTTTGTGTGACTGATGTCTCGAATATGTAGCACTGAAAGATCTGAATGCCTAGAAGGATAACATGGTAGAAAGAGTAAATACACATTTACTGTAACATGTGATCTGATCCAGATTTTCAGACAATCTCAAAAGGAACTTTAACATGTTTGTCTCTTACTCTATGTGCCACTGATTTATACAATAAAATGTACCATATTTGCCGGCATATAAGACATACCCAGTTATTACCAAAATAGCTCGCTATAGGCCACTATATAAGTACAAGATGCACTCCATTTTCCCAGTGTATTTCAAGGGGGGGAAGTGGGTCTTATACACCAGGAAATACGGTATTTTGATTTTTTAAAAAAAAGCCAGACAGGCAGCAAGTATTTTCAATCTGAATCCAATTGGTTTGTTCTGCACAAGAATAAAGGCATTTTCACATTAGACTTGAATGTGCTTTGCCTCTGGTTTAGGCCCTAAATGGTGATACCTGTCATGGGCGTGAAATACCTACAGTGGCTAATAGGAACTTGATTTCTCTCCTGCTTTGACCATAACCATACATTTACAAAAATAGCTGCTGAGAATGTCAAAGCTCAGGGCTGTAGCCAGGATTCTAGATTTGGGAGGCGGGTTGGTTGGTTCAGGAGGGGCAAAAAAAAAAAATTCAGGAGGGGTTAAACAATGTCACACTCACATATATAACATTGGCACCACGGGGTGAGTGGGGCTGTTAGCTCAAGAGGGTTTTTGTCCCCCCCGGCTCTCCTGGGCCCATAGCTGTCAAGTATCCCTTATTGGCCAGGAAAACCCCTTATTGTACCCTCTTTACTGCTGTCATCCCTTATTAATTAGACTGCAATGCCCTATTGCTGCCATTGGAGGGCAGCACAGGATAAACATAGCTGTCAAGTATCCCGTATTTGCCGGGAAATTTCCCTTATTTCCAAATCCAAGACTTGACAGGTATGCCTGGACTACGGCCCTGTCAGTGAAAGAAAATACAGTAAAGTACCTTAAAATGGTAGACCAGGCTTGCACATCTAGATCTCCAAGATGTTTCATTTTGCAGAGAACTCTTAAGAGGTGAAAGATTGTCTATTCTAAAACATTAGCAGGGGTTAGTTTTGTAATTAGCCAACAGGAGATAAACATGACCTTCCCTGAAATGTTTGAAGTACAATGTTACTATTCTGTTAGGCTGGCCAATTATTGTGTGCCTGTATGCCTGATGTGTGTATAAATTGATGTCATGAGGCCTCACTCTTATGACTGATGAAGTGGACTTGGTCCACGAAAGCTCCCGTTGGCTCTTCTAAAATGAATTGTCCCTCTCTTACCAATGGGTGGGTGGGCTTTTTTTTAATGGGTTGGTCTTTTAAATGATTTTATGGATGTTTTATGGCTTTTATGTCTGTTGTGAGCCGCCCAGAGTTGCTCCAGGGTGAGGGGGTGGCATACAAATTCAAATAAATAAATAACAAATAAATAAATAAATAAATACAGGAGTTAGTCTTTAAGATGCCACAACATTTTTTGTCTTCTATTTTTTGCTGTTCTGTTTTGTTTACTCTCAGATATGACCTTACCTGTATGTCTGATTTCTCAGGCACATATTTTTAAAGATCTGCATGTACGGGGTGAAAACATTGCTCTTGACTACAAGATATGGATTTCTCTTAATTTGTGTGTGTGTGTGTGTGTGTGTGTGTTGTGCTATCAAGTCAATCTTGATTTATGGCAACTCTGTTAGAGTTTCATATCTCTGCTGAGCCACAGAAACTTGTCAGGTGTGTGTGGCAATGGTAAATCCACCCCTTAAATATCACATGTGCTTTGGAAACTCTAACAGGGTTGCCATAAATCAAGATTGACTTGATAGCACAACACACACACACACACACACACAAAGGATGATTGATAAGCACGACAAAATTGCTAGAGAAGTCCCCTCCTAAAGAATCTGTATGTTCTGTAAAATAAACTTTGAATTGCAGCTTTGTCCAATACAGAGTTAGCCTTAGTTGCACCTAACTCTGTATCGGATCAGGCAGCTTTAGTAGGTCACCAGTAGTGCAAGCTTGCTACAGCCACATCCTCTGTCATTTTAATCTGGAATCATCTCAAAGATTTGAACAGATTCATTCTGAAATACACTGGCTGCTAGGGGTAGATTTAGCACAAACCAGAGGGAGCTGGTTAAAGAAAGAGATTTTAGATGTTATTAAGGGTGGAAGAGGCATCTTATCACCTGTAGCTCATTCCCCAGGAAGTCTTGGTTTGCTTGCTTGTTTGTTTTTATATATGTCATTAATTCCAATGAAGCTTGCATGCAAGCATTCTTCTGGTGCACTGCACTCTGTGTTACATGAGATTTTGGAAGGTGTAACAACAACCAAAAGTCCTCTTAACATCTCCAAGCTGGCTTTTGAACTAAACAAAGTGTTTAATCCTCAAATAGGAGACAGGAAACTAGGAAAGAACATTTTATCTTAAGATCATGCACCAGGCTCATTGGTTTGGTATTAATGATGTCTATATTGTGCAGCAAGAAGTCTTGCCACCAACAAGAAAGCTCTTGGATAGTCTTTTCAAATTTATAAAGCAGATTAAAAGAGAAGAGATGAAGAGAATGAATGTGCATCACGTCTGTTGCAGTGCTGTCTCTCAAATATTTCCTAAATCAGATTGCCTCTCACACTGAGAGACAGATTGTGCTTTGTGGATTGTATTGGCACAAACATACACATACTTAAAATAAATCCAGGGATAATTCTGTGGTACAGTGGTTAAAGCATTGGGACTAGAAGGACTACGGAGACCTGGGTTCAATCTTAGTTTGGCTATGAAACTTTCAGTGTGATCTTGGGCCAGCTACTATCTTTTTGTCTGTCTTACCTCTCAGGAACCTTCTGAGGAAAAAAAAAGTGGAGTAATGCTAGACAGTTGAGTGTGTTGAAGGAAAAGCAGAATATAAATGTAACAAATCCTAAACAAACCTGTTGCAAGCTCTAGTAAATTTTCTATATCTCTCATTAGAGAGCTTTGACTAGTTCTGCCTCACAGTTCTCAATACACCAAGAGGAGCATAAAGTATGTGCTCTCTGTACATCATATTTGTTAATACTACAGTCATATAGAGTTTTCCCTTTTTCTTAATTGAATATTTCTTCAGTAAACCTAAATCAGGGGTTCCCAACCTAAAGCCCATGGGCCGGATCCAGCCCATGGCACCATTTCATGTGTCCCCACCCCACCCTTCCAAGGGCATTTGAGAAATAAAATGGCCACCCCTTTGAAGCTGTTGAGACAAAATGCCCCCCCCCCCCCCATTATGCAGGCAGGGCAAAATGGCCATCCAGCCCTCGATGATGACTGAGTGTGACCCTGCCCCTGGCTTGAAAAGGTTGGGAACTCATGACCTAAATCATTACTGACAATTCATGTGATATCCAGTAACAAAACAAAACAAAAATGCTGTTCACTGGTTGTTGTTGTTTTGTAAATCCAATTTTTAAAAATATGGTGATAGATAGTGTTAACATGTTCAAACATTTGGGGCTGTGATTGAAGCTTATAGCATCTGTAGGAATCTAAAAATCGATGTTGATCGCACTATTTTTCACTAGGGGAATTTTTGTTCAGCATTAGATACCGATCAATTGTGGCCTTCCAAATGCAGTCTTAAATTCATAGTGCCACTCATTCCTAGTTTTGTTTTGCTAGTTTTAAAAAACAAATGAGGGAGGCTGCATCAAAGACCTCATTCTAGAGTTGAAACTGTTTGACGTCACTAGGACATTTACCCAAGGGAGGGCTGCTGATACTGGCCTTTAATCAGTAACATATCCATCTCTGTAGGTTAATTATATTAGGAGTCCTTAGTGCTTCTACTGAAAATCCTTTGAGGTTATTCTTAAAGGGACAGTATTCTCTATGCAATTGACAGTGCATTTTCTTGAAGAAAAGGACATGCGCTAGCTGCTAAGCCAGTATCATCATGCATTACTTCTGAGTAGCTAACTTGCTAACTGCCTTTATTCATGTATATGCAAAAAGAAATTGTACTAATATCATTTAGAAAATCCTTCCTGAGAATTGCATCCTCACCTTCTCTCACACCAGTGAGTTTTAAAGATCCATCAATCAGTTTCCCATGCCTTGCTAACCTTTTCTTTTTCCTAAATGAGTCATTTGCAATTAGAGGTCCTTAAGTCAACCACCATTCCCAGCAACTTACCATCCTCCAGTCAACAACAAAGAAGAGGTGGGAGAATTAGTCTCCATAGTAACAGGATTTATTGGGTTGTCCTGAGATCCGGTCAATCCAAGCCCGGTTTTTGTCCTCTGCCAAAACTAACTGCAGACGAGAGGTCTAAACCCATGCAATGATACATATGATAAATGTTAGACGTGAATGTGCCAAAGAATAAGCTTTTTTGGCAATAGACTACTTTGCATCTGGTGACCAGTGGACATGCTAAGGTTCTACTGGACACTTCTGACATCCCTCATACTTCCCTTGGTATTTTTAGAAAACCTTCCCTTGCTTTCCTGACACTTTCCTCTTGTGTAGAGATGATTTTGGTTGCATAAACAGGTATTGGCAGCCTTCTGGAGGTTGTTAGTGCTGATGGAAATTGAAGCCCAGGGTCTTTAGGATACATGATTGTTAATGCTATTCCTTTATTTAATGTAACAATATCATGCTTTCTTGGGGAAGGGGAATGAATCCCATCGGGACTCTTTAAAAAATTGCTAGGCTTGGAAACAACAATATACCTGTAGTTGCTGCCTTCCTTTCCCCCTGTACACAACACTGTGTACCCTAAATAAAACACTAGCGGGCAGAGGTGCAGCACATTCAGGCTTCCTGCATCCTGACGCAGAGATGGACGGAAACTTGCACTTCCTCAAGCCCAAAGTTGGCATAGCCTCTCTTGATAAAAAATAAAAGGCAACAACTCCAAACAGAGCAACTACAACAGTAGATAAAATATAAAAATCCATATCAAAATGAGCTGGGAAACGGGTTGAATATTCCTTTCTATATATATATATATAAACCAAGACCCCCACTCTTTCAGTGCATGTTTGTCAATGGATTATCTCCTTAAATCCTGGAGCATTTCCAAGAAACGTGAAGCAGCACCTTACTCTGACTAATGGTTCAGAAGATTAAAGTGGAGAGGAAAAGCTAGCTAGACCTTCGGTAATTAGCTTAGAAACAGCATCTGTTCCCTCCCCCGCCCCCCAACAAGGATTAGTGGGAAGAGAGACCTGTTGATCACAGGAGCTAATAGTGTTTAATCCTGGATTTAATAGTAACCAAAAGAAGAAGAAGAAACAGAAAGGTAACCATGCCCACTGACCTAATAAATTATGAGGCAAATGGAAGAACTGAGTCACAAAATTAGGTGTACATTGTTTATATCAAGAAGTAAAAGGATTTCGCTGTTCTAAGACTGTACTTGGCTATGGATAATTTCATCCTAGAACCAAAATAAAATGGTAACAATTCTGAAGCTTTAGTACCGTTTATAGCAGGGATTATCAACCTGTGGCCCATGGACCCGATGCGGCCTGCAACACCATTTCATGTGTCCCCCCCCCCACTGCCTCCACCACACCAGGAAGTGCCATGTGGTGGAGGAACAGCAAAATGGCCATCCGGCCTCCAAAGTTCTCTGAAGGAGTGTGACCTGGCCCCCTGCTTTAAAAGGTCGAGAACTCCTAGTTTAGAGTGTCTTCTAGTATCTCCCTGGTGGGAGCAGGAAAATCTGAAGATGTATGTAGAGTACGGTATAGTGGATGGGGAGTCAGACTAGGGGTGAAGTCAAATCTTCCTTTGGCCATGGAAAGTGGTGTGGTAAATAGCTACTGAAACATCTCAGGTACCTTCAAAACCCATTTAAGGGTTGCCATAAAAGTAATGTGATGGCACATAACCAGGGCCACCATCCGGGCAGTACTACCAGTACTGCCGTATAGGGCCCGGAGCTGAAAGGGGCCCTGCCGCCTCGTGTGTGTGTGTGTGTGTGTGTGTGTGTGTGTGTGTGTGTGTGTGTGTGTGTGTGTGTGTGTGTGTGTGTGTGACAATAGGATTGCTCAGTATGGGGCCCAGGAATTTCTGATGGCGGCCCTGCACATAACATCAACAAAACCAAAACAAACTTCTGAAATGCTTCCATTGAAGAACAGTGTGTTGTAGTATGATCTCTTCCTGTGTGTGTGTATTCCCCCACGAGTAACTATGAAGAAGGAAAAAAGAAAAGTATTATATTTGCATATTATATGTACATATCTTCTGTTTGCTTGCTTGCCCTCATTCCAAATCTGCCCAACATATCTTTTTGTTCTTAGACGCAAAAACATATTTTCTGTTTTTCCAACTAGACTTGCTAATTCTAGCTTCTCAGAACTTCTGAGGGATCCAGTAAAGAGGAAATAAGGTTTTAGAAGTTGGAGACACCATGTTGGAATGACTTTTCAACCTTGATACATAGTCAATCATTCAGTTAGGAACATATGCATATATATTTTAGTCTTTTCATCTCTTCTTTTGATTAATGCACATGCCTTTCAGATTAGGATATGCCGAATTATACAGTTCATTGCTGACCAAAAATAGACTGTTACCCTAGAAATTAAATTCTAAAATGTTTTTGTCACTTGAAAGGAGAAAGGGTCATCCTTTCCTCAGTCACCATGATTGTCTGTCTGGTTCTGAAGGGTGAATCTGGTTTCTGGAGCCTCAAAGGAGATTATGAAAACAGTGCTGGAATTTTCGAGAGTTGTTAAGATTAACAGAAGGTTGTCAGAGTTGTTAGGATTAGTAAAGGAGGAGGGATTTTTGCCAGCTACATATTCTTTAAAACCAAATAGGTGTTCTAGAGTCAGCAGCTGCCTTGCTCAGAGACGTATTGATGCCATTGTACCTGATGGTGGCCAGTTACACATTACCAAAATTTTCACAAAAAAAAAATGGGCAAAAGAGGACACCAACTGGCACAAGACTACAATGCTCATTTGTATTCACAGAGGCAAAATTAGAAATTATTTCTAAAGTTTAAAAAAATGTTACAGAGTGCTTTGCTGAAGTGCGAGAGACAGAGACTGGGTGATTTTTATATCTGCTGAGCCATGCAGGTGCTGCTGCTGAAGACACATGAGCTACAACAAAGGCTATGATTCCTTCTTTCTTGGTACTAGATCTTTAAATTAGACTTAAAATTGACAAACCTTCCAGTGCAGGACATCCTGAAAAGGAAGATTGTCATCAATAGACCAGGGGTGGGGAAACTGTGGCCTTGAGGGGAGTTTGGCTTCTGGGAATTGAAGTCCAAAAACACCTGGAGGACTAGCCTGTTTCCACTAGGCTATGGTTTCTCAATCTTGGGCCTCCAGGTGTACTTGGACTTCAATTCCCAGAAGCCCAGGCTCCCTTCAAGGCCACAGTTTCCCCACCCTGAGAATAGCCTTTCAAATGGAGAACTATCCCCCTTTAAAGAGTAGTGATTTACTGGTTAAGATGCTGAACTTGACAACTGAAAGTTCAACAAGTCAGCAGTTTGAGACCCGAGTGCTGCATGACAGAGTGAGCTTTGGTCTCTGTCCCAACTTAGCAGTTCGAAAGCAAGAAATTGCAAGTAGATAGATAGGTTAACAGTGGTGGGCATCAGCAGGTTCACACCAGTTCGCCAGAACTGGTAGCAGAAATTCTGGCTGGCCCCACCCATCTGAGTTTTGAAATAACGTAGTCCTAATTCGGGTGCAATGCAGGGATTTCCCCCTGGCCATGCCCACCATACCACGCCCACAGTGTAGTAGTAATTTTTTTTGATCCCACCACTGGATAGGTACCACTTCAGTGGGAAAGTAAACAGCGTTCCGTGCACTCCGGTGTCTAGGTATGCCTGCCACATTACCACGGAAATGTCTGCAAATGCAGACAATGCTGACTCTTTGGCTATGAAAAGAGATGAGCACTGAACCCTAGAGTTGGATACATCTGGTTTTCAAGCAAGGGTAACCTTTACTTATGGCCACTTTATCTGACTTTTTGACTAGTTAGGCCACTCTTATGCCACTGCCTCCAAATCCTCAGTATATGCTTGTAGATTCCCTAGCTAATGCTACTTTGGATTCAAGAAGGCAGTGCATCTTGGTAAACTTGAACTAATAGTTGCCAACCACAAGTTGTGGGGCATGCAGCTGTTTGGCTACCATACAAAATGTGCCATTATGGAAGGGTAAGCTTTCTAAGGGGTGGGCCTACATGGTGCAGCTGTGGGTGAGTCAATCGGGGCACAATTAGTGGCACAATGCTTGGGAAGCATAACCCGCATATTACTGGGGGCCTTCTTTCATCTGGTCCTGCTCCTACCAAAGGGCAAGATCCCAAGATCAAAGAGATGATCCTAAGTGCTGAAGAATGGCCAATAACAATAATGATGAAACAGTAAGGTTGGGTTTTGAAACCCAGGGACATGAATGGAGCCTCATTTGGGCATCCCCTGAGTGGAGTTTCCCCAGTGGAATTCCTTTCTACCCAGAGTAATTTCTGACACAAAATTATTATTGTATTCTCCACTTGTTATAGCTGGCAAATAATGAACTCAGTTTTTCAACCACAGCTCAGGAAATTTCCTTTTCGACTGTGTATGAAGAAGAGCTCGGCTTTTCCATTTCTGTACTGTTCACTGCCTTTGTTGTACTCTCTGATTTTAAAAAAGGCAGTCCTTAATATTGAATGGCGTTACAGAGAAGCCAAGAGAGTTGTCTTGTCATCACAAGAAGCCATTTTATTATAATGACTCTCCAAGGGTTTTTAAGGTATAAAGCACTTAGAAGGGTAAACTATCCCCCTTTAAAGAGTAGTATGCCTTTGCATACTCTTGTATTGCTTATTAAAGACATCAGCAGAAAAAGCATGACCCTGGATAGAACAGGCTGGAGGGTCCATATACCAGCTTTAATGGTATTCCTTACTGAACAACTTTTTGGGAGCAAGAGACCATGCTAAGGAGGCCTCCATCTGCACTGTGTCTGCCATTACTAGAAAGTATTGGCCAATCCTAAATTTTTACTCTAATATTTACTAATCACAGCCCCAGAGTCTAGACAGTGAAGTTGGCCTTTTGGAGCCATTTGCAAGGGTATTTTTGACTTACTGTACCTGATTTCAGGCTCAACTGGACCTCGCTCTTGAAAGAAAAAAAGAGGGGGGTGTAGGTGGTGCACCCTTGCTGGTCCTCATTAAAATATAAGTTGTTTGCATCAATTTTTAGTATCTAAGAGTATGTCCAGACTACTCCTTCTGGGGCAGTCTGGAATTGTCAATTTTCAGGTCACTTCAGGGCAGGGGAGGTACTAAATCATGTTTAGGACACTCCCCTCAATCCATGCAATGCAAGTGATTTTTGCCCTTACAATGTAGCAGATGATGAGTCTCTTCACCATATGGGCAAATGAAACACTTCTCCTGCTCCATGTGGAGGGACAGGGAAAGTGTAGTTCAGAAGTTCTCAACTTTTTAAAGCCAGGGGCCAGGTCACGCTCCCTCAAACAGCTTCAGGGGCCAGATGGCCATTTTGCCCTTTCTTTACCACATGGCACTTCCTGGTATGGTGGAGGTGGTGGTGGCCACATGAAATGGCATTGTGGGCCGCATCCGGCCCACGGGCTGCAGGTTGAGAATCCCTGGTGCAGTTATTTCTCCTTTTCAATCTAATCATTGAATCACTGCATTGGTTTGGAGGGGCTTAAAAATATCTTAGGGCTAAATACCTTGTCTGGATAAGATCTAAAGTCTATGTGGTATAAGTTAAATATTTCTAGAAATTTGATTTCTAGAAAACATAGATTTGGCAGCTATAGGCAGCTATAGGTCTAGGTCTGACCCGCATTTCAGCTTAATGTAACATCTAAAGGAGGATAAAAAGTATTGTTGTGTTTAAACATAACAAGCACCGTCATCACACATTGTGTAAATCTTTGACCAATCTTTGCCCAGGGCCTCAGGCAAACATCCTTCCTTGCTCTGGTACTCAGATTATTACCTCAAGCAATAGAGACCATGTGGTGGTGTCAGAGCTGCAGCTATCCATTTTCTGCTGCCTAGTTGTTTTGAATCCCTCTTGGCTACCTGGTCACCTTCAGAGCATGAGGCCTTAGTCCAGTGATGGTGAACCTTGACACTCCAGGTGTTCTTGGACTTCAATTACCAGAAGCCCAAGTCAGCATTCCTGATGATCAGGGCTTCTGTGAATTGAAGTTCAAGAACATCTGGAGTGTCAAGGTTTGCCATCTCTGCCTTACACTCTCTGGGGCCAAGACACTGACCAGTCCAAGCCTTAGGAAAGCAGCCAACTGTGAGCTGGAGATGAAGGAAATGCAAACTACTGTCATTATTGCTGTCTTCTTCTCCGTCGCCGCCTTTCATGCACCCCCAGCAAGAAGACAGCAGGGAGTAGGAGGTGAAAGGGAGAAAAGACAATAGCAACATTCTTCTGCCCCTTCAGGCAGCATAAAAGCTTGTGTCTGCTGGGTGCACTTCCTAAACTCCCTTTTTGAGCACATTGAAAGTATCATGAAGTTCTTGCTTATGGATGAGCATGGAAGTGCATTTGATGGAGATGAAGGTTCAATGATTGTGATGGTAGTAATGGGAAGGGTAATGTTTCTTTTAACCATTGGCAAATATTTTCCATCTGGTGTTTTTGCTAGGGAGGAGTATAGTGGCAATGAACAATAAATTGTCCTTTTCAGCAGGCACCATTGGTCACACCTACTCAAATCTGAATGGCAAAACAGCATTACCTGTATGTTATTGTCATGTTCACTGCAGGATCTCTGGTTGATTGGAATCACTTGCATCGCTGGCGAAGGAAACACTTCTCTCATTCTACATTAGCTTCATGGACCCTTGCTGAAATTACCATAATGTGATTTCTCACTGGTCAGATCCATCCTGGAAAGGGGGTAGTCCTAGCTCTGAACAAATGGTGACAAAACAGAAACATGGCAGGTGATAACTTTGAGGGGGAAGGTGCATGTTTACACTTTCAAAATGTTTCCCAGGAATTACAGTATTTCTAAAGCAGATAAACCTTCAGCATGGTCCTCTTTAATGAATGATTAAATGACCCTTGCCGTAGTGTTATTTGACACAGATAATATCTAAAAGACATTACTAAAGTGTGAAAGGGAAATCATGTTCAATAGTTCTGTTTAACAAAATGGGATTAACCCATCTGCAAAGATCTGAAGTGTTATGGGTGGAAGGAAAGCAAACTGCAGCCCAGGAAAGCAACATCCAGTCTCTTCTCTTCCAGGGGGATTTAGTGCCTGAAATCCAGTTATAATCTACTACTGGAGTAGTCCCATTGAATTAGTAGGGATTTGGTGGGTCAACTCCTCCATAAATTTCACTCATTGAATAATATGTAGAATAATGGAGTTGGAAGGCGCTTGTAAGGCTATTGAGTCCAACCTCCTTCTCAATGTAGGAATTGAAACCAAAGGAAATCTGTCAGTTGTCTAATTTCCTCTTGAATGATCCCAGCATTTGAGCTCTCACCACATCCAGAGATAATTGGTTCCATTGTTATACATTGTAATTTGAGATCATTATTACATTTCCTGCACTTTGAGATGATTATCCTGCCCCTCCTCTTTATGACTATTTTCAAATACAGTGGTACCTCGGATAAAATCCGATTCGGATAAAGTCACAGTTTTCATGCACACGTGATGCATCATATAAAGTCCAAACCCACCAAAAATGGGTGTTATCCGAGGTATTTGGTATAGGAACCTCGGATAAAGCCCATTTTTTGACATTATCCAATGCATCACCCATATGATTCGGATAAAGTCCAAAACTGGATAAAGTCCAAACTTGTGAAACGGAGTTTGGACTTTATCCGAGGTTCTACTGTATTTGAAAAATACTATCATATCCATCCTCAGTTTCTTTTTCTCAAGGCTAAACATGTCAAGGCAACAATCAGGAAAGCAAGGCAACAATCAGGAAAGCAAAGCAAGACTTTGAGGAGCGTATAGCTAAAAATACTCAGAGAAATAACAAAGACTTCTTTAAGTACATTAGAAGTAAGAACCCAACTAGGAAGGCCATTGGACCATTAGATGACAATGGAAGGCAAGGGGTTATTAAAGAGGAAACAGAGATTGCAGAGAGACTCAATGAATTCTTTGCTTCAGTATTCACTGAAGAAGACAGAGGCCACATGCCCAAAACAGAGCCTATCTTCGTAGGGAGGGAAACCGAAGAATTAAGCCAGATAGAAATAACCAGGGAGGAGGTCCTTGCATGTCTTGTTAAACTAAACACTAGCAAATCACCAGGACCACATGGCATCCATCCACGAGTTCTCAGGGAACTTAAAGATGAAATTGCTGATCTCCTAGCCAAAATATATAATCTTTCCCTCAAATCAGGCTTTGTGCCTGATGACTGGAAGGTAGCGAATGTAACACCAATTTTCAAAAAAGGATCCAGGGGTGATCCAGGGAATTACCGACCTGTCAGTTTGACATGTGTCCCAGGTAAAGTGATGGAAACCATCCTAAAAGATAGAATTAATAGGCACATAGAAGAGAAGGCGCTGCTAAAGGAGAGCCAACATGGCTTTTGCAAGGGCAAATCATGCCTCACTAATCTGTTGGAATTTTTTGAGAGTGTCAACAAGCATGTGGATAAGGGGGATCCAGTTGACATTGTTTATCTGGACTTTCAGAAGGCTTTTGACAAGGTCCCACACCAAAGGCTCTTGAATAAACTTACCAGTCATGGAATAAAGGGACAGGTCTTGTCCTGGATCAGCAACTGGCTAAGGGACAGGAAACAGAGGGTAGCACTAAATGGACACTTCTCCAAGTGGAGGGAAGTAAAGAGTGGTGTCCCCCAAGGTTCAGTACTGGGACCCCTGCTTTTCAACCTCTTCATAAATGATCTAGAGGTAGGAGTAAAAAGCAAGGTAGCCAAATTTGCTGACGACACTAAATTATACAGGGTAGTGAAAACTGTGAGAGATTGTGAGGAGCTCCAGAGGGATCTCTCGACACTGGGGGAGTGGGCAAAACAGTGGCAAATGAGTTTCAACATTAGTAAGTGCAGAGTGATGCATGTTGGGGCAAAGAACCCCAATTACATTTATAAACTGATGGGGTCTGAACTCTCTGTGACAAACCAGGAAAGGGACCTTGGTGTCCTGGTGGACAACTCAATGAAGGTGTCAACCCAGTGTGCCTCAGCAGTGAAAAAAACAAACTCAATGCTAGGGATCATTAGGAAGGGTATAGAAAATAAGTCAGCAAGTGTCATTTTGCCTCTTTATAAATCTATGGTGAGGCCCCATCTGGAATACTGTGTACAGTTCTGGTCGCCATACCTCCAGAAGGATATTATGGAGCTGGAAAAAGTGCAGAGGAGGGCAACCAGAATGATTAGGGGACTGGAACACCTTCCTTACCATCTGAGGCTGCAACGGTTGGGCCTCTTCACTCTTGAACGACAACGTCTAAGAGGTGACCTGATTGAAGTTTATAAAATCATGCACGGTGTGGACAAAGTAGATAAGGAAAAACTGTTTTCCCTATCGCATAACACTAGAACTAGGGGACACTCCATGAAACTTTTGGGTACTAGTTCTCAAACAAATAAGAGAAAGTACTTTTTCACCCAGAGGATTACTGGTCTATGGAACTCCCTGCCAGAAGAAGTGGTGACAGCTGTCAGTCTTGACAGCTTTAAGAAAGGATTAGACAAGTTCATGGAGGACAAGAGTATCAATGGCTATAATTATGGATACTTAAGGACAACCTCCGGGTTGGAGAGATAGGCAGGATATCTCTCAATATCATTTTCAGGGAATCCTAAGCAGGTGAAGGCATCTCCTTGGGAATACCCTGAAGGAAATGGTGAGCCACTGTGTGAGACAGAATGCTGGACTGGATGGGCTGTGGCCTGTTCCAGCAAGGCTGTTCTTATGTTCTTATGTCTAGTTTTTTTTAGTCTTTCCTCATAGGCTTTGGCTTCCAGTCCCCTGATCATCCTTGTTGCTCTTCTCTGAACTTGTTCCAGTTTGTTGCCATGCTTTTTAAATTGTGGTGTCCAGAATTGGACACTGTACTCTTGATGAGGCCTAACTAGTGCCAAATTGAGGGGGATTCACTGGATTTGGAGAATGTACATCTGTTAATACAGCCTAAAATACCATTGGCCTTTTTTGCAGCTATATTGCACTGTCGGCTCATATGCAGCCTGTGATCTATAACAATTCCAAAATCCTCCTCACTCGTAGTAATAATGAGCAAGTACCCCTCCCATCTTGTAATGGTATGTTTGAGTTCCCCCCTAATGTAAAATTTTGCTCTTGCATTTCATTTTGTTTACTCAATGGGTCTGTTGTAGTTGTGACTTACCATTGGATTTCAGCTGATATCTCTTCAGATGGCTATTTTTAATGATAGCCATCATTTACAGGCAAAAAGAATTAAAAAACCAAACCAAGTCTGTTTACATTTTCTTGGGTCTAAGCGAATGAATCACATAGGCAATGCCTGCATCAAGAGGCTGAAGAAGAAATTTCTCTCTGGTTGTTCATGCTACTAAAGCGGTAATGAGATGTCCATAATGGTTGGTTTCAGAAGAAATCTTTAATTCCATTCTTAGTCCTCACAGAGGGAGCTCAAGATCAGTCTCCTCCTTCTCCTTCCATGTCTAGGCCAGACATGAAACTGCCAAAATGAAACCACCTTGGGGGATGCAGGAAGGAGGCAATACCTTTATTGGATCACTTTAGAAATCTAACATTGTGTGAGCTTTCGTGATTCAAGATCACTTCCTCAGGCATACATCAAATTCTTGTGGATAGGTCAGGAAAATCCGTGAAAGTCCCAAACATTCATGGCATGATATTCTGCCATGCTCCCGTTCTTATAAATGGACTATGAAAAAGCAGCAGACTGCCTCTGATTCTTCCCCCCCCATTCAACAGACACAGGAAGCCAGGTCCAATAATACAGTAATCCAATAAAGGTATCACCTCCTTCCTGCATTTATTTTGTATATGGATCACACAGCTATCTTTGTTTATTTATGCACCTTTGGGAGTTCATTCTGTAGTTTCTTTCACCTGACCTAGTGTGAGAAAAATTAGCCCGCACAAGATCACCGTTGCACCCGGTATGCCCAATTATGGTTCAAAAATAGCACAATTTTCGAGGAGGCTCTTGTTGTATACACACAGCTCAGGCTACCACTGTGTGAATCTCATTTTAACATTTAAGAATTTTCTGCCACCTGCCAGACACAAACATTTTTTGTTCTCCTCTAGCTATATTATTTAGTTAGCCACTCGGATTCTGGGGTAATTTAAGTCTGTACAGCCTCATGCCTGTTGTGAAAATGAGCTGATCTTGAAACTGCTCCTCTTTATCTTTTCCTAACCTATTCCTGAGGGACTGCAGTGGCTCAAGTGGCTAAGACACTGAATGGAAGGTGAAAGGACAGCAGTTCGACACCTGAATACTGCAGGACGGAATGAGCTCCCGTCTTTGTCCCAGCTCCTGCCAACCTAGCAGTTCGAAAGCAAGAAATGGCAAGTAGATAAATAGGGACCACTTCAGTGGGAAGGTAAACAGCATTCCGTGTGCTCCAATGACCACGGAAACATCTGCCGAAGCAGACAGTGCTGGTTCTTTGGCTATGAAACAGAGATGAGCCCTGAACCCTAGAGTCGGATACGACTGGCTTTCGAGCAAGGGTGACCTTTACCTAATCTATCCGTGTTATATCACAAATGTTTCCCCCTGGGCTGCAGTCTCTGCAAAAGCAGGTTGGTGTCCAGGCCAGCTTTGAAACAGTTATACCAAAGCCTTAAATAAATTATTCATGTAGCCCTCCAGATGTTGATGAGCCACCATTTCCATCCCCCTTACTTCTCACCAAACTGGCCAGAGCTTAGAGAAGTTAGAACAGTGATGGGCAGTCTTGGCCCTCCAGCTGTTCTTGAACTTCAATTCCCAGAAGCCCAAGTCAACACACCAGCTGGTCAGGGTTTCTAGGAATTGAAGTTCAAGAACAGCTGGAGGGCCAAGACTGCCCATCACTGAGTTAGAATCTAATGACATATAAAAGCCTCCCACTCCGCTTATTTAGGATTTTGAAGGCTGATTTCTCCACATATATTGATAGTGTTCTGTAAACTATTAGTGTATGTGTGTATGAGAGTATGCATATGCAATATACATATCATATGAATGTGTATGGCTGGCTGTACTGATCTCTGCCCAAATGTATCCTTGGCTTTTAGATAGGCTGCAACCATTTTAAAACTATGAGTTGTGTTGGTTGATTGCTACTACTAAGAGTCATGGAAACAGAGTAAGATAGAAGTAGGGATGGTGTGGGGGAACTCTGGCTCTGCACTTTTGGTCATTCTGATAGGGCTGATGAAAATTGGTGTTCAACAACATCTGAAGGCATTGCCCTCCTGTAATGGCTACTGATGGCACAAAATCACCAAAACCTCCCTGATATTGACATACCTGTCAAGTATCCCGTATTGGCAGGGATTTCCCATATTTTGGCACTCGTTCCTCCCCTTTCCCACCGCTGTCCCGTATTTTGAACAGCGGGGAAAGGGGTTACTGTACATGTGTGCCATCACAAAATGTGTTCTGTGCATGTGCAAATGTGTTCTGCACACACACAAATGGGTTCTGCGCATGCATGCATGCGCATGTGCAGTAATTTCCCGTATTTTCAGGAGCCACGCTTGACAGGTATGGATATTGGGGGAAGCAATGAGAATGCCAAAGTTCTCAGGATATTTGTGGACTTTTTCCTAGATTACATATTGCAAGCTCCCCAAAAAGAATTATCTTCCTAGCTTTCCCACAAAACACCAACTAAGTGGTTAGTGGATAAAAACTATGCTGGTTCTCAGGCATTGTGCTGACCTACCCCAGCGGGCACCGTCACCACTCAGTGGCATTACACAGAGAGTCTATTCAAGGAGAGTACAAAGAACAAAGTCCAAAGAACAAACCAAGGTCTGGTTAGCAGTAGTTCAAGCAGTGTCTAGTCCAAAGGATTCCATGGGCGTCGTCATGGTTGGCAGAGAAGTCAGGGTAATGGCAAGCAGCTCAGGGTCTAGGCAGGCAATTTCAAAAAATATCTGAAGTCAAGCACAGCATCAGTCTTTGCACTGAAGAATTGTACCATTGCTGGAATGCTGCAAGAAGCTTGCTTAAAAGCCTCCCAGCTAATCGCTATCAGCTGGGAGCCTTCTCTGGTAACTAGTTCTAGCTTGCTTGCATCACAGGTGTAGCTCCTTTCTGAATCTTTCCCTGTCTGACGGCTGATCACTGTCAGAGTCAGACTTCTGATCTGACAGGTCATGTGCCTGGGGAAACAGAGTTGAGCCAGAAGCAGGCTGAGATTCCTGGTTCAGGACATTCTCAGGTTTGGGTGCAGGCAGAACTAGGCTGGGCATAGGAAGTGCCTCCTGATCCAGGTCATCTTCGGAGTCTGATGAGGACTAGATCACAACAGGCATTGTTATATAGTTGCTCAATGAGTTCTTTACTGAGCTGAGTATTGCAGAAAGGAAGAGATACAAATTTTATTTATTTATTGGACTTATACCACGCCCATCTAGGATGGATTCACACTCTGGGTGGTTTACACTATTTAAAAAAGTGAAACAAACACCATTAAGACAATAAAACAACTCCCACCCACCTGATCAAAATCAGAACCAAGGAACCCAAACTCTTGAGACAGAAAGGCAATGGGAGGGTCTCCTATTTGGTCTTCAACAAACTGCTAAAGACCTCCTCAAACAGAAAGGTTTTCAATTGTTTCTTAAAGTTCTGTAAGGAGACAATCAAACACAGCTCCCCCGGCAATGCGTTCCAAAGAGCAGGAGCTGCCACCAAGAAAGCCCTATGGCCGGTAACAGACTTTCTAACCAACCTGGGAGTTGGAATTTGAAGTGGAGTTGTCTGAGAAGAACAGGTGTAGTGGGCCTGATTTCTGAGGGGAAGATGCTCTGCCAAGTAGGAAGGTCCCAAACCATTTAGGGCTTTGAAAGTTAACACACCCACCTTGAACCTGACACAAAAAAGACAGGTAGCTAATGCAGTTCTGCCAGGACTGGGGAGACATGTGTGAATTTTCTCACCCCAGAAACCAGCCTGGCAACCGCATTCTGCACACATTGAAGTTTCCATATCAGGAACATGGAGTGGCCCATGTAGAGAGCATTGCGGTAATCAATACATGAGATTACAAGTGAAATAACTAGTGTTAAATGTAGAGCTAAAGCAAGATTGTCTAGCGATCCCCTCTGCTCCAGTAGGCTACATGTTGCATGACTGGTTGTGTGAGCAATGGTGCAAACAATGGGATTATTGGCATACAATGGCAAGCCTGCCAGAGAGCAAGGTGGAAGCTTCAGTAATAGAGCAGAAGCTGCAGAGCATCAGAAAAAATGTAGCACATCGGAAAAACATGAAAGAGCAGTAGCAAGATTCCAAATACAATAATACAGTATTACCATTACAAAATTCTAATATCTATATCTCAATAACAAAACTCAAAAAACACTTCCTACAATTACAAGTAATCTTAGGGCTTCTGCTCTCTGGGGCTCCCCACCACATGGCAACCCAAACCCATGAACTGCCAACATGTCTAATATATCAACATTTTCCATACAAAAGGCAACAAAATCACTTATTCAAAAAGAAGGCAAACTTACCCTAAACAAGAGTCTTGTAGCAGCCAAACCTTTTGAAATCCTGGATGTGGTTTAAACCAAGAAAGGAAGATCATGGCAGGCAGGAAGAAAAACCAGAAAGTACCAGTGTGCACCCATGCTCTAACCAGAAAAAAATCGCCAACTGGAGGGAGTCCCAGATGGTTCCCTTAGCCATGTCTGGATCTTGGTGAAACTTCCAAAATTTGTCAGGAAAATTCAGTGACACTATTCCTAGCTGCTACCAACAAAAGACTCTAGACACAAACTTAAAATGCTAAACTTTAATCTTTATTGAATCTATATCTATAAAACAGAGGTGTGGGTTTGTATGTGCTCTAAAGGAACCCACACCCCTGGATCAATGTTGCCAAAATTTGGCACATACATACCTTGGGTGTGTTAGATCAGCACTGTGGGGGTCACAAAACCCATTTGGAGGTTTATGCCTCCCCAATGTGGGATGCAAAGGGAACACCCCCATCGACAGGAGAAAAAGCGACGGAAAAGCAGTACTGTGCACGCGCACCCCAACGAAACAGCAGTACAGCGCACGTGCACCACAGCCTCCGTACTTCGTTAAAGAAAAAAAAATGAGCAAGGCCCAGTAATCGGCTTTTTGTTGTTGTTGTTCAGTCGCACAGTCGACTCCGACCCTTTGCGACCCCATGGACCATTTTCCTCCAGGCGCCTCTGTCCTCTACCATCCCCCTCAGCCCTCCCAGCTCTGTGCCCATTGTGTCTATAATACCATCTAGCCATCTCATCCTTGGCCTCCCCCTTCTTCTTTTGCCCTCCACCTTTCCCAACATCAATGCCTTCTCAAGTGAATCCTCCCTTCTCATTTGATGTCCAAAGTATTTTAGCTTCATCTTTACTATTTGACCTTCCAATGAGCAGTCAGGGTTAATTTCTTCTAAGATTGACCTATTTGTTCTCCTCGCTGTCCAGGGGACTCTCAAAACCCTCCTCCAACACCACATTTCAAAGGCATCTATTCTTCTGCGTTCAGCTTTCCTAATTGTCCAGCTCTCACATCCATACATTACTACTGGGAAAACCATTGCTTTGACTATTCTAATTTTTGTTTGCAATGTAATGTCTCTGCTTTTCACTATGTTCCCCAGGTTTCTCATCGCTAGTAAAACATAAAACATAACACAAAAGTCCAATATCTTATAGCTACAAGAGGGCTCTTGTGGATGCCAACTTTCTCTCCTTTTCATGGTTTTATATATTTTTTTCATCGCCTTCTGCAGTTAAATATCTTGTTATACTTATACACAGTCCAGCTCCCCCCCCCCACTTCCTCTTTTTTTCTTTTCTTTTTCTCAGCTGAAGACATTCTTATTTTCTCAGGCAACAGCATTCTCTGTCTACCACACTTCTAACCCTTCTTCCAGCTCTCTTCTAAGCAGATTCAGATTTACTCAAATAACCAAAGTTTCTTTCCCATGTAAGGAGGTTGTTGGTATAGACACTAAAAGATCAAATACACATATGCCATTGATCTCCCACAGAGGCACTTTGCATCTGGCACGACTCCCTATCATGTCAGGGGAAGCATGTGGTGTGTTTGTTTTGCTCATGTTCACTATTTGCCTCCTTCCCTGGCTGTGCTAGCCTAGGGATTGCCATCCATGAGCCTGAGTTGTGTAAGAGAAACTCTAAATTACAAACAATCAGTCTTCCTTTTTATGTAGTGTTGTTGATGCACTGGTAGTCTGCCCTGCCACCACAAATGAACTACTCTGCTCTTCTCAGGTGCAATGGTGCACCTGTCAAGAGGTGTTGGACTGTCAAGAGGTGTTGAAGGATGATGGCTTTTTTATATTTTAATTTATATAATAATTGTAAAGCAATAAAGAATATAAAATTTAAACAAACATACTAATCATAAAACTAACAATAATAATGACTGCAATAAAACAACATAAAAATAAAAATAAAAATGAAATAAATAATTATATTAACAAATATATGCGCCTACCATCAATGGGACATTATATGCCTTCAACCTATTATCAAAACATAACACTCGTTTTATATATTTGTCTCCTATTTCCAAAAAGCTGCATATTGTTGTTCTGGTCCTACTCCTTTCAATTTAACTAAAACATGCTCAATAAACTCTCCCCAAATCTCTTTTTTAATTAATAATTTTTTATTGAACACAATTATCATACACTCATAATTTCAACATTCAAAAAGAGAGAGAGAAAGAAAAAAGAAGAAAAAGACAAATTACAAAACTTAAAACAGACTACAATATCTCTATAGACCATCTTCCCAAATCTCTTTAAAGTTTTTTTGTTAATCCCTTCTTTAACTTTAATTCACATGTCAATATATCATTTATTGCTACATTCCATCATTTGTTAAACCAACCATCCAACTCAAATTCACAATATATTTTCCATTTTTTAACAGTAAGCAATCTCATAGCTGTTACCTAACCATAACAATGATCAACTCTTTCTTATTTCTTTCTATTGTTTTATTTTCAAAGTCCATTACTCATGCTGTTATAGGACACATCTGTAATTTTAGAGTCTGACAGTTTTTGAACATGCCACATGCCAGAGAGGACGAGCACCTTGTTCTTCACTTCCAGCAATAAAATGTGGAATCATGACCGGATTACATTCCTCACGACAAAATGTCTGTTAATTTCACTGCACTGAAAATTAATCTCTAATGTTTATTTTCATTCATGTATTCACAATCTATTTAGATTTCTTTAAACAATAGCTATCATTTTCAGCACAGAGGCTTTAAAAATCAGTTGGAATTAGACTTTAATAACTTTCCTTCTATATACTCAGTTTTATCTTCTTGCATCACTTATGAATTTTTAAGGCAATTGGTGTTCAACAACATCTCATTGCTTCCCCCAATATTAGGAAATTATTGGTGATTTTGTGCCATCAGTAGCCATTACAGGAGGACAATAGCCTTCAGATATTGCCTTCAGATGTTGTTGAACACCAATTGCCTTAAAATGTTTCCTATTTTGTCTAGTTTTATTGCAACAGTAGCTGAGATACTATGAGGCAATTAGCTGAGCCAGAAGATTGTCAGCATCATTAATAGTATTTTTGTGTCAGAAATTATTCTGGGTTGAAAGGATTTTTGCTGGAGAAACTCCACTCCAAGAGCTGGGCCAGAGATGGGCGCTCAATCCATTGTGCAGCACCTGGGTGTCAAACTGTCGACTTGCTGGCCTTCCAGCTAACAAGGCAAACTTCTTAACTACTGAGCCACTGCAGCGTCATTAAAAGATTAAAAGCTGTTAGCTATAAAAATCATTGTAACTGAATTTTTACTCTTGGGAAGTGGGAGATGGGCTTGTATGGTTTCAGGGCCAAAATAACATTGGATGGATTAATGTGCTCTTCCTCCTTGACTTTTGGAAGAGTGAGGAACATTTATATCTCTTTTTCAATCAGCAAAGCATGTTCTTCCTTTACCCCTTTGGGTGTCGGGGGAGATACTGTACAAGGTTTTTGCTATGGCACTTCTCGAAGCATCCATTGGTGTTATTTAGTGTCCCTGTCATGTTTCTGTTATGTTATCTCTCCACCTCTTTCCATATACTGTATGCCTTGTATGGTATAGACTTCCAAGACATTCTTTCCAAATAGGCAAATGTTGTGTCCAAGCGTTATTAAAACTGCTATGAGTGCCATAAAGTCTACGGCGGAAGCACCATTTTCAAACCATTGTCAAAATAGTTGATTTGTCAATACAAACTTCCCGCTTCTCCGGAAGCCCGCCGAAATGTATCCACCTGTGTAACTGCCATTCTCACTGTATATAAGCTGGCCACCTTGTACATGTTCCCCAGTCCGGTTTCCTGAGCTGATAATAAATCACTTGTGTTTGACCCAATCCTGCTGGTCAGAATACTTCTTTAAGCACCGGATTCAACAGCAAACCACTTTATTTGTTGGCTCTGTATGTAGTTTAAGATTGGTTCGATTCTAATTCAGTTATGACAGGCCCAGCAAGCCAGCAATGGATAATCTATCGCTACATAATCCATATAATCCATATATATTTTCAATAAATGATAATATAATTAATTCAAATTGCCAGTTCGTAAAATCCTCATGGTTTGTGATCAATCTTCCTTGCTCTCCCTATCAGAGCAAATCCAATAATCTGCCATAAATTGCAGTCTTGTTTGCTACCCCTCATTCTACATATGGATTTTTAGAGCTGCTGGCGGTGAGCATGCTTTGCCATTTGTGCTTGCCAAGAATATTTAAACTAAACTGTTCACCAGGATGTTCAGAAACTAGACTTTGAACATACAGCAGTCAATATGCAGCATGGGAATACATTACCATATGACAGTGATGGCGAACCTCTTTGAGACTGAGTGCCCACTTATTTATTGCAAAGTGCCAACACAGCAACAGGGGAGTAAGGAAACGCTCCCATTGGGCTGCTGGGCAGAGGGGTGGAGTGAACTCTGTGCTGGGGGAGGGATGAAGTGCTCCATTGAGCTGCTGGGCAGAGGACCAGGACAAACTCTGTGCTGGGGTGACTGCACAGGTGCCCACAGAGAGGGCTCTTAGGGCCACCTCTGTCACGCATGCCATAGGTTCGCCACCACACTGCCATGTGACATGACAATGGGCCTTTAAAATATGAATTAGATACATTTATGGAGAAGAAGCCTTGCACTATAGCTATTTACTGTTCTGGCTCATCTAAAACTCATGCAATACTCTGGGACAGTATCTGTTTACAACAGGAAAGGGCCATGGTTGAAAGCAGACAAAAAGGATATTTCTTCTAATTCAGCAGAGATTTTTAACATCCTAATAAATTGCTAGTTACTTGACAAATCTCCTGCTGGCGTTCTTCTGAGTTTTTGTTAATCCACTTGTGTCATTATTTTTTTAATCCAGAGGTGGAGAGTACCTTTATTAGGGCTAGCTATATACTGAAAAACAGGTCAACTGTAGAGCTGTCCAGAATTTTTCTTTTTTTTAAATTAATTTTTATTTATTTTTTTAAAAAAAGAAAAAGTAACATACAAAGAAAAAAGACATCAATACATAAAAATACAATTTACAAGTTAAAATTAAAAATAAAATCACATACTCAAAAATACTGTAATAACAGATAGGGGCTGGACTGGTGGTCCAGTTGGTGGCAGCGGTGGTAGAATCGGCCATGGGCTCATTTACAGCTGTTGTATTTAAAAAACCCAGAAAAGAAAGCAGCTGTATTAATCTATTGCAGGGGTTCTCAACCTATGACCCGCGGGCATTTACAACGGCCGTAAATGAGTCAGCGGCTGTTGTAAATGTGTTTACAACAGCCATAAATAAGTCCGTGGTTGCTTCTGGCAGCGGTGGTGGAGGCAGCAGCGGCTGGAGCTATGGCACAGGCCAGTTGATTTGGTGCCACAGGCCAGATCCAGCCCATTGGTCATAGGTTGAGAACCCCTGCAATAGATTAATATAGCTGCTTTCTTTTTTGGGATTTTTCATAAATTATTTTTAAGGATAAAGATTATTTGTGCATTAAAAGAAAGATCCATTTAAAACCACAATAAGCAGAGGATATGATTGCTATAAGTAAATGTATAATTAAACTGTGGCATGTATTAGTGGTGAGAGCTTTCAAAGGCTACAGTGTTGTCTTGGGAGCAATACAGCCTTTCTGTAACATAAGGCTTATTGACATGCAATTTTTCACTGAGCATAAAGTGATGTTTCAAAGATCAATAGTACACCAGACATCTTAGTCATAAATTCTAGGAAAAGCTGTAGAACAATAAGACTTCATAAATTGGTAAGAAATGTTCTGAAAACATATAAGGTGCAACTATTGCCATAATGTGTATGTAACTATGGATAATTCCCTTGAAATTTAGATTAAAAGAGTAGATTTAGCATGTGTGCATAATAATTATAATACCTTAGAACTGCAGGACCCTATAGATCAAGGAGGCTTAGTGGGGAATTAAGCCAAACCCAAGATGCTTGAAGAATCTCTATATTTTCCTTTAATGTCGGAACCTATATAAGGACAGGACAAAATCTGATTGGCTGGAACTGATAGGCGATGTAGGCTAACAATATGTGGAGAATCACACTTTGTCCATCCCGATATATATAAAAGTGAATTTGTGGACTGCTTTAAAATCCTCAATTTTTCAAACAGAAAACTAAAATATTACAGAAGATGTGTGTTAGCACTAGCATTCATAATCTAAGAATCAGCCAGCTCTTAGATTTCTGTTTCTAGAATGCATTTGTCAGAAGGCTCTATTATGACAAAAAAGTTAGAGGGTTTCCATCAGCTAAAATTTGTGTTTGACAGTAGCATTGGACAATTTGCTATTTCTTAATCTCATCTTCCCATATATGCACTAAAATGCTCTTGACCTATTTATATTACTGTGAAGAAAAGTGTCTGAAAAGAACTAGAGAAATTGTTGGCCACATTCTTATTCCGAGATTCTCAACCTGCGGCCCATGGGATGGATGCGGCCCATGGTAACATTTCATGTGCCCCCCCTGTTTCCACTACACCAGGAAGTACAATGTGGTGGAGGAAGGGCAAAATGGCCATCCAGCCCCCAAAACTGTCTGAGGGAGCGTGACCTGGCCCCCGGCTTGAAAAGGTTGAGAACTCCTGATCTTATTAGTATCCTGTTGATAAATTCACATAGACATTTCTGCAGTGCATCTGACATCAAATGCTACGCTAATTTCTCAACTCACAGCAAATCTCTAATGAGATTTATGCCAACTGCATGAACATTGGTGGTAATAACTAATAGTATTTCAGCCATATTTTTGCTTTTGGAAATTACAGTGAAAAGAAAACATAAGAATGCATCATTTGAGAAATAGGATTCATATTAGTTTATTTGAAAGAAAGGAGTTCTTGTACATTGAGAGATTGTAGCAGGGAGTTTAATTCCTTTTTAAAAAATTTAAACTTTTTAATAGTGGAAACGTAGGTTGTCTCCCCCGTTCAAATAACACATGTGACATTCACCAGCATGGTGAAACATCTGATAGGTTATTTTGCCACAAAGGCAAATGAAACACTTTTCTTGGTCCTCTGTGGAGGGGCAAGGAAAGTGCAACTATCCCTCCCCCCCAGCTGATTTTTGTAGCACTGCAGGGTTGGGATGGTTAAAATGATATACAGTGGAACCCCGGATAACGACAGCACCGGATCATGACGCCAAATTTGGTGAAAAGCTGTGCACCAGATAGTGACACTTTGTTGTTATCAGATACTGTAATTTTTCTCACCCACTGCCCCTGCCAGCAGGAAACCCACCCGTCACCATTGCAGGCAAGGAGCCTGTTAACTGCTTGACTGGCTCTTTGCCTGCAACAGCTGCAGGTACATGCAGATCCACTTCCGCCCCATCCGGGAAGGGAACGGGCCATGCGCTTGGCTGGGGCTTGCTTTGGGGGAAAGCAGCTTTTTTAAAGCAATATCGGGTGCATGCACCGGATAAGGACACAAAAAAGCCGGTTTCCCCCAAATTTTGTCATTCTCCAGTGCATGCACCGGATAAGGACAAAAACCGGACAACAACATGACTTATGGAACAAAGTTTTGTTGTTATCCAGGGTATTACTGTATTTTATATCTTTGTTTTCCATCGATTGGTGCTACGTGGAAAAATTGAGAAAAATTGTTTTTTCCCCCCTCCTAACCGATACAGCACTGTGACATTCTTCTAGGAAGGGGGAAATTAATTACATTTCCCCTATCTCTCCAAGAGGTGCAGGGGGATTGTTTCATAACACTATCCAACATTTTAACTCTAGAAGCAGACTTTGATGGCTGAAAGTCTCCCATATACGCCATTACTGGTGTCTACAAAAACTGGGAACAGTGTATATGGCATTGCCATAAAAAAGTAGACCCCACAGATGGGGGTTCAAAAAGAAGCACTTGGGAGTGAGTTTGGGGCCCTCCAATGTCTGCAACATGTGGATGCTAGAAGCAAGAGCAACCCCCAACAAGTGTGCTAAATGTTCTGTCTAGACATGCTCCAAGCGTACACTGCTACAGAAGAGTTTATCTTCCTATATGTAGTAAAATAATAAATTTAAGGTTCTGAAGAGCCAACATATGGGTCATGTTGGCTTGGGGATTCTGGGAGATGTAATCTGAGAAGAAAGAAAAGAGTAGCAGCTCTGACTTTATAAGGACTTATGTTGACCAAAATGGAGTGTAGTTAGTGTGACTTCAGATGTGTGAAGTTTCTAAGATCCCAAAAGAAAGTATGGCTAGTAGTGGTCTTGGCAAATTAGCCTATTGGGCATAACCTGCCCCTTGATGCAACTGAAGGTTAAGCCTGATCTATCAGGCATTAACGTGTGGAAATGCTCGGATTTAGCCAGATTTAATTCCAGTGAAGTGAATGGGCTTTGTACCACAATTTTAAATCCATTAGACAGAAGTAAACACAGTTGAATGCACTGAAAATAATGTGCATAAAATGAAGCTGTTAGATCTTTTATGGTGGTTCTTACATCGCAGGAAGCTTAGAGGGAGGTTATGAGCTAGTTTCAGTAGGCATTTGCTTATGTATTGGGGCAATCAATATAAAGTATGAAAATTCAGTTCAAACTATAAAAGAGATTTGGTTTGGGCTAACCTTTCCATAGACACTTCCAATAGACACTTATCTGTTCATTTAGTCTGATTATTGTTTGGCAAATAGTCCATGCTCCTTTTGTCTGTAGCTCTTGTGAAGTAATAACTGAATGCATGCTGGCAAAGATTAGAAGTTACAATTAATCATGCAGTACATGTTTATGAAGTACACTACAACATATAATATGACACAGGAAAATAAACTAGAAATATGGTAGGTTAAATATGGATTTGTGATTATAATTGGCAGCAGTTCTCTTTTTTCCTCAAAACCTTACTTGTGTTTTGATATTTACTCTTACTTGACTCTTATTTTTGTTTTATTTAACTAGCAGAAGTGCCTGTCCTTGGTCCGGGCGCGAGCCTCAAAACAGCGAGGTGGTTGTCTGACGCGGTCAGGCCGCTCTCTGTCCGGGAGTGTGCGTTTCCTGACGGAGAGTAGTCTGTCAGTTTGCCTCTCCAACTTGCTGTTATGTGGCTGCCCTCCCAACAGCAAGGTGGAGAGGCATGCTGCAGGCAGGTTGCTCTTCATCGGGAACGTCTCTTCCCAGACAGAGACCAGCCTGTCAGTGTGTCTCCCTGCCTTGCTGTTGGGAGGTGAGCCTCAAAGCAGTGAGGTGGTTGTCCAACGTGTTCAGGCCGCTGTCCATTCGGGAGCACACATTCCCGGATGGAGAGGAGGCTGCCTGTCAGTGTGCTTCTCTGCCTTGCTGTTGCAAGGGAAGGCTCGAAGCAGCGAGGTGGGGGTCCAACGTAGTCAGGCCGCTGTCTGTCTGGGAGCATGCGTTCCCAGATGGAGAGGAGGCTGCCTGTCAATGTGCTTCTCCGCCTTGCTGTTGCGAGGGAAGACTCGAAGCAGCGAGGCAGGGATCCGATGCGGTCAAGCTGCTGTCCGTCCAGGAGTGCGCATTCCCGGATGGGGAGGAGGCTACCTGTTAGTATGCTTCCCTGCCTTGCTGTTGTGAGGGAAGGCTCGAAACAGTAAGGCAGTGGTCCGACGTGGTCAGTCTGCTGTCCGTTCTTGCTGGCGGCAGATTCCGTCTTGCTGCCCTGCCTCTCCTGGGTTCACTCCGGTCTCTCTGATTGGCTGGGGCATTGCGCAGGGGATGATGGGGCATGTAGTTTATTTTAATTTGTATTTTGTGGGTCCCATGCCCCACCCATGTCCTCCGGATCACCTTCTTTGATCTCTAGGTCGAGGAAGGTAGGTCCGGGATGGTTGCTGAGGGGGTGGGTGGCGAGGGGGGAGTGCATAAAGGACATACCGATGTACACCTTTGCCTTAGATGTTTGGTATGTTTTCATTGCCAGGGAGGATGGCGGGCCTTACGGGGCTTTTGTGCCCCACACTGTCTTGACCTGAGTGAGCAAGGAGTATCATCTATTGTTCTGCCTCAGCCATGGATTACTTAAAGCAAGGGTTGGCAACCTTTTTAAGTCGGGGACCAGGTCATGCTCCCTCTGATAGCTGACGAGGGCAGATTGGTGGTCCCCCCACTGTAAATGCTGTCGTAAACGTGTCCGCGACTGTCGTAAACACATTCACATCTGCCATAAATGCTTTTACAGCTACCCCAAATACACCCATAGCCACCATAAATGCAGCAGCCATCGCCACTTCTGGCAGTGGTGGTGGTTGGAGCAAGGGTGAGGGCTGGATGATTTGGCGCCATGTGCCAGATTCAGCCCACGGGCTGTAGGATGCCAACCCCTGACTTAAAGAATGTGCACATATCATGTCCTCCACTGTTGCTGGGTCAAATCTGCATAAAGGGAAAACATCAGTTTAGATTCTTGTACAGCACCTTTGATCCAAGGAGAATGAACCCATGCCTTCCTTTTCATGCGTCTCATTATATGCTATCTGAATATAAAAGATGTAAGATATGAGTAGTCTATAAATAAATCTTGCATAGGCATATAGGAATCTACGTGTGATTTCCTTGTCGTGGTGATGAGCCCACGAACCATCATGTGTAATGCATTTATTAATTATTTTGGGAAGAGTGTGGCAAAGTTCCTTTTTAGATTGCAACTCCTAAATTCCAGCATCTCTACTAGTCCTGCTGGGTGAGGGATTTCTTGTAGTTCTACTTCCAAAATATAACTTGATGGAATCATACTTGGGGTTTATGATTATTTAAACCAGGACCAAATGAGGAGAATTATGTGGAAAGCTAACAAAATGTTTCTGTTTGTTTCAGAATAACCATTTTTCTGATTTTGCGGATAAACAAACTGGCTATAAAACCATCAATATGCTGGCAACCCCGGTTTTAAAAGGCAAAGAAGTTCTTGCTGTGTTCATGGCACTTAACAAGAAAAATGCCCCAGAATTCTCTAAAGAGGATGAAGAGGTAAGTGCCGACATAGATTTCTTTAAGAGAACTCACTGGCCATCTTATCTTTGAGAAGTAGTACTCAGTGGTCAGTGGATGATCTGAGATCTACCAATCTTGTCCCTGTGTTCAGATTTTCTATGCAAACCCTATTTCTATCTATTTTGTTTGTATTTATTGGATTGCTCTGTAAACCGCTTTGAGTTGTTAGTAGACAAGTAAAGCGGTATACAAGCACAATAATAATAATAATAATAATAATAATAATAATAATAATAATAATAATAATAATAATAATAATAATAATAATAATAATAATAATAATAATAATAATAATAATAATTATTATTATTATTATTATTATTATTATTATTATTATTATTATTATTATTATTATTATTTCCAGCCTCTGAGAGTTCTATTCAGAGCTTGGAAAAATCCATTTTAAAAACTCTCAGCACTTTCCAGCTAGGACTTCAATTGCCAGATCTCAGGGAATTGCTACACTTCTCTGTATCTCTAAGCAGACGATTTTAAAATCTGGGCACCCACCTCTACCCATTTCCAGATGCCACAAAGGTCACTGGCTCAGCCTCTGTATCTGGGAACAACATGTTGGCCTCCTACACAACCCTCACCTGCCCTGCTTCTCTGACAAAAGTACAGTGATACTTCATACAACGTCCAAACTTGGTTCCACAAGTTTGGACTTTATACGGATTTGGACTTTGTATGAGGCATGCAAAATCCTAGCCATGATGCCTCATACAACGTCCAAATCCTTGCCGCGATGCATCGTACAACGTCATTTCCATAGAGTTACATTGTCCTGTAACAGCACAGACTTCAGGACAAAGTCAAGGAAAATGATAGAAATTTAAGAAATCATTGTCTAAAGGCTAAATACATTACAAAAACATGTCAAACAACCCTGATTGTCCAAGTACCTGAAGAATTATTAGATCTGGGGCTTCCGCCATGCTTATGCAGGTAGATACTAGATTTTCTATCAGATCGCTCCCAACGGGTCAGGATGGGCTCTCATGTCTCTGCAGATCTCAGTATAAGTACGGGGACACCGCAGGGGTATGTGCTGAGCCCGCTTCTGTACATGCTTTACACATATGATTGTGTTCCCAGTTACCCCAGCAATAAGATCATCAAGTTTGCTGACGACACAACAGTGGTTGGTCTGATTACTGCTGGGGAGGGACAGTCGGCTTACAGGAAGGAGGTTGAGATGCTGACGGAGTGGTGTAGGGAAAACAATTTATTCCTCAATGTTAAAAAGACAAAAGAGATCATTGTGGACTTTAGAAAATGCAAATTCAACATCCAGCCACTTATTATTGAAGGGAATTGTGTGGAACAGGTCTCGGTGTTTCGATTTCTGGGAATGGAGCTGAGGGATGATCTAACATGGGGAACAAACACTAAAGATCTGATGAAGAGAGCACAGCAGAGGTTATACTTCTTGAGAACCCTCGGGGAGAACAATCTTTCAAAGGACCTGCTGTTGGCATTCTACCACTGTACCATAGAGAGTGTGTTAACCTATGGTCTGTGTGTATGGTTTGGGAGTTGTACAGCTAGGGAAAGAACAATGCTGTCCAGGGTAATAAAGACTGCGGAGGGGATAATCGGGCGTACTCTTCCCACTCTAGATCAAATCTATGCCACCAGGTGTTATAAGAAAGCTGTAGAGATTGCGCAAGATAGTACACACCCCGGAAATGATGTCTTTCAGCTTCTGCCTTCTAGAAGAAGGTATAGGGTCATAAAGACCAGGACCAGCCACTTGAGAAATAGTTTCTACCCAAAAGCAGTTCTGGCTTTGAATGCAGCGCAATGCAGTCCATGAGGGAGCTTCTGTATATAATTTTTAGAGTTTTAGAGTTTTTAGAGTTTTGGAGTTTTTAGAGTTTTAGAGCTTTTTAGGGGTTAAATGTGTATATGTGGGGTGGGAGTATGTTGATAATTTTGTATAGTTGTATTTTGTTTAGGTTTTTGTTGGGTTGATAAGTGTTTTTTTCCCCCAATCTCGTTGTTCTGTGCAGGACAATGACAATAAAGATTTATCTATCTATCTAATGCTGCAAAAATCCCAGGATTGCTTCTAAAAATTCTGATGATTTTTTTTTAAAAAATCCAAAATCGTGCTCAAAACCACTCCTAAACACTCTTTGCCTCATGCAAAACCCAAAAGAGCAATGCATGCATGTGTCCTGCCTTTTATACTGGCCAGGCACAATGTAACCAGGGAAAAACCCCAATGCCTCATACAAAGTCGCAGAGACTTTGTATGAGGCAACGTTTTTCAAGGAATTAGGCGATGTTGTATGAATTCGATGTTGTATGAAGCGGTCTTTGTATGAGGTATTACTGTATCTCAAAGTCTCCTCTGAAATCTCAGGGAAGTGAATATGTGGGACAAACAAAGATAATTTCTTTGCTTTTAAGCAACAAGTGTTTCAGGAGGGAGTTTTTAAATGTTTCTTTTAAATGCTTTAAAATTATTTTTAATCCTGGTTTGATCTTGATATTTAATTGTTTTTTAATATGATATTCCACCTTCACCCACAATACTGCCAAGTTCTGGGCCACAGCATGTAAGATCAGAAGAACAAGCCTGACATGTCCCTCAGCTAAATAAACTACTAGCACTACATCATAGGCTTAGTAATACAGTAGTTATAATATTAATCTTAAGTACTTATATATATATATATATATATATATATATATATATATATATATATATATATATATATATATATATATATATATATATATATATATATATATATATATATATATATATATATATATATATATATATATATATATATATATATATATATCTTAACCTATAAAACCAAGGGAACTTGCTATAGGTTCCTAAGCCTTGCCCTAATGACCTGCACCCACCATTCGTGCACACGGCCGAACTGGGTCCGCAGGTCAACAAAGGATTGAGAAAACCAGCAGTGGGGCAACAGCCCCACAAACGCAAAAAAAGGAAACAACTTCATTTCCCAATGTTCTTTGGGCCGCGCCGCACCACAGCCAATCAGGCTGAGAGGTGCGACCACAAAGAACATTGAGAAATGCGCCGTGGCCATTCAAAATCAAGCTGCAGGGAAAAAAACCGCACCACAACCACAAATCACAAACCCATAACCACAAGCCCCAGAGTCCTGCACGACATGAGCGCGCAGAACGCTGAGGAAGCCGGCTCCCTAAAAATTTAAAAAAAACCTCACAGCCACACAAACACCAACCGCCCTTCTTTCCCTCACCAACGGCGCCTGAAGGTCCCGACTGGAGTTTCCCCTTTAATATCAGTAGGTGGGGGTTTGCGATCCCCCTCTCTGCTGGCTCCCCTATGGTTGAGAGGTTTGTGGGGACAAAAGGGGTATAACACACCATAACACAATAAAGCCCCCCTCCCACCACCTAGCCAACCCTTCCTAACCCCCACTGACCACATCCCCCTCCCCACCACCTAGCCCACCCTTCCTAATCCCCACCGACCATGCCCCCCTCCCCACCACCTAGGCCACCCTTCCTAACCCCCAATGACCACGCCCCCTCCCCACCACCTAGCCCACCCTTCCTAACCCCCACTGACCACGCCCCCTCCCCACCACCTAGCCCACCCTTCCTAACCCCCAATGACCATGCCCCCTCCCCACCACCAAATAAATAATTTTTAAAAAAATTTACTAAAAACACAGTCAAAAACATCCAAAAATACACAAAAACAATCAAAAACAACACCAAAAAATAATACAAAGTAAACAAAAACAAAACAAACAGACAAAAATACAAATTCCACCCCCACCCCCACCCCCACCCTGACACACACACAAAAGAAAGAAAACAAGCAAACTTACCAAAAGATGTCCTACCTCCACGAGGACCAGAAAAGAAATGAATAAAGAAAGAGACTACTTACCAGAAGAAGCTCCACCCAGAGGCCAGGAGAGAAAAAACAGTCAAAATACAATAACCCCTACCAGCACCACCTCCTGGCCACAATAGTAAAAACAATTCAAAAACACACAACAGCCCCAAACAAAAGGCCACAAGAGTAAAAACAAATCAAAAACATAACACAAATTCACAATTTTACACAAAAGGTCACACCAATAAAAACAAGTCAAAAAATTACACTAAAACACACTTTAACACAAATCACAAACATATGTCAATAAAATACAATAGAAACTTTTAAAAATCCTGTGCTGAGTTTTAACTCAAATTAAAACCCAAAACATCTAAACACATTTTAAAAACATTGAATGTAAAAAACATTTACTTTTACATTATTAAAATTATTACCTACGGTACAACTAATTAAAAAAATGCAAAAAACTAAAACATTATTCGCTTACATAAAACAATTTGAAAAATATATATCATACTTTGTTCTTTTATTAATCCTCAAAAAAACCAAAAAAGCAGATCACAGTTAATAACAGCCAAGCCAAAAAATTTTTACATAAATAAACATTTTAAAAATTAAAATTACAGACTAAGCAATTTTTAAAAAACATTAACACAATTTAACCTTCCAACACAATTTAAAACAGCCCGGCAACGCCGGGCAACCTCTGCTAGTATATATATATATATATATATATATATATATATATATATATATATATATATATATATATATATATATATATATATATATATATATATATATATATATATATATATATATATATATATATATATATATATATATATATATATATATATAAACAATAAACATACTGTTGTGAGCTGTCTTGGGTCCCCATGGGGAGAAAGGTGGTGGGTGAATAATATAAATGAATTAAATAAATTCATTCTGGAAGATGCAGATTGGGGAAAAAATGAATTGTTCTAAGCTCTGGTTCTGTCAGATTTGATAAGACTTCCTCCCAGGTGACTGATTAAAAGATTAATGAGTCCACAGAGGAGACAATTAGATGCTCCATGTAAGCTGCAGGTCTAAATGAGAATTTGTCAGAAGCCTTATGTAATATGAGGGTTAAAATGGGTCTCATGAGAACTGCGGATCTAGATGGGAGACTATTAGAAAGTTTGTGTAAATGGTTGGCCTTGGCAAAGAAGAGTGAGATATGTGGTTATAAAAATAATATATGTCTGAAGAAGTGGACGTGAACGTTCACACTGAGAAAAGTTTATCTATCTTAAATGTGCCACAAGTCTCCTGTTCTGTGACTTCAACAGGAACAAGCTTAACTATCCCACCGAAATGAGTTTTTAACTTTTCCCCCCTTCTTCCTTTGTAGGTGTTTTCCAAATACATCAATTTTCTCTCACTGGTTGTAAGACAGTGCCACACATCAGAAATGTACAATATTGAATATAGGAAAAGCCAGGTACAGAATTATTTATTCATTTAATTAAAAGCAAAGTTAGTGGAAGCCCTAATATCTTTTGAACTCTTCATGTGTTCATATATTTGTCTGTAACATGAGATTTTCTTCAGAGGGCTTGAGGCATGAGCTACCAGCAACAGGCCCACATCACCTTATTGTGAAATCTCCTGCATTGTTTTTCTTGCCCCCACATTTTTAAATACCGTATTTGCTGGCATATAAAATGTATCGGAGTATAAGACACTCCCCATTATTACCAAAATAGCCCACTAAAGGCCAGTATATACAGTACTAGCTTAGTGCCTGGCTTCGCCCAGGGGTTGTTTGGGGCCCCCTCCTCACCTCCCCTGCTGGCGGTGGAGCCGGAAGTCCCAGTCCCCCGAGGTGGCAACACTCGGTGCTGTGGCCCACCAGGGGTGGTGTGCCCGGTGGTGGAGGCCCTTGATCGTGCCCTCATGGGGGGTTGGTGCTCTGAGGGGGGTGGGGGGGGGTGGGGTGTCTGGCTAGTTTGTGTGTCCCTGCTTGTGTGCACACATGGCCTGCACGCGGCACGTGGCAGCAGCCCGGGGAGGCCTGCCCACCGCATTCCCTGTCTGTCAACCACCTTACCTGGCCAGGTACAGTCCCCCATCATTGATGTCCCAGCCCCCCCCCCCCCCCCCGTGGCCTCTGCCAAGGCCTGGGTCTCCTCCCCCACTGTGGCCTTCTCACCCAGGTGCGTCATCCCCGGTGCCAGATTGCAGGGTGGGTCTGGCATACATGGGCGTGGCTGTCCCTCCACCATGGGTGCATGGTTACTCGGGCGGGGGTGGTCCGTCCACTGCAGCCATGGCCTCTCTGGCCAGGGGCACAGGATCACCCCATGGCAGAATTCCTCGCATGTGGCTGCGGTTGGTGTGGCAGCTGCATGGCCATCGCCCCACCTCCTCCTCGCTTGTGCCGTCCTCCCTGATTGACTGCCCTGTGCCGTGGTGGCCGCTGGGACTTAATTTAGTTTAATTTAATTTAATTTTTGAATTTCTATACCTCCCACTCAGGTGCAACCCGACTCAGGGTGGTTCAACGGCATAATCTAAAAACACAATATACAATTTCAATAAAACTAGCATAAAATCATACAAAAGATAAAACAGATAAAACCACTTAGTTAAATTCACCCATCCCTATCAATAAAGAAGGGAGGGGAAGGGATCACTAAACTGGATTAGGCTATAAGCAAGTGGGCAGGGGCCACATTCCCATCAGGGCCCCACACCTGCCCTGCCAGCCAGGTTTTCAGACCTTTCCTTTCCAAAACTTGTTGTTTTTTCATCTTTTTTTATTTTGGGGGGGGGGGGGGCGTAGGCCCCCCCCCTGTTGGCCATGGTTCCCTGGCAAAAACCAACTGGGAGTGCCAAGGTTAGGTGCATGCCAAATTTCAGGGGGTTCGGTTGTGGAACGCATACGTGACATACAAGCAGACACCTCTCTTTTATATATATAGATAAGACACACCCCATTTTCCAGTGTATTTTAATGGGAGGAGTGGATCTTATATGCCAGCAAATAGGGTATAATAATTTGGTCACTAGGTAAATTCTCTCCAGTCTTTTTGAAACTGCAACTTTGAGCTAGTAGAAGTTGATCCACTGTTTTTGCATCTTATGAATGTGAGGTTTTAAAAAATTATTTCTTCCTTTCTGGTTACTATTAAATATGGCTATAAATTAGCTAAAGTATCAGAGCCAACATACCTCATCAGTTACTGGGGAACATAAAATGAGGAATGCAATTGCTTCTATGCCCCACTGGTGGTCATCTCATAGACAACAGAATAGTAGACTAACATGGCTTTAATCTAACCCACCATGTTTCTTCATATGTTCTTATACATAATCTGGTTTTGTTGTCTTTGGTGCTGACAAGATAGTTTATGCTTTAATTTGTTGTTCAGTGTTTTATGTTTTGTGAGTTGCCCAGGAACATAAATGTTTGGTGGTCATGTAAATTTTGTTGTTATAGCTAAGGGACGCGCGCCTGTGCGGATGCGATGGGCGCGCGCTTTGCGCATCTCCAAACTGGGAGAAGCATAGAAGTGACGCAGAGCTGGGGGTGGAGCCGACCCATTAAAGGGGGCCGGCTCCTTCCCTGGCACCATCAGGAATACTTCTATCAGCCAAATATTTTACACTGCATCTCTGTTTCTCTCTGTCTCCTAAACAGATGCTTTTGTTGTCTGCCAATAAAGTATTTGAAGAGCTAACTGATATAGAGAGGCAATTTCACAAAGCAATGTACACTGTTCGAACGTTCTTGAATTGTGAAAGATATTCTGTTGGTCTGCTGGATATGACCAAAGAAAAGGTCAGTTATTTTTTAAAAATAAAGTAACCAACTCTCTTCCTACTACCTACTCCCACTGCCTTTATTGGAAGGAAAGGCACTTTTCATATATAAATTCTAACAGGATGATAAATGGAAACTCAAATATAACAGAAGTGCTAAGTAAAATTGCCTAATTCATTTAAAGTCAACATGACAGATTTCTTCAAATAAAATACATTTAAAATGCAAATGGTATTTCTCTTTTGAGAATTTAGCACGTGGAACTAAGCCTGCCCATCCAGAAATGCTCTTTGCCCTTTCACCACAAATATTTCTGCTGCCTTCATTGCAAGCAAACCTATACTATCGTGAATACAGTTATGATGCTTTAATTTAGTCTAATTCACTTCTGCCATGTTCCAGGAGTTATTCATTGGTTTTGGAAGTAATATTTAAATTATATTGAGAGTTTTCATGGCCCAAGAAGAAGTTAGTTGTCATTACAGTTACCATTTAAAAAAACAGCAATTACTCTCTCTAAAATGGATATTAACAGTTTTTGTAATGTGGTGTTTCCCTAACTTATATGGAATTGTTTGTAGGAATTCTATGATGAATGGCCAATTAAGCTGGGAGAACAAGAGCCTTACAAAGGTCCCAAAACACCAGATGGCCGAGTGAGTAGCACTATCTTATTTGACCAAATTAATTTTTGAACACCATATGCCCATACAATATTACATTGCTTTGTCTCTTTGCGTTTAGGAAGTCATTTTTTATAAGATAATTGACTACATTTTACATGGAAAAGAAGAAATCAAAGTTATTCCGTGAGTGTCCATCACCAGCTTATCACACAGTAGTTAGTTCTCTTTGTTAGTTTTATTTTTTTTATAATTCTTTTTATTATGTATTAACAAATATATATATAACAATGCAAATATTTGGGTCAAAGTAGGCATTCAACCACTTACATTTTTAACACACTAGAGCAGGGGTTGGTAACCTACGGCCCATAGGCCGGATCTGATCTGTGGCACCAAATCATCCAGCCTGTGCTCTTGCTCCGGCTGTTGCCGCCTCCACTGGAAGTTGCCGCAGAATTTTTTACCCGGCCCCCGACCTTAAAAGGTTGGTGACCCCTACACTAGAGAATATAGACCTGATAATAAGGAATGAACAAAACAACACTTAAATGGCAATCAGGAAAAAGAAAAGAGAAAACAAGAATTAAAAAAATGTTAACCAAGTGCACCCAACACCAAAAGGAGCTCCTCGTTGTTGTAATTTTCGATTAATTTCTCTTTATCTTCCACTACCTTCTTCCCAGAAAGCTAACACCTCTTGTACAGGTTTACTTTTCCGGTTCTTCATTATTACATATTCAATAAAGGTCCGCAAATCCCCTAGAACTGGTTAATTTTAATCTTTCATTTCTTACTTTTCAGGTCCCAGGTTAACTTGTCATTTAGGGCAACATCCCAGATCTCCTTACACTATAACATTCTTCTATTTTAAAGCTAAAGTTAATTTTCCAGTTTCTTTGCAATTAATAATCTTGTGACCGTCAGAAAAATTATTAGCAATTCCTTTTTATCTTGATCCACCTTTGCCTCTTTGAGTTCCATTATTAGTGCTTCTTTAGGACTTTGCTTTAACTTTATTCCCATTACAGTAAAAACCCTACTTACAAAAAAAAAGTCCATTCCGTAGGCTTTTGCTTAAATCAGTTTTTTATGTAACTCGAAGCAAACCCATAGGAAAAATGAAATTTTTATGTAAATCAAAGCAAACCCATAGGGAAATGAATTTTTTTCATAACTCAAAGCAAACCCATAGGAAAAAGAATATTTATGTCACTCGAAGCAAACCCATAGGAAATCGTATAAATCGTGACATGGTTTTAGCACAAAATCATTATGCAAGTTGAATTTTATGTTACTTGAGGCATATGTAAGTCAGGTTTTTACTGTATCTTGTTTATTTCTTCTTCAACTTTGTTTATTTTTAAAATACTCATTCTCTCTCTCTCTCTCTCTGTCTTCCTCAAGGACACCCCCTGCAGACCATTGGTGTCTTATTAGTGGGTTGCCAACATATGTTGCAGAAAATGGATTTGTGAGTTTCAACTTTTTAAATATCATTGTTTCTTCACATGTTATGTTCGTTAATATTATTTACATAAACTAATTGTTATTGGTAATCTGTTTCAAGAAACTGTACATTATTCTGCTTGAATAAAATACAGTAAGTGTATTCTACCTATAGTAAAAATATTAATTCTGACTGATGCAGTTTCAAATAGAAACCAACAATACTCAGTGACTTATATATCACCATTATTTATTTATTCAAATTTATATATTGCCACCCAAATCGAACGAGCGACTCTGGGTGGCATAACATCAATGATAAAATCACTACAATAATAAAACATTAAAAACCCTTAAAATCCTTAATAGACTTTTAAAAATTACCCTCCCCATCAATTGTTTAAAAACTAAGGTTAAAAGAGCGGCTAAAAGACAGAGAGGCCTACATTATATAAGCCAGCAGGGTCATAACGTCACCGGTGCCCACACCTGCTTTGCCAGCAGGGTTTTTAGTCTTTTCCTGAAGGGCAACAACTTCCTACTGGAGGTGCAGCTCAGTTGGTAAGAAGTTCCAAAGGGCCAGTGTGGACCATACCTGTCAACCTTCCCGATTTGGCCGGGATTACCCCGTAAATTGACATCAATTGGCGTCATAACCCGGCCCCCGCTGCCAAAACCCCGTAATTTGGCAGCTGGTGAAATGCTTTCCGCGCATGCGCGGAAGCGCTACGTTGCTTGTGTAAGGGCTGCGCAAGCGGCGTAGTGCTTCCGTGCATGCGTGGAACGGGTAAAACCTTTCCACACATGTGTGGAACGCGACCTGCGCACAAGCGATGTGCGCAGGTCCCGTTTTTCCGGAGCCGCGGGTTGACACGGAGAAGGCCCTCTTTCTTGTGCTAGAGAGGCGAGCCCCTCTAGCTGATGGAACAATTAGAGAGCCCCTCTGGTCCGCTCTGGTTGGACGGACAGACGTTCTTAGGGAGATGCGGTCTCTTAAGCATCCTGGCTCACAACCATGTAGGACTTTAAAGGTCATAACCAGCACCTTGAATTGTACCCGGAGGCACACCGGTAACCAGTGCAGCTCCCGGAGCAGTGGCGAGGCATGGGCATAACGCCTGCACCCCATCACCACCCGGGCAGCTGCATTCTTTAGTTACGTAATTGGAAATCGCAGTAAATAACCCCAATTTTCACTCCTTTATTTTAAGACATTAAAATTATTGCACAGGTAATCTATAAATTGAAATATTGAGCTTCAATGGGGCCTTTGTGGTGCAGTGGTTAAACTGTAGTACTGCAGCCAAAATGTTGTGAGTTCAATCCTGATTAACACCAGGGTGACTCAGCTTTCCATCCTTCCGAGGTTGGTAAAAAATGAGTTCCAAGCATGTTGGGGGCAAAAATACTAATTACCTTGTGAACCACGTAGAGAGTGCTCTAAGTGCTATGGGGCAGTAAGGTAAAGGTCACCCTTGCTCGAAAGCCAGTCATATCCGACTCTAAGGTTCAGTGCTCATCTCTGTTTATAGCCAAAGAGCCAGTGCTGTCTGTGTTTGCAGATGTTTCTGTGAACATGTGACAGGCATGACTAGACATTGAAGTGCATGGAATGCTGTTTACCTTCCCACTGAAGTGGTATCTATTTATCTACTTGAAATTTCTTGCTTTTGAACTGCTAGGTTGGCAGGAGCTGAGACAGAGACGGAAGCTCATTCCGTCATGCTGTACTCGGGTCTTGAACTGCTGACCTGCTGACCTTCCAGTCATCAAGTTCAGGGTCTATGTAATTGCTTTTGCTACTATAGATTTTTTAAAAACAACATTTACAATGATCACATCTAGACAGGCCATGAAAAAATGAACAAATGTTGCAGGCTACAAAAGTTAACATTTCCACAATCTGATTTAGAAACACTATAAAACAGTAGATTTGAGGTTTTATTTAGGTCAATAATGTATTTATTGTATATTTTTTCTTTTCTCTAGATTTGCAATATGATGAATGCACCAGCCGATGATTACTTCTCTTTCCAGGTAACATCTTTTCTTGTACTCTGTTCAACAGGTAAACAAAACCAATACTCAAAGTAAGATAATATTACAGAAGCACTTATTTTATACAGGTTGGTGACACCATTTGACTTTGATGTTCATAATGCACATTATTCTTTTAAACTAAAATATGGCATTGCCTTTCTTTTCTTCAGAAAGAAGCTTTTGATGAAACAGGCTGGGTTATTAAAAACGTGTTGTCTTTACCAATCGTCAATAAAAAGGAAGAAATAGTTGGTGTGGCTACATTTTACAACAGGAAAGATGGCAAGCCCTTTGATGAATATGATGAACAGTTAACTGAAGTAAGCTCAAAGTTGAATAACACTGCTGAGTTTTGAAACACATAAAATAACTGAAGCAGTGTTTGTTGTCCTTATAGCACTGCGATACTGTCCATCATCAACTGCTGCTAATAAAGCTCTATTTCCTTCAGGGGTGTGCTGGGCACCTTGGGAGGGTGGTGGATAGGAAGTAATGGGGGCACCTTTTGGGGAGGTTAGAACATAAGAACATAAGAACAGCCTTGCTGGAACAGTCCACAGCCCATCCAGTCCAGGTTGGGGGGAGAAATCCCATACATCCCCATTACCTCTGCCTGCCTCTGGGGGCGCCAGTCACTGGGGCGCACCAGGATGAGTCCCTGTATCCCTGTGTGCCAGCACACCACTGATTTCCTTTCTAAAGATCATGGACTAAGAGAAATTATTACCATTTTACTTCAAAACTGAAGATCCTTTATTGAATTTAAAGGGAAGCACAGTCACTGGAGAAATCCAAGGAACTGTCTCCCACAGTGTAGTGTCATGGAACCATTACTTTTTAACATTTACGCAAATGATCAACTGACATTCCTATATGCCAGGAATTTTATATACAGTATGCTAATGATCAAGGGAAAACCTTGGAATTCACTGAGCACCAACTAATCTCGAGCACCAGCTAATAGCTGCCTTAAAATACCTTTGCAACATCGCATTACTTCGAAGTATTTGGGCATCATTCTGGATCAAACCTTGATCTACAAAAAAAAAAAACATTATCTAAACAAGAAAATAAAGTTGGCGCCAGAAATAAAATATTTAAGAAACTATTTGGGCCAGACAGGACACCCACAAAAAATAAGAACAGCTAAATATCATAGTGCTATAAGGTATAAATCAGCACATGCCAAGTAAGTAGATGTAGTTCTTATTGAATCACGCAGGACTTATAGACCCTTTCAAGTGTCAGCCGGGACATGGCCTTGAGTGAAGGGAAGGAGGTTCCTCCCTTCCAGGGATAGAGGCAAGGCAAGCAGGTGATGCTCAGGGGCTGGTATGAAGTTTTAAAAAGACCTGCCCGACCCTAATGCTGGCCTCTTGGCTTAGGAATTTGAACAGCCCGCTCACCCAGCCTGTGGTCTAAAGTGCTGAGTGAATCATCTGGGGGGCGGGGGGCGGGGCGGCGGGAGGGCGGGGGACGGGGGAGGAATAGGATTTTTTTGGATCTAGCTTACAAATGGACAGTTATTTTTTTACCTGTCCCACTCTAGGGTTGTGGGACATTTGGATTAAGTTATGGCGGTGTCATATAAATAGGTCACAATTAAATTGGCGGGTAGTGCTGGGTTAGGGTGGTGGCAGTGGATCCCTCAGGGAGTCCTTGGACAAGGTGAGTAATGGATGCCTGACATGATTCAAGTGAATTAATGGGGCATGCAGAGCTCACCATGAAACAGGCATGTGGTACGTCCAATATCTGTTCTTGGGAATAGAATTGGAAACACTCGCATGGATGTATCCCCAATTTAGCCAGCCTGGGCAGTAGCTGTCAAGGCCCAGTAGCGTGGAGAGGCTAGGGATTCACCCAGTGATGCACTGCAAATTTTTTTGCTACCCCCCCACCCTGGGCATGGCTAACTCTGTGGGTGTGGCTAACTCTGTGGGCTACGGCAACTTGGCCGGCCATACCATGGCCTGGGGTAGAGAAGTGGGCATGGCTGGCCAAGTGGGTGTGGTCTGGGGAAATTTCCGCTACCGGTTCCCGGGATCCATGGGGAACCTGGAGCAGTACACCACTGGATTCACCAGTCCAGACTAGGGAAGGATAGGGTAGTCTTCCCTGTTCTGGTACCAGGTTTTAGCAATATCAGGCCCCACGGCAGGTAAGTGGTTTAAATAAATTTCAATAAAATTGTGGCCCAAGTTTTACACTAAAAAATTATGTGTCTTGCCTCTTTCTTGTATGGTGGAGAGGGAATTATTGGCTGCCTGGAATCTACCTCTACTGAAAAAGTCTATTAAATGGCTGGCACTACTCCCCTGGAACCATGTCAAAAGGTGCTAGCAAATAATGAATGAAATAAGGTAGTACATCACCAAACTCACCCACTTCATGAACATCATCTCCCTTAATGGCAAATAAAATGAAGAAATGTTTTTCTACGCACCTCTCAAGCTCTAAATAGGAAGCCAGAAGATGCTAAAGCTATGGAGAACAAAAACAATACACCCTTGTTGAATTGATGAATGCCTAAGAGGATCTCCCACCAGAACAAGATTCTGCCTGGACCATCTGGACATTGCTGAATAGACTTCAAAGTGAAGTGGAAAGAGAAAAGAATAATCAAGTTAAATGAGACTTGGATACACAGCAATTTTTCTGTGAATATGGAGAAATCCAATCAGTGCAGCATTTATGTGCATGCAATTTATGCCCCGCCATGTGTACAAAAGAAGATCTAATAATTGGCCAAGAAAACCTATCAAAGTAGCCCACTTCTTATCAAAAATATAGTTATTTTTGCCTTTTGACTTGTTTGAATTGTATCATGTTTCATATATATCCATAATTTTAAACTGTGCAGCGCTTTGATACAAATAAGGAAAGAAAGACTGCTGAGTTAACAATCAAGCCAAGTCAAATTACAATTCAAGGCATTGACAATAACTTTTTTGTTGTTGTTCACTCGTACAGTCGACTCTGATCCCCTGTGACCCCATGGACCATTGCACGCCAGGCATCCCTATCCTCCACCATCCTCCTCAACCCGCCCAAGTCTGCACCCATTGCATCCACAATACCATCTAGCCATCTCATTTTTTGCCTCCCCCTTCTTCTTTTGCCCTCAACCTTTCCCTGCATCGAGGCTTTCTCAAGTGAATCCTCTCTTCACATTTGATGTCCAAAGTACTTTAACTTCATCACTATTTGACCTTCCGAGGAGCAGTCAGAGTTGATTTCCTCTAAAATTGACCTATTTGTTCTCCTCGCTTTCCAGGATACTTAGAAAGCCCTAAATGACTCGGGTCACCTTGGTCACTGAAGGAGTACTTTCCCTGATATAAACTTGCCCTGTCATCAAGATCTATTAGGGAGGCCCTCTTCAGTGTTCCACTATCGAGAACAGATTATTATGTGAAGACATGGGACAGGGATTTTTCTGCCATAGCATCCCATCTTGGAGGCTAGTTTGGCACCAACATTGGCATTATTTTGGTGCCAAGCTGATATATTTATTTATTGGAGCTTTTGGGGATTGAAGATTATAGCCTACATAGATTTTTCTGCAATATTTTTAAATGTTTGTTATGTTTTAATGTGGGTGTGGAGTTGTTGTTGTTTGCTCTTTTATTTTAAACTGCTTTAAATATCCTATGTTTTAAAATGGCATTACAGTGGAACCTCATACAACAATTGCCCTGTATAGCAACAAAATTGCATAACAATTAGGTTTTTTGGGGAAATGGCATCCCGCATAACAATTTTCCCTATGGAAAAAATCATACAACAATTTTTCAATGGGAAAAACCACTTAGCAAAGAAAATTGTTGTACGATGCATCCCATAGGGAAAATCGCTATACGATGTGTGTATCGTATAGCAATTGTTTCATACAACAACGAGCCCCATGGAATGGATTAGAAGTGTCGTATGAGGTATGACTGTATACTGGTTTGATATCCTGTGACATAGGACAGGCTACAAGCATTTAAATAAAATAAAGTAAATGAGTAAATCCTGGAAGGAGAACATTTTTTAAAATCTGAATAAGCCTGATTTCTTAATCAGTAGGGTTTTTCCTGTAATAAAATCAGAATTTGGGAAAAAAAATATCCTTTTTAAAAACTTCAATTCTCAGAATTTCCAAACTAGCATCTTATATCCAAGCTATGAATAAAACCAAAATGTCATACCTAATCTCTTTCATTTCTTTAACCTGCTTCAGATGCTCACACAGTTTCTTGGATGGTCTGTTTTAAATACAGACACCTATGACAAAATGAATAAACTTGAGAACAGGAAAGATATTGCTCAGGAGATGCTCATGTACCAAGCAAAGGCAACACCTGCTGAAATCGAGAGCATATTGGTGAGTTTTAGTCGAGTTCTACTGAACAGAAGACAGAGTCTTATCATAGGATCAATTGATCTCACTGTTTCTTTCATTTTCTAGAAATACAAAGAAAAACTGAAAGTAGAAAGCATTGAAGACTGTGATGAAAAGGACTTGATTAAGATTTTGGTAAGTAACTGAAGAGAGAATTCTTTAAGTGCTGGAAACAGTTTATTTTTCACAGTGACTTTTCACACCTCCCATAATTTCACACCTCCCACTCGTCAGTGGGAGAAAACACAAGCTTAATTTGTGAGTATGATCATTCTTTTGTGAAGGTTTGGTGGAATCACATGTCTGGAACATTAGTGGATTTCTCTAACACAAAGTTTAGCCTTAAGATTTCATAAGTGCTATCCATAGGTCAGCTCATGTGATTTAGTAATCTATACAATATTCCTGTTACACTAAAGAAAGTGATATGATATATACAAAAATACTAAGAAGGTTTTTTTTAAAAAAAATGCTGTTTGGTATGGGCATTTATGCAATACTTTCTCATGTTGGCAAGACATTCTGGACTCTTTTATTTTTCCTTTTTCATGATAGACTTTTCTGTCTGAATCTTCTAGAATAACTTCGAAGATTTTTTATGCCTGTCAGTAGCACACTTTAGCCTGGAGCACAATGTTTGGGATTAGGAAAGAAAGGAACATATTAATTATTATGCTTTGAACTAAAGTGCTTTCATGAACAGCTTCTGTTTCTTCCACCTCTATGATTGTTATGTTTACTACCAAGGAACTAGCTTACTAGTTTACTACCAAGCACTGGTTCTTTTTCGGATCCATACCAAAGAGACATCTTTGAAATAGCTTAAGTGTCCTAAGGGATCAAACATATTTTTAGGACAGGGATGCTCAAGGTTTTCCTGCCATGGGCCGGACCACTCATCCTCAGACAGCTGAGCTGGCCGGACATGTGGTCCCTCCCCTTCCATCGTAAATGCTGCCGCAAACTGTGGTGGGTGTGTTTGTGTGGGCACATTTACGGTTGTCGTAAATGAACCCACTTCTGCTTCTGGGGTCGCCACCGTGGGCTGGATGGAATGGCATTGAGGCACGGGCCATATGTTGCGAACCCCTGTTTTAGAGGTACAAGACTGCCACTGAAAATGGAAATCTCATAGTGAATTCTTTCTTTCCATGTTCTGTTGATGTTGTATGCACACATTAGTTTGGATTTCATGACATGGATTTCCTCACCACAAGCAGCCAAGCATATGTATGAAAGTGAGGAAATACTCAATCTGAGAATATAATGCATAGAGCTGTGATGGCGAACCTTGGGACTCCAGATGTTCTTAGACTTCAATTCCCAGAAGCACAAGCCCCCATGAATCCACACGAATCACAGCAAACCTATTCGTGTGGATTCATGGGGGCTTGGGCTTCTGGGAATTGAAGTCCAAGAACATCTGGAGTCCCAAGGTTCGCCATCACAGGCATAGAGGAAGAGAGTAGGTAAAAGATAAGGGTTTCGAATTTGATTTAGGAATGCCAGTTTCCCTACTGGAGTATTCAGATATATAACAAACCTCAGGCTAGAAATTATGTCTGGAGCCCAGAGAACATTTGGCATTAATTAATGCCTGACCCTAGACAGATATTTTGAAAATCAGGATTTAATGGAGGTCAAAATTCTTCCATATATAAAGTTGCTCCTAGTTATCTATTACAGGCTTTCTTAATTTCAGTACTGTAGTATAATTGAGACTAGACTGGGAAATCTTTTTGTCATTGCTATTAATAAACAGTTGGGAATCAGAAATTCTGCAAATTTCTCCAAATTATGCAAATCATCTAGAGCAGGGTGGCCAACCTTTTTCTGCTGCGGGCAGGTCACACACTCCTCACACAGGTGAGCGGGATGGAGGTGTGGTTCTTCCCACCACTTCCGGCACTTCTGGTTTTTGCAGCAGCGAACACAATTGTGGTATTTTTGGGGCTACTTTTGCAGCCTCTGCCACTTCCCTTGGCAGCGGGAGGGATGGCAGAATATTTTTGCCATGTTTTTGTAATTTTTTGCCATGTTTCTGCACTTCCGGTGGTGGCGGGGAGCTTCCAGCGGTGGCTAGTGTCCTCACCATGGGTCAGATTAATTGGTGCTAAGGGCCAGACCTGGCCCATGGTCCATAGGTTGGGAACCCCTGATCTAGAGTCCAATCAGTATTTCAACATCTAATTTACTCTAGTCTTGAAAAACAGTTCTGAGCTGAAGTACATGAATAAGAATAGAAGAACTTTTCTGTCACCAAGTATCTTACATTTTTTAAAATAAAATATGTTGCACTTTTGAAAAGTTTATGTTTGAATCCATTGGAGTCAATGTTGCTTTTTCTTCTATCAAAGAACTTCGATATGCTGGGTTTTCCTTACAGCGCTTTCATGTGAATGAAATCCTCTAGAAATGCATGCAAATGTATTCCCAGAACAGGCCATTTAATTTACAGTCTGATCTCTCATGCAGTGTCACATAACATTTATCCTCTTATAAAGCTTGGAATCCCAGCCTGCTAATGGGATAAAGCAGGTGTAGCATCTTAAAACTGCTCTTACTTTGGGAGTGACTGACTGTTGCCCTTGACCTGGGATGAGAACAAATATCAGAGAATGTACTTCTTTTTCACCACTACCACAATAAGGTCATTGTGATTATATCTGTATTGAACTTATACTCTCATAAGAGTGGTATCCAGCACAAGAAGAGAATGCAATGCCTCCTCTCAGAAACACCGGAGCACTAGTACAGAGCACTAGGACACTCTCTGGAACATGTTTTAGCACTACTGTAGCCATGAGAGGCTGGAAATACCAAAATTACTGCATGTGTCACGTGTTATCTATACCATAGTATAGTGGAACCTTGGTTAACAGATGGCTTGGTTAACATAAAAATCACATAACAAAAGGAAATCCATAGAAAATCGTGGCTCAGTTTACGGACTTTTTTGGGGGAACGTATTAATTGGTTTTCAATGCATTCCTATGGGAAATTGCATCCAATGCATTACTATAGAAAATTTGGTTACAGTAATTTTCACTGTAAGAAATGTCCCAGAGAACGCATTAATTATGTTAACCGAGGTTCCACTGTAATGAACTTTGTAATTAGGTTTTGCTTGAAGTATTCCCAATGCCAAACCAGACACTATGAAAGACTAAGACGGTGATTCTAGTTTTTGTTTGGCTACAGAATCTGCTTTGGGAACTTAGGGGTGGAGTGGGGGTGCAATTTATGTTTGGCAAACTGTCTTCACAAAATTGTATGTTTAATCTAAATAGAAACTAACCCATGCAAAAACACCAAGAACCATAATCCCTTAAATGTAAACCCTGCATTTTCCTTTTTAAAAATAGTTTGGAAGTAGAGTTGTCCTGTATTCTGGGCTACGTTTTCTAGAAATGCTTATTGAAACATAAGAGCCATAAGCATATGCAAGATGTTTATTCCAATTTGTTGGTGAAACTGAAGTTAAATATTAAGAACAATCCCAGCTTATTTTCTGTTACATGTCACACTGAGGGGATCATTTGATTTTTCTTCCCAACAGAAAGAGGAACTGCCTGATCCACGGAATGTAGAGCTTTATGAATTTCGCTTCAGTGACTTCCCCGTGACAGAATTTGACTTGATCAAGTGTGGGATAAGACTCTTCTTTGAGATAAATGTTGTGGAAAAGTTCAAAGTACCAGCAGAGGTTAGATTGATTTTGCCTCATTTTAGAAAAAACTGGGCCAGATCATATTTTCACTTGGAAGCTGCCTGTCATTTTTAAATTCAATGCTCATCACAGGTTTGAAAAGTTAATGGATCTTGTGTGTGGATCATCTTCATTATTATAAATTGGACTTATACCCTGCCCATCTGGGATGGATTCCTACTCTGGGCGGCTTACACTATTAAAAAGTGAAACAAACACTATTAATAATACAACCCCACACACCTAATCAAAATCAGAACTGAGGACCCAGTGGTGGGATTCAGCAGGTTCGCCCCAGTTCACCAGAACCGGTAGCAGAAATTCTGACTGGCCCCGCCCATCCAAGTTTTGAAATAAAGTAGTCCTAATTTGGGTGCAATGAAGGGCTTTCCCACTGGCCACATCCATCATATCACGCCCACAGAGTAGGTAGTAAAAAAATAAATGAATCTCACCACTGTGAGGACCCAAAACTCTTGTGACAGAAAGGCAATGGGGGGTGTCTCCTATTTGGTCTTCAACAAACTGCTAATGGCCTCCTCAAACAGAAAGGTTTTTAGTTGTTTCTTGAAGGTCCCTAAGGAGGCAATCAAATGCAGCTCCCCCAGCAGTGCGTTCCAAAGAACCGGAGCTGCCACCACAAAAGCCCTGCGGCCGGTAACAGACTTTCTAGCCAACCTGGAAGTCAGAATTTGGAGTTGAGTTGTCTGAGGAGAACGGGTGAAGTGGGCCTGATTTCTGCGGGGAAGACGCTCCACCAAGATTTATATATACCTCTAATTCTGTAAATCCACCTTCTGGTGGACAACTAGAAATCAATTTTTGGAAATCACTATTTTATCTGTATTAAAATGGCTAGTCTTAATGACTGGTGGAATTGTTTTCCAGTGTGTAGTTGTCACACCATAACAGTAAAGAAAATTAAACTTTTTTTTTTGCCCAGGTACTTACAAGGTGGATGTATACTGTCAGAAAAGGGTATCGTGACATCACTTACCACAACTGGAGACATGGATTCAATGTTGGGCAGACCATGTTCACACTCTTGATGGTACAGTCTGTTTATTCCGGATCAAAGCCTAAGCTTATTTTTCACTGTAGCATGTTATAAAGTACAGTACTTGCCAGTATAAAAATGAAAAAGGAATCTTTAGTGTTCAAGAAATGAAGAAGCAGATGAATGAAGTAGTAAAATTCAGCTCTTTATTAGTGGGGTTTGAACACAGTTTGGATGGGGCAAAACTCGGACTTATATACACTATAAACAGTAACAGTAACAACAATACAACAAGCCCATTGGCTAACAGAGTGTGCACATTTTTTGATCCACTTATTTGCAGAAGAATAGATACATGAGAAAAGATACATTCCGCTCCTGTCAGAAAACACAGTTAACATACATAACAGAATCTCTCTTTTTTAATAGACAGGTAAAATAAAGAAGTACTATAATGACCTAGAAGCCTTTGCTATGGTAGCTGCAGCTTTCTGTCATGACATTGATCACAGAGGAACCAATAACCTGTATCAAATGAAGTAAGTAGCACCCAGTAACTTGTACATTTCAAATATCTGTGACGTTGATAGAAGGAAATATTACTTCATGATGGTAGGGGACAAAGCTATTTTAAACAGTCAGGTGTGATCTTGTATGTGAAGTTCCCTTTCAGTCCTAGAGCTAAATTACAGTAAGTTTCAGGGGCGGGGGGAGAAAGGGGTCACTTTCCTGTGGTTCATTCAGGCAAAAGAGCACAACTAAAATATAGCATATGTGAGCTTAAATTAGCAGTTTTCAAGGGCCTTCTCCGTGTCCGCACCAGCCCTCTGGAACCTCCTGCCAACAGAATTGAGGTTACAGACAGAGTTGCTGCTGTTGGAATGGCCCATGGATGCCGAAATGACTGGCAGCAAGGAGGCATGTGAGGCGAATGTGTGATGAAAGTCCAATCCCAGCCTAAGCCAGGTGGCGCATTTAATACTCTCCTCTCTGGAGTTCGAGTGCCAAGCTTTGACATCACTCAGTAACAGAAGACTTTACGTGGCATTTCTGTTGGTCAAGATAACACTTGTTTCCTGACATGAGTCAGGAGGTTAAAGAACAACCCACAGTAAACAGAGGTCAGGTGAAACCCATTGTCCTCGCCTAACTTGGAGACCATCTGGTCTCCGGTGAAGCTAGCTTCCTTAGCTGATGACTCGGTGAGTTACGTAACCCAGCCTTATCCATGGCCAGAAACAGAAGGGCGAATTCTACCCTGGAGTCAGCAACTTTTAACTTTTGCCTTTTGCCTTTACTCACCAAAACCTCCTGCCAAGGCCTTTATGAATTATGCCAATTAATCTAGCCCGCACCCCAGTTCCCTCAAAGCCCGTGTGCTCAAGCCCGTGTGCTAGCGAGTGAACCCATCGGGAAAGGTTAAGCCAATTTCATATGCACGGGCATACTACATGCTGCCTTTCAGGAAAGGTTTGAAGACTTGGCTGGCAGGGCAGGTGTGGGGCCCTAATGGGAATACGGCCTGTTGGCTCATTTCCAGCTAGAGTCCAGTTCATGTCCCTCCTTCTGTATTTCTGCATTCCTCCTATTCCCCTTTTAGCTTTTTTAAATGGGGTGGGTGGGTGGGTGATCTAGGGGTTTTTAACCTGTTTTTATATGTTTTTAATTCTTGTAAGCAGCCCTGAGTCGGGTTCTCCCAAGCGAGCAGGATAACAATTGAAGAATTCAATTAAATTAAAATTAAATTAAGCCTTTAAATAAAAATGTCAGTAAGGCTTCCCAAATTTGGGCCACCAATATTTTTAAATGACAGCTTCTAGAAGCCCTAATCTTTAGCTAGCTGTATGAGTGGTGCGCATGTGCAAAAGGCATGGCTGGATTCAGCCACACAACCTCCCTCCCTCCCCCTCTCTCTGTGAGTGTGGTTGAATGTTTATGTTCCTTTATGTTTATGTTTATATTCCTAGCTTTTACAAAGATAAATCTGCAGGCTCGTCTAATGTGTTGTTTTAGATAGGTTCATTTTCCAATATAAAATTGCAATTTATCTATGAGAGCACAGGAAGCTTACTTGGAACCAGTTCATGGTGTGGTCATTTCATGTGGAATAGTTGCCACTGGAAATACTTATAGCATGCTTCAACCCATCACATATGATCAGAATGATGTGCATTTTCATGAATAGCACAAAAATATTGGGCCACATAGATCCATATCTTGCCTCATAGCTTGTGTCCTGTTGGCCATCACATTATCCCTCTTTTGATGAGCAGGAGCGCCTTAAAAGAGACCATCCCTAGGAGACTCTGCAAGTGTACAGTGCTCTGTGACTCTGTGCTATCTGGTGCAACGGATCCAAGGAGGTTTATTCTATTTGTCCAACTAGGAAAGGACCTGTGCCATTCTCTTCTAATTCCACCACCTTTCAAGAAGCCACCTTAAAGCCCTTTACTGCTTCAAAGTGCATAGAAGCATCACCCAGGGCTAAAGAAAATCTCTCCTAAGTTTTCTTAGTCTTAGTTGTTCTCAGTTGAACACCCATCAGACCAGGTAGTACCATTAGTAGCATGCAGTCGTCCTGCTGAGGCAACCTCAAACATGGGTGGGTACTACAAGTGCCGGCAGTGCTCCCATTCAAAACACCAAGAGCATGTAATTTCTGGGGAGGGGGGGAGGGGAGGGGAGAGACTGTTACAGGATGGTGAGATAAATGGCTATGACAGATGGTGCCTGGCTTTTATGATTTCCTTAAATTCATAACCACACACTAATAACAAGTTGGATATTGCATTTGAGGCAATGTAAAATGAACACCAGCCTTCAAGAGTAGAAAGGAAATACCCCCTTTGGCTCTTTCTCAAAAGCATTGCCAGCTGCCTAGAAATGCGTCTACTGATTTGGCAGAGGTCTTTCTTGAGTTCCTGGACCCTTGGCGACTGTCTGACTATATGGATTTCTAATGACAATGTCTGAAATCAGGAAAGGACTGCAAATTAGAACTCCAAGTTTAAAAGATGGTTTTCTATTGACTGAAAGCAAGTGTATGGATACACTCTACTACCGTGATGGTGAACCTTGGCACTTCAGATGTTCTTGGGCTTCAATTCCCAGAAGCCCAAGCACCCTGTGAATCCACACGAATGGGTTTACTGCAATTCTTCCGGCCCACGCTGCCCTCGATGCTCCTGGAGGCCAAAGTAAAATGCACCCGTATGGTTAAGACTCTTCCGCGTTAACCCTTCCTCCATCTAGGTGTGTTTACTTCCACTTCTGGGAGTGACGAGGGCAGCACGGGGTGGATGAATCACAGTAAACCCATTCGTGTGGCTTCACAGGGTGCTTGGGCTTCTGGGAATTGAAGCCCAAGAACATATGGAGTGCCAAGGTTCACCATCACGGCTCTACTATGTACTGGGCCAAGATTCAGAAAGAAGGTTGGAGAAATATTTAAAAGCTGTACAATTATGTTTCAACAGGTCAGCAGCTCCATTGGCAAGACTTCATGGCTCTTCCATTTTAGAAAGGCACCATTTAGAGTACAGTAAAACGTTGCTGCAGGATGAGGTCTGTGTCTAATTTTATTTACTTACTTTGTGAAGAAAATGCTTCTCTTAGTACTCAGCATGTTTGGGCAAAATGCTAATTAACTTGTGAACCGGCCAGAGAGTGCACTAAGCGCTATGAGGCGGTATATAAGTGTGATTGCTTGGCTTAGCTTGGCTTCTATTAACAGCTGCAGTGGGTCAAGTGGTTAAGATGCTGACTAGAAGGCGGCAGGTCAGCAGTTCGATACTCGAGTACTGCATGACGGAATGAGCTCCCGCTTCTGTCCCAGCTCCTGCCAACCTAGCAGTTCGAAAGCAAGAAATTGCAAGTAGATAAATAGGCACCACTTCGGTGGGAAGGTAAACAGTGTTCCGTGCATTCTGGTATCTAGCCATGCCTGCCACATGTCCACAGAAATGTCTGCAGATACAGACAGCGCTGGCTTTTTGACTATAAACGGAGATGAGCACTGAACCCTAGAGTTGGATACAACTGGCTTTTAAGCAAGGGTGACCTTTACCTTTACAGTATAGTTGATAAGTGTAGCAATGCTACTCTTAACATTGAATGTTTTGACTAGGAACAATTTGAGGAAATACTTTTTAATTTAGATAATTTGGGGAAATACTAAAGTAGATGACCTTGAGGTAGATTTATTGTAACAACATAAGGGGGGGAAATTAAAGACTTATGTAGGCAGTACTGATTTTGCAAAAAAATCTTCATCTTGCAGAGTTTAAACATCTTCCAAAACCTAAATAAGCGCCAGTTTGAAACTGTTTTACATTTATTTGAAGTGGCGATCATAGCAACTGATTTGGCTTTGTATTTCAAGTAAGTGCTAAATTCTTTCTTGCTGAAATTTTAGCTTCTGTTACAAATTTAAATTGCATCTACCACCAGTTGCAGAATTATTTTATTTTTATATACCTAACTTCTCATTCCTTGAGACATTATTTTTTTAAAAAAACTTTCAATATGAAGTTAAAACACAAATACTTTTTAAAAGTCACAAATGTATTATTTTCTACAGGTAATCTGAATTGTAATTTTGTCTTGGCCATGTCACACAGGGAAAATATTACCCAAGTGCACTGGAAACTATAGTCTAAAATGAATGTCGTGCTAGTGGCTTATCACTAGTGCAACTGCACTTTCTTTCTCTTACCCTAACCCTTACTGCAGACTTCTGTATCATCTGAACAACTGCTGTGGAATTTCCCAAACATCTGAAGCACACATCAAAGGGGGCATTAGCAGTGTTGAGCTGCTACAGGTGCCCACAGGTGCCCAGGCACAGGTAGTGGAAATTCCCCCAGGCCACGCCCACTTGGCCGGCCACATCCACCTCCCTACCCCAGGCCATGGCATAGGTAGGCCAAGTGGGCATGACCCGCAGAGTTAGCCACGCCCACTGAGTTAGCCACGCCCACGGTGGGGGTAGTAAATTTTTTGCAGTGCCTCACTGGGCATTAGGTGTGGTTACAGAGGAAGGGTAGAGCCCTTTCCAGTTCTATTAATGGAAACATTCCCATCAGAAGAACATTACCAGAACATGGCTTGCATATATACAGTTATTTTTTTTAGGATGTCAAAATACTGCAGATGTAAATCAGTGGGAAACTTAAGCATAATCAAGTCACTAGGAAATTACTGCAGCTAGAACCACATTATGGTCAACTTTAACATTTACTATTTATCAGAGCTTTCTTAATGTTAAGCCTTAAAACTCAGTTTGAGAATCAAGTTTCTTATTATTCAGCTTCAGAATCCTTTTTGTAGAGCTCTCAGAAACTAGATGCCCAAGGAGGCTGTAAGAGAAACTGTGAATGCATTTTTATATGTTCAATACCTTTGCAGGAAAAGGACTATGTTTCAAAAGATTGTTGATGCAATTGAAAAAATGGAAAAAGAAGAGGATGCAATTAAATATATAACCATGGACCCAACAAAAAAGGAAGTAATCATGTAGGTTGATTTACTTTTATTTAACTATATTTATTCTTCCTCCAGTATAAAATTCCCTATCTGTCCTCTTTCTAAAATCTTTTTTAAATTAATTCTTATTCAAAGGGCTATGATGATGACTGGCTGTGACTTATCTGCTATTACTAAACCTTGGGAAGTACAAAGTAAGGTAGGAATCCTCAGAATCGGAACATTGTTCAGACAAAAGATCTAATGTTTTTCTTCAAAGAAAAAGCATTACTTTGATGTTAAAATGTATATTTGAAGTTGTTTACATAATTTATTTCCATAATTGGTTCCATCTCTTTAACTGTGTCCAAAGCTGCTGATAGCAACCAAAACCAACATATTAAAAATGCCCAAGAATGTTAAAAGTAATCATACTGACCCAGATCAGTGGTCCATGGGGAAGAAAGCAATAGGAACACCAAATGTTTTGGTCTACATTTCCCATACCCATATTCAACATGGCCATGTCTTACCGGACATTCCACTATGGTAATGGAGTAGACCGTACAGCCAGCGACTCAACACTGAGTGTTGGGCGGCTGTTATGTATGTTAACTTGACTCCCTAATGTAAATAATGTTATGTAAATAACTTGACTCCCTAATGGGGCTAATGGCTACTGCGGAGGAGTCCCTTTAGGTGGGGTGATGGTCCCTTCAGTGGAGGAAATGCGGAGAAGGAACTCTGATTCCCAACAGTCATGGTGGTGGAAGAAGTCATGCCAGATGGACTAGCAACTATAATTCAGTTATATAATATTACTGATAATAATATTCAAAACTGAAGTGTTGGATCAAGATTCTGTTGAACATCACCTAAGTGTAAGGCCCTGCTAGCATAGTAACATGGAACTGTATCTTGCACAAGCATTGTCCTTATATGAACAGGGATTACTATTTGCACTTGTACAAGGACATCTCAGATAGTCAAACCACTCACACTATGGCCACTGGATAAATCGTCTAGTATCCTGGCCTTGGTTTATAACTGTGCCATCCTTTGAAGAAGAAGGCGGCAATCTTGAAAATGTCACTGGATTACAGATATCTAGGTCCATGCAAGTGCGGCTCCGGACAATACGGGACCTGCACAAAAGGCTTCTGCGCAGAACTCTTCTACGCATGCGCAGAATGGACCTGCACAGGATTCTGCGCAGAACCCTTCTACACATGTGTAGAAGCCTTCTGCACATCCCCTTCTGCGCAGAACCATTCTGCGCATGCGTAGAAGGGTTCTGCGCAGAAGCGGATGCACAGTAACTACTTTCCCCTGCTGTCAAATTACGGGATGGCGGCGGCTCCAGGCTGGAAAGTAGAAAAAGCAGCATTGAATTATAGGAAATCCTGGCCAATACGGGATACTTGACAAGTATGGGTCCATGCCATGCTGAATGGGGTCAGATTTACAGTTTTGAACAAAGGGAGCCAAACTACATACCTGTTCTAGTTTACAGTTCCTGCACAATTCTGAACCTTCCTAATCATTCCAGGTTGCCCTCATGGTAGCAAATGAATTCTGGGAACAAGGTGACCTTGAACGAAATGTTTTACAGCAACAACCAATCGTAAGCATTTTATTACATCATACAGCATTGTTTACAGCTTTAAAAATAAGCAATTGATTGTGCTGTTAGAATTTCCACTGAATATTTTCCCAATACCTTTTCTAGCCTATGATGGACAGGAACAAAAGTGATGAACTGCCCAAGCTTCAAGTTGGCTTCATTGATTTTGTGTGTACCTTTGTCTACAAGGTAAGATGAAGGATCCAACATCTTATTATTCAGCATTTACTAAGAAGAGTGTTTAAAAATAATTAAGGAATTAAGGTTATGTGTGCATGACAAATTTAAGTCTATATGCTTATGAGTGTCTGAGAATGCTGAATCTGCTGCTAGATGTCTAAATGCCAATTCAATCCTTTAAAAAACAGCATTAGTTATCCTGAATTATATATACTGTACATCAACCGCATTCAGCATCAAAGGCAATACTCCCAATCCAATATTTGCCTCTTGAGTACAATGTGGGGGCATCAGTTGTTGTTGTGTTTGGTGTATGAAAACCAAGACACAGGACACAGCCTCGGGCTGGGTTAACTCAGGTTTATTGCATGGTGGTCAGAGGGAACATGAGGTAATGGCGGATCGATAGCTCTTTATATACAGTCGTAACACATTTGAACGTGGCTCCATGATAGCCCATTGGCTACTGTCTGCGTGACGTCATTGCTGGTCACGCCCTTCTTGTCCAGGTGTAGGTGGTGGCGGGAAAACTTCCCGCGCTGTTGCCTTTGATGAGTTTGGACCAAGAGAGCTTTGGACGCTCGCTGCTGCCAGCTGGTGGTCATTAGCTCGCGTCCTATTACAGGGTTTATGTGATACAGCTGAAGGTTACATTGTTGCCCATAGGCAAGGTTACATTGGTTCAGATACATTGTTATCCATGTGGAGGATCAAACCATTAGGACACAACATCCCTCCCCCCTAGGATGAGACGAAGTCTCGAAACCACACTCCCACACTCCCCCCCCCTAGGATGAGACGAAGTCTCTCAGCCAAGATGGCTTATTTCGAACACGCTGGGGTCTCGGTGCGGGCTGCCTTCCCCCTGGTTTGCTACCTTCTCTTTGTCCCCTGGGTTCCTGCCCTGTAATTGGAGAGGGAGACTCGTTAGTGACTTGCCGCGGCTCCGCGGCGTTGTTGGGAGGTGTGTGCTTTATTGGGGAAGAACCGGGGGCACTGGGGGCTAACGAAAAACCCCTCTTCTCGCTTGGACGGGTGGGGGAACACTCCCGAAAACCCCCCCGGCTCTCAAAATCAAAATCAGAATTAAATTCGGGGGCAGCGGTCGCGAACTCCTCTCCCCCTTCCCCAGCCTCTGATAGAGCTGGCGTATCAAAAGGGTATGAGTCGGGGCCGCTGCTTTCCCCCCTTGCTTGGGACCGTTGTCCGTTGCTGTCCCCCCCTTGGGCTAAACGGGTGGGGGAGAACCCTAACGCTGAGTCCTGTCGCTGAGCTCCACTGACCGGCCCCCCACTCACTCGGTGCCTAAGTTGGTCCGCGTGCCTCCTCCAGAGGAGACCCGTGCTAGTCTCGACCCGGTACGACACTGGCCCCGTCCGTTCCACAACCGTCCCTGGTACCCAGGCTGGACCTGCGCTGGCGTAGTTCCTGCAGTGAACAGGATCGCCGGCGGCGAAACCTTTCGAGACTGCCAGCCCTATGTTTTTTCCTTGGTCCTCGACTCTCGTCGGGTCTAGCCTGGACAGGATCGTGGTCAGTTTTCGCCGCATCAGCAGCTCTGCCGGCGAGTAACCTGACGCTAAGGGGGTCACCCTATACGCTAACAAAAACTGACATACTTGGTGATTTAGGTCCCCCGGGCCCATGCGCCGCAGCGCATCCTTTGTCGTTCGCACCAGCCGTTCCACTTGGCCATTCGTGGCGGGGTGAAACGGCGCGGATGTGACATGCCGAATGGCGTTTGCCTCCATGAATGCCTTGAATTCAGCGGAGGTGAAACAACTAGCGTTATCGCTGACTAAAGTGTTGGGTAAACCGAACGTGGAAAAGACTCTCCTTAGCTGGCTAATTGTAGTGGCGGAGGACGTACTCTTTACTGGGATAACCTCCAACCACTTGGAGAATGCATCCACCACCAGGAGAAACATTGTTCCTCGGAATGGGCCAGCGAAGTCTACGTGCACCCTGGACCATGGCCCCCTTGCTGTGTCCCATTCCCTATGCGGAAGACGGGCCGCCTCTGGTCGGGAGCCCTGGCATGCCTCACAAGTGCCGACCATGTGCTCAATGTCCGCGTCCAGCTGTGGCCACCAGAAGTAACTCCGGGCCAGCGCCTTGGACCGGACGATGCCGGGGTGGCTGACGTGCAGGAGTTCGAGTACCCTCGGTCGCAGGGACGTAGGAACCACCACCCGTTGGCCCCACAAAAGGCAGCCCCTCTCTAGGGACAACTCTATTTTTTTTCGAAAAAATGGGTCGAATTCCGTACCTGGGGATGACGCCGGCCACCCCTTCTGTACCCATGAGCTAACTTTCTCTAGGGTTCTGTCCTTACCTGTGGCCCTGGCAATGTCGGCTGGTACTATCGGGGGTGAGTCTAAGACCTCTATTAACAAAACCTGGTGATCTCTTTCTGCCCTTTCCTTTTGGACGCCCGACAAGGGCAAAGGAGACCTCGAGAGTGCGTCGGCATGGCTGATGTCCTTCCCGGGCCGGTATTCCAGCTCATGCTGGTATGCGTTGAGAAAAATAGCCCACCGCAGCATTCTTGGGGACAGGATCTGTGGTGTGGGCTTACTTGCAGTGAAAATTCCTAATAGGGGCTTGTGGTCAGTCACGATTTTGAACGGCCGACCATACAGAAAATCGTGAAATTTTTTGGTCCCCGCTACTATCGCTAGTGCCTCCCTGTCGGTCTGTGCGTAATTACGCTCTGCTTGGGACAGGGACCTTGAATAAAACGCTATCGGGGCTTCCCTTCCGTCGTCCAACACGTGGCAAAGCACCGCCCCCACCCCCACCGGGGATGCGTCACAGACTAAGACCACTGGCCGTTTGGGATCGAAATGCGTTAGGATTGCCTCGGATGTTAGGAGTTGCTTCAACTCTTTGAACGCCCTCTCTTGCTCATCACCCCACACCCATGTTTCCTCCTTTTTTAGCAACCGATGGAGTGGCTCGGCCACGGACGCCTTCCGTGGAAGGAAGGTATGGTAAAAATTGAGGAGCCCCAGAAATGACTGTAGCTCGGTTTTGGATGTGGGGCGAGGGGCATTCTTGATGGCGGCTACTTTGGATTTGGATGGCTTAATACCCTCTGGCGTGACTCGAAACCCTAGAAACTCAACCTCAGTTTCGAAGAAGACACATTTGTCTTTTCTCAGTCGTAGCCCCGCTTTCTCGAAGACAGTCAGAACTTTATCCAATCTCTTTGCCAGTTCGGCCTCACTCCCCCCTGTTATCAACACGTCATCAAAATAAGGCAACACCCCCTCCAGCCCCTTCAGGAGGCGTTCCACAAGCGACTGAAAAAGGCCGGGTGCCGAGTTCACGCCGAACTGTAAACGCGACACCTGGAACGCTCCTTTATGTGTGACTATCGTTTGTGCCGCGGCCGTGGCGGGAGTTACCGGGAGTTGCTGATAAGCTTGAGCCAAATCGAGTTTAGCGAAACACTTTCCCCCATTCAGCCTGGCCAGCAGGTGGCTGACCACCGGCACCGGGTATGCATTAGGGCGGATCGCCTTGTTAATTGTACACTTATAATCAGCGCAAATGCGCACCTCCCCGTTAGCCTTCAGAGCGGTTACAATTGGAGTTTCCCACTCCGCGGAATCAACAGGAATAAGAATCCCCTGGCCCACCAGTTTGTCCAGTTCCGCCTCTATTTTGTCCTTTAGTGCGAACGGCACCCTGCGCGGTTTGAGTCTTATCGGGCGGACCTCCGGGTCTAGGTCGAAGGCTACAGGGGGTCCCTTGAACTTTCCAAGTCCTTTTTTAAAAACGGCGGAATGCGCGTCGCACACCGCTTGTATTGGATCCACCCCCACGGTATGCACTCCCCCTATGAACAAACCTAAGGGCTGAAACCACTGCGTCCCTAGGAGGCTACAACTACCCCCCTTAAGGACAACTAGGGGCAGCTCCGCAGAATGTCTCTTAAAACTGACCCGAAATTTCCCGACCCCCAACACTGGAATGCTGTTCCCCTGTACATCTCGTAGCGTGGACCTCAACGTTTTAAGTTTGGGTCGCACGTGGGGGTCGATTTTTAAGAACTCTTTCTGGGAAATTATAGAGTAGGAGGACCCCGAGTCAATTTCCATCCTGATAGGGGCCCCTTGTACTAGTACCTCAACGAAGTAATGGGACTGTCCCGCGGACACGTTGAACACCGGAGCATCGTCCTCGCTGTCGTCCGAGATGCGGCCCACGCCGTCCTGCTTCCTCGTGGTCTGGGCGCCATCTTTGGACCTTGCTGGACGGTCCGGTCTGGTTGAGCGGTCTTGTGACTGCCTCCGGCCCTCCTTCCGTTTTCTGCACGCCTTGGCGATGTGCCCCCGGCGGCCGCAGGTGTAACACTCGGCTTTCCTGAATGGGCACCTTGCGCGCTCATGGGCCGCTCCGCAACCATCGCAGCGGCGCCCCCCTTTTCGGACCCTTTGGACCTCCTCGCCGTCGCTGCCTTCCGTAGACGACTTTGAGGCCCTTCGGGTTGCGTGCACCGACTGTCCGGACTTTCCGTGCACCGAATTCTCCGCTTTGCCGGCTCTAGGACGCCACTCACGCCACTGGTGCATTTCGTCCACTCCAGCATTCGTGGACTCCGCGGCTTCCGCGGCCTCTACAACCTCCGCCAGCGTGGGTGGTGGCTCCTTGTTCATCAAGCTGCGCTGCACCTCCTTGTCCTTCAGGCCACACAGCACTCCGTCCCTGAGGGCCGTCTCTAGGTCGTCCCATCTGCAGGGGCCGGCGGCTATCCTCATGGCTGTTACGAATGCCTCAACCGACTCGTCCGGCGCTTGGACTCGCCTCCAAAACGCGCTCCGAGCGGGAAACATTGCCCTCGAGGGACGGAAACGCTCACGCAGCAGCTTCATGATGTCGTCTGCTTTGAATTCGCTCACCTTCTTCGGTGCAATGATGCCCACCAGCGTTCGCTTGGTTTCTATCCCAAGCATTCTGGTGAGGATGGCCCTCTTCCTCTCCTCATCGTCTTCTTTGACTTTGAGTTCCACCAGCGCCGCCTGGAAGTCCATCTCAAAAAGCTCCCAGTCTTGCGGTTTGGTGATGTTGAACCCGCTCTGTGCCCTGGCTGCTCCTTGGGGATCCATTATCCCACCTTCGTCGCCAATTTGGTGTATGAAAACCAAGACACAGGACACAGCCTCGGGCTGGGTTAACTCAGGTTTATTGCATGGTGGTCAGAGGGAACATGAGGTAATGGCGGATCGATAGCTCTTTATATACAGTCGTAACACATTTGAACGTGGCTCCATGATAGCCCATTGGCTACTGTCTGCGTGACGTCATTGCTGGTCACGCCCTTCTTGTCCAGGTGTAGGTGGTGGCGGGAAAACTTCCCGCGCTGTTGCCTTTGATGAGTTTGGACCAAGAGAGCTTTGGACGCTCGCTGCTGCCAGCTGGTGGTCATTAGCTCGCGTCCTATTACAGGGTTTATGTGATACAGCTGAAGGTTACATTGTTGCCCATAGGCAAGGTTACATTGGTTCAGATACATTGTTATCCATGTGGAGGATCAAACCATTAGGACACAACATTGTGGATCTGTACTATCACTACAAAAGCATGATTTTCTTATACATGCAAGTTCATTTTATGGAGCTCTGGACTGCAGTGGCTCAAGTGGTTAAGATGCTGACTGGGAGGCAGAAGGTCACCAGTTCAAAACTCGAGTACTGCATGACGGAATGAGCGCCCGTCTCTGTCCCAGCTCCTGCCAACCTAGCAGTTTGAAAGCAAGAAATTGCAAGTAGATAAATAGGCACCACTTTGGTGGGAAGGTAAACAGTGTTCCGTGCATTCTGGTATCTAGGCATGCCTGCCACATGTCCACATAAATGTCTGCAAACGCAGACAGCGCTGGCTCTTTGGCTATAAACAGAGATGAGCATTGAACCCTAGAGTCGGATACGGCTGGCTTTCGAACAAGGGTGACCTTTACCTTTGCTATTTACTTAGGAATTCTCAAGGTTCCACAAAGAAATCACACCAATGCTTAATGGTCTTCAAAACAATCGGGTAGAATGGAAGTCACAAGCAGATTTATATGAAGAAAAGATGAAAGCTATTGAGGAAGAAAAGAAAAAGCAGGAGGAAGAGGCTGCCAAGAGAGGTTTGTTATATATTTTTGCAAAAAAATATTGGCATTTCTGGTAGATTCATTTGTTTGCCTATGTAATTTTGGCACTTTTTGCTAAGGTTGATATTCAAAGCAAAAGTTCTATTAAACTGTACTTAATGGTAAGTGAAAACAGAACATAGTGGCTTGAACTTCCCACCTACAGAAAATTGCCACAGGTATTCTTCTTATAAATCTGCACAACAGGAGACATAACACTACACAAAAGGGGTAATGGACAGAACTATATCTCTCCTTCCCTTTCCTTTGGATCACCAGACTTTTTTATGAAAGGGGGAACCTTTGTTACACAAGGAGGTTACTCTGTAGTTAGGGTTGCCATAATTATCTCCCGCTAAACCGGGACAGCCATTGCATTCTTCAAACTGTGCATGCGTTGGACGGGGCTGTCAGGGAGACCGTGGCTTTAAGACCCCGCAGAATTCCTGTCCAGGGCAGACAGGGAATACCAACCCTATGCAATTAACCCTTTGCGGTCACGTGAAGAAGGAATCCTTCATCCCAGTGCATGGTGGAGATTTGGTTTCTTAGATACTGTATGGGTATTTCTTGCTCCCTCCCGGCTTTCGAAGAAAAGGGCTGATGACTCCTTGTCCCCAAAACTTCAAGGTGAGCCAAGGGATTTTTGCAAAGAGTTTCTTCACTGCCTCCATGCCTTTCTTTCAATTATCTCGCTTGCAAGCGTCTCCCCTGCCTGGCGGGCTTATCAGGGTGCTGTTTTGCCTTCACCGCTTTCAAGCAGGATAATTGAAAGAAAGGCAGGGAGGCAGTGAATTAACTCTTTGTAAAAATCCCTTTGTGAGGGGTGATCTTGCTTCCTTTGTTCAAATTTAAAAATCCGAGACTTTTACATGTTTTTTCTTGAACCGGCCGGGACAGCTTCAGGCTGGGAAAATCCTGGAAAACCGGGACATATGGAAACCCTATCTTTAGTTGACAAAATATACTCAGAAACAACATTAAAAAAACCTTTAGAAAAATGATTGACAATGCAGCCCTATTCGTGTCTGCTTAAGAAGCATATCCCATTGGGTTCAATGGGCCTCACTTTTCAGGTAAGTATAAGACTGCAGTTCTAATGTAGTATATTTATCAGGATAGTGAAAAATAGAATTGGGGGAACAAAATCTCCTTAATCAAGAAAACCAATTTTGAAAGACATCAGCAAGATTTTTATTCATACAACGTACAAAGTACCAGCATAAAAAACCACAATTATAATTTGTTAAACTTCACTCAAATAGTCATTTTCGATCCCACCCCTAAAAACTAAATTAAAATAAGGCACAACTAAATTTACAGCCTTTGGAGCCTGAATATTTTTTCTAACAGGCAGCTTAGAAAATAATTATTAAATTTGTGGCATTTGGTGCAGGTTTCACTGAAATCTCTGTGTTATATTTTGTCTTGTTTATTTTTCATAGTACAAGTTTTGTTTTCTTCTTGTACTTTACACAAACCTTATGCCAAAATTAAGCATACCCTTTCCAAAAACAATTGAAAATTCTGCTAGAACTGTTCCACTCGCTGTAACTACATGCTCAGATTCATGGTTTGCTTTCTGGATTTGATTATTCTCCAGCTGCTAGTGAGTCTCCTATAAAAGCAAACAACCCAAACCAGCTATGGAGGGCCAAAGCAAACAGACTTTTCACTTATTAAATTTGGAACTGAAAACAGAAATTGGGCAGGAGCAAGGAATCAGTTTATCTGGTACGCCATTGCTCATAAAGAGATACATATGCATAACTGCATTCTAATGAATATCCCACCATTGCTTGAACAGGGTTCATACTCTTTATTGCATTCTAATGCACGTCCTTATTCAAGTTCTCATGTGACCAGTTAAGTAGTAGCACCATATTTAGACATCACTTGAATTATATCAAAGCCAATTATTATTCTAACAGCCCATCATAAAATGCTACTCAATTCTTCTTTTAAATTAGAAGTAAATGTTAATTTATTTGTTTGATTGATTGATTTATATACCACAATCTAGTGCAGGGGTTCCCAACCTAAGGCAAATGGGGCTGGATCCAGCCCATGGTGCCATTTCATTCGCCGCCCCCCAGGGCATTTGAGAAACAAAATGCTTCCCTTTGAAGCCGTTGGGACAAAATGAGTGCCCCCATCGTGCAGGCAGGGCAAAATGGCTGTCCGGCCCTCGAAGCTGACTGAGAGAGTGTGACCCGGCCCCCGGCTTGAAAAGGTAGGGAACCCCTGATCTAGTGCATACCCACTACTTTGGGCAGTTAATATAATAAACATTAAATCCACCTACCCTCCAGACCAATAATAAACAGACAACAAAGCAAAAGTAGTATAAATAAAAATTAATAAAAAAGCACGATGGTGAGAAATAAATTAAACAGAGACATAGGTCAACAAAAACTATGATGGGGCATTATGTTATTAAAAGCCTCTCTGTAGAGTTTGGCCTTAACTGGTTTCTGAAAAATCTAGAGTAAGGGGTCCCAACCTAAGGCTCATGGGCTGGATCTGGCTCCCAGAACCATTTCATGTGGCCTCCATCCCTCCAAGGTCATTTGAGAAACAAAATGGCCACCCTTTGAAGCTGATGGGACAAAATGGCCACCCCCATCATGCAGTCAAGGCAAAATGGCCATCTGACCCTTAAAGCTGACTGAGAGAGTGTGACCCGGCCCCTGGCTTGAAAAGGTTGGGAACCCCTGATCTAGAGGTATGGGGCCTGTTGCACCTCCAACAGTGGTGCATTCTATAGTGATAATGCCACTACCAAGAAGGACTGGTTCCTCAAAGATATTTTACAAGCCTCCTTTGGAGCAAGTACCTGTAAAACCAGAGCCTGGAAAGTTTGGGTGGCGCTCCTTGGGAAGAGACACTCCAACAGGTAACAAGGTCTCAACCCATTTAGGACTTTATATAGCATCACCAACACCTTGAGATTGGCACAGAAGCCTATGGGAAACCAATATCATTAATAAACTTTGTAACATCAAACATTTTTCTAATAGTGGTACCTCGCTTAAAGAGCATAATGCGTTCCATGGGATTGTTCTTTAAGCAAGTTTGCTCTTTAAGCGAAACACCATTGTAAATGACCGATTGTGACTTCTGGCGTGGGGGATTGCGAACCCCGATTTAGTTGTTAAGTGAGTTTTTGGTTGGTTTTAGTTGTTAAGCGAGGTGACCATTCAGAGAAAATTCTGCTCTTTAAGTGAGTTATTCTCTAAGTGAAGCGCTCTTTATGTGAGGTTTTACTGTATTAATTTTGAAAAGGACATTCTCTATTAATAAAACATCTTTTAAAACATGTGTGATGGGAAAAGACTGGCGTAGAGACTGGCAAGGCACGCCACAAAGTTTGCCAAGAGAACCCTATGGACCAAAACAAAAGGCAAAACAAGGGGATGCTCAGCACAGCAGATCTGAAAAGGGGGAGACTTGAAAGGGGGAGGAGAAATACAATGTTGCAGGGAACAATACTGCATAGGGACATGGAATATGAGGTCTATGAATCAAGGAAAACTGGAAGTGGTTAAAAATGAGATGGAAAGAATAAGCATTGACATACTAGGCATCAGTGAGTTAAAATGGACAGGGATGGGTGAATTCAGCTCTGGAAACCATCATATCTACTACTGTGGGCAAGAAAATCTCAGAAAAAACGGAGTAGCCATAATTGTCAACAAAAGAGTGAGGAAAGCAGTAATGGGATACAATATCAAAAATGATAGAATGATGTCAGTCAGAATCCAAGGTAAACCTTTCAATATCACTGTAATCCAAGTCTATGCACCAACCACTAGTGCAAATGAAGCCACAGTTAACCAGTTCTATGAGGACCTACAACACCTCATAGAACAGACACCAAGAAATGATGTCCACATTATCTTAGGAGATTGGAATGCCAAAGTAGGAAATCAAAAAGTAAATGGAATAACAGGCAAGTTTGGTCTTGGAAGACAGAATGAAGCAGGGCAAAGATTGATAGAGTTCTGCCAAGAGAATGCATTAGTCATAGCAAACACCCTCTTCCAGCAACACAAGAGGCGGCTTTACACATGGACATCACCAGATGGCCAGCATAGAAATCAGATTGATTACATACTCTGCAGTCAAAGATGGAAAACCTCCATTCAGTCAGCAAAAACAAGACTTGGAGCAGAGTGTGGCTCAGATCACAACCTACTGATCGCAAAATTCAGGCTTAGACTAAAGAAAATGGGGAAAACAATTAGACCAGACAGATGTGACCTACACAACATCCCTAAAGAATACACGGTGGAGGTCATGAACAGATTTAATGTCCTGCACCTGATAGACAGAGTACCAGAAGAATTATGGACAGAGACGCAGGACATCATGCAGGAGGCAGCAAGAGAAACCATACCAAAAGGAAAGAAAGGTAAGAAAGCAAAGTGGTTGTCTGATGAGGCCCTTAAAATAGCAGAGGAAAGAAGGAATGCAAAAGTCTAAGGGAAAAGGAAAAAATACAACCACCTGAATACAGAATTTCAAAGGAAAGCAAGGAGAGATAAGGAAAACTACCTGAACGAACAGTGCAAAGAAATGGAGGAAAACAACAAAAGAGGCAGGACTAGAGATCTTTTTAAAAAAATTGGGGAAATCAAGGGAACATTAAAAGCAAAAATGACCATGATAAGGGACAAAGATGGAAAGGAGTTAGCTGAAGCAGAGGAGATCAAAAAAAGATGGCAAGAGTACACAGAGGAACTCTACAAAAAGGACCTCAACTCTCCTGATAATAACAATAATGAGAAATTTGAACTTGAACCAGACATTCTGGAGAGTGAAGTCAGAAAGGCCCTAAAAAGCACTGCAAACAACAAAGCTAGTGGAAATGATGGTATCCCAGTTGAATTTTTCAAAGCCCTAAAAGATGATGGAATCAAACTACTGCATTCAATATGCCAGCAAATTTGGAAAACAAAACAGTGGCCACAGGATTTGAAAAGATCAGTGTACGTTCCAATCCCAAAAAAAGGCAATGCCAAAGAATGCTCAAATTACCGAACAATTGCACTCATCCCACATGCCAGCAAGGTGATGCTCAAGATAATACAGGATAGACTTCAACAACATGTGCAGAGAGAACTACCAGAGGTGCAGGCCGGTTTCAGAAGAGGCAGGGGGACTAGAGACCACATTGCCAACATACATTGGATCATGGAGAAAACAAAGGAATACCAGAAACAAGTCTACTTTTGTTTTATCAACTACATCAAGGCTTTTGACTGTGTGGACCACAACAAAATGTGGCAAGTAATTAAAGAGATGGGAATACCAGAACACCTCATATGCCTCATGAGAAATCTGTACACGAACCAAGAAGCAACAGTTAGGACAGAACACGGAATGACAAAGTGGTTTGGAATAGGAAAAGGAGTAAGACAAGGCTGCATTTTATCACCCTGCTTATTCAATTTATACACAGAGCATATAATGCGCAATGCAGGGATGGAGGAATCACAATATGGGATCAAAATTGCTGGGAGAAACATCAACAATTTGAGATATGCAGATGATACCACCCTAATGGCAGAAAGTGAGGAAGACCTAAAGAATCTCTTGATTGGATTGAAGGAGGAGAGTGCTAAAGCTGGCTTGAGACTCAATATCAAGAAAACCAAGATAATGGCAACAGGTCCGATCAGTCCCTGGAAAATAGATGGGGAAGAAGTAGAAGCAGTGACAGATTTTACTTTCCTGGGATCTAAGATCACTGCAGATGGCGACTGTAACCATGAAATAAAAAGACGATTGATTATGGGGAGACAAGCTATGAGAAACCTGGGGAATATAGTGAAAAGCAGAGACATCACCTTGAAAACAAAAATTCGCATAGTCAAAGCAATGGTATTCCCAGTGGTAACGTATGGTTGTGAGAGCTGGACCATTAGGAAGGCTGAGCGCCGAAGAATAGATGCCTTTGAGATGTGGTGTTGGAGGAGAGTCCTGAGAGTCCCTTGGAAAGCAAAGAGAACAAACAGGTCAATACTGGAGGAAATCAAACCTGACGGCTCGTTGGAGGGACAAATAGTGAAGATGAAGCTAAAGTACTTTGGACATCAAATGAGAAGGGAGGACCTACTTGAGAAGGCCTTGATGCTGGGAAAGGTGGAGGGCAAGAGAAGAAGGGGGCGTCCAAAGATGAGATGGATAGATGGTATTGTGGACACAATGGGCACAGAGCTTGGTGGGCTGAGGAGAATGGTGGAGGATAGAGGTGCCTGGAGGAAAATGGTCCATGGGGTTGCAAAGGGTCGGAGTCGACTGTGCGACTGAACAACAACAAAATAGATCAGTGGGCTTGGATTGGGAAGATGAAACTGAACCTTCATACCCCCAATACAGAGTTACTGCATTTTGAACCTATTGAAGCTTCCCTATCAACTTAAAAGGCAGCCCTGCATAGAGGAAATTGCAGTAATTGATCCTCAAGAAGATCACCAATGCATGAACGAATGTTGTTAGTGATTTCCTGTCCACAGAAAGGTGTAACTGGGTGATCTGTGTACGTTGGAAAAAGGCAAATTTTTTCCTGCTCTGGAAAATGCCATTGTCTTTTGAAAAATCTTAGGGTCTAAAGGGGAAAAAATCTTTTCAATATTACATGACTTTGATATTTTCATTTATGGTACTTTTCAATAACCTACTGTTTTCAATACAGTATTCAGATATGTCAACTCTAGCGTTTTTCAAAGAACAAAAAAAAAATGTTCCCTAAAATTTCCACTGGCAGCTCCAACCTAGATGATAATTTGCTTAAGCCTCCTTTAAAGTTATGTAAGCAAGTGGCTGCGTCAGTGTATCTTTTGGCATTGAATGACATAAATTCATTGTGTATTTTTTGAACAATTGCTTCCTATTGACAATGTGAATCTACTGTTGATCAGTTCATCCACTGGATGATCTAAGATTCTAATTTTCTTGAAGAAGGGAAAGTTCTTTATGGATTTGATTCCAATTGGCCATAAAAGCACTGGTAGTCTTTGCAATCTGTACCCACCTAATTTGCAGCATGGAATCTAGCACTGTATATCAATTTACATAAGCCCTGTGACTTTTTGGTCTTTCCCTTTCCTGTCTTCCCTCCTCAGATTTTTTCCTATTCTAAAAAACAAGAACTAGCCATTGTATTTTTAATAAACCATGTAATATCAAACATTTTTCTAATATTAATTCTGAAAGGGACATTCACTTTTAATAAAGCATCTTTTGAAATAGATCTGTAAAAGTTAATGGAAAATAGCAATTTGTTAAAAACTTTCAAAAAGTTATATAACTAGCAGAATATCAAAATATAAAATATCTATAAATATCTATACAATTTATGTTAGAATTGACTATGACATCACTACTGGAGCATTTCAGAGTTTCACTGTAATAAAAACGTACTAAAGTTATTATAGAGAAACAGTGTGATTAAAATTAAAAATCAAGACTAGGATCTTCAAATAAAGCAAATCAGCAAAGTAATAATTTTAGAATAAAATTAAATACTTGCATAAGTACATGTCTAGGTTATTGATATTAATATTGAAGCAAAGGGGAAATGTCAAACTATTAAGCAAACCCCATGAAGGTTGTCACTGGGACTCAGTATGGTATGACCCTCATCAAATATCATGTTATGCTTTTTAGACCACCTGCCTGTAATGCTGTTTTTTGTTTTTTTTTTACTGTGAGTTACTGAATTTCAAAATGAAAAAATACATTTGCTGAACCACTGTAGTGGAAAGTTCAGAGCAAAAATTGAACAGGATGATATGTTGCTAAAATAAAATTAATATTTTGAATATCATGCTGTTAATTATTTGGAACAATTCCAGAGGGTAGGCCACTGATCATGTGACATGTTTCAATGCAGGTGGAAAGGGTCGAAAATAACCTAGTAACATGGTGATCCACAGCTTTCAAATGTAAGTTTTAATTCTAATGTTGATATTTTAAAATTGAATGAGACAGAAAGCAATGATTTGCTCCACTACAAGGAGAAGAATTATGACAAATTTAAACCTGTGGAATCATTTGAAGGAAAACATGGCATGGAGAAAAATACCAGTCTTTTAAAGATTGGTTAAAGTTTTTTGTTTTTATTATCATCCATACTTAGAACAAAGGAAGGCCATAGTCTCCAGCTCAGTTAGTCTGGAAGATTTTACCAATCAATGGCTTTAATTGTTTATTCCAAAACTTAAACTTAAATTTATTCCAATTTATTTAATCGACTACAGTATGTGTGCAGTTGAGTATACCTGGTAACTGAAACTTTCCAGTAAGAGTGGTTCAGTTTGTGTTTGTCCTTGAGAATTTGTATATATTATGTATCATACCATGATTTGATTACTCATTAAAAATGTTTTGAGTTTTCAAAAGGTCAAACACATGCGCTTTTTAATGCTATTCAGTAAATATATGTGAAACACCTGAAGAATGCCAATGAAATAAATGTATACCTATTCTTACTCTTATTTTCTGCCTTTTATTAGCTGAAGGAAATGGTGGTGGAGAAGGCGGCAAATCAAAAACATGTACAATTTTATAATTGACTTCAATGGCATTAAACAGTCAAGGACTACATTTCTATCACAGTGGAAGAAATATACGAAGATCTTCAGTGAGTCCAAGGATTTCTGTAAAACATAAAGTAACACAGACCGTTCCATCCTTACACTGCTGAAATTTCTAATGGAATTAAATGTGACAGCCTCCAGTGGAAACTGACAAATGAGGAAGAACGGATGGAATGCAACCTGAGAATAATTCGTCAAAGTGGATCATGGATTCATTTCTTGGGTCTTGGCTGCTGTCATTCTCAATTTATACATGGTATTTTTTAATTTAATGATTAAAGGTACAATCTGTCAGGAAACCAGGATTTTTACACTACTTTCAGCCCCTTTCATATGATAAACTACGTATATGTTGCACAACTTGTAACCTCAAAATTACTAACGGCATAGCAATACGTTTTACATTATGTTTAGATGGAATGGTTTATATATTCTCCCCGTGTACTGTAACCAATAAAAGTGTAGCACATGTCACTTTAGAAGCTATAATTTTAGTGTAAGATTTGTGCCTACAAATGGGCCTCTTGAGCACGCACATACAGATGTTATAAGAGAGAGAACATAGTGAAAAATACACAGAAAGTTTAAAACAATCGCTTTTTTTCTTTGAGGCAACAATCAGACTAAAATAAGAAGTACCGTGAAGAAACAACATACTAAGACACACCATGTAACATGAATTATTTTCATCCCCAGATTGTAGTGCAACCTAAGGGACTACATAGTATCAGTGGTGGGCTCCAAAAAATTTTTTACTACCACACTATGGGTGTGGTATGGTGGGGATGGCCAGAGGGAAAGCCCTGCGTTGCACCCGAATTAGGACTACTTTATTTCAAAACTTGGACGGGCGGGGCCAGACAGAATTTCTGCTACCGGTTCTGGTGAATTGGTGCAAACCTGCTGATGCCCACCACTGCATAGTACTCTTCCAAAGCACTGTGTGGTTGCTGAGGGTCATTTCCATGGCTCTGAGAAGGGAAAGAGCCACTCACAAACTAAAGAGAAGTGATCGGGATGGAGCATGACCACCCAGTGTCATTAGCAGCCATTTTGTATTGAAATGACTAATACACTGAAAGTGTGCATCCTACAATAAGCTTTTGATACGTCCTTACCTCCACAAGATGACACAGGACTAGCTCCCGGCACAAGACATTATTGGGGATATTGACCCCCCAGCTCAAAAAAACCCAAAAACAAACGGCATTAGTAATTCATTAAATTTACACTCCATGGTTCCATGGCTAAATTACTCTCTGCATTTGCACTTTATCCTCATAACAACCCTGTAAATTAGATCAGACTGAGACTGGCTTAGTCAATTTCATGACCAAGAGGGTGGGGATTTCAACCCAGGTATCCTGAGTTCTAGTCAGGCACTCTAACAGTACAGCAGCTCCCCTGGTGGCTTAGTGGTTTAGGTGCTGAGCTGGAGACTGGAAGGATGGGGTTCAATACCCGAGAGCTGCACTAAGGGACATGAAAGGAGCCTCATTGAGGCATCCCCTAAAATCCTACCCAGTGTAATCTCTGACACGAAAACACACACCCTATACTGTGCTCATCCTAGTATATCACCAAGGAACCAAAATACCCCCCCCCCCCCAATTAAGCTTTGCACCACTGCAAATGAAATACCTATACTGTCAGGAAAGGGAGCACTGAAGAAATAATTGGGGGTCTGTTTTAAACCAGCCCTAATAATACATTGATAACTCCCGGATAATGTCTTCTATGAGTCTGCACAAAGCTCTATCCCCCGTGCCAATAATAACTACTATTATTTTAAAAATAACATTCTTGCCGGTTGTTGCTTTCACTGCAAAAAGAAAAACCCCTTGGATATTATTATTGTTATAAGGGCTACAGTAACAAAAAGAAATTGTTTGTATATATTTGTGCATGCATGTGTGTGTGTGTGTGTGTTGCGTTTTCCCCATAATAAGCTTTGGTCAGCCCAATCCTACACCCACACCTTCAGGAAAGCACTCTCTATGAGATACAATAGGATTCAGTTCAACCCAATGCCTCTTTTAGGTGCAAGATGTTTTCAAGCCTCTCGAGTAGCCATAATCTTATTATGGGATGCACACTCTCAGTTCTTTATACCCATGTTGACTATTGGAGCACAAGGCTTGACTATAGCTAACTGTGCCCTATGCTGTTGCTTTGCTCTCCTGCTCAAAGCCATCACATTTCTCTTCTTGTGAGGTAACCAAACAATATTAAGAAAATCTGAGTAAGACTTTTGTCTTGTGCCTAAAGTGTTGGGATTGATACAATTGAATGCCAGGTGATTGTGAGATCAATGTTTAATAATAGCATTAACATAACAAAGGAAATGTACAAGTTTAGCTTTCAGAAATCACTGTTGATTAAAAACAGACATAAATGACTCTATTTAATGTTTGAATGTTTAGAAGTTTGAAAGTGCTTTTTTAAAGGAGATCCTTTTGAGTTAATAGAGACAAAGATGGGATCAAACAATGTCAAATAATTTTCGACCATTTCAAGAGACACCAGATTATGAAAAAGCTGTTTTATGGCGAACCAGACTCTTCAAGGGTTCCTGTGCTATTTCTTAAGCTCGTCTGATTGTTCTCTCAAAAATAATTTCTTATCTGTTATTTTCAAGTTCAACTTGATATTTTGCTGGTTTATTGATCAGTGGGCACAACAGTTTTTGAGTGCAAACACAAGAGCTCTCTTACCGTCAAAACTTGCAATATATTTTCTTCGAAAGATAAGGTGGATTTGTTGTCACCACCGAAATGAACAGAGAACTACCGGCACACAAATTGTGTTCTGCCACTCACATTTCTTTGGAACAGTAACCAGTTGTATTATCAGGAGAACAGGACCACAGGAGTGGAGCAAACATTGCAATTCATCCCGAGACCATTATTTTCTAGGGAGGACAGATATTAGCTTGGAATACTTGCAGAATAAATTCTTCGCACATGGCTCAGCATTTCTCACACATTATTTGTGTAGCACTGAAGGAGTGATACTGCAACACCTCCCCTGTCACAAAGATAATATGAGAAACCAATCTATTTATGAGGCAAACCATACCCACTGGTTGTCTTTACGTTACCAAAGCTAATTTGTAATTGAAAAGTTGCCTTGAAAAAGAGCCATCCCTGCCACCAAATACCCTCCACCGCCAATACACACTAGTTCTTACTTTTTAGTCTTCCCTGACAGCAACTGTTTTTCCTTCAAAGAGAAGTTCCAAAAGTCACGTGAATTAAGGTAGTAACTACTAATAAGCTACACAGAGGTTTTATATCTATGGACTGGGGAACTGTGGCCTTTCTTTGGAACTTAGCTCCTTTGATTTCAATAGACATTATTTGCAATAAGTATGGTCCTAATCTGAAATCCACTTCTCGTGACATCCAAACAAGCATTCCTTCAATGAGAGGAAAAGATGTTCTCCTAGGATTCGGGCCGATATATTTTTATGTTATGCGGAATTTCCACAGTCTGCTTAAGACCCTAAGACTATGGAAAGGCATTTCGTCAATACAGACATTCATCTCCTATGTATTAGAGCTCTGGAAACAAAAGACGATTGCGGTAACTCTTCAAATTGTGCTGTGACTTTGATATTCAACCATTTCAGTAGCAAATGCTTCATAAACACAGCAGTCTTCAGATTTGAACCCAAGTGAATGTGATGGGGCTTATTTTGGAGTTGGCACTTATAGGCTTCCCCCGATATATTTCCTCAGAGCAGCAGAGACCTTTAACAGTAGAGATAACAGAACTGTAGTATTCCTGCTCCAGTGCACTTCTACCAGTGCTATACTAATGTATTTTTAAGGTGTACAAAATACTGATATGCAGGAGTATCCTAATTATGTAGGTCAGTCTCATGTTGCCTGAATATGAAATGGAGGAGCAATTTCCATATACTTTGACAGGGCTCCTGTTGAGTGCCAGGCTGCATGACCAACCTTACAACCAGTTCATGAATGGGCCACTAATGGGGAGCCTGCCAAAGCAGGAGAGCAGCATTTTTAGGTGTCTGACCCTCTATTCCAGTGATGGTGATCCTTGACACTCCAGCTGTTCTTGAACTTCAATTTCCAGAAGCCCTGTTCAGCATTAGTGCTGACTTGGGCTTCTGGGAATTGAAGTCCAAGAACATCTGGAGTGTCAAGGTTCACCATCACGGCGAGTCTATTCCCATACCATACTGGCAACAGTGTTCTATTAACTCTCTGCTTTGTTCTATGTGATTCCTGGGCCAAATATTTTATGCAGATTTTTAAAATGCCATAAAAATATTTAAATATATATTTTCTGGACTAAATGTAGGTACAAGAAGGAAATAATGAGTTTACTGTTAATAATATATACTCTATTTTTCAAAAAAATTATTGTATTGAAGATGTACTGTACAATTTTTATAACTGTTTTGTGGAGACATAAATTAACAATAGACACGTTACAGTGTTTGGAACAGCAGAAATAGCAATGGACTCTTCTAAAACCCCACGAGACAAGTTACACAAATGTAAGTTGATGGCTGCTTATTGGATTTAAGTCCCAGTGAAGCTTGCAAGATAACAAAGAATTAACCTTTAAATCCACCATCTTATGTAAAGCAGTCTTCACACGCAGAAGTCTATGTTTTGTTGCTATTCAAAGACACAATATTTATCTTCATACTGCCATTCCTGCTGTATACAGTAACTGTCAAAAATGTAATTATTTTAAATATTTTTAAATGTATATAGAAATGTACTGATGCCCATCCAAGATGTACACCATGTATTAATACAATGAATATATTATGAGTATGTCCAATTAAGACTATTTTTTAAACTTCCAAGTCTTTTATTACATAACATGATGAACCATTTTTTATACTGCAGGCATACTTTTGTTTTGTTCCGTCTGGATCACATGTCAATTTCATTCAAAAAAATGTTTTCTTTCAAAGAAATATTAATAATGAAAGCTTTCCATCTGACTTTGCCCTGTTCTGGGGCCAAACAAAATCATTGTTCTTTTGGCCAAACTATTTATTAAGAAAAGCATATAGTCAGATATTTTTTATTATTATGCTGTAGTTTGAACAGGAAAAGAGACTGAAATGCTATGTGTTCAAGACTGGGGACTGCAGAGGAATCAGAATCCATAGATAATGTTTAAACTGCATGTATGTTTATCTAAGACAAGCCTTTTCCCTTGTTTATTAAAACAAAATATAACTTACTATTATATTAATGCATCACTTAATTATCAGAATGACAAACAAATATCAGGATTTACAGTCAGAATAAAGAAAGAAAACTTGAAAACCTGATTTTGTAAAGGAAACACATAATTGGGTGTAAAATAGTTAATTTAAACATAATTATCAACCAGTCCTTTGCATCTATCCTTAAGATTTAGCTATACAGATCATCACAAAGATTTAATGTCCAATAATCAGTGATCTTCCCTGAAATGACCAACATGAGTGACTGACTGCCAACAAGAACTAGAACTAAAACAGGAATATCGGGATATTTATGCTAAAACCCAAGATATGCACAAATTAAAAAAAAAAAACCAATTGAAACATGGAAGAAAATGAAAAAGAATGAATCTCTGTAGCCAGATTAATGAGATTGGGTCATAAACAAAGGGCTCCAGAAATCATGGAATGTCGAATGAAGAACAATGGCGAAGAACAATAGAGAAAAGAAACATGAATTGGTCTGTTTACAGTAAATTCCTTTTGGCTTATAGTGATGGCTAAACTTGGCACTCCAGCTGTTCTTGAACTTCAATTCCCATAAGCCCCGATCAGCTGGTGTGCTGACTTGGGCTTCTGTTAATTGAAGTCCAAGAACACCTGGAGTGCCAAGGTTCACCATGACTGCAACTACAGCAGGGCAAAGCTAGGTAGCTTACTGGATGACACCAGTGGGGGGCTCCAAAAATTTTTACTACCACACTGTGGGCGTGGTATAGTGGGTGTGGCCAGGGAGAAAGCCCTGTGTTGTACCCGAATTAGGACTACTTTATTTCAAAACTTGGATGGGCTGTGCCAGCCAGAATTTCTGCTACCAGTTCTGGTGAACTGGTGCAAACCTGCTGATGCCCACCACTGGATGACACCCAGAAGAAAACACTCTTTTTAAGGGTAAGAATACACTGCAGTGTATTAGTGCAGATCCCACTGATATTATGTATTTTTAAAGCATAATTGATACAAAAAAACTTGAAATTTCAGCATATTCAATTGCCAGCACATAACAATAGAACTATCAAGGGGTCCACTATCTCAAGATAATTCATTTCAAATATTCCATTTTTAAAATGCCCTTTCAGCCACTAAATACAGCATTACTTCACTGAGGCTACTATCCTACATATTTCTGTCATGGGTAGGTAATGTTGTATATGCCAGATGTTCTGGATTATAATGTCTCTCCCAAAGATTGGCTGCCTGCATCACCCACTGTTCTCAGACTGTGTAACTGCTGATGCCAATACTAAGAATGGCTAAGATGTTTTCAACAAGGAATCGAGTCTTCACAGTGGCAGGACCATCGCTGTGGAACAATTTGCTTGTGGAACAGCATTATGCCCTGTCTCTGAAGATATTTTAAGAACATTTGAAAACTACCCTGTACCAGGCTTTTAAAGAACTGCTCCCTGCGGCTAATTAAGGCTGCTCATCTCAGTATGATGTGGTTTAAGTATTAGTTAAATTTTATTTTCACAAATCTACTATGTTATCGAGACTGGTTATGTCTTTTTATTAGGCTGCCAAGAGGTGGGGTTTGTGTTACTTTATTATTTTATTGTATGTATGTGTTTTATTTTGTAAACCATCCAGAGTGGTTAGAATACTCAGAAATAGATTAAATAAATAAAATAAAAATGTCAAGTGACAGAAGAGCTTTGATCATACAAGTTCTCTCTATCTAACTTTCAAGGATCTTCTTCCCCATAACCTCCACTTATTCAACGCACTGCAAGGCTGGAACGCTCTTAATTGTTTTTTTAAATCCGGTTGCGTATTTTCTACATCTCGATACATTGTTTTGCAAACAAAATATATTCAAGCCATATTACTGCAAAAAATAATGGCTTTTTGTCAAAAGGTAAGGAAGAATAGTGAAGAAAAGATAGGATGATTATTTGTAGTACTATATTATTAAAATTAACAGTAAGTTGTATGACATGAAAGCTTCTTGTTTATTCAGTGACATTCACATTTAATGAAGAAATGAATTCCAGCACTACACACCACATTTCAAAGAAACAAGTCTTGAAAGTACTCATCAAATTCTTCATCCCTGTAAAACAAAAGCAAATCATATTAAGAATCATGCAAAGAACATGCTGTCACTTTTATTTACAGTGGTCAAGAACATTTTGTAACATATATTCTACACCCTATAGGGAGGTGCTGACTGTGGGGTACCACAGAAAGAGCCTCCTTGAAGACTGTGGTATTTTTGAGCCACTATTGGGTTTACCCTTGTAACAGCAACCTTGTGTTGCCGGCAAAAGAAACTGCAGAATGAACTCACCAAAAGGTGGCTTCATTTTGACAGTTTCATGTCTGGCCTAGACATGGAAGAAGAAGAAGAAGCAAACAATGTGTTTCATTTAGGTTTATTACAGCATCTAGGTATGACTAGAAATCATTATGAGAGTGCCATTAAAGAAATTATGTCTATATCCCAAAAAAAGAAATAAAAGTACAGTGCTAGTTGTTAAATTAAATAATGTGTGGAATGAGTACAAAAAAAGAGATGAAAATAAACAGTGAAAACCCATAGGAAGAATGGGATACAAGGATCTAAAGGATAATATGTGTATTTATTTTATAATTTTTATTTACTTGATGTATTTGTTTATTGCTTTCCTGAACACCATAACCCACCACCACAAGGAATGCATTTTGCTACCAAATGACATGTGTACACATACCTACGTACCAGAGCTTGAAATAAAGAAATCTTTTTAAAATAAATTAGGCCATTCTTTTAATTTTCGCTCTAATTTTGACAAAATGGAAAAATATGAGCTAAATTCAGAATAGGGGCACAAGTCAGATAGGTTAAACATAAAAAAAATTTTTTTTAATGAATTAGACATAGAAAGTGTCTGGACAGGTGTGAAATTTTTGAAGGCTGGTGGAATCATCAATAATTTAAGATATGCAGATGACATGATCTTACCGGCAGAAAACAGTAATGGCTTGAGACAACTTTTAATGAAAGTAAAAGAAGAAAGCTCCAAACCAGGGCTGCAGTTGAACATTAAGATGACAAAAGTCATGTCTATAGAAGACCTATAAAACTTTAAGCATGAAAATGAAGAATTCGATCATCAATCCAAATGAGGACTGCAGCCAAGAAATCAGAAGAAGAATGCAACTCAGAAGGGCAGCAGTGAATGAATTCCATAAGAAGACAAGACTCTATGGGAAAGACAATAATGCTGGCAAAGGTGGAAGGAAGGAAGACCAAAAACAAGATGAACTGAAACTATAACTTGCTAGAGTTGAGCAGAGCTGTCCAAGACAGGACATTTGGAGATCTCTCATTCATAGGGTTGCTTTAAGTCAGAAATAACTTGATGGCATGTAGCAACAACAAACAAGATCTCTCTGAGTTCCTTGTAAACAGCCCGGCCCACTCAGAGGGCTGAAAAGGGAGCTGACACTGCTGCAGCCACCAATGCTCCCTGCCTCGCCCTGGGACCCATACCATCAGTCATGGGGAGTGGAGGCAGGTGGGAGCCGCCGCCGCCCTCCAAGCCCGGCCCGCTCGGAAGGCTGAAAAGGAACTGACTCCGCAGCTGCCGCCAATGCTCCCTGCCTTGCCCCAGGACCCACGCCATCGGTCCCGGGGAGTGGAGGCAGGTCGGAGCCGCCGCAGACCATCTTTGCTGGCACTTGGGACTCCCCCTCCCCCATGCCGTTGTTTAGGACTTGGACCTTGGTTGCAGGGGTCTATTGCTTCCTTCACTCTCCATCTTCATTTTTTTGGGGTGATTGGGGTGAGTGCTGGGTGTCACGTATTTTTTGTGTCAGTGGGGCAATTATTGTATATTATTGTTTTTGTATTGTATTTTATATTGTGCATTTGTATTTTTGATCTATGAATATAACTACATTGCATCTGTTACTTTTGTGAGGTACTCTTGTTTTTTGGATTATATTTTGAATTTTGAATTGTATTATTGTTATACCTTATTGTGATTCTGATATTTTTGTAAAGTATATTGTATAACTTATGTATTATTGTTTATTGTATATCAGATTTGTATATTGTATTTATTTTTATTGGAAGCCGCCTTGAGTCGCACTTGTGCGAGTAAGGTGGGGTACAAACTTAATAAATAATAATATAATAATTATAATAATAACAACACAATCTTTCCCTTGTGGAAAGGAACATCTGCTATGGAAGAACGAGATTTCTTCTGGTCCCTCACAGTTCACACATGAACTGAGAATGCTGAAGAAGGGGTTAAAAAGCATTAGGATCCTAACTTGACAATGTTTTCTATAAAAAAAACCACCTCATTTTTGGTCACTCTATATTGCTGCATGGGTATTTAGCTAAATGAATTGCCCACCATTATTTGTTTTTAAAACAAACACCATAGCTTTATATACGGCAAGAGAAAATATATCAACATGCTGAATTTTGCTCCTGTGAGGTATAAAAAACAAATACTAAATGTCAAGAGTGGCAATCATGACTACGTCTATATTGCTGAAGATACCTCTTACAAGGTAAGGGCCTATAAAAGCAATACAACATATTTCACAATAAATACATTTAGACTCAAAGAATCAGTCACTTTTTTATTACTATCATCAAGCCCTATTTAGTCAAAGGCTAAATGATTAGTTATCTAACTTTCCCTATAGCTACAATGATTGGTCATTCTACTTGTACAAATAATAACACCTTAAATGAAAACACATACTAAAGTTAGTAAAAGGCTTCTTCTCAGTGCTGCATATCTTATTTGGATTTCTAGTCTGTTCTTATCTTCTGAGGGATTAACCCAAACCTGGGGAAAAATGATACATCTGATCCCCAGTATCAGAGGTAGAGATGTAAAATTTCCAGAAATTTTGAAGCTCGGGGGAAAAAACACGGGGGTTTTCGGGGGGGGACGGAAATTTTCGGGAAAATTGAAAATAATTTGATACTATACATATTTTTTTTAGAAATAATTTATAAAATATTTGAACCTGGCCTTATCTTAAAATATTTTATTCATCATGTTAAAATAAAACATTCCATAACATTTTTATTTTTTCATTTTTTCCTTCTTCTTTTTTTTGGAAAAACAAGAAAGGCTTCAGGAAAAAACAGAGAAAAACTGTTTTTCCCCCGAATTTTTTCTTTCCCCCCCCGGGCCTTCACATCTCTAATCTAATGCCTCTGTACACCTGTTTCTCTCATCCAGCATGACTAGTGTTATGAATGTTACCAATCCTAAAGATTTGGAAAAAGGATGTCTGTATTTACTGTATATACATCTACAGAATCATCATCATTCTGAAGCAGAAAAGCTATCGGATGTATTACTTACTGTGTTTTTTCTTCTGTGTCTTGTGGAGGGCCTTTCCAGTAATGAGCATCTGAAGGACCCTCTTGCTGATCACTATGGTCTGAATCTGTAAAACAATGCAGTAGCTAAAGATTATTTTATTTCTTTTTAAAATTACCACACTTTAAACCAGGGGTTCACATTGTTTTCCTGCCAGGGGCCAGTTCTCGTCACCGCACTCAGCTGTGGGGGCCATAGGTGTGGCTGTGCCTACTACTTATGTTTTCACCGTCATTGTCAGTGGCAGGAACCACGCCATTTTAGTGGGTTCTTGGACAGACTCCGCCACTTCCCAGAGAAGCAGGAAGCTTTTTGGAGCATGTTTGCTCCGGTTTGGGATTTTTCCAATGTTTTTCTGCTGTGCTTCATCAGCTAGAGCGTGACTGTGGGCAGCTTCCTGATTCTGCGCTGAGATCCCGGGTGCTGACATAAACTCCACCCGGCATCGGAAATTGCCAACTGTCATGCTCTAGCTGCCAAAGCGCGGCTTTACATTTATAATCTGATGGGGTCTGAACTTTCTGCGACAAACCAGGAAAGGGACCTGGTGGACAGCTCAATGAAGGTGTCAACCCAGTGTGCCTCAGCAGTGAAAAAAGCAAACTCAATGCTAGGGATCATTAGAAAGGGTATGGAAAATAAGTCAGCAAGTGTCATTTTGCCTCTTTATAAATCTATGGTGAGGCCCCATCTGGAATACTGTGTACAGTTCTGGTCACCATTCCTCCAGAAGGATATTATAGAGCTGGAAAAAGTGCAGAGGAGGGCAACCAGAATGATTAGGGGACTGGAACACCTTCCTTACCATCTGAGGCTGCAACAGTTGGGCCTCTTCACTCTTGAACGACGGTGTCTAAGAGGTGACCTGATTGAAGTTTATAAAATCATGCACTGTGTGGACAAAGTAGATAAGGAAAAACTGTTTTCCCTATCACACAACACTAGAACTAGGGGGCACTCCATGAAACCTTTGGGTACTAGTTCTCAAACAAATAAGAGAAAGTACTTTTTCACCCAGAGGATCACTGGTCTATGGAACATCCTGCCAGAAGAAGTGGCAATAGCTGTCAGTCTTGACAGCTTTAAGTTCATGGAGGACAAGGGTATCAATGGCTATAATTATGGATACCTAAGGACAACCTCCGGGTTGGAGAGATAGGCAGGATATCTCTCAATGCCATTTCCAGGGAATCCTAAACAGGCGAAGGCATCTGCTTGGGAATACCCTGAAGCAAATGGTGAGCAACTATGTGAGACAGAATGCTGGACTGGATGGGCTGTGGCCTGTTCCAACAAGGCTATTCTTATGTTCTTATGTATGAGGAGCATCAGAAAAATCCCAAACCAGAGTGTGCATGCTCTGAGTAGCCTCCCGCCACCCTGGGAAGCGGTGGAGCCTGTCTAAGAACCTGGGAAAATGTCATGATTGGTGTGGCGGTAAGTGACGTATCGCGACTTTCGGTGGTGGTGGGTGGGTGTATAGGTGCCCAGATGGCCACTGCGGGCTGGATTAATTATATGCATGGGCCAGATTAGGCCCATGGGCTATAGGTTGGCCACCCCTGCTTTAAACTATGCCAGATGAATACTAATTAGTAACTTATAATGTAAGGTCTAAAAGAATCCAGGTAGTAAGATCCATAAAATGGTACAGCTGATGCTCTGTCTCTATCCAATAGAGTTAGGAATATAATAGGATAGATAGATTCTACCTATATTCAGGCAATATATAGTTTATTACTATGTTTTAGGAAAGAGCAGTAAATAATTTTTTCTTTTTCCTGACCATTTCCTTATTAGAAGTGCTGTGTCTTTCTTCCTGTGCAAATTAGTTATGGTGTAAGATTTTGTAGAGTCTACTTTATCATATATATGAAGTGGGAATCATCATTGAACAGAAAAACATTCCAAAACAAATGTATCAAAATTAATACATCTGGGACTTTTCTCTCTTATATATTAAATGTTATTTACCTTGATCAGTATTGTCAGATTCTTCTGATGATGCCTGATCTGAAAAAGGCATTTTTTACAAATTAATCACGTCTACATCCACTTTTGCATGCATGATATCAATTACTACTAAATATCCACATTTTATGAGGTTGGAGAACCTGGAGGCTGAATATATCACTCATACTTCACATTTGACACCTTTCTGAAAGACCTAACTCGTCTGCTGTCAAATATGCCCTCATCAGAAAATCATTTTATTTAACTAGCAAACTATAAAGAATTGCTTTTGGATAATATCCTCTGTATTTTTGATTCATGAGTTGAGATTACTACAGTTCATAAGAAATTTTGCTAATGTTCAAAATATGCCCAGCACCACACAGCAGATTTGGATATAGAGTTGAATTCAAAGTGATCTTATCCAAAGTGAATTATACATTTCAGTAGACCCACTGAAATGCATAAAAGTTCTGTAATTGAATGACTGAGTCAATCTTACTGATTTCTGTATAAGTCTGCTTTCAGAATGACTAACTTTTGATTTAATCCATGTTGCAGGAACTCCAGGCAACAAACAATTCACATTTATCACTGCATACAGATAACCAGGAGTAACCCCTAACCCTGCCATGTGCTTAAACCAGTTTGCAAAAATCAAAACTTTGAAAAATTACAACAATTTAGGACCGACTCCTTTCTTTTGTTGGTACCACCCATATTGTATCTATCTTTGTGAAACTAGAGAGAAAATTGTCAGATTCTTGCCTTGGCAAAAAATAATTCCAAAAATTATATTGCTTATATTATTTACACAAACATGGTTAATGTTATTTTTTTAAAATAATCTTTTAAACTTAAACCAAAAGTATACACCATAACCCAGAGGCTGCATGCATCTCTCAAACTCCAGTCCTACTGCTGCCAAATATGCAGCGGTGTATATATATCCTATATATCCTGATATTTCCAAACTAGAAATGAGGAATAATCACTTTGTATCAGGATTACTGAGATGGAGAGAAGGTTCTTCCTGCCAATGAGGGCGAAATATGGTTAGGACACTTATTTGTATGGGCATAAAGATGAGCACACATGGCTCTGAACTTCTGAAGCAGTGTCATATATGGCCTTCCTAGCTAAAAAAATTCTACACCGTTTAGTTCTTGGGGATCTTTTACCTTCTTGATTCTTCTTTTTCTTAGATTTAGATCTGTGGACTGAAGAAAATCGTGACCTCTTACACTTCAACATTTTGGAGCTTTGTTCTGTGTTATTTCCTGTTGGCTTAACTTCCTTCCTCCTTTATAAACAGAAATAAATGTTAAAAGTCTTACTTATTCGTCCATTTTCTACAATACATAAAGAGTTGTGTGCCATCTTGTTGCCTCCAATGTATGACAAGCCTATGAATGAATAACCTCCAGAATGTCCTATCATTAACATACCTTGCAAGCTCAAGCCTCTTGCCATCTTTACAGTCAACCCATCTCACATTTAGCCTTCCTCTTTTCCTGCTGCCAATCTTATTGTCTTTTTCAACAAGTATTGTCTTCACATAATTTTCCAGAAGCAACACAGCCCCATTTTTTTTCTCCATTTTTGCCTCTAGAAATAGTTCAGGAAATCATTCTTTGTGAGTTATTTCTTCTAAGCAATTTGTGAGATGTTTTCACTTCACTTTCTAGAATTACAAGTTCTTCATCACATGATCATTCTTCAAATTACTCTATCACCTTGCATCCCTTCTGTATAGTTCTTAAGTATACTGTTTCCACCTTCTCTTTATTTTATCCAATTAGACCAAATGTTTTCTTGTTGTTCTTTCAGCATTTCTTTACTCTCTCAGGTCTTTTCCTTTTAATTCCTCTCTTCTATTTTTTTGTACTGATTATTGTAACAATATCCATGTAGTTGCTGAAAATATGCATTCAGGATTTTAGCTCTAATTTTGTCTACTATTACTTTTAAGTTTTGTCTGCCTTAACAAAAGAATTCTCTTTTGGCATCCCTTTCTGATATGATCTGGTTTCAACCACAGGTCTTCTGGTGAGTTTATTAATGTAAATCTGTTCTTTATGTGGAGTATAAATTTGTCAGAAATGTTTCATAAATCATATTTGGCATTATAATTATTTTAGTGTTCTTCTTCAGCTTTATTCTAATTTTTTACTTTAATAATTTGTGATCACTACCATCATCTGCTCCTAGTCTTCTTTTAGCAAAGAGAATACAGTTTCCTTCTACACAGAGTACTTAAAAAAATTATCAAGGAGACCAAGCCAAACTATAGCATACATCATTTTTGTACCTGTGAAGTAGCGCTTTTTATTTAAAATGACAGAGATTTGAACTATTCTTGCTGCCTAAAAAAGAGCGACATTTTAACTTAATTCAAATGTGCCTCAAAACCTTCATGTAAGATAGTGTCATTTCTCTTTTTACAAATTTGTACCTGAAAGATTATATTTTAAATGCTATAAAGATAAATATTATATTTTAAATTATTAAAATATAAAGAGTATATTTAAATTATTAAAATTTTAATAATTCACAAGTAGTATTTCTACAGCACTAGATCAAAAAGCTATCGAATTAACAAGTCAGAACTAATATAGATAGTACTGATTATCTTTTACTTTAATTATCTCCTTTTGTCTTCAAGGAAATGGGCTATAGCTTGTAGAGAGAGACTGTAAACATAATGATTGTGCTTTCAAGTGATATGTTACCTGTGGTGGAAGTTTAATTTGTAAGAGCATTCTGGACAAAGCCCTTAAAAAGAAAAACAGAAAGAGAAAAAGAGATTGAAAGAGAAAAATGATGCTATTCAAGTAAATGTTTATCTGCATAAAATTTTCCTTTCAATTCTTCTGTGATTGCTGTAGAAAATTTTAATTTCACATATTGTACATTCTAATCAACATTGCTAGGGAAACTACCACTTCATGTAATTATACTTTTGTTAAATGCAGCCTAAAAGAGCATTGACTCATTTTACAGCCATATTGTACTGTTGGTTGATATTTAGCCTGTGATCTACAACATTTCCAAAATCCTTCTCATGTGACGACAAAGTTTCATTTAGGGAATGCCTGAAATCACTCTAGGAAACATACTTCTCTGAATATTTAATTTGAAAATATATTCTGGAGGAGGTTCATCTAGAAAATACAATGTCAGTGGGAAGCTTATTTAGGAATTTGTTCAAGGGTCTCCAAATCTGATGATTAACCAGGGAAAGTATCCTCCTTGGAAAATTAAACTTGCAGCAATAATTTAAATATCATGCAGGAAGACTCAGTGAATTATTTCAATGTAGCTAGCAAGGTCGTCTTGCTGGAAGAAAATTGCTATTGCTTTATAATGAGAGTGAGAAAATCAAATCTGGACATTTGGTCCTCCAAGCCTGGAAACAGAAAGCTTCCTCATACTGAGTCAGACCACTGGTCCCATCTACACCAGAACTGTCAACTCTGACCAACAACAGCTGTCCAAGGTTTCAGGCATGATGTTGTATTTTCCCTAAATCCAACCTCCAGCTTTGCACTACCAAGCTTACTCATCCCTTCCTGCTTCCAATGAAAAAACTGACATAGAGAAGTTTAGATAAGTTGGGGAAGAAAAACAGTTAAATGCAAATGTCTTTGTCTCCCACTGTACACTGAAATGTGAAGAGTGAGGTAACAATGAGGTTATACAGACTTCAATATTTCATGTGTCTTCATTATGGCTTTCCTTGTGTTATTAGTGGTCAACAAGGTAACCATGACCATGGCTGGGAATCTTAAAAAAAGGGATTATGGTGACCTAGACTATTGAAGTCCTAGCTCTTCTGTCAGCAGAGTGCTATACTGGGTCACCATGGGTGCTGTCCACAGGCTACAGAAATCCATGGTCAAGCGCCAACATTTTTTTTAAATGGAGCTTCAACTCTCATTCCATGAAACCTCTCTTTAAAACTTCTTTTAGCTAGGGCTTTTAAAAACATTCATTATTCTCTTCTACGCTGTGTAAACACTAACATCATAAATACAGAACAAATTATGATGGTAACTGGTATATGAACTCACTTAATTTAACAAGTGCATTTTTCTTTTCACCATGCTCAACGTAACCAAAATTCACCTCCCAACTCTTCAAGCCTTCTTTCTCATCACAGTGCTTATTCCCACAAGCAAATTGACCTGAAGAAAGATCAAAAACATAATACAGTAAAACCCCTACTTACGAAGAAAGTCCGTTCCATAGGCTTTTGCTTAAATTGAATTTTTTTATAACTCAAAACAAACCCATAGAAAAAAAATGAAATTTTTATATAAATCGAAGCAAACCCATAGGGAAATGATTTTTTACGTAACTCAAAGCAAACCCACAGGAAAAAGAATCTTTATGTAACTCGAAGCAAACCCATAGGAAAAAAGAATCTTTATGTAACTCGAAACAAACCCATAGGAAATCGTGTCAATCAGGACATGGTTTTAGCACAAAATCATTATGTAAGTCGAATTTTATATAACTCAAGGCATTTGTAAGTCGGGGTTTTACTGTACACCACTAAATTCATTCTCATTGGGAGCTGCTGTATTGCACAGTAAACTAATGAAAAGCTAGAAAGTAGCACATCACAAGTTAGTTACTAACACTGAAAATCTATTTTTAATAATATTGCCACTATAAATGTTTGACACTGCAAAATATTTACCATGAAGGAAAGCAGTTCAACATATTAGATCTGATTTGTACTAATATAATCTCTCCAACAGATGCCCGGGGGTGGGGGTGGGGGACGGACGACGACGACACACACATATTATACAACAATCATCAATCAAAACACATATCCTAGTTTCTATGGGATTATTTGTCTAGGCAAGAATGACAGCTGTCCTAGGAAGTATCACATACATATAATTTTATGAATCAGAATCTAAACATTATTCAAAGTCATGATATACAGAAATAATTAGATCCTTTAAATACTCTATTACTTAGTAATAGTGTAGATTGTGAAGTCATGCCTTTGATCCAAATGATTACATCAGGTTATTGAAAGGATGTTTTATTTATTTCCCCCCCCCCTTCATCTTGAACACCAACCTGACCCAATGCCACTCTTTTAACGGTTTTAAAAGCTTCCCTGCGTGGTTTTTCAAAAGCAGACTGACACATCGTACTGAGGAAAGGGATGCTATTTAAAACAAAAGGCTGGACGGAAGTCTCGATGGCCATGCATAATTCCCTCCTGTCATCATTTCTTACTTTAAAACAGGAGTTCTCAACCTTTTTAAGCCGGGCACCAGGTCATGCTCCCTCAGACAGCTTTGGGGGCTTCCTCCAACACATGGCAGTTCCTGGTGTGTGTGTGTGTGGGGGGGGGGGGGGCACATGAAATAGCACCATGGGCCTCATCCAGCCTGCAGGCCACAGGTTGAGAATCCCTGCTTTAAAATAATGAACCTTGCTGCAGTAGCAAAATGAACAGAAGGTGTATAGCAGCTTTAATTGATCAGGTCTTGTCAAGAAATGGTTGTTTCATATAAGATTTTATTTACACTTATGGGGCACGGAGCCCAAGCGGTGTACAGCCTCTCAGAGAGGAAACCATTCACATGCCTTGTGGCAATGATCTGTATTAATAGGCTCACCTCCAGTACTGTTTTTGAAAGATTAACCTCAGAATGTTCTACCTAAGCTGCTAACCAATGGATTGACGGTGTCCTCAGATACTTCGGTTCTGCAGTGAGAAACCAACTGCAATTCTAAAGCTTGAACCAAAGAGCAAAATAAACTCCTGCTGCTGATGGGCTTCTTCAATTTCATAAAAAGAAGCTCCATAAATAAAGAGACAAATGTGAAATGGAGGCCCTTGTTTTAAACATCTAATTTAAGAACCGAGGAAGAAACAGGCCTTAATTTTTGTAATCTGAAATGACAATATTTTATTACACATATAGAAATCTTAGAGCTGTGCTAGAACTACTTAATGTGAATCAGGATTGTAACCTGTGCTTTCAAGCTATCAGCATAAGAGAGTAAAACTAATATTAATTGCTTGGTTTTCAGACACAAAAGAACTCTTAATCAAGCTAAGGAATTGCTGGGACAAGATATAAAGGTATTTAATTATTTTTAACAAACAACCAGGTTTCTCCTATCCTTTGTTGGAGCTGCTGTTGTAAAGAACAGCTCTTGGGGAAACCCAGTAAGATGATAGCCTTCAATTAAAAGTTTGACCACTTGATTTGATTTTGGGAAAGAATCATTTCTCAAATCAGACTGGCAAGTGAACTTGGATGGTTTAGGCGTCACCTGTGGTGGGCTAGTTAACCTGCTTTCTCCATTTTGCTCCTCGCTTGGTGTGGTACATCCTGCTCTCGGCTTTCAGAGTTATGCTGTTCATGTGGCTGAAACTGGCACATCTGGAAGATACCACCTTAGGACTTCTAACCTGAGTTGCTCTCTGATCCTTCCCTCCTCTACAATGAGTATCAAACTCAGACAGAAAAGCAGATGAAGCAGATGAAGTCCAGTTCATCTGCCAGTAATGTGGGAACAATTTATCTGAAATAAGAGTGTAATGTAACTTTTTGTGATATTAAATTAAAACACTAATCTATGGTCCACATCTTGACCATGTGGATTGGTCTGATTGTTTGGTTATAAGTGTGGTACAGTGATGTGCTGTTCCAGGTTCCCACCTGATCCCGGGAACCGGTAGCGGAAATTCCCCCAGGCCATGCCCACTTGGTTGGACACGCCCACCTCTATAGCCCAGGCCATGGTGTGGCCGGCCAAGTGGGTGTGGCCCACAGATTTAGCCACACCCACAAAGTTAGCCACGCCCAGGGTGGGGGTAGTAAATTTTTTTGCAGCTCATCACTGGTGTGGTAGAGTAGAATTCAAATTCATGATTAGATGTGAAGTTCACTAGGTTACCTTAATGCAGCAACTAAAGGTAAAGGTAAAGGTCACCCTTGCTCGAAAGCCAGTCGTATCTGACTCTAGGGTTCAGTGCTCATCTCCGTTTATAGCTAAAGAGCCAGCGCTGTCTGCATCTCAGATGTTTCCGTGGACATGTGGCAGGCATGATTAAACACTGGAGTACATGGAGCACTGTTACCTTCCCACTGAAGCAGTACCTATTTATCTACTTGCAATTTCTTGCTTTTGAACTGCTAGGTTGGCAGAAGCTGGGACAGAGATGAGAGCTCAGTCCATTCATTCATTCATTCATTCATTCATTCATTCATTCATTTATTTGTTTGTTTGTTTGTTTGTTTGTCATATTTATATATGCCGCCCACTCAGGCCGAACATGCAGTGCCCAGGAATTAAACTCCAACCTTCCATCTTAACCACTTGAGCCACCGCAGTCCAATGCAGCAACTAGCTCTTAGCAATACCAAACAAAGCCAGTTGCTGTAAGAAAAAAATGTGATAATATCTCAACATATTGCTTTCTAACAATAATCGATTATTCAGATCATTTATATTTCTAAATTAGTTTTTGAATACTGTATATATTATGGCTGACAAAATGCATATAACGTCAAAATAATGAAAAATTTATCAAAATTGATTTGTACAGAAGATACAGATTGTTTCAATAGATAAGAGCTAATGCAGTTAAGATGTTAAAATTATGTTAGATTAGTAAATACAGCTAAAATAGCAATATGATTATATGTGACATACATACTGGAAAACTGATTTCAGGAAGAATAGTTGTGTTTTCATAGCTAAAGAAGCAGATAAGAAAGGGCTTCCTAGTCTTATAATAAAATATAGGCATAGCTAAGATACAGAAATCTGTCTAATTTGAAAATTCTTGAGAATATATACAAATGACAAATTAGAAGAGTAAGTTCAGCAAAACATGTTACACAACTGCATTGAGAAAACCTTATAATACTGTTGAATGCTTGCGCCCCTTAGTGGTGAACTATATTATTGAGTTAAGCCCCGTTAATTTAGAACTAACCTTCTTCTGTGTCTAGGTCATACATAGAACTGACAAAATGAAGGCACCTTTTGGTTAGCTCATTCTGCAGTTGTTTTTGCCTGACCTAGTGTGAGAAAGATTAGCTGGCAACACAAGGTTGCCGTTAACAGAGTATGACCAATTGTAGTTTAAAAATACCACAATCTTCGGGGAGGCTCTTTCTTTGTACCCCAGAACTAACATTAATATATACCTAATATTTGTTTACTGACAAACACATTGCATGATTGCAACAAAAAATAAGCGTGGTCATATCCTATGAATACTAAACAGGAGGATCTGCACATTCTTTATCTGAACCTAACCAGATAAGTAACTGATGTAGGCAATCCCTGCCAACGCCGAGTGTTGGGCAGTGGTAAATAACCTGACTCCCTAATGGGGCCGACGGCTACAGGCGGATGAGCCTCTTTTAGGTGTGGTGATGGTCGCCTCAGTAGAGGAAATGCCACTGGAAACCATCCTTATTGGGCCCAATGGCAAAATGAGCGGAGGAGGGCCAGGTGTTTTAATGAACAAAGTAAGAACAACCAAGCTAAACATAACGGCAAAGATCCCTTGGTTGGGGAAGTTATAAGCCATTTTTTCAAAAAATAAAATAAAATAAAAATTACCTTTTCCTGAGATGACCTCTTTCTCATGCCTCCATCTGAAACCAAACTGTTAGAAATATTATATATATATGAATGACTTTACACCTACACAATTAGGAAACACAGAAAAACTCAAATTCTAGGTGCATGAAGACTGCTGAGGCATCAAGTGCATGGAGTGAGGCAGTCCACAGCATGAAAAGAAAGAAGGAAGCACATAAGCTAAAGGTAAAGATCACCCTTGCTCGAAAGCCATTTGTATCCGACTCTAGGGTTCAGTGCTCATCTCTGTTTATTGCCATAGAGTCAGTGCTGTCTGGGTTTTGCAGATGCTTCCGTGGACATGTGGCAGGCATGACTGAACACCAGAGTGCACCGAACACTGTTTAACTTCCAATTGAAGTGGTCCCTATTTATCTACTTGCAATTTCTTGCTTTCGAACTGCTAGGTTGGCAGGAGCTGGAACAGAAACGGGAGCTCACTCTGTTGTGCGGTGTTCGGGTCTCGAACTGCTAACCTGCCGACCTTCCAGTCATCAAGTTCAGCGTCTTAATCACTAAGCCACCACAGTCAAGCTCATAAAGCAGACACTAAAATTCTTCAAATATTGTTTGTTTGAAGAGATTTAGGTTTCAAGTGTTACAAAACTAGAAGAGAAATGTGTGCAAAATTAACCAAATACAAAGGGTTGCCGGATTCCACTTTGTCCATAATTGAAACATGTGTCTTCTTCAAAAAGAGGGTGAAAATCTAATGCAAGTCATGAGTCTACCACCCACATGGAGAGAGAGATCAATCTTGCTGAGTTTCAGAACTGCAACATCGCAGCTATGGGGCAAAGGTATCTGGCTAGATTTTCTTGGCTTTCAGGTTACCTCCCAGATACTTCCTCTCATCCCCAGGGTCAAAGAAGCATAAGAGAGGGTGATTTCTTCAAATGAAATTGTTAAATTCATTCTCCTCTCAAAATACAAGGTGAGGTTGAGCTACTGAAATTGATTGAGAGTGCATCTCCTTACAAAATGCACAGTTTACATACAGAATTTCATAGGAGGTTAGACAAAATTACAGGGGATGGATCAATAAACAGCTATTATCTGAGATAATAATAATTTCATGTCAGAAATTATTCTGGGTTGCGAGGATTTTTGCAGAAGAACCTCCACTCAGGGAATGCCCAAATGAGGCTCCTTTCATGTCCACAAGAGCTGGGACAGAGACGGGCGCTCAATCCGTCATGCAGTACCCGGGTCTCAAACTGATGACTTGCCAGCCTTCCAGCTAACAAGGCAAGTTTCTTAACCACTGTGCCACGGCAGCCCCATTACTCGAGATAATTTATCATCTATAGAACATGCTACTTCTCAGTGTGAAGTTTCTGTTTGGCTATTACCTGAGATAACTAAACAGAACCTTCACGCTGAGAAGCAGTATGTTCTATAGATGATAAAAGATAAAAAGTGGGGGAAACTTTTGCATTCAGGCCTCCCTGGATGGCTAACTGGTAGGAAATAGCATATTCAACCAGAAGGATCATTTCTTTCTTCCAGTGAAAATCTTCTTGCAAAGAGAACTCTCTTGTGTGCGAGTAAGAAAGCAGGCTAGGCTGTGTCACCTATCAGACTGACCAAGCGTAGAGAAAATAAAGTAAGATCTAAACAGCTCTCTGATACTGAGAAACATATTGGAGATACTGTACATCCATTGATGCTTATTATTATCTAAGTACAATGCCTATATGAAAACGGATAGTTACTTTTCCATAGCCATTTGGAAAATGGCAAAAAATACTAATGGGTCAAGAAATACTAACAGAAAAATCTACCGAAAGTCTACCGCCTGCACTTTTTAAAAAGATCAGCTCCATATAGTGTCCTCTATCTGTTTTGAACTAATAGTTAAAAATATGGGAGCTGTCTTTCAAGCTACTTTTAGAGCAAGAGGTTGGGGAAGGAAGCTGAAAGGTCATGAGGGGACCTTGATAACCATCCAGAAGCTACAGATGGTTCAGCATGAGGCTGTCCAGGTGGTGACGGGGTGTGGGCGTTATGCCCGTGCCTCGCCACTGCAACGGGAGCTGCATTGGTTGCCTGTGTGCCTCCGGGTGCAATTCAAGGTGCTGGTTTTGACCTTTAAAGCCCTTCATGCTAGTGGGCCAGGATACTTAAGAGACTACATCACCCCAAGGTTTTCGACCCGACCTACGAGAGCGTACCGTAGGGGCTCCCTAGTGGTCCCATCAGCTAGGGAGGCACATCTCATTGGGACCAGGAGGAGAGCCTTCTCGGTATCTGCTCTAGCCCTATGGAACCTCCTGCCACTTGAACTGTGTCTCCAGGTAGAGTTGCTTCCCTCCAGGAAGGCCTTAAAAATGTGGCTATGCCAGCAGGTGTGGGGTACAACTGGTACTACAACCCAGCCCTGTTGGCTTATTTAGCCCTGCCCGGGGTTTTTATTTACTCCTGTCCGGGTGCCCCTCTTTTTAAGGGGATTGGTGAGGTTTTATGGACGCTTTTAGAAAATTTTATAGTATTTGGTTTTAATTAGTTTTGGTATGGGTTTTAACTGATGTTGTGAGTCGCCTTGGGTCGCTTAGGCGAAAAAGGCAGTTATATAAATCCAATAAATAAATAAATAAATAATAAAATTCAGGATACCAGCTATTTTTACATATACAAAGATTGCTCAATTGTACACATGGATTTATAGAGTGGTTAAGTTCAATTACTAAAAATAAAATATGTCTCTCTATTGAGGGGGCCACTTTTTCTTTAAAGTTATTACTTTAATATTGTGTTAGTTGTTTACAGCTTTTAATTTTAATGTTTATTCTTTATTTAAAAAAATAAAGAATATATATACATCTTAAATCATAACATTTAATTAAAATGCATACCTTGTTTTCTTTGTATTTACTTAAATCTGCTATACAGTATTCTTTAAATAATTTATCATAGTATTTCTTGCTAAGTCTCTTCTCCCTGAAAGAAAACAGTATTAGTCTGACTAAATAACACAAACGAGGCTAATGACAGATGTTTATTCAGGATGAGATACTGGAAAGGCAGCAACACTAACAGATTTGATTCTGACAGCTAGTTGTAATAGAACATTAGAGGGGGAAATTAACAATAGAATTATCGTAACCTAAAAATGAATGAAAAATACATACAATAGACTCGGAACACATAAATTAGCTTCTATCGACTGTTTTACCTAGCACACAAGCTACATTTAACCTCTAGCTTGACTGATATGGGGATTGCCAGATACTTCGGCATTTCTACTTCATGCCAGTGTAAGAGCCATTTATTCAATCTGTTAAGACAACACCTCCATGCTCTCGACAGTTACTGTCTCTGTTCTGGAACTTAAGTTACCTACAGCGCTTGAGAATTATGACATCTGGCCAGGATGAATTTTGGACATTTTTGTTGTTCCTCTGCCCCCATTTCCCAAGTTTTGCTATAGCAAAATTTGAGGCATTCTGAGAAATTTGAAAGTATTTTTCTTTTCCTTTAAAAAATTGATAGCCTAATAAAAATAATTCCCAAATTTACTGTTAAAATACAGGTATGACTACTTAGAACAGGGCTGCTCAGCCAATTCATCCAGCCCACGAAGCCCTTGTCGCTCCCAGAAGCAGAAGTAACGGGCGTGTTTTGCTTCCTCTTCCAGGAGTGATGAGGGCTTCATGAGCCGGATGAATTGGCATCAGGAAGGGCCCGGATCCGCGCCCCAGGCCATAGTGACCAGCCCCCTGAACCATGTGACCGGTCCACAGCCCAAAAGGTATTGTATGCCTCTTTCTGTTTAATAGGGTTTACTTCCAGGCAAGCAGGCACAAGTAGTCAAGATTTTTCAAAGTTAAATGACGGTGACTTCTGAGTTATGGAACAGAGATTCAAAATAGTTGGGAGAGGCTTTGCAGATTTCTTAAACATATTTTACTTTTAATTGGCAATTCATGCCATTCTCAAGTTAATTTATTTTGCAAATGATTCTCATGAATTATAAGTAAGAAAGAGGAAATAAATGAGCTTTATCACAACCCAAGTTACCAACTCATGTCAGCTTCATCTTCTTCTCTCCACAGGAATCTGTGGTTTTCCTTTATAATGTCAAGATCAGTTTTGTCATTGACTCTGAAAAAAGCAAGAGATGCTTTTACCTAGATGTCAAATAGATTTTTTTAAAAACAGAAAGATAATAAAGTCAGCTTTAATTTTAATTTAGTCTGTCTTTAAGATGCACATTGAATTTATATCCTGCTTTTCCAAAATAGATTTCTGTCCAAAATGAAAATCAATACATAGAAAACACGGAACAAACAACAAAAACAGGAACTCTGTGTTCTTGTCCTCATGATGAAACTGGGAAAGCAGAGCATTGAAGGTGAGCGGGTGGAGGCAGGGAAAGGCATCAATGTCCAATCACAACTCTCAAATTTCTCAAATAGCAGGGAGAACGTTTTGTAATGGCAAAGATAAAGGTTGCCCTTTGCTCGAAAGCCAGTCATATTCGACTCTAGGGTTCAGTGGCAAGAATGGCTCAATACATTTTCTATGTATTGATCTATGTATTGTGCACGGAACGCTGTTTACCTTCCCACCAAAGTGATCCCTGTTTATCTACTTGCAATTTCTTGCTTTTAAATTGTTAGGTTGGCAGGAGCTGGGACAGAGACGGGGGCTCACTCCATCATGCACAACTCTGAACTTCCAATCAGCAAGTTCAGCATCTTAAACACTCGAGCCACTGCAGTCCCTTGAGAAGGCTTTGACTGGTTATCAAAATGTCTCTGGCCAACCGTTTACTGTACCTAAGTCTGGAAAAACCTAATGGTCACCCATCCTCCAACTCATCTGTGCAGTACAGGCTGGTTACTTTGGATCACACTGCCCTTTGGAGGAGATTTCGTTTGTTTAGTCTGCTCTGATGAATTTTTTTTTTTACAGCAAGCTAACAGTGTGTCAAATTTTTTTACACTAAATTGCTCACAACTGGTGGGAATAGCATTTAAAGATGGGGAATAAATTGGGGAGCAGCAGGTGAAGAGAGCTTTCATGATTCAGCAATGTAACAAAAACTTCGCTTCTGGTGCAAACTTGAGTCACCCAGTCATGGTGACAAGCAGGATAAAAACTCCCCAGTGTATCACAGGACATATTCCAGTCAGAATATGGAGTATTGGTAGCAAGTGAAATAGGGCTAAAAGCCAAAAACACACTCACTCACACACTGGGCCTAATCCTAACTTTACACTGCTACACTGGAGTAGCAGAAACAGTGTTAATTTATGAAAACAGTGTTAATTTTTTGTTTTTACAAATTGCCTTAATTTAAGAAACCACATTATTAGTGTAAACTAAGGATAATATCCACCGTAATTTCTGAATTTGGGCAATTTGCCTCCAAAGATTACAATATTTGCCCAACTACACAAGAGGATTTTAGCCACTAGGTAAAAGGTATGACTTCTACCACTCTGGAAATTCAAGCCAGCCATGGTATTTCTGCAAGTACAGTAATACCTCATACAAAGTCCGCTTCATACAACATCGAATTCATACAACATCGCCTAATTTCTTGAAAAAAGTTACCTCATACAAAGTCGCTCGACTTTGTATGAGGCATTCAGTTTTTCCCAGGTTGCATTGTGCCTGGGCAGTATAAAAGGCAGGACACATGCGTGCATTACTCTTGTGGGTTTTGCACAGGGCAAAGAGTGTTTAGGAGTGGTTTTGAGCGTGATTTTGGATTTTTTTGAATTTTTCATCAGAATTTTTAGAAGCATTCCTGGGATTTTTTGCAGCATTCTTCAGGTTCTTGGACAATCAGGGTTGTTTGACATGTTTTTGTAATGTATTTAGCCTTTAGACAATGATTTCTTAAAGTTCTGTCAGTTTCCTGTCTGTTTCCTTGACTTTGCCCTGAAGTCTGTGCTGTTACAGTACAATGTATCTCTATGGAAATGACGTTGTACGAGGCATCACAGCTAGGATTTGGACTTTGTATGAGGCATCGCGGCTAGGATTTTGCATGCCTCATACAAAGTCCAAATCCGTAGAAAGTCCAAACTTGTGGAACCAAGTTTGGACATTGTATGAGGTATCACTGTATCAAACTCCAAAGATTTCCTTTAACCACATCCATACATGCAGTGGAGCTTCTAATTGCAGATCCCCTTGTCTCAGCCAAATCAAACATAACAACAAATTATTTTTACCCTCCCAAAGGAAAAAAATAGTATTGGGAACAATTAGAGGCAATATGATTTTAGTGACTATGAGAATTACTTTTTAAACTCCCCACGGAAAAATAGCCCTGAGGGCCAATAGAGCTAATCATACAATTCTAGCAACTGCGATCATTGCCATTCAGAATCAGCTTTGTATCTGAAGAGCATTGTGTGTTCTAAATAAAATCACAGAAACTAACTATTGCACAATTCAGTTTATAAAAAAAATAATTAAGATTCTTCAAGAAGGACATGCTAGTTTATCATTTAAATTTCCAGGGATGGAAGAGGGTGGGAACCAATGTAACTATTTAAAATTTTAAAAAGAAAACTTCAGAAAGTAGCAATAGCAACTAAACCTATATACTACAGCACTAAGTGCACTCTCTGGGCAGTTTACAAGTTAATTAGCATTTTGCCCCCAACTTGCTGGGTACTCATTTTACCAATCTTGGAAGGATGGAAGGCTGAGTCAATCTTGAGCCATGGTCAGGAACAAACTCACAACTTGTTGGCTGCACTATAGCAGTTTAATCACTGCGCCACCAGGGCTCTGCTTAGTACAAATGCTTCTGCTTAAATATAACCTGCAATCCTTTCTGAACATGTTATTCATTTGCCTTTTGACCCATAAAGTCAAATTGTAAACATAAAAGAAACATAAAACTATTACAGATAGTATGTGTAATGCAAATAACTTATATTTACACACCAAATTAAACTCTAGCCATAAACTACAGATACAACAACCAAGGACTATGTTTCTTACAACATACACATCTGTATGAGAAAAGTGCATATTCTATTTTACTTTGCTATGTAATTTGTCTCTTTTTTTGTAAGCAACTTAACCCAGAACAAGTAAACAGTAATGGGAGAAGCAGTCTTGATTAAACAGAATGTACTTACGTACAGACCAAATCTGTAAATGTTTATGTTATGCTCCATTAATTTTATTTTGACATTATTTCTATTCTATGTGAATAAAATTGCAGCTTTAGTACCTTTTGGAAGCAGGGTATTGTGATTATCTGTACTTACCCTGAGCGTTTGAAGTCTTCTTTCTTACCACCATAGTATAAAATATAGTCATTCACAAATTTCTTATGTCTTGCAAACTGGCAGAATTAAGGAATTCACTTGTACTATTTCTCATTAACAGATGCTCACTTTGACATCAATTTATGCATATCAAACAAAAGACACTCCTATGATGTGAACAACTGTGAAAAGAAAAAGATTCTAGAGCAAGGCTTATTGGCAAAAGTTAAGTTACACCTTGACTTTGCCAAGGCAGCCGCTATTCCTCAGGGTTGTAAGGTTAGTTAACTGCCGCCTGATGCTCAGCCTTGAGTCGCTGGCAGTATGGTCTACTCTATTACCATAGCAAGATAACCTGGCCAGACTTGTAACACCCTATACCAGGGGTTGGCAACCTTTTAAAGTCAGGGGCCGGGTCACGCTTCCTCAGACAGTTGAGGGGGCCAGACTGGTCCCTCCCTTCCATAGTAAATGCTGCTGTAAACGCATTGTGGCTGTCATAAACACGTTTACAGCTGCCATAAATGCATCTGTGGCGGCGGCCAGAGGCAGTCTTGGCTCTCCAGTAAGAACATGTATCTTTAGTTTCAGCATTGGGAAGCCTACCTTATTTTACATTTCAGTGGGAATGGTGAAAATCTGTTTTCAACTGCTAAATCAGTTAGAACTGGGACAATGTAGTACCTGTACTAGATCAGAGAGTGAAGGGTCTGTTATTAGGAAAAATTAAATTCTCTCCCTCTCTTTGGGAGCATGTGAGAAGACATTACACAAAACATAGCAATAAATCACCTTCATTTTAAAAAGAACACCAAAGCAAGGTACAGTATGTAACTTCTTTTTTCTCCTCCCCCTATAGAGAAATGTAATATCAGGAAATCTACCATTTTTCTGCCCAGACTTTCAAGACATAATTTGAAACACACTTTATAAACAACAAGAATTTTTAGGGGGAAAAAACTAAATGAGAAATCCAGGCATTCTGAGAATATCTCTTTGAAATAAAACAGTAAAATCGTACTTGGTTGATGTTCTGAATGTAATGCTTGAAATAACACCAGATCTAGGTAACTGCTAATTTCTTTGACTGCTGCTTATTCTTACCAGTGCCTTTTCAAATATAATTTACTGCATTCTTGTTTTATGTTATTTATGCTGTAGACGTTCATTTCAGTTCCCATAGAAAATTAAAGGGAGGAGTCCCCCTCATAGCTGTCAAGTATCCCTTATTGGCCGGGAAAACCCCTTATTTTACCCTCTTTCCCGCCATCATCCCTTATTAATTAGACTGTAATGCCCTATTGCAGCCATTGGAGGGCAGGACAGGATAAGCATAGCTGTCAAGTATCCCTTATTTGCCAGGAAATTTTCCTTATTTCCAAATCCAAAACTTGACAGGTATGGTCCCCCTCCCTTCTAATATGACCCCTGGTCAGGAAGGGGACTGGAGGAAAGAATATCAAGCCTGATATCAAAAATTAGGGCACACAGCCACAGGTATTTGGCATATATCAGATCAGTGATTCATCAACGTCAGCCTTCCCTACCTGGGTGCATTTTAGAGGTACTGAACCACATCTTCCACCATCCTTACCTACTATGGTAAATGACCAAAGTCACATGCAGGAATCTTCATTTCACATTTGACACATTTAAAACCACCACTGAGAAACAACTAAGATTTCCGATTGATTCCTGACTGAATCATACACATCCACAAAGACAAACCATATTCTACACATTGCCAGCTGCCCCTATGGATGCAAGGGCTCTTTGCCTTCTGCCAATAAGGAAACAAACAAAGATACTGATTCAAAATCCAACTGGCGATCATGTCAGCCTCTCACAACTTCACAATGAAAAGAAACAGAAAGGTTTGCATATGTAAAGGATACAGCATCCATTGCTATTAAATGAAATCTTCGATTTCTTGCTTCTTCCCTAGTGAAGAAAAAATACAATTCTAATTGCATGTGTCAGACATTTAACGGTGCTCTGAAAGTATTTTGTATGTGTAACAAAGTACCTGTCCCATTCATCTGCCGCCACCTGTCTATGGGCCAATTCTCTGTGTTTTTCCTTCTGGAACGGCTTTTTAAGTAATGCATCTTCACTGCTTGTTGTTTATAATGCAAAAGAGAAAAGAAAACAATGAATCATTTATAAGAATTATCAAAAGTACAAATGTTTCCCAAATGGTGAAGAATAAACAAGAAACATATGCAGCCAAATCTTGATTGCCACAGAATATTGCCAGCAGATTTCACTGTTAGTTCTGTTGCTTCTTCTAAACTCCATTTTGTGGTACTGGGATTAGCAAGTAGGATGCTAACTGGTGTTTTTCTCCAAGACCAGTCTGTTACTGGCTTGCTTATAGGTACAGTAAAACCCTGACTTACATATGTCTCAAGTTACATAAAATTCGACTTACATAATGATTATGTGCGAAAACCATGTCCCGATTTACACGATTTCCTATGGATTTGCTTCGAGTTACATAAAGATTCTTTTCCCTATGGGTTTGCTTCAATTTACATAAAATTTTCATTTTCCCTATGGGTTTGCTTCGAGTTATGTAAAAAATATTTTTTCCTATGGGTTTGCTTTGAGTTACATAAAAAACCGATTTAAGCAAAAGCCTACGGGATGGACTTTTTTTCATAAGTAGGGGCTTTACTGTACTTCCATTGCTTCAATAAGCTGCAATTGACAAGAATACACGTGGACACAATTTGCATCATAGCATTAGTAGATAATGATCCCACCAAGAATCAAACGATACTCTACCTCAGTGGTTCCCAAAATGGGGCCCACACCCCACGAGGGACATCAATTCCCAGAAGCCTAAGACAATACATTGGCTGATCAGCGCTTTGGGGAATTGACTTAGGCTTCTGGGAACTGAAGTCCAAAAAACAAAGTTTGGGAATGCTGCTCTACCTACTCACCAAGCTGTGAGAAACAACAGCTCTGGATTATACAGACCATGAAAGGAAAAGATTGATCTAAATCCTTGAAACAGGCCGAACCAATGAACAATGTTCAACTGTCTTTTGCTGAGCTTAATTATAACTACATTAGATCTTGCTCATGCAGGCTGATGAGACACAGGTTAGAAAATATATTCCATAACAGAGGTTCTCAACCTTTTTAAGCCAGGGGCCGGATCATGTCCCCTTAAGCTGTTGGCAGGCCGGATTGGTGATCCCCCACCACTGATGCAGCCAACACTCCCCCTGCGCCACCAGTCCGGCCTGCCAACACTCCCCACCATGCCGTCACCTCCAATTCCCTCCCATGCCACCAATCTGGCCCGTCAACATTCTCCTCCATGCCATCACTGCTGCTTTCCTTCTTACCGGCCAGCTGTGTGTGAAGGAGGGGTCCTGACGGTCCTTGTTCGCCAGTGTCACCACCGTCCTTGTCCCTCCGCCTGGCTTGGCATGTCCATAATGCCACTCCATAGCAGGGCGAATGTTCTAAGCCTTCTTACAACATCCACCCTGCTATGGAGTGTTAGGGATATGCCAAGCCAGGCGGAGGAGACAAGGGAGACAGTGGCAATGATGGTAATGCCAGTAGAGTGAGGTTGTAGGCTTGATGGAATGGTGCAATGGGCCAGATCCGGCCCATGGGCTGTAGAGAACCCCTGTCCTATATAATCTTGAATAACTGAGCCAAGTGGCACAAATGAGTACTTTAAAACATTCAGAGTTGAATTAAATTTCTGCTGGTCTTATTTTGTACCTTACATATTTATAATGGGGCTGTGCGCACAGCATATTGTCAAATATTTCTTTATCCCATTATCTTCATATTATGATAATTCAGTATTGAGGTCTCTTTGTAGTATGATTTGACAGACTAATAAAATGTGCTTATCACTGATTCTGCTTCTTATGAATGAGAATGGCACAATCATTTTTTATATTAAAAGGCTCTGTAACTAATACAGAGATGAGCACTGAACCCTAGAGTCGGATATGACTGGCTTTCAAGCAAGGGTAACCTTTAACTAACACACAGTAAAAAGATACATATATTAATCTGTACACAACATATATGAAAGACATTTTAAAGCAAGGGTAAGGAAAGTACAACTTGCAAATGCTGCTTCACTGCAACTCCCATCAGTCTTAGGCAGTGTAGCCAACTGTAAAGAGTGCTGGGAGCTGCGTTTTAACAAACGTTTGTCCATCCTACAATAAAGGAAGCCAACATTAAAAGCAGACTAAGCACAACAAACACAAGCAGGTGCATTCATCGTAAGAGCCCAATTTGATTGCTCTATTGTTATAGCACACTTGGGATTTTTTCCAAATTCCCAGGAAAACTCTGTCCCTTGGATCTGCACTTAGCATTGATCTTAGTGGATCTATTCCGGTATGACTAAGCTTGCATGTACCTTGTAAGTATAAGGGACAGAAGTTTTATATTATTGTTTGCTGACTTGCCTCACCTTTCATTTTAAGTATTACATTTTTAATATAGGGGTTGCTGTGAGCTAATGCTTGCCTGGGATGAAACTCTGAACATCTTCAGTTATACTAAAGACAGATGAGCAGGCGAAGAACACTCCTCCGCCACTAAAAAAAACCTATAGAGAGCACTCAACTTAGGATAAAAAGAAATGATTTGGAGTTGCAAGAAAGTTAATAGCTGAAAATTGGAAAATGTATAGCTATTTATGATTGCAGGAATGGTATAAAGAAATGTGGAATGCGGCGATCAATGATAAACTGACGTGTGAATTAAAACCAAAAAATGGTATTACAGTAAAACTCCTGCTTACGAAAAAAGTCCGTTCCATAGGCTTTTCCTTAAATCAGTTTTTTATGTAACTCGAAGCAAACCCATAGGAAAAAATTATTTTTTACGTAACTCGAAGCAAATCCATAGGAAAAATGAAACTTTTATGTAAATCAAAGCAAACCCATAGGGAAATGAATTGTTACATAACTCGAAGCAAACCCAAAGGAAAAAGAATCTTTATGTAACTCGAGGCAAACCCATAGGAAATCATGTAAATCGGGACATGGTTTTAGCACAAAATCATTATGTAAATTGGATTGTATATAACTAGCGGCATTTGTAAGTCGGGGTTTTACTGTATTAATTTAGTGAATTTGGGTTTGGGAAAATCTAAAGGAGTTAAACCTGGAAAGGAATATATGACATTTTGGAAATAGGGGAAAGGGTAATACAGACCATGAAAGGAAAAGTTTGATCTAAATCCTTGAAACAGGCCGAGCAAATGAACAATGTTCAACTGTCTTTTGCGCAGCTTAATTATAACTACATTAGAACTTGCCCATGCAGGATGATGGGACACAGGTTAGAAAATATATTCTATAACAGGCCATAAAGATCTCAGTGCTGTTCTTAAGAGATGTGAAGCACAGAACTGTAAGATATAAAATGACATGCAGCCACTAGATGGATATGTAGCTTTCCCCCCTTTCCCCCACCCACTCCTTGGAGACAGCATGCTCTATCAAGCTGCAGAGAAAATGAAGCAAAAACAGTCTGTTACTTTAATGCACGGGATATCCTTTATGATACTGCTAGTGGATGCATTACCTGTTTTTCCCCTTGCCTGGTTGGCCACCTGTTTCATCATCGCTAAAATCAGAGTCGTAGCCCCCATGGCCAAGGATCTGGGGAGGGAAAGAAATGAAAATACATTTCAACCATTTACCTCTAGAGAGGAGTGAGCGATAAAAGAAAGAAGTGTTCCCACTCCATACGTCAAGTATACAGAACTAGATCTATTTCCAGTTTTTCCCTCTCTCTTATACAGTACTCTGATTCGTTTCCACCATCACAAGATATGTTCATAATTATAAAAACATTTCAGCATGGGAATCTGGAATCTATTAAATAGCATGGATATAGGAAGCTGTTTTAAGGTTTGCACAATACCTTTTTCTTTATAGACAATTAGCAAGGGTTGCCCGGCGTTGCCGGGCTTCCCCCCCCCCCCGTGTGTTTTAATAAAAAATGAACCAATTTTATTTTGGTAATAGTTTTACATTGTGTTGGAAGGTTAAATTGTGTTAATTTTTTTTAAAAATTGCTTAGTCTGTAATTTTAATTTTCTAAATGTTTATTTATGTAAAAATTTTTTTGGCTTGGCTGTTATTAACTGTGATCTGCTTTTTTGGTTTTTTTGAGGATTAATAAAAGAAGAAAGTATGATATAATTTTTTCAAATTGTTTTATGTAAGCGAATAATGTTTTAGATTTTTTGAATTTTTTAAATTAGTTGTACCGTAGGTAATAATTTTAATAATGTAAAAGTAAATGTTTTTTACATTCAATGTTTTTAAAATGTGTTTAGATGTTTTGAGTTTAAATTTGAGTTATAACTCAGCACAGGATTTTTAAAAGTTTCTATTGTATTTTATTGACATATATTTGTGATTTGTGTGAAAGTGTGTTTAGTGTAAATTTTTTTACTTGTTTTTATTGGTGTGACCTTTTGTGTAAAATTGTGAATTTGTGTTTTGTTTGGGGCTGTTGTGTGTTTTTGAATTGTTTTTACTACTGTGGCCAGCAGGTGGTGCTGGTAGGGGTTATTGTATTTTGACTTTTTTTCTCTCTCCTGGCCTCTGGGTGGAGCTTCTTCTGGTAAGTAGTGTCTTTCTTTATTCATTTCTTTTCCAGTCCTGGTGGAGGTAGCACCTCTTTTGGTAAGTTTGCTTGTTTTCTTTCTTTTGTGTGTGGGGGGGGGGCGGGGGGTAGGGGGGGTTGGAATTTGTATTTTTTGTTTGTTTGTTTTGTTTTTTATTGTGTCTTTGTTTACTTCGTATTGTTTTTGGTGTTTTTGTTTTTGTGTATTTTTGGATGTGTTTGAGTGTTTTTAGTAATTTTTTAAAAATTATTTATTTGGTGGTGGGGAAGGTACGTGGTCATTGGGGGTTAGGAAGGGTGGGCTAGGTGGTGGGAAGGGGGGCATGGTCGTTGGGGGTTAGGAAGGGTGGGCTAGGTGGTGGGGAGGGGGGCTTTATTGTGTTATGGTGCTTTGTTTGTGTGGAGTCGTGAAAGTAGATCGGGTTTCCCCTTTAATATCAGTGGGTGGGGCTTGCGACCCCCCCTCTCCGCTGGCTCCCCTGGGGTTGGGAGGTTTGTGGGGACAAAAGAGGTATGTCCCCCCAACTCTTCTGGACCCAGTAGACCAGGCAGAGTGGATCGATTCCCTCCCCCCTCCTTAAAACAACTCTGTTTTTAAAGAGAAGACGGAGTTGTTTTAAGGAGGGGGGTGGGAATCGATCCCCTCTCCCTGGTGTCCTGAGTCCAGAAGGGTTTGGGAAACATACCCCTTTTGTTCCTACAAACCTCCCAACCCTAGGGTAGCCAGCGGAGAGGGGGATCGGAACCCCCACCCACTGAAATTAAAGGGGAAACTCCAGTCGGGACCTTCAGGCGCTGTTGGTGAGGGAAAGAAAGCCGGCTGGTGTGTGCTTGGCTGTTAGGCGGTGAGTTGTTTTTCTTTTTAATTTTTCGGGCGCCGGTTTCCTCAGCGTTCTGCGCGCTCATGGCGCGCAGGACGCTGGGGCTTGTAGTAATGGGTTGGTGCTTTGTGTTTGTGCTGCGTTTTTTTAAAATGCTTTTCTTTTGATTGGCTGCGGCGCGTTTCCGAACGCTGCGCCGTGCGAGAGCCTCTCAGCCTGATTGGCTCTGGCACGGCGCTGCGCAAGGAATGCTGGGAAGTGAAGTTGTTTCCCTTTCTTCGCGTTTGTGGGGCTGTTGCCCCACTGCCGGTTTTCTCAATCCTTCGTTGACCTGGGTACCCAGATCGGCCGTGTGTACGAAGGGTGAGTGCAGGCAAGTAGGGCGAGGCATAGCAACCTATAGCCAGTTCCAATGGTTAACCCTTGGATTTATAGGTTAAGATCTAGCATTCAGCCAGTTTGCTTTCAAGAAATTAAATAATTTTTTTTCCTGATAGTAAGTGAATGGCAAAACTCTTATTGCAGTTATGAAAATGGCATAGCTTTCAGGTTGTTATATGTTGTAAATTCTCAACTCATAGGCTCAAGCCACCCCATAGAACAGAGGAAGCTCTTGAGTTTTGCACTGAGACCACTGTCAGTTTTCATACAGCCTTGCTAATAGATGCTAGATTTGAAAAATAAACTCATTAGCAGATGTGTAATGCCACAATGTTTGTTTGGTATCCATCTACTATCCATTTATAACTCAGCAGAACCAAACTTCATAGTAATGAATTCATTTAAAAGGAAAGTGCCTACTGTCCAAATGTTGATGGAGAAAGTGAAGATACGAAGTTATCTAACTGATCTGACTCTGCAAACAAAGTACGGAGCAACTACTGTTTAACATCTACATGAAACTGCTTGGTGAGATCATTCGTTCTCATGGGGTAAGGTATCATCGGTATGCTGATGTTTCCCAACTGTACATCTTAGCCCGTGGGGACCCGGGTGATGCAGTCAAAGTCCTGACCAGGTGTCTGGAGGCTGTTCGGGTCTGGATGGGGGACAACGGGCTTCAGCTGAATCCCGGCAAGACTGAATCCCGGCTGTGGGTACGGGGTCCCGTGCTATCCCGGGAACTACCACCTTTGATTCTGGATGGGGCAGTGTTGCCTCAGACAGATCCCGTGCACAATTTGGGGGTCCTCTTGGACTCACGGCTACTGTTCGAAGAGCAGGTGGCAGCCATGGCCAGGAGGGCCTTTGCACAGCTTCAAGTCATTCACCAATTGCGCACACTCCTGGATCGGGATGCCCTGCTCATGGTCACTCATGCTCTGGTCACCTCCAGATTGGATTATTGCAATGCGCTCTACATGGGGCTGCCCTTGTAGACTGTTCGGAGGCTTCAGCTGGTCCAGAATGCAGCTGCCCGGGCAGTGATGGGTTGCGGACGGTATGCCGTGCCTCACCTCTGCTACGGGAGCTGCACTGGTTACCGGTATGCCTCCGGGTGCAATTCAAGGTGCTGGTCTTGACCTTTAAAGCCCTTCATGGCATTGGGCCTGGGTACATAAGAGATCGCATCACCCCAAGGTTATCAGCCCGTTTGACAAGGGTAGACAGGAGGGGTGCTTTGATGGTCCCATCAGTAAAAGAAGTCTCTCTTATGGGGACCAGAAGGAGAGCCTTCTCCGTGTCTGCCCCAGCCCTCTGGAACCTCCTTCCATAAGAATTGCGCCTCCAGTTGGAGCTACTCCCCTTCAGGAAGATGTTGAAAACCTGGCTCTGCCAACAGGTGTGGGGCACATTAGGCTCCACATCTCAAGCCCGTTGACTTATGTAGCCTGCCTGTTGTGGGATTGAGCCCCCCCCCCCTCGTTCTTTGATAAGCCTGTTTTACTGTGGGTGGAGGGAGGGTTAGGGTAGCTTTTAATGATGATGATGTTAGTTTTTATGTGTTTTAATTTTGCTTTTAGCTGAGGTCTTTATGTAATGTTTTTATTGGTAATGGTTTTATCTTTCTTGCATTGTACATGTATATTTTTTCCATTGTTGCCGCCCTGAGTGGTGCGTTTCACTAGGAGGGCCGGGCAGAAATCAATAAATAATAATAAATAATAATAACTTGTGGATATCAAGGTGTTGCTAGATAGCCCAGGCCAGTGTAGATAAGGGGTGTCCAAACTACGGTCTGGGGGCCAGATCCGGCCCCCGATGCCAATTCATCTGGCCCACGAAGCCCTCGTCACTCCTGGAAGCGCATGGGCGCATTTTACTTCCTTTTCTGGGAGCAACTAGGGCTTTTGTGGGCTTGATGAATTGGCATCGGGAGTGGATCTGGCCCCTGGGCCACAGTGAACCATGTGACCGACCCACAGCCCAAAACGTTTGGTTACCACTGGTGTAAATGGTAATGCCTTCAGCTAGAGGGGCCCACCTCTCTGGTACACGAAGAAGGGCCTTCTCCGTGTCCGCACCAGCCCTCTGGAACCTCCTTCCAACAGAATTGAGGCTACAGACAGAACTGCTGCCCTTCAGGAAAAGTCTGAAAACCTGGCTGGCAGGGCTCCAGCCTGTTGGCTCATCCCCAGTTAGTACTTAGTTATATCCCTCCCTTTGTGCTGTTGTATCCCCCCCGCATTCCCTTTTATTTATTTTTATTTTTTTAATTGAGGTGGGGGGTAGTAGGGTGGGGAAGTGAGTGGGTGATTTGGGATTTTAAAATCTGTTTTTATACATTTTTAACTGTTGTACGCCGCCCTGAGTCGGGTTCTCCTGATTGGGTGGCATATAAATTTAAATAAATAAATAAAACATGATGGAAGTACCACCCCCCAAACACCTGTAGGGCCAGATTACCCATTCCTACTATAAACAGTAGCAATAATCATAATTAATCTTTGTAATTAAATGTTCCTCATGTATCTTGACTATATATATATCAGGGGTCTCCAAGCTACAGCCTGTGGGCTGGATCCAGGCTGCACTGCCTAATAATCTGGCCCATGCCGCTCCCAGAAGTGGGAGTTAAACATGCCCACGCATGCACAAAACGCCATAAAGCACCCACAGCTGTTGTAAACACATTTACGGCAACCACGGGTGCATTTATGGCAGCATTTTGCACATGCATGGGTGCATTTTAATTCTGATTCTGGTGGAATGAACCATGTGACTGGCCCGCTCAGCCATGTGACCAGCCATGCTCAAAAAGTATGGACACCCCTGATATATATGTATATATGGTTCAGGATACATCGCTTGATCATGCAGAAAGCAAGGGAGTACCAGAAAAATGTTTACTTCTGTTTCATTGACTATACCAAAGCCTTTGATTGTGTGGGTCACAATAAACTGTGGCATGTCCTTAAAGAGATGGGAGTACAAGACCACCTCATCTGTCTTCTGCAAAAGTTAGAACCAGATACGGAGCAACTAATTGGTTTAGAATAGGAATAGGAAAAGGAGTATGACAAGGCTGTATATTATTATCCTGCTTATTTAACTTACCATATATACTCCAGTATAAGCCCAGTTTTTTAGCCCCAAAAATGAGCCCCCAAAAGGGGACACAGTTTATACTCAGGTCAATGAGGGTCCCAAGACCACACCGGATTGAGTTGCGACAACAATTTAATTAATTTTACCATATTTTCATGTATTTTGATTATTGAAACTCACTAGCAGCTGCTGCATTTTTCACCCTCAGCTTATACTCGGATCAATCTATTTTCCTGGGTTTTCAGGTCAAAATTTAGGTACCTTGGCTTATATTCGGGTCGGCTTATATTCAAGTATATACGGTACATGCAGAGTACATCATGTGTAATGCAGGACTGGATGAAACACAAACCAGAATTAAGATTGCCCGGAGAAACATCAGCAACCTGAGATATGCAGATGACACTACCCAAATAGCAGAAAGTAAATAAGACCTAACAAGCCTCTTGATGAGGGTGAAAGAGGAGAGTGCAAAAGTTGTCTGGAAACTCGACATAAAAAAACACTGCCCACGGCCCCCACGTAATTTTTTGTAATTCAGATGGCAGACACACACACCCCTCGAGGATCACGTAATTGTTGAATAGCCCCTATGAGAAACCTAGGCAGCATAATAAAAAGTAGAGGCATCACCCTGCCAACTAAAGTCCGCCTAGTTAAAGCAATTGTATTCCTAGTAGTAATGTATGGCTGTGAGAGTTGGACCATAAGGAAGGCTGAGCGCAAAAGATTAGACACCTTCGACCTGTGGTGCTGGAGGAGACGCTTGGGAGTCCCCTAGACATCAAGGAGATCAAATCAGTCAGTCCTAAAGGAAATCATCCCAGACGGCTCCTTGGAAGGACAAATAATGAAGCTGAAGTACTTTGGCCACCAAATGCGAGAACTCTCTAGAGACATTAGGAAAGACTGCAGACAAAAGGAAAAGGGGGCAGCAGAGGATGAGATGGTCAGACAGCATTGTTGATGCAGTGGGTGTAGATTTGGGCAGGCTACGGAGGATGGCAGATGACAGAGGAGCCTGGCATGCAGTGGTCCATGGGGTTGCAAAGAGTCGGACTCGACTGAGCGACTGAACAACAACAACAATAGTCTCACAGTAAATAGTTCCTGAGACTTTTCAAAGAGAAAACACAACAGTAAATCCAGTTAACATTTCTGATATACAAGTGAAACTCGGAAAATTAGAATATCGTGCAAATGTTCATTCAGTCCAGTAATGCAACTTAAAAGGTGAAACAAATATATGAGACAGGCTCATTACATGCAAAGTGAGATAGTGCAAGCCTTACTTTGTTATAATATTGATGCTTATGGCTTACAGCTTATGAAAACCCCAACCCCCCAATCTCATGTACCCCATAATCATCACATAATCTCATGTACACAATTATAACAAATTAAGGCATGACATATTTCGCTTTGCATGTAGTGAGTCTATCTCATATATGTATTTGCTTCACCTTTTAAGGGAAATGAATGAACATTTGCACGATATTCTAATTTTTCGAGTTCCACCTGAATACTTATCAATTAAAAATAGAATAATTAGTCTTCAAGGTGCCAGAACGTTGTTATTGTTGTGTGCGTGCGTGTGTTTTTGTCTAGTTTATTCTCTGATACGCTTGCACAGAATAACACAGCTTCCACTTCAAAAATCTCGACCATCCCAAGCGAATCTTTAGTCCTATCTTTTTCTAAATCAATCGATTTCTTTATTTATCTATTTAATCCGCCCGACGATTTCCCAATCCTTTCCTCTGTCGCCATGCAAGCAACCCGGTCACTAGGCGACAGCCTCCGCCCTGCCTGCTCTTACTCTCTCCCCAACATTTGCCCCCACCTCCAAGGAAAGGCGGCCGCCTTACCGCGCTGGGGAGCTTCATCCCGGGGAGCTCCATGAGTCACCAAAGGGCACCAACCCTCCTCACCCCGTTCCCTTCTTTGCTCGGGAGGGAGAACCCGGAGCGCTTAGGCTTCACCTCGGCGGCGTCCCTCGAAAAAAAGGCCCCTGACGGAAACTGCAACAGGGCCTAAAAGGGCCGGGCAGCAAAAGGTCCGCATGCCATCGCTTTGGACCGAGACAGGGCAGACGGCAGCGTCCTTTCCTAACACAGCTTCCCTTCTTTCTTCTTAAACCTGCAAAATGGAAGAGCCTTTACACACACACACACACACACACACACACACACACACACACACACACACACACACTTTAAAAACAACAACAACATACACAGCATTTCTCCCCTTCTCCGTTTCGTGCCTACTTTTGTCAGACCTGAAGTAAACCCATTCCCACATAAACGTGCGTTTAATGTAACCTTTAAACCAGGGGTGCCCAAACTACAGCCCAGGGGCCAGATCTGGTCCCCGACACCACTCCCGGAAGCGGAAGTAAAGCGTGCCCGTATGGGTGTCTTTTACTTCCGCTTCTGGGAGCGACAAGGGCCAGATGAATTGGCTTTGGGGGCCAAATCTGGCCCCTGGGCCATAGTGACCAGCCCCCTGAAACCTTGACCGGCCCACAGCCCAAAAAGTTTGGCCACCCCTGATTTATACTAACAAATTATAGAAGAGAGGTAAGTCTACTTTTGTTTTATTGTCTACATCAAGGCTTTTGACTGTAGACCACAACAAAATGTGGCAAGTGATTAAAGAGATGGGAATAGCAGAACATATCATATGCCTCATGAGAAATCTGTACACAAATCAGGAAGCAACAGTTAGGACAGAACACGGAATGACAGAGTGGTTTAGAATAGGAAAAGGAATAAGACAAGGATGCATTTTGTCACCCTGCTTATTCAACTTATACACAGAGCACATAATTCGCAATGCAGGGATGGAGGGATCGAAATATGGGATCAAAATTGCTGGGAGAAACAACAACTTGAGATATGCAGACGATACCACCCTGATGGCAGAAAGTGAGGAAGACTTAAAGAATCTCTTGATTGGGCTGAAGGAGGAGAGTGGAAAAGCTGAACTGAGACTCAATATGAAGAAAAGCAAGATAATGGCAACAGGGCCTATCAGTCCATGGAAAATAGATGGGAAAGAGGTAGAAGCAGTCACAGATTTTACTTTCCTAGGATCCAAGATCACTGCAGATGGCGACTGCAGCCATGAAATAAAAAGATGATTGATTCTGGGAAGAGAAGCCATGAGAAACCTGGGGAACATAGTGAAAAGTAGAGACATCACCTTGAAAACAAAAATTCGTATAGTTAATTTAGTATATGGGACCAGAGACAATGAAACAGCCGAAAGGTTGGCTTAACACAGGTTTATTGCATGATGATCCGGGGGAACATGAGGTAATGGCGGATGGGTAGCTCAATATATACAGTGGTTATACATTTTGAATGTGGCTCCTCGACAGTCTATTGGTTACTGTCCGCGTGACGTCACGGATGGTCACGCCCTTCTTGTCCAGGTGTAGGTGATGGCGGGAATCTTCCCGCGCTGTTGTTTGCTGGTGAGTCTGGGCCAGGAGAGCTTGAACGCTCGCTATTGCCACCAGGTGGTCATTAGCTCGCGTCCTATTGCAAGGGCTACAGTTAAGCAGCTGCTGGTTATAATGTTACACAAGCATGGTTACATTGGATACACGTGAATGGATACATTGTAAAAGGTACAGTACAGAACACAACATCCCTCCCCCCTAGGATGGGACGAAGTCCCTCAGCCAAGATGGCTTATTGCACACGCGTTTGGGCCGCGATGTGGGCTGACCTGCCCCAGGGGCGCTACTGCTTCCTCGTTCCCTGGTCCCTTGTCCTGAAACGGGAGAGGGAGACTTGTTAGAGGCTTGCCGTGGTTTGGCGGTTTTGGGGAAAGGGAAAAACTCCATTGTGGGCAGACCGGAGACACTCGGGACTAACGAAAAACCCCTCTTCTCGCTTGGACGGGTGGGGGACCACTCCGCAAAACTTCCCCGGTTCTGAAAATCAAAATCTAACTCTGTTGGGGTCTCCGTATTAGTGGGGAGATCCCGCGGGATGTCTATGAGATCGGCTTCCCTTCTCTCTGCTGACCGATCCCGCAGGATGTCTACGAGGACAGATTCCCTTTCCTCCCCCCTTGGTGGGGACCCATGGCCCCCCTTTCCTCCCCCTTGGGCTGAACAGGTGGGGGAGAACCCTAACGCTGAATCTTGTGTCCCGCGGTCCGTGCCCTGTTCGCCGGGGATCCTGCGCCGGAGCTGGTCTGCGTGCCGCCTCCAGAGTAGACCTGTGCCGGTCTCGACGCGGTACGAGACGGGGCCGGTCCGCTCTAGGATGACGCCCAGTACCCAGGCCGGCCCCGCGCTGGCATAATTCCTGCAATACACGGGGGCACCCACGTCGAAACTCTTTGTGTCCTCTATCCCAATGTTCTTCCCCTTGTCCTCTACTCTCGTGGGGTCTAGCCTAGTTAGTATGGTGGTCAGCTTCCTGCGCATCAGCAGCTCTGCGGGGGAGTATCCTGACGCTAGGGGAGTCACTCGGTAACCTAGCAGAAACTGGCACACTTGATGGTTTAGGTCCCCGGGCCCCATGCGCCGCAGCGCGTCCTTGGTAGTGCGCACAAGGCGCTCTACTTGGCCGTTTGTGGCAGGGTGAAAAGGAGCGGAGGTGATGTGCCGAATGGCGTTGATTTCTGTGAATGCCCTGAACTCAGAGGACATGAAACAACTTGCGTTGTCGCTTACGAGGGTGTCGGGTAAACCGAACGTGGAAAAAACCCTCCGCAAGTGCTTTATGGTCGTGGACGTGGACGTGCTTGTAACCGGGATGACTTCCAACCACTTGGAGAAGGCATCCACCACAAGGAGAAACAGCGTCCCACGGAATGGGCCAGCAAAGTCTACATGAACCCGGGACCACGGCCCCTTCGCCGCGTCCCACTCCCTGTGAGGCAGACGTGCTTCTTCTGGTCTGGAGCTTTGGCAAGGCTCACAAGTGCCGACCATGTGCTCGATGTCGGCGTCTAGCTGGGGCCACCAGAAATAGCTCCGTGCCAGGGCTTTGGAGCGCACAATTCCAGGGTGACTGACGTGCAGGAGTTTGAGTACCCGCGGTCGCAAGGACGTCGGGATCACTACTCGCTGGCCCCACAGAAGGCACCCCCTCTCAAGTGACAACTCTAACTTCTTTCGAAAAAATGGGTCGAACTCTGCTGCCGGGGAGGACGCTGGCCACCCTTTCTGCACCCAGGAGCTAACCTTTGCTAAAATGTTGTCCTTGCCGGTCGCCTTTGCGATGTCGGCGGGCAGTATTGGGGGCGAGTCGAGGACCTCTATCATCAGCACCTGGTGGTCTGGCTCCTCCCCGCCCACGTGGCTGTTACCCTGGGGAAGGGGAGACCTCGATAGAGCGTCCGCATGGCTGATCTCCCTCCCGGGCCTGTACACCAACGCGTGCTGATACGCATTAAGAAAAATGGCCCACCTAAGCATCCTTGGGGACAGGATCTGTGGCGTGGGCTTATCTGCTGTAAAAATGCCTAGCAGGGGCTTGTGGTCGGTCACGATTGTGAATGGGCGGCCATACAGGAAGTCGTGGAACTTTTTTGTTCCCGCAATTATCGCTAATGCTTCCCTGTCTGTCTGGGCGTAGTTTCTCTCCGCTTGGGACAGGGACCTGGAGTAGAACGCTATCGGGGCCTCCCTCCCGTCTTCCAGCACGTGGCACAACACCGCCCCCACCCCCACCGGGGATGCGTCACAGATCAGGACCACTGGGCGCTTGGGGTTGAAATGGGTTAGGATGGCATCAGACGCCAGAAGCTGCTTAAGCTCACTAAATGCCCTCTCTTGCTCGTCGCCCCACTTCCATGCCTCATCCTCTTTAAGCAATCTGTGCAACGGTTCGGCCACGGCTGCTTTCCGGGGAAGGAAGGAGTGGTAAAAGTTCAGCAGCCCTAGGAACGACTGCAACTCGGGCTTGGAGGTGGGGCGAGGGGCTTGCTTGATGGCGGCTACCTTAGACTTGGACGGCCTTATTCCCTCAGGCGTGACACGGAACCCTAGGAATTCGACCTCGGTCGTGAAGAAGACGCATTTGTCTTTTCGCAGTCTCAACCCCGCCTTTTCGAATATCGCCAGGACCTTGCCCAACCTCTTTGCCAATTCGGCCTGACTCCCCCCCGTTATCAATACGTCGTCAAAATAAGGCAACACCCCCTCGAGCCCCTTCAGGAGGCGTTCCACGAGTGACTAGAAAATCCCAGGCGCCGAGTTTACGCCGAATTGAAGGCGCGTCACCTGGAACGCCCCCTTATGGGTGACTATAGTTTGTGCAGCAGTGGCATCTGGGGTCACCGAGAGCTGCTGGTAGGCTTGTGCTAAGTCGAGCTTAGCGAAACACTTTCCCCCATGTAACCTGGCCAGCAAATGGCTGACTACCGGCACCGGATACGCATTAGGGCAAATTGCCTTGTTGATGGTGCACTTGTAATCAGCGCATATGCGCACCTTCCCGTTGGCCTTTAGTGCTGTTATAATTGGAGTCTCCCACTCTGCAGAATCAACAGGAACAAGAATCCCCTGGCCCACCAATTTGTCCAGTTCCGCCTCTATTTTGTCCTTGAGCGCGAATGGCACCCGGCGCGGTTTGAGTCTTATTGGGCGGACCTCAGGGTCTAGGTCGAAGGCTACTGGGGGTCCCTTAAATTTCCCAAGTCCCTTTTTGAAGACTTCGGGGTGCGCGTCGCACACCTCCTGAATCGGGTCAGTCCCAACGGCAACGGCGTGCACCCCCCCAATGAACAAACCCAGGGGCTGGAACTATTGAGTCCTGAGGAGGCTGCAATTCCCCCCTTTGAGAACAACTAGGGGGAGAGTCGCGGCGTGTTTCTTAAATTGGACCTGAAAATTCCCAACCCCCAACACCGGAATGCAGTTCCCTTGCACGTCCCGAAATATGGGATCAAAGCTTTGAGTTTGGGCCGCACGTGGGGGGCAATTTTCAGAAACTCCTTCTGGGGAATGATGGAATATGAGGAACCCGAGTCAATTTCCATCCTAATGGGGGCCCCTTGTACTAGTACCTCAACAAAGTATCGGGGGTGTCCCGCGGACACGCTGAACACCGGTGCGTCGTCCTCGCTGTCGTCGGCGATGCGGCCCACGCCGTCTCGCTTCCTCGTGGCCTGGGTGCCGTCCTTGGGTCTCGTCGCGCGGTCTCTCGAGCTCTTCCGGGCCTCGCGCCGTTTCCTGCAGACCTTGGCGATGTGCCCGCGGCGGCCGCAGTTGTGACACTCGGCCTTTCTGAAGGGACATTTGGCGTGGTCGTGGTTCGCTCCGCAGCCGTCGCAACGCCGGCCTTCTTTCCGGACCTTCCGGACGTCCTCGTCGTCGCTGCTCTCCGCGGACGACTTCGAAACTCGCCGGGCCGCGTGCACCAAAACGTGCACCGAAGTCTCTGCCTTACCCGTCTTTGGCCGCCAGTCCTGGAGCTCCTGGACCCCGGCCTTCGTAGCTTCCGCGGCTAGTGCCTCCTTCAGGACCTCCTGCAATGTGGGGGGTGGCTCGCGGTTCATCAATGTACGCTGAGTTTCGGCATCGCTCAGGCCGCACAGCACGCAGTCTCTTAGTGTGATTTCTGCGTTCTCCCATTTGCATGGGCCGGCCGCCAGTCGCAGGGCCGCTGCGAAGTCGGCGACCGTCTCCCCGGGCGCTTGGACTCGCCTCCAAAACGCGCTCCGAGCGGGGAACATCGCCGTCGAGGGCCGGAAGTACTCACGCAGCATGTGCATGAGCTCTTTCACCTTGAATTCACTCGCCCTCCTTGGCGCGATCAGGTCCACCAGGACCCTCTTGGTGTCTGGCCCAAGCATCCGGGTGAAGATGGCCCTTTTCTTTGCCTCATCCGTGACTTCGGATTCCACCAGGGCTCCCTGGAAGTCCATCTCGAAGATGTCCCAGTCTGCCGGTCTCCTGATTTCGAAACTGGCGCATGTCTTGGTCCCGTGGGCAGCCATATCCCACCTTCGTCGCCAATTTAGTATATGGGACCAGAGACAATGAAACAGCCGAAAGGTTGGCTTAACACAGGTTTATTGCATGATGATCCGGGGGAACATGAGGTAATGGCGGATGGGTAGCTCAATATATACAGTGGCTATACATTTTGAATGTGGCTCCTCGACAGTCTATTGGTTACTGTCCGCGTGACGTCACGGATGGTCACGCCCTTCTTGTCCAGGTGTAGGTGATGGCAGGAATCTTCCCGCGCTGTTGTTTGCTGGTGAGTCTGGGCCAGGAGAGCTTGAACGCTCGCTATTGCCACCAGGTGGTCATTAGCTCGCGTCCTATTGCAAGGGCTACAGTTAAGCAGCTGCTGGTTATAATGTTACACAAGCATGGTTACATTGGATACACGTGAATGGATACATTGTAAAAGGTACAGTACAGAACAGTTAAAGCAATGGTATTCCCAGTGGTAATGTATGGGTGTGAGAGTTGGACCATTTGGAAAGCTGAGCACAGAAGAATAGATGCCTTTGAGATGTGGTGTTGGAGGAGAGTTTTGAGAGTCCCCTGGACAGCAAAGAGAACAAATAGGTCAATCTTAGAAGAAATCAACCCTGACTGCTCATTGGAAGGGCAAATAGTAAAGATGAAGCTTAAGTACTTTGGACACCAAATGAGAAGAGAGGACACACTTGAGAAAGCATTGATGCTGGGAAAGGTGGAGGGCAAGAGAAGAAGAGGGCAACCAAGTATGCGATGGCTGGATGGGATAGTGGATGCAGTGGCCATGAAGCTGGGTGGGCTGAGGAGTATGGTGGAGGACAGGGGTGCATGGAGGTCAATGGTCCATGAGGTCGCAAAGGGTCGGAATTGACTGTGCGACTGAACAACAACAACAAGTGCAGGAAATTCTTAACATATAGAACATCATGCAAAAGCCTTTTGACAGATGCCAGCATGAGAAGACAACCACAGCACTGAAGAAAATAGGTGTAGATGATAAAGATATCAGAATCATCACCAACCTTTATTGGAATCAGACAGCTCAAGTCAAGAGTTGAAGAGCAGCTGACAGAGCAGATTCAAATATGCAGAGGTGTGTGACAAGGCTGTGTGTTGTCCCCACCACTGTTTAATATATATTCGGAGAGTAGTTTTTCAGAAGCATTATCAGATGTAAACATTGGCATTAAAATTAATGGGGAATACCTGAATAACATCCAATATGCTGATGACACAGTGTTGTTCGCCACAAACCTTGCAGCTCTTCAGTTGATCCTGGATCGAGTTAGAGCTTCAAGTGCAGAATATGGGGGTCACCCATCTGTCCTGGCTCTTCTGGATCTCTCAGCGGCTTTCGATACCGCTGACCACGGTATCCTTCTGGAATGGCTCAAAGGTTTGGGGATCCAGGGCACTGTGTTGTCCTGGTTTTTCTCATTTCTGGAGGGCCGTACCCAGTCGGTGTGGTTGGAGAGTGAGAGGTCCAGCGCTAGGCCCCTACAGTATGGGGTGCCTCAGGGCTCGGTGCTCTCTCCTCTCCTATTTAACATACTAGCATATTTTGCCCGGCGGTGCCGGGCCTTTTAAAATTGTATTGGATAGTAAAGGGTTTCGTTTTTTTTTTCTTGAACCAATGGTGCTGGGCTGTTTTAAATGGTGTTGTAAGGTTTTGTGATTTTGTGGCTTCGAGGCGCTGCGTACGCCTGCGGCGGACTTGCGCTCCCAGTGGGTTTTTTGTTTGTTTTTTGCATGCTGTGCTCTTTATATTGGTTTTTGAAGTTTTTTGTTTTATGTTTATGCAAATTTTATTTTATTTTGTTTTATTTAGTTTATAATTTAATTTTGGTTTTTTAAATCTTTATTTTTACGCATTTTTTATTTTTTGTTTTGGTTTTTTTGAGTGAAAAGTGATTCCTGGTTTTTTTTGGTATTTTTTGAGATTAGTGTGATTATTTTTGAATGTTTTTATAACTTATTTGATTATTTTTGGAATTAATCTTATTAGTTTCAATATTTTTGAATGTTTTTTCTCTTTTGGCTTCTGGGTGGGGGGGTGAGCTTTTCTTCCTCTCTGTAATTGTTCTCTTCTGTCCTCTGGGTGTCGCTTCCGGTAGGCTTTTTCTTTCTTTTCTCATTTGAGTTCCGGTCCTCATGGATAGAAGATGTCTTTTGGTAAGCTCTCTGGGGGGGTTTTTTTGGGGGGGTTGGATTTTTTTTGGGGGGGGTCTGTGTGTTTTTTCTTGTTTGTTTTTGGCTGTGTTTGTGTTTCCTTTTTGGATTTTTGAGTGTTTTTGATTGTTTTTGGTTTGTTTTTTGGGGTTAACTTTTTCAGGGGGTGGTGGCTTTCTTTCCCACGGGCCATGCTGGCTGGCCCGTGGGAAGGAAGGGCATTGGCGGGGGGGGGGCTTTCTTTGCTTTCTTCTCCACGGGCCATGCTGGCTGGCCTGTGGGAAAGAAGGGCACCGGCGGCGGGGGGTTCCTTTTTTTTCCCCGCGGGCCATGCTGGCTGGCCTGTGGGGAAGAAGGACAGTGGCGGCTGGGGGTTCCTTTCTTTTTCCCTGCGGGCCATGCTGGCTGGCCCGTGGGGAAGAAGGGCAGCGGCGGCTGGGGGTTCCTTTCTTTTCCCCTGCGGGCCATGCTGGCTGGCCCATGGGGAAGAAAGGAAGCGACGGCGGGTTTTTTTTACTTTTATTTTTTGTGCGCCGGCCGCCTCAGCGTTTTGCGCGCTAATGGCACACAGGACGCTGGGGCTTGTAGTTTTGCCTGCGCATGTTTGCTTACTTTAGCGGTTTGTTTCCTGCGGCTTTTTTTTTAATTGGCCGCGGTGCGTTTCTGAACGTTCCTTTTGGGAATTGAAGTTCCCTTTTTTTGTTTGCGACTGGGGGGCTCCTGCCCCCGGATCGAAAATTTCAACCCGACAGTTACCTGCGAACCGGGTTCGGGTGAGTGAACGGAGGCCCATTACGGGCTAGTGGGGCCTGGTGCAACATCCTTTGTCACATTCCAACGGTTAACACACCATTTTATAGGTACAGATACATGAAGCCATTGGGTGAGATTATCCGTTCCCATGGGGTGAGGTATCATCAGTCTCTCTGGCACACGAAGGAGGGCCTTTTCTGTGTCCGCACCGGCCTTATAGAACCTCCTACCTGTAGAGTTGCGGGAGCAGACAGAGCTGCTACCTTTCAGAAAAGACCTAAAACCCTGGTTGACAGGGCAGGTATGGGGTCCAGAGGGAAGGATGGTCCCCACCTGTCTTTACCTATAAGTCTGAGCATTAACCATTGGAATGTGACAAAGAATCCTGCACCCGACCATACTAGCCCATACCGAGCATTCGTGCACTTGCCCGAACTGGGTTTGCAGGTAACTGTCGGGTTGAGAAATGCGCCAGTGGGCAGGAGACCCACGAACGTGAACAAAGAAAAAAACTTCAATACCCAACATCCTGTGCGCTGTGGTGAGCCGCAGCCAATTAGGATGAGAAGTGTGACCAAATAGAACATTGTCAGTCGCTCTGTAGCCAATCAAAAATAAGCTTCAGAAAATATTTCAATGCACGACTGGTAACACCACAAATTAAACTTCATGTTCCAGCGTCCTTTGCGCTGTGCAACCCCTCAGCCAATCAGGCTGAGGGATACGAGCACAGAGGAGGCTGGGAATGCGCGTGCTGACTGGGGAAAAAAACCTGCTGGGAGCCGAAGGGAAAGACTTTGAAAGACCCAGCTGGAGGGAGCCAGGAAAAGGTAAGTGCGGTCGGTGGGGGTGAGGGAGTGGGTGAGGGAGGCAATGAAAGGTGCTGGGTCCAGAAGGGTTGGTGGGACAGACCCCTTTTGTCCCCCCAACCCTTCTGGACCCAGGAGACCCGGGAGAGGGAATCTAATCCACCCCCTCCCAAACACTCCGTTTTAAAAGAGAAGAAACAGCTTGGTTTCTTCTCTTTAAAAATGGAGTGTTTTTTTCGGGGAAATGATCCCCTCTCTGCTGGGTCCCCTGGCTCTGGAAGGGTTGGGGGGACAGACCCCTTTTGTCCCCCCCAACCCTACCAAACCCAGGGGACCAGGGACAGGGGATCGAATCCACCCCCTCCCAAACACTCTGTTTTAAAAGAGAAGAAATAGCTTGGTTTCTTCTCTTTAAAAATGGAGTGTTGTGGTTTTTTTTGGGGGGGGAATGATCCCCTATCTGCTGGGTCCCCTGGCTCTGGAAGGGTTGGGGAGACAGACCCCTTTTGTCCCCCAAACCCTACCAAACCATGGGGACCAGGGAGAGGGGATCGAATCCACCCCCTCCCAAACACTCAGTTTTAAAAGAGAAGAAACAGCTTGGTTTCTTCTCTTTAATAACAGGGTGTTGTGTGTGTGGGGGATCCCCTCTCTGCAAGGTCCTCTGGGTTTGGGGGGACAATACACACACACACACACACACACACACACACACACACACACACACACACACACACACACACACACACACACACACACACACACACACACACGACACTCCTGCCTTGCCAGGAATTTTTAATGTGTGTGTCGGTGGTTGGAGTGGTATTGTATGGGTGGTGGTGGTTGTGCACACCCAAAACCACCCCTAACCAACAACACACCTCTTTTTTACATAAATTACCAAAAAAAAAATCCCTTACAATACAATTTAAAACAGCCCGGCAACGCCGGGCAGACTATGCTAGTTGGCTTATAAAATAAGCCCCCATTTCTTTTAATTGTTCAATCCAGGCAGTTTTAATGTGGGTAGTTTTAAAGATGAATGGGGTAGGTGGGTGGGTATGTTGGGGTTTTAATGGTTTAATTGTTTTTATGTATGTTTTAACTTGTTGTGAGCCGCCCTGAGTCGGGTTTACCTGATTGGGCGGCATAGAAATCTGAATTTAAATAAATAAATATAGTTTTACAGTGTTGTAAGGAACAATATTGCATAGGGACATGGAATGTAAGATCAATGAACCAAGGAAAGCTGGAAGTAGTAAAAAAGGAAATGGAAAGAATAAGCATTGATATCTTGGGAATCAGTGAGCTAAAATGGACAGGGATGGGTGAATTCAGCTCTGGAAACCATCACATCTACTACTGTGGACAAGAAAACCTCAGAAGAAACTGAGTGGCCATAATTGTAAATAAAAGAGTGAGAAAAGCAGTAATGGGATACAATCTCAAAAATGATAGAATGATGTCAGGCAGACTACAAGGCAAACCATTTAATATCACTGTAATCCAAATATATGCACCAACCACTAGTGCAGATGAAGTCACAGTAGACCAGTTCTATGAGGACCTACAACATCTTATAGAACAGACACCAAGAAACGACGTCCACATTATCTTAGGAGACTGGAATGCAAAAGTAGGAAATCAAAAAGTGGATGGAATAACAGGCAAGTTTGGTCTGGGAACACAAAACGAAGCAGGGCAAAGACTGATAGAGTTCTGCCAAGATAACACACTAGTCATAGCAAACACCCTTTTCCAGCAACACAAGAGGAGACTCTACACATGGACATCACCAGATAGCCAACATCGAAACCAAATTGACTACGTTCTCTGCAGCCAAAGATGGAGAACCTCCACACAGTCAGCAAAAACGAGACCTGGAGCGGACTGTGGCTCAGATCACAATCTACTGATCGCAAAATTCAAGCTCAGGCTGAAGAAAATAGGGAAAACTAATAGGCCAGATAGATATGATCTAGACAACATACCCAAGGAATACACGGTGGAGGTGAGGAACAGATTCAGCGGACTGGACCAGATAGACAGCGTACTGGAAGAACTATGGACAGAAATGAGAGACATTATGCAGGAGGCAGCAAGGAAAACTATACCAAAAGAAAAAAAACGCAAAAAAGCGAAGTGGTTGTCGGACGAGGCTCTTAAAATAGCACAGGAAAGAAGGAACGCAAAAGGCAAAGGAGAAAGAAAAAAATACAATCAAATAAAGAATTTCAAAGAAAAGCAAGGAGAGATAAGGAAACCTACCTAAATGAACAGTGCAAAGAAATAGAGGAAAACAACACAAGAGGCAGGACTAGAGATCTCTTTAAAAAAATTGGGAAAGTCAAGGGAACGTTCAAAGCAAAAATGACCACGATAAAAGACAAAGATGGCAAAGAGTTAGCAGATGCAGAAGAGATAAAGAAAAGATGGAAAGAGTACACAGAGGAACTTTACAAAAAAGACTTAAACACCCCGGATAATAAGAATGAGGGAGAAGTTGAACTTGAACCAGACATCCTAGAGAGTGAAGTCAGAAAGGCCCTAAAAAGCACGGCAAATAACAAAGCCAGTGGAGATGATGGTATCCCAGTTGAATTCTTCAAGGCCCTAAAAGATGATGGAATCAAGCTACTACATGCTATATGCCAGCAGATTTGGAAAACGAAACAGTGGCCACAGGATTGGAAAAGATCAGTATATGTCCCAATCCCAAAAAAGGGCAATGCCAAAGAATGTTCAACTTATCGAACAATTGCGCTCATCCCACAAGCTAGCAAAGTGATGCTCAAGATAATACAGGATAGACTGCAGCAGCATGTAGAAAGAGAACTACCAGAGGTGCAGGCTGGGTTCAGAAGAGGCAGGGGGACCAGAGATCACATTGCCAACATACGTTGGATCATGGAGAAAACAAAGGAATACCAGAAACAAGTTTACTTCTGTTTCATTGACTACACCAAGGCCTTTGATTGTGTGGACCACAACAAAATGTGGCAAGTAATTAAAGAGATGGGAATACGAGAACACCTCATATGTCTTATGAGAAATCTGTACATGAGTCAAGAAGCAACAGTTAGGACAGAGTATGGAATGATGGAGTGGTTTAGAATAGGAAAAGGAGTAAGACAAGGCTGCATTTTGTCACCCTGCTTATTCAACTTATACACAGAGAAAATAATTCACAATGCAGGGATGGAGGAATCACAATATGGGATCAAAATTGCTGGGAGAAACATCAACAATTTGAGATATGCAGATGATACCACCCTAATGGCAGAGAGGAAGACCTAAAGAAGCTCCTGATTAGGTTGAAAGAAGAGAGTGCAAAATCTGGCCTGAGACTCAATATCAAGAAAACCAAGATAATGGCAACAGGCCATATCAGTCCCTGGAAAATAGATGGGGAAGAAGTAGAAGCAGTAACAGATTTTACATTCTTTAGATCCAAGATCACTGCAGATGGAGATTGCAACCATGAAATAAAAAAGAGATTGATTCTTGGGAGACAAGCTGTGAAAAACCTGGGGAACATAGTGAAAAGTAGAGACATCTCACTGCAAACAAAGGTCCGCATAGTCAAAGCAATGGTATTTCCAGTGGTAATGTATGGCTGTGAGAGCTGGACCATTAGAAAGGCTGAGCGAAGAAAAATAGATGCCTTTGAGATGTGGTGCTGGAGGAGAGTTTTGAGAGTCCTTTGGACAGCAAGAAGAACAAATAGGTCAATACTAGAAGAGATTAGCCCTGAGTGCTCATTAGAAGGTCAAATAGTAAAGATGAAGCTGAAGTATTTTGGACATCAAATGAGAAGAGAGGATTCACTTGAGAAGGCCTTGATGCTGGGGAAGGTGGAGGGCAAAAGAAGAAGGGGACGGCCAAAGATGAGATGGCTAGATGGTATTGTAGACACAATGGGCACGGGGCTGTGTGGACTAAGAAGGATGGTGGAGGACAGGGGTGCCTGGAGAGCGATGGTCCATGGGGTCGCAAAGAGTCAGAATCGACTGTGCGACTGAAGAACAACAACAACAAAATATAGTTTGGATCTCAACACCAAGAAGATGAAATATCTGGTTATAAGCCAAACACCAACTCAAGGCAAGCTAATGGCAGGAACACAAGAAAGCGAACAAGTGGATAAAGTTGTATATTTGGGGAGTATGTTAAATGAAAATTGGAATCCCGTGGTAGAGATTAAAATAGAAATAGAAAAAGCAAGATCCACCTTCATAAAAATGCGACATTTGTTATGCAGTAGAGATCTAACTCTCGCTACAAAGATCCAAATACTGTAGTGAGATGTTATGTATTCCCAGTGTTGCTATATGGAGTTGAAGCTTGGACATTGACTAAAGCATTTGAAAAGAGAATTGAAGCTTTTGAAATGTGGATCTACAGATGGCTGATAAGGATATAATGGGTTGACCATGTGACTAATGTTGAAGTATTGTGCCAGATGGATAAAGAAAAAGAACTCTTTAAGACCATTAAGCAAAGAAATCTCCAATACCTTGGCTTTATCATGAGGAACAACATGAAGTATAGAATATAGAATATTCCAACTCGTTCTTCAAGGAAAGATCCCTGAGAAGAGAGGCCCTAGACGTAGATGGACTTCATAGCTGAAGAACCTGAAAGACTGGTGCGGCATGCCCTTGGAAGAACTGTTTTGAGGAGTTAAAAACAGGAAGACTGTCACCACGATGACAATATCCGGAACGGATACGGCACATGAAGAAGAAGAATAGACTGCTCACAAAACAAATGTCAGGGTGGGGTTTTGGCCAAATTATATCCTAAAACCTGGCCCTAAAACTCTTTGCCAAGAGGAAAAGTACAATTTTCTCAAAAAATCGTGTTTCACAAAATATCCAGGCAGCCAGTATATCGTGATTTAAGAAAAATACAGGCAATGTGTCACAAGGCTGTGGTCTGTGATTAACAATCCAAAGTAGTGCATAGCTTTTATGTATCATAGAATTTTTTCTTAATCAAAAGAAGAAGAACAAATAAGATGGGTAGCAAAAATTAAATTTAAAGGGTACTGCAAAAACCTAATAACCATTATTGTGCTAAATTTCTGAAAATGGTGGCATGGGGTTCTCCATTTCAAGATGAGTGAGGTTTTTTTTAAATAAATAGCAATGTTATCTTCCTGTTTCAAAAAATATAAACCAACTGGTTTTATTATTTAGTTTTTTAGTTTTTCACAATGTGGGTTTTGATCTTTTCCTTACTGGGGGTTCAAAAGATGTGCATTTCCCTAACTACAAAGCAAGCTATTCTAATCACTCACTCAACTACAAATCCCAGGAGTCTATAGGATGGAGCCCTGGCATCTGAAGTGGGATGCAACTTCTGGAACCGTGAAGCTTTGTTAAACAAAAGCCAAACCCTTGCACTGAGAGAATTGTGGCGCATTCTCTGACTTCACAAGAATTGTGATGTATTGCAAATTATGGTTAGGGTAATGGTTAAATTTAGGATTTACCACACATATCTTGTGTTTTCTAAACCTGCCAAAATTCAAGTCCCCCCCCCCCCATGGAGTCAGTCTAGAGCCAATAGAGCATCTTTCACCAAAATATTTTGTTGGTTAAGACTTAAGAACAAAGAGACATAACGTCTGAAAAGGAGATATAATAGAATGGGGAACATAATTTTTTTCAAAAGAAAAAAGTAATGCATAAGTTTTTACAAAAGGTTGCTAAATAGCTAAAAATACATACATTTGTAGATGTTGTCTATATGATATACATTCACATGTTAATAGTATTGTGATGTCCTCTGTTGACTTATAGGCTGTAAATGTTTATCTTTTAATGCTGTGCTATAAGGATTTTAGTTACAGTGAGGGCACAGAGAGTCCATCTACACTGGCTAGTGGTTCTTCTCTGAGAAGCGGGCAAGCACTTTTAAAAATGCACAAGCAGCAATGAAGATCAGAGAAGTCCAATACAGAATTACTGCAAGTCATAACTTGCCCCCAAATGATCTTATGGCTGGACCTAATCATAACATGTTTGAGAGCTGCATTGGGAAAATTGCAAAAATAGCTCTTACAGAATTTGCTGAGTTCTTTACCAAAAAGGTTTTGTGATGGGGAAATCACAACTTGAGACCCATAGATATGTCAGGTATACTGGCTAAAGCTATCTTCCATTAGGTAAGACTGAATGATCTGTTTCCCTGCTCCATTCATTTCTAAGGCCATGTGCATCTTATTTGTTAACTGACAATAGCTATTTATAGACAATAATGTGTGTTTCTTTTCCTGTGCTGTCAACAAACATTTCCAAGAGTACAAGAGATTCTGAGACAGTCTATGTTGCTGAACCAAATTTAGATACCAGCAGGTGCTGCAGTTGTAACTATTGTCTTTTGTCCTGTTCATAACCCCAAATGTTGCTATGGCTGCTAAAATCTCCAACTAGTGAGTGAGCGAATTATAGTCTTCTGAGTGGACTATACTGAGGTACACAGAAAGAGCTTGAAGATTGTGGTATTTTTGAACAATTGGGCATAACCTGGTAACAGCAATCTTGTGTTGCCGGCTAATCTTTCTCACACTAGATCAGGTGAAAGGCACTGCAGAATGAACTCACCAAAAGGTGCCTTCATTTTGGCAGTTTCACATCTGGCCTAGACATGGAAGAAGAAGTGGACTATACTGAAGAGGTCATAATAGAAATATTGACAGTTGGACTAGCTGTGTGCATAATTACATTGATTTACAAACCATTTAATATACCACTCTCCTTTAAAAAACTGTCTAATACACTCACTTTCTAGCTGGAGATTTCAGCAGCCACAGCAACATTTGCTATGAACAGGACGTCAAAAATGGCAATAATTACAAATGCAGCACCTGCTGGTATCTAAATTTGGTCCAGCAACACTGACCGCCTTAGAATCACTTGTACTCTTGGAAATTGATATGCTTTGCACAGACAAACATGGTTACCACTTTAGAAAATTCCTTAGGAGATATAGTTTCAAAAAAGCCAACGGGGAAAAGTTTACAACAATGCTAGATGCAGCTGTGCTTCAGATCCCCGCCACCACCACCACCTGAGAACTGTGATCAGTTTGTAACTACCATTTTGGAATGTTCTCATGCCTTCGTTCCAAGAGGATGTTGGACCAACTATATCCTAGGTTTCACTCTAGAAACACATGCCTGATACGTAGATAATACTTCAGACTTTACAGAAAATTCCTTCAGCAAACATACAATAAAGATTTCATTTCTCTCTTTTAATGGATGGGGTGAGTGGGTAAATTATTTACAATTTTTAATGGGGGGTTTAAGGGCTTTTTAATTAGTTTGATGTTGCTTTTAATTGTTGTTAGCCGCCCAGAGTCATTGCCGAGTTGTGCGGCAATAGAAATTTGAAGAATAAATACTGTATTTTCTGGCGTATAAGACTACTTTTTAACCCCAAAAAATCTGTGCCAAAGTCGGGGGTCGTCTTATAGGACAGGTACTTAACTGCAGCTTGTTTCCCCTTGCTTCATATGTCCGGCGCATATGGTGGGGGGAGCCGCGGCCGAGTCCCTGCTCTGTGCGGGGAGTATGAAGCAAGGGGAAGCAAGCTGCACACATCTTCCTGTACCTCGAGGAGGAGAACGTGAGCGTGGATTGGCTCTCCACCAGAACCTGCCCATTCGACTCGGAGGGCTGCGCGTCTCCGGGTTGAGTGTGGGTTAATTTTTATTTGGTGTGCATTGGAAGAGAGGTAGTCTTATACGGCAAGTATATTCCAAACTCTATATTTAAACTGTAAAAGTTGGGGGTCGTCCCACTCAGAAGACTATAATTTGATCTTGAACCTTGCAGAAATAAAAAGAATTCAGTGGATAGACACTGAAGCAGCTTGACATGACAAGCAACCAGAAAGCTTGGAAAGTACTGGAAAACATCTAAAGAACTATCTAAATGAAAGGACAAAGTATAAAAATATATTCCCAAACCAAATAGCATATCAACGGCTTCTGACAGGGATGCGCAGCCAGTGCACAGTAAAGATAAAATGGATATTTACAGTGAGCTTCCTACTTCTTTAATATTGGTGGAACTAGATGAATCCACAAGAAGATGTAGGAATAGCAAAGCTGTAAGAGTCAGTATCTGGAGTGAGCAAATTAAACTTTGTGGGCAAAACACAAAGAAATGGCTCTTTCAACTCTTTAAAAAGTGCTGGATGAGTAAACAAATTCAAAAAATATGGTGGAAGACAAAAGTATTCACTTTACTAAAACAAGGCAAAGAACCGTCAGATCCCCCAAATTACAGGCCAGTCTCCCTACTTATACAAAGTGTTCGAAACAATGATATTATATTGCCTAACCCCTATAATTGAACCTCTTCTAATTCCAGAACAGACAAGCTTCAGACCTGGCAAGAGCTGTACAGCTCAAATTATAAACCTAAACAAGCATATAGAAAATGGTTTTGAAATACAGTACATGAAATAACTGGAACAGCATTTCTCAACTTTACAGCAGCACATGAAAGTGTCCACTATCAACTGCTGCACAAAAGGCTCCTTACTAAACATCATGGACTAACAGAAATGGTCACCATTCTACTTCAAAACCAAAGAATTTTTTTTTTAATTTTCAAAGGAGACACAGTAGCTGAAGGAATCGAACTAATGTTCTAGCATTATTACTTTTTAACATTTATGCAAATGATCAGTCAACCTCCTTTCATGTCCCCCTATACTCCAGGAGTTTCATCTATACTGATGATCTTGCCTTGAGAGCTCAGGGGAAAACTTTTGAGCACATAGAGCATCAGCTAAGCTTTGCTTTAGAATCTCATTCCTTGTACTGTATTATCAAACAGCCAGCTGAAACCAAACCCTTTATAAACACAGGTATGTGCCTTCCACCTAAAGAACAGAGAAACAGAAAAGAAGCTCTGAGTTAATTGGGAAGGCAAGATTTTGGAACATTGCCCTTCTCAAAAATATCTTGGTATCACTCTGATAGAACTCTGACCTATAAAAAAGGTTGTCTAAACACCAAACAAAAAGTTGCTGTCAGAAATAACATACTTAGCAAACTGTCTAGTTCAGATTTGAGTGCACACCCACAAACAATGAGAAAAACAGCTTTGCCTCTGTCCTGCTCCTCAGCAGAATATGCTAGTGCCATGTGGTATAAATCAGCACTCACTGAACAAATGGATGTAACTCTTAATGAGTCATGCAGGATCATTACTGGCTGCTTGAAACCTACCACCACTGAAAAAGTCTGCTATTTGCCTGGCATTGCCTCTCCAGAAGTATGTTGAGAGGAACTAGCAAATAAGGAACAGAATAAGGTAACACAGCACAAAACTCACCCATTTCATGGACACCAATCCCCTACATGACAGCTAAAATATTTTAAAAAACATTTTTTGCACACCACTCAAGCTCTAAATATTAAACCAGAAGAGACTAAGCTAAATCTACGGAAAGCAAAAATAACACATCTTGCTAAAAGGATAACTGCCAAAGAATGTTTCTCACCAGGAAAAGATTCTAGCTGAACCATCTGGAAGAAGACTTCAAAGTGAAGTAGGAAGATCAAAGAATAATCAATTAAAATAGGGCTCCTTAGATACCAGACAATTTTTTTTTTGTGAATGTGGAAAAATTCAGTCACCACATGTAGAAAAGATCTCAAAATGGCCAATATAATGCAACTGAAATAGCTACTTTGGGTCATAAAATTGTCTAATTATTTTAACATTTTAATTTTTAAAACCTGTATTTCATATATATCTATATTTTAAATAGTGCAACACTCTGACATGAAAAAAAAACTATTTGTAATTCATCTGAGTTTGGCAGTACACACTTAGCTTGCAATTTTAAAAATGGCTGAAGAAAAATCCTCTTCAGATCAAATTGATTGATCTGAAGTAAAAATTACTCTGTCTCTCTAACCTTCCAGAGAAAGGACTTATTCCCAATTTTTAAGTCAGGGTTGGCTCATATTTTTTTGCACGTGAAAATGGGTCAAATTGAAACTATCATGAAAATACAGTATGTGTCATAATTATCTTGCTGCCAAGACTATTGAGGCATACAGTCTGTTTTAAAATGTGCAGACCACAAAGCCTTCCACTTAAATAGCGGCACCAGATATAAGGTTTCCAGAAGGGCCCATGAGTGTTCACATGGCAATACCTTCAAGTCAGGTTCCAAATGAGGCCACAATAGATTATGCTTCTGTTAATAGTATTTTTACTGACTATATTATAATGGTTCTGTACTGAAAAGGAAAATAAGGCCCTCTGGACTTCTGATGATTCAATTCTTATCAAACTGGTCTATATCTCAGAAACTGTTTGACAATATATCTTCAAGCCTTGCACATTCTCTGGAATTTAGACTCTACAACAAAGATATTCATGCCAGTACAGCAAATCTATCCATTACAGAATGAGGGAAGAACCTTTATAATTGTCTTGAGGCTCATGAGAGATTTTCACAAGTATATTTACACAATGTCTGGCTGGATATCCCACTAAGTTAATGGAGTAGACCATACAGCCAGTAACTCAACGCTGAGTGTTGGGCGGCGGTAAATAACCTTAAAGGGGCTAATGGCTACAGGCAGATGAGCCCCTTTAGGTGGAGTGATGGTCCCCTCAGTGGAGGAAATGCCACTGGAAACCATTATATCAGGCTCAACAGCCATCAGGCCCAACAGTAATGGAGGCAGAAGAGGCCATGACAGATAGACTGGCTGTGAAGGCACACCTTGTTAATATCCTCAAGGCTGCAGCAGTCCATTGCAGTCCCAGTGTTAAATCCTGCATGTCTCATATCATATGTGCCACAGGAGATGGCTCCATGATCATGGTGTGTGGGTCACTTCATGGCAAGCTGGGATCCATCTTAAACAAAGTCACGCCAATGGCATTTTTCCTGCTTCAGGAAAAAATGTATTCTTGGATGTGAGTTGCAGCCAATGATGATATTTACACAATAGAATTATATGGTCTTTTCTAAACCAAACTGCAGCTTACATGTTTTCAGTTTCTGGGGGAAAATGTTTTTTTAACATGTATAATAAAATTAATGCAAGAAGTGATATGCAAAAAATAACCCTCTGGATTCATTTATGGTCACAATCTTTTTTAAATTATGAAATTTATTAATTGCAACTATGAAATATTTCTTCTCCATCTATGAAAAACTGTAAGTCATTCATTGCTTTTTTTAAAAAAGCAAAGCTAATCCTGGTCTCTTCTTTGAAGAACTCCAGTACTTGAGCTTCCAGATCATCCTACACCAGTAGTGACGAACCTATTGCACGTGTGCCAGATAGGGCACTCCCTGCCCTTTCTGTTGGCACACACACCATTGCTTTCTCCCTCCCCCCAGCAGAAGTTTACCCCGACCCTCTGCCTAGCAGCACAATGGGAGCACTTCCTCCCTTTCCACAGCACAGAGTTCGCCCTGCTCCTCTGTTTGGGCTCTCGGTCTCTAAAAGGTTTGCATCACTGTCCTACACCCTGCCAAGCTATCTCCACACTTCTCTGTATGGCTTTACTTTCTTCCTCATCTTCCATTGCTATCAGTGCATTATAAAACTTGAAGGATTTTGTAATTTTCCTCAAGCTAAAGGTGGGACAGGAAATGGATTCATAGCTACTTCTTCCTCTGCCACTAGAACACCCAATCTGGAGGAAGGTAGTCACTAAAGGTTTCCCTTGCTCGAAAGCCAGTCGTATCCGACTCTAGGGTGCAGTGCTCATCTCTGTTTCTAAGCCGAAGAGCCAGCGCTGTCTGCTTCTGCAGACGTTTCCGTGGTCATGTGGCAGGCATGACTAGACACCGGAGCGCACGGAACGCTGTTACCTTCCCACCAAAGTGGTCCCTATTTATCTACTTGCAATTTCTTGCTTTCGAACTGCTAGGTTGGCAGGAGCTGGGATGAAGATGGGAGCTCATTTCCGTCCTGCAGTACTCGGGAATCGAACTGCTGACCTTCCGCTTCCCAGTCAGCGTCTTAGCGACTTGAGCCACTGCAGTTCCCTACAGAGTAGTCACTACAGAGGTTTTAATATTACTTACTGAATGGGGATGTGAGATCAGATCTCCTCTCAAAAGGGCAAGATTCTCCATCCTGGTAGAGGAATATTTATTGGTTTTTATGACACCAGAGACAACCTCAGATGACCACCCTGATGTTCTAAAAGTATCAGAACTACAGATCCGCAAAAAAGCACAGACACATGGAGAAAACATTTTATCCGCTCATAGTTCTCTTGAAATATGATCTTATATGTGCCACACAGTGATACAATTCTGCATCTGTATATAGTTCACTGCATCTTAGATGTGCTTTTTCTTGAAAGGAATGAACCCAGCACTTGCAAAAGTGGCATTATGTGAGTCAATTATTTAAATAATTCAAAATAAATAATTTATATTTACCGACCAATAAAAGCCAGCTTTTAAAAAATCTGCTCCCAAGGAACTAGCTGTCTATTTTAGTAGTTTCAGCAGCAGGACAAATATGTCACGATCAAAGCAGGGAAATCTTATTCACAATTTGTCATTATACAAAGGAGGCAACTATCAAATTCTATAGTGGCCATATCAGTTGAGATTACTTCCTGGGAAACTTATATTACAAATGTATGCCTTTAAAAAAAAACCTCACATGTTATATATCCATATAGATGTCCTGGCCAGGGTGCGGTGTTCATCTCAGTTTACAGCCAAAGAGCCAGTGCTGCAGACACTTCCATGGTTATCTGACAAGCATGACTAGACACTGGAGCGTATGGAATGCTGTTTACCTTCCCACCAAAGTTGTACCTATTTATCTACTTGCAATTTCTTGCTTTCGAACTGCTAGGTTGGCAGGAGCTGGGACAAAGATGGAAACTCACTCCGTCATGCAGCACTCGGGTCTCAAACATCTGACCTGCCAACCTTCCAGTCATCAAGTTCATAGTCTCAACCACTAAGCCACCACAGCATAGATACAATTGCATGAATCGCAGCACTGAATTGCTGATAATAATCAAGTTGCTACTCACATTTTAAGTTGTGCATCAAGTTGCATGACTGCCACGCAGCTATGAACGTGACTCTCAGTTCAATCAGCAGCAATTCACTGCTATGATTTGCACAGATACATTTGTGGTGGCTTAAAATTGTGATAGGATTTTGGCCACTCTAGATAGAATATGGAATCAATATACATACCTGTCAAGTTTTGGATTTGAAAATAAGGGAAATTTCCTGACCAAAATGGGAGACTTGACAGCTATGCTTATCCTGTGCAGACCTCCAGTTGTGGCATTAGGGCATTGCAGTCTAACTAATACAGGAGGACGGCGAGAAAGAGGGTAAAATACGGGAGTTTCCCGGCCAATACGGGAGGCTTGACAGCTATGTCAATATTACCAATAAAAAACATATTTCATATAAGAACTAGAGGAGTAGGGAACAATGGATATGTCCTGCCTCTAGTTCTCATCACTGAACTGCCATGTTTACTATGAGAGCATATGTACCATCATGTACGTTGAGTATTCTATAATAGTGATTGTTTTCCAATTGAAGCTAATGCGATAGAATTCATATTGGCAAATGACACCAGTACTACAAGTTTAATTAAAGTCCAAAGGAAATATTTAGCAGCATTATTCAAATATTTTCATTTTGATTATTTGAAAAGTGAATTTGTATTCTGCATGATTTGGCCCAAATTGGTTATATTAATTCTGGAACATCTTGTAAACACTGAAGGCTGCAAATAGTTCACTCAGTGCAGGCAAGTGAAGTGAATTAGTGAAACTCTATTTTTCACTTAGTTGTAAGTGTCTTGAGCAGCACTGTGCCAGGACATAATTTATTAATACTACACGCCAGCCAGACTAGAATGGATTTTGTGTTAGGAGAAGCAAATAATTAAAATAACATGAGTTGTATTTTAATTTTTTATAATTAATTTTATTCTACTTCATCTGCAGGGTATTTTAATTTTTTATAAATGATTTTATTTTATTTCAGATGCAATGTATTCCCTATCACCATGGCTGTCTCAGTGCCAAGCTACATGATGGTTAGATTTCTCGCATCTGAACATTGCAGATGGTTACTGTGAGGAAGGCTCATGTGACATAACTGGCATGTTTCACAATGTCACATGGGTGTGTGGCATGCATGGTGCCTGCCTACACACCTCCTCCTTCTCCTTGGGCGCTCAGTCTCTAAAAGGTTCGCCATCACTGTTATAGGCAATAAGAGGAGTAACTGCTTTTAATTCACAAAACAGAACACATTATATAGTATAGCTAGCAACTATATAATCCTTTACACTATGAATCTAGGCATATTTACTCATATGTAAGCCTCCCTTAGTTCAATGCGACAGAAAATGGTATTCAGCATCCTTTCACATTTCTAAATAGAACAGCAAAAGGCTTAAAGGCCAGAACCTCCATGGCGCCTATCACGAAAAGATCTCACAGGCCCACACAGATGACTTTCCCCCTGGACCAAACCACAGCCTTCAGATACAACCAAGAATCAACAAGCAGGCAAGAAAAGTAATAGAAAGTAATAAAATTTTAATTCAGGGTGGACATTTTTCATCAACAAGAAAGAAAGAGAAAGAAAGAAAGAAAGAAAGAGGGAATTAATGCTTCTACACTAAAGTAATAATGGTCCCATGGATGTTCTCTGAAATAATTGTGCACATTTGGCTTACTTTGTAAAAGAATCTGAAGAAGTCCACAGGTTTATACAGAGGTAATCACCTGGTGTACATCTTTTAATTGTTAATATAACTGCTTGCATCATGAAAGGATGTGGCAGGACAGCAGCTTCCAAGTAAGCATTTTATTATAGATGACTAATATGCAGACAGCGCTGGCTCTTTGGCTATAAACAGAGATGAGCACTCAATCCTAGAGTAAGATACGACTGGCTTTCAAACCTTTACTAAATCCACAGCCTAACATTGTTGCAACAACTAAAGCATTTAACCAAGCAAAAAGTAGCTTTCAAAATTAAAATTCTATCTTTTCTCAATATGTGCTCCACTAAACTATTATGAAACTATGATATATTTTTATTATTTTAGTCATCTTATATTTATAATATTGTTGTGTCATGGATTCTCCCTTAAGAACTTATTAGAAGGTTCATATTAACAACATTTCTTCTACTCTACCAACAGAGAATGTGTGAAAGAGACAGCCTTTGCTTCCTTTATATTCAAACAGCCACAGAATAATTTGCACTATTCATTTTGTTGTTGTAGTTGTTGTTCAGTCGCATAGTTGAGTCTGACCCTTTGCGACCCTATGGACCACTGCACGCCAGGCACTCCTATCCTCCACCATCCTCCTCAACCCGCCCAGCTCTGTGCCCATTGCGTCTACAATATCATCTAGCCATCTCATTCTCTCCACCCCGTTCTTCTTTTGCCCTCAACCTTTCCCAGTATCAAGGCTTTCTCAAGTGAGTCCTCTCTTCTCATTTGATGTCCAAAGTACTTTAGCTTCATCTTTACTATTTGACCTTCTAAGGAGCAGTCAGGGTTGATTTCTTCTAAGATCAACCTATTTGTTCTCTTCACTGTCCAGGGGACTCTCAAAACCCTCCTGTAGCTCAGCATTTCAAAGGCATCTTTTCTTCTGCGCTCAGCTTTCCTAATGGTCCAGCTCTCACAACCATATATTACCACCGGGTATACCATGCTTTGACTATGCAAATTTTTGTTTTCAAGGTGATGTCTCTACTTTTAACTATGTCCCCCAGGTTTCTTACTATTCATACCTCAATTTAAATCTCTCTAAAGGCCTGTTCAATCTTTAATCTTCACAGCTAAAAATGTTGAAGCATATCTTAAGCAAAATGGTATATTAAATTGGAGCCAATGTGGGTATAATACAGTACAGAATAGTTCATTATAAATATATATTAAAAAGGCACAGTGTTGAGTGAAAATTGTCGCTTTTATGTAAGCAATGAATGTGTCAAAATGCCAGTGGCCATTTAATATGAGATGCAGTGTTAGACCAGTGTTCTTCTGACATCCACAGTTTTCACTTCAAGTGGATTTAAGTGAGAAATTCAGTTGAGCTTTGCAACTTCAGTTTTCAGCAGTTTCATCCTGTATATTTGGTGGTGTCTTGTCAAGGCTGACAAGTGTTCTGTTGCAATTTGGTGACAATGAATACATCCATACAGGGAAAGGTGCAAAGTTTTATTAAAGAGACAGGGAAGCAAAAAGCAGAAGCAGTAAAGGAAAAAGTTGGAGAGAAACATCACACCCCTTTTGTATGCTGGAAGCCAACAAGACACCCCTGGAAGTCAGTTGGTGCCCAGCTCCTCTCTGGAGTCTAGTCTGTGCTGAAACTCAGGAATTGCCTAAATCACCATAAAATAATGCAGTCTTGGAGGTGCAGGGCTGTGTTTCTGGGACAGTACTCCAGAAAGCTGCACTTAGTTCATCCCTGTTCTAAGCAGAGTTTGGGAATAATTAGTCACAAGTAACACAGTTACCTGTAAATAGTTCTGGTAGGGGTTCTTTTTGGCAGTGAGTAAGGTAGCTTGTGGGGTGACGGAGGTGGCTTAGTGGTTAAGACACTGAACTTGATGACTAAAAGTCAGCAGGTCAGCAGTTTGAGACCAGAGTGCTACACGATAGAGTGAGCTCCCGCCTCTGTCCCAGGCTCCTGCCAACCTAGCAGTTCAAAAGAAAGAAATTGCAAGTAAATAAATAGGTACCACTTTGGTGGAAAGATACACAGTGTTCTGTGCACTCTGGTGTCCAGTCATGCCTGCCACAATACCACGGAAATGTCTGCAGATGCATACAGTGCTGCTTTTTGGCTATATTTCAAGAGGGGCAACAATGTCACACTCACATATATAACATTGGCATCACGGGGTGGGGTGGGGTGGGGTGGGGTGGGGGGTTGTTAGCTAGTAGTTGCAAAACTGCTTTTAGATGTAACAAGTAATGTTTATGCCACTTAGGTGTAACATGTAATACCTAGGGCAGTGATGGTGAACCTTTTAGAAACCGAGTGCCCAAACAGAGGGGGTGGGGTGAACTCTCTGCTGGGGGGAGGGAGGAAGTACTCCCATTGGGCAGCTGGGCAAAGGGGTGGGGCGAACTCTGTGCTGAGGTGATGGTGCACATGCCAACAGAGAATGCCCCGTCTGGCACATGTGCCATAGATTCGTCACCACTGACCTAGGGTCTCCCCCCCTCCCCAAAGTAATTTTAAAGGCAATTTTTTCATCATTTTCAATTCAATTCAATTATTCGACTTGGATGCCGCCCCACTCGTGGCTAACAAAAAGCAAAATATCACAGTTACAATAAATACAATCATTTTGATGGTACAATGAAAGTATTCTTTGGTTTTGCCTTTTGTATTTGTAGTACTTTCTGGGGCGTAATATGAGAAGTGAACTAGGCAGTTCCCTTTAATTTATATACACAAGGCAACAAGTTACTTGCACAACTAGAGCATTGAAAACAACCAACAGTGTGCGGAGAATTAATGAGTATGCCACACTTTCCTTCTAAAATCTAACCTTCCAATTCCTGGCTCTATGGTTTCAAGGTTTGTGCAGGTTGTGGACCAGCTTCTACAATTTCTCACTGGCAGCCTAGATGTATGGGCTCAAAGCTGTTCCAAAGACACAGCAGTGCTATTCAGTTGCTGCTTACCTGAATCTTGGCAACATGCTTAGAATCATGTTCCCTCTCTCTTATTACTTTCTCCTTGAGGAGATCAATCTAGCTAAAGAGGAGAGGTTCCTACTCAGAAGCAGGCACCAACTGAGATTTTCTAGGACTCAATTCTATATCAGCAGATGTTTTCACTGGAGAGTGTCAACATAATTTAATTTAATGTTCACATTTCTACTCCGCCCACTCAGGCGAAACCGACTCAGGCAGCTTACATCAGTTCTAAAAACATATAAAAACACATTAAAAACCCCAATTATCCCACCCACACACCTCACCCTGTACATAAAAAGAGAATAAGAAAGGGCTCCTGATGCCTATCTTGGTGTGAGCCAACAAGCGGGGGTCGTATTACCATTAAGACCCCACACCTGCCCTGCCAGCCAGATTTTCAAGCCTTTTCTAAAGGGCAGCAGTTCAGTCTTTAATCTTAGCTCTGTTGGCAGGAGGTTCCAGAGGGCTGGCGTGGACACGGAGAAGGCCCTCCTTCGTGTGCTAGAGAGATGTGCCCCTCTAGCTAAGAGAGATGTGCCCCTCCGGTCCACTCTGGTTGGATGGACAGACACTCTTGGGGCGATGCGGTCTCTCAGGTATCCTGGTATCTAGGCCCACTGCCATATAGGGCTTTAAAGGTCAAAACCAGCACCTTGAATTGCACCCGGAGGCAAATTGGTAACCAGTGCAGCTCCCAAAGTAGCGGCAAGGTGCGGGCATAACGTCCACACCCCATCACTACCCAGGCAGCCACATTCTGGACCAGCTGCAGCCTCAGAATGGTCGTCAAGGGCAGCCCCATATAGAACACATTGCAATAAACTAGTCTGGAGGTCACCAGAGCATGAGTGACCATGAGCAAGGAGTCCCGGTCCAGGAGCGGGTGCAACTGGTGTATCACCCAAAGTTGGGTGAAAGCCCTCCTGGCCACAACCACCAGCTGTTCTTCTAGCATCAGCCACGAATCCAGGAGGACCCCCAAGTTGTGCACCGGGTCTGTCTGGGGCAAAATAGCCCCATCCAAAACCAACGATGGTAGTTTCTGGGATACCGAAGGGCCCCTTATCCATAGCCACTCAGTCTTGCTGGGATTCAGTTGTAACCCGTTGGCCCCCATCCAGACCCCAACAGCTTCCAGGCAACTGGAAAGGACTTTGGCAGCATCACTGGGGTCCCCACGGGCCGAGATGTACAACTGAGTGTCATCCACGTACTGATGGTACCACACCCTGTAGGAATGGATGATCTCACCCAGAGGCTTCATGTAGATGTTAAATAGGAGAGGAGAGAGCACCGAACCCTGAGGCACCCCATATTTGAGAAGCGTAGGGCTGGACCTCTCACTCTCCAACCACACCGACTGGGTCCAGCCCTCCAGAAAAGAGGAAAACCAGGACAACACAGTGCCCTGGATCCCCAATCCTTTGAGCCATTCCAGAAGGATACCATGGTGGACTGTATCGAAGGCCACTGAGTGGTCAAGGAGAGCAAGAATGGATGGATGACCGCTGTCCTGCTCCCGCCAGAGATTATCCATCAGTGCTACCAATGCCATATCCATATCATGTCCGGGCCTGAATCCTGATTGAAAGGGGTCAAGATAATTCATTTGACAGGGTAGCTGCTTGTCTAGGACAGCTTTAGGCACATCCAAGCAAATCAGACTTAAAGGTGTGGTAGACAAAATGTGACACTGAGTCTGCAGGTGAACCCAAGGCTATTTTTACATTTCTTCAGAAAAGAAAATGCTAGCACCACCACCACAAACAGTCCATCATGCACACACATGCACCAACAACTCAAAATGCTGGTTTTTCCAAAACTGGTTTCCAAGGGCTTCTGTACCTGTTCTTGGGGTGGGTGGGGTGTGGGCCATATTGCTTTAAGATACCACAGGCTCACAATGATATACACATGCTCAGGTGAAAGTATTCAAATGGGGGAAATGAGATGCTTTTCAAAAACAAAATATATTCATTGAGAGCTGCAACACAAACTTCTGTACAGAAATCACTGACTTATGGAATTCCACAGGGACCTACCTTGCCTCTCATACTATTTCATGGGTCTGTACAACAAAGACATTGTCCAGGGCATTTGGTGTTAGATGCTATGGATTTGCCATTCCACCCATTTATCTCCTTTTGTCAAATTCCAGGTTTGGATGGGGCTTCAAGTTGTGACCAATATTTAAAATCACGAAAAGACTTAATTTTAGGAAACACAGAAGTTGTTTTGGCTAGTAGGAAAGAGAATGGGGCCAGCTCACAAAATGAAAAATCAGCTTTACAGTTTGGATTTATTCTCATATTTGGGATGGCTTCTGGATACTTGCTTAGTCAAATTCTTTATGGGGAACTTAGATCCGGTACAAGGCCTTGCAGAGCTCCTTTGAAGTGCTATAAGGACCAGCTGAAACAAACCATGAAGGTGTCAGGTATAAACCCAAAAACCTGGGAGGCAGTGTCCGAAGGTCACCCACATTGGCACCAAACTATCTCTGCTGCCACCGGTCACTTCAAAGGAGAATGCCGCAGACATGAAGATGCTAAGCGACAAACACAAAAGCTTCGTCAAACTCAACCATGCCCTCCACTGTCTATTCAGTACACAGTGTGTGGCCTCATGTTTCATGCCATGATTGGTTTACGGAGTCACTAGAGACACATCCATCAACTGAGAAAATGACTTCCAAGAAAAATGTATGCTCGGATACGAGGTGCAGCCGACAATGATGACAACTGCCTTAGCAGTTGGTCCAGGAACAGCCTTGCGTGGGTCCAGCTTTAAGGGAAGGGTATGATCTAATAAGGGATTGAAATTGAATTATTAAATAATACTTTTTGCCCCATCATCTGATAAATTTTCTAACAATGATTTTGATATGTATTACTTTAAATGTTACTTAAAACAACATTAAATTTGGGATAAATATTAGTATTGTACATTAATTTAATATGTTAGTTTTATTACTTTTTAAAAAATTAAAACTAAGAATAATACTTTTATAACACCTAATGTACAGATTTGTGTTAAAAGACTCTAACATTTTGATGTTAATGAATTAATTTTCTTTGATGATGTAGCATTAGCATGTGATGCAAATCATATCATATTTGCTTCAATAGTAAAAGTAAATGTCTCCCTTGCCAGTCATGTCTGACTCTAGGGGGCAGTGTTCATCTCTGTTTAGAGCCAAAGAACTAGCCCTGTCTGTGTCTGCAGACGTTTCTATGGTCACATGGCAGGCATGACTAGATGCCAGAGTGCACAAAATGCTGTTATCTTTCCCTCTGAAGTTGTGTCTATTTATCTACCTGCAATGTCTTGTTTTCGAACAACTAGGTTGGCAGGAGCTGGGACAGATGATGGGCATTCATTCCATCACGCAGTACCCTAACTGCTGACCTGCCAACCATTCAATTGTCAAACTCAGTGTCTTAACCACTAAGCCACTGCGACCATCAATATTAGCCCCCCCAAAAAACATTAGTCTTGATAATATGCATACTGTATTTATTTAAATTAATTGAGTAAATTTGTTGGTGAAAAGACAAGTTAACATTCTTTTTTTCAAACAGTGGGAAGTCCAGGGGAATATCCCTAACAAAGTGAGTGTAAACATCATTATACACAAAGGCGAAATTTGGCTGTGCTTCTTGGCTTGGTGTGTCTATTTGCTCTGCTGGTGGCATAAAAAGTTCAGCTGGCAAATGTTCTAAACCAGTTGCCAAAAGAAATGCTATCGGTTCGTAAAGCCTGATCCCAAGCACTGCTTGTAGATTGACAGAACTATAGGACAGGTCTGGTTGATCAGTAACTGACATCTAGTTAATTTTATTATTATTTTAATGTGAAATAATATAAAATTGTAAAGAGCCTTCCTCTCTTAAATTGAAGTATGACTGGTAGGAAGTGATAAGCATGACTAGCATGAAGTGATAAGCATGTTGGGACTGAGGAATGAAATGGATTTTATATAAGGGTTCTTTTTCAGTTTGGAGTAATTTGTATATACAGGATGGTAAATGAAAAGTCTTTTGCCAGTTCTGCGAGTCACTTTCTAGTCCTGAGCCCTTTTGGCACACTAAGTCCTCATCAGCCCCAGGCCAGTATTGATGAAGCTGCTGCCCTCCATCAAGATGGGTTCAAGTTGGATTTAATCCATTTGGGTCCATCACCCTTCCCTGTGGACTTCGGCACCCAAGGCCGTAGTTTGCAGGGTTGTCAGGTTAGTTAACAGTCTTAAAATAATGTTTCTGTGCTCTGATTTTATCCTTCAAGTTTTCTGTGTAATCCATCTATCTATAAATTTAGATTGATTAGGGCCACAGCTGAGTTTTTTTTAAAAAAACTGGAAGTTGCTCCCAGATATTGCTATTTTTATGACATTCATCTTGGACTGGGGGAATCCTTCAGCTTTCTTGCTATGCAAAGAGGCTGCAATGAGATACTGAAGGAAGCAAGACCATGTCTCTAAAGCATTGGTTCTCAATTTTTTCAAGTCGGGGGCCAGGTCATGCTCCCTCAAACAGTTGGCAGGCCGGACTGGTGTTCCAGTCACCGCCACCACTGGAATTGGCTGCAGACTCATTTACAGCTATTGTAAACATATGTAGATTGAGTCCACAGCTATCATAAATGCGTTTATAACAGCCGTAAATGAGTCTGCGGCCAATTCCGGTGATGGCGGCGGCTGGAGCAAGGGCAGGGGCTGGATTTTTTGGCGCCATGGGGCGAATCCAGCCCGCGGGCCATAGGTTGAGAATCCCTGCTCTAAAGAGTTAGTCCTCTGGCCTCATTCTGCCTTCTTTCAGAGCTGCTGTAGTATGGCAAAGACTCACATTCATGATGAGAGGTGGCAGCTTAATAAATCCTAATAGTTTTTGCAGAACATACATAACTGCATTCTGCTTGTTGCTAAGCTGCAATAGCAACCTAGCCATCATAGTAAGAGAAACAAAATGCAAGACAAAGAGAGGAAAATTCATATTTATTAAACAGAGTTTATAAAGCCTAGCTTGACTTTTAGAAGATCTTATGCTCTAAACTTGCATTTCTTGATCATTCGTCTTACCTTGGGATTACAGCTACGTTTAAATTAAGTATATTAGTTGTCCTGGACCTACAAAATTGGACTGGACTGGAATCTCAAGGCCAGATTATACATTTGAGATAATTTAAGTTTAAAATGGAAAATAAATTACATTTGGGATTCAGGTTTTGTGTCTCAGACAAACCAGACATGCAAAGGAAGAATTCTTGTGGCAGACTGCACAAAACAAAAACAAGAGACTAATTTAAAAAACCCGTAATTTTCAAAGTATGAAAATTGATTAAATTATCATCATATCCTATCAAATGAATTTTGAATTTTCCAGGCAGTTTCAGATATACCCAGAAATGGTTTAATCTTTCTTTCTTCTGGACAATTCAGCTTGCCCAAAATTACTGAGACTGTCTGCTCTCTTTCAAGTATCAAATTCCAAACCCCTGGATGGAGCAGGGTCCTAAAACTCACTGAGCTCTCCAACCAGCTATAAACTATAGAAGGTGGAAAAACACTCCTGTGATAACAACCACATATGATCAGCTCTTAAGGAATTCCTTCTTTTATGATAGGTTTTCTGTAACATTTAAGGTCTACTTAACCTGAAACCACAGAGGAAATGGAAAAGACAATGGAAAGTGGCCTTACTGACACACACACACACACACTCACACACCCCACTCCCTATCTGTGAGTGACTCAGGAACATTACATTCTGAAGCAGGGTCTGTAGATGTATTTGCCTGGGGACATTCACAGGTTCTCAGCCACCAGAAAGCATTCCCAATCAAAGAAGGTCACTGTGTGCGTTGAGCCAAATATGCTTTGCACCCCCTCTTCAGAACTTCACATTATTTACATGAAAGTCTGAGTGAGCTAGGGATGAGGAGGAAAGGAGATCAGGTGGTGCTTAGATACACCCCACTCCAGCATCCACTTAGCCCTGTCCTCTATTTTATCCTTGAACAGAGCTACAATTAGCCTGCTAAGCATCCCTTTTGCTGGATACTTGGTGACAGATATACATATATATGTACAAGACAAGTCCATTGTTTGTATATAATCAGGGGAAACCTAGCTATCTATTATGCATTTTGATCTGGTAATTTCCTTGGTAGATGGTGGGAATGCTGTAGATGTAATATATCCTGATTTTAGCAAAACCATTGACAAAGTGCTCCATGCTATTCTGATTAGCAAGCTAACTAGATGTGGTATGAGTAGCACAAGTGCCAGGTGGATACACAGTAGATTATGGAATCCTACTCAGAGAGTGATCAATGGCTCCTTCTCAAACTGGGTAACATGTGGGGTACCACAAGGCCCAGTCCTAGGCCGGCGCTCTTCAACACGTTCATTAATGACTTGGAAGTGCACAAAATGCTTATCAAATTTGTGGATGATACAAATAACTAATACCATGAAAGATAGGAACAGAATTTGAATAGCTCTTGAACAGCTTGAACAATAGAATAAAATTTAACAGGGATAAGTGCAAAGTTTGTTATGTACTGAATAGAATGTTACAAGTACTCTTTAACTGATTGTATCCGGTAATTGTATCCATTGTATCTAATCAGAGACACATTGTAGCAAGTTGTTAAGGGTGCTACTGCCAGTGGCAGTAGCAGCATCCAGCTCACATGAGACAGATTCCCCCAAATACCTGAAGGGCGGGAAACCTTCCCACCACACCGCACCTGGAGAAGATGGGCGTGACAATCCATGACGTCATGCGGACAGTAACCAATGAACTATCACCCAGGTTATTCAAGATGTACAGTGTGCTATAAATAGAGCTGTTTGGTCCACCATTATCTCATGTTCACCCTGACCATCATGCAATAAAGTTGTATTTTAGCCCTTACTGCGGCTCCTTTGTCTTCCGTGCAAGACATTAAATTGACGACGAAGGTGGGATGGTGTCCCGAAAAGTGAACATCGTGCCCTTTGACACCACGAAACCAGAAAAATGGGAACTCTACAAGCAGTAGTTCCTTTACGAGGAGGAAGCCCAGCGCCGGGCATTCCTACTGGCCCAGTGCGGCCTAGAGACTTTGGAACTGGCCACCAACCTCCTGATGCCGAGACCGCTCAGGGAGGTACCCCTAGACGAGATCCTCACCGAGCTGAGGAAACACTTTCACCCAAAAGTGTCGGTGTTCCCGGTAAGGTTGGCATTTCAGCAGCGGTGCCAGCGGGCCAGTGAGTCCGTGGCAGACTTCGTGGCAGCCCTGCAGGTGGCTGCCGTGCCTTGCCGGTGTTGAGTGTCCCTGAGTGAGGTGCTGAAAGACAGGCTCCTGCTGAGCCTGCGAGATGAGGGGGCCAGGAAAAAACTGCTGGCCAAGGACGAGAGCATCTCGTTCGAGCATGTCCTGCGCATCGCCCAAGCCGCCGAGTCAGTGCAACAAGGCGAATGGGTGTGCCAGGCCAGGACCTCTGCTGTTGGGGGCCCCTGCCAGCGGTCCCAGTCCACAGCTGTTCCTCCCATGGAGAGCAGGGGCCCTCCGAGTCCACCACGTCCACCTCTGACTTCAGCGAGGATGAGGACATGCAGTGGGTGCAGAGGAGGCCCGAGGTTCAAGACCGCGCCAGAGAGTACCGCCGCTGTGACGGATGCAGGGCATCCCATGACCGGAGCCGATGCCCATTCCAGAAGGCGGAATGCCACAACTGCGGGCAGTGCGGGCACATCGCAAAGGTCTGCAGACGGCGTCGAGATGACGGCAAGGGCCAGGCGGAACGGCCCCAACGAAAGGCAGATGGGGTCGGGCGCATCTTCAACGGTGACGAGCCACAGGAGCACCGCATGTCTCAACGGGTTCCCGATGACCGCGACCAGGCGGTCCACAGCGTGCCGTTGCGGCACCCCCGGTCCTTTGTTGAGGTACTGGTACAGGGGGTCCCAGTAAGGATGGAGATCGATTCGGGGTCGTCGTACTCCATCATCTCCCACCGGGAATTTCTGCGCATTCCCCCAAAGTCATGCCCCAAGCTGAAGGCCCTTAAGACTAATTTGCGGGACATTCAGGACAAGAGTATAACAGTGTTTGGGGTGGGAGAGTTCAAGGTTCAGTTTAAAAGGCGCTCCGCGCAGTTGCCCCTAGTAGTTCTAAAGGAAGGGTCCTGTTGTCTCCTGGGTACACAGTGGTTCGGGCCCCTGGGGGTTTTCATTGGAGGCATACACGCCGTGCAGGCTGACCCAATCACGGAGGTGTGTAATGCACACCCTGCCATCTTAGAGAAGGGGCTAGGGAAGTTCAAAGGGCCCCCGGTTTCCTTCGAATTGGACCCCGACATCCGACCCATCAGGATGAAGCCAAGGAGAGTGCCTTTCGCACTAAAGGACAAAATTGAGACTGAACTAGACAAACTGGTGGGTCAGGGGATTTCGGTACCGGTGGACTCCGCTGAGTGGGAAACCCCCATTGTTACGGTGCTTAAGGCTAACGGGGAGGTCAGAATCTGCGCTGACTACAAGTGCACGATTAACAAGGCAATTTGCCCAAATGCTTATCCGGTGCCGGTAGTAAGTCACCTGCTAGCAACCTTGCATGGGGGGAGGTGTTTCGCCAAGCTAGACTTGGCCCAGGCATACCAGCAATTGTCGGTAACCCCAGCTACAGCCGCAGCTCAAACAATTGTTACCCACAAGGGAGCCTTTAAAGTGGCGCACCTCCAATTCGGTGTAAATTCGGCTCCGGGGATCTTTCAGTCCCTCGTAGAAAGATTGTTGAAAGGGCTCCCAGCTGTTTTCCCCTATTTTGATGACATATTGATAACAGCGGGAGGGGAACAGGAATTGGCCAAGAGGCTAGACTGGGTATTAACAGTGTTTGAGAAAGTGGGGCTCAGGTTGAGAAGGGACAAGTGTGTGTTTTTCGCTGAGGAAGTAGAGTTTCTGGGTTTCCGAATAACCCCTGAGGGTATAAAGCCAGCAGAGTCCAAGGTAGTGGCAGTAAAAGATGCTCCTCGCCCCACCACCAAGGCCGAACTGCAGTCCTTCCTAAGGCTCCTAAACCTCTACCACTCTTTCTTCCCGGGAAAGGCGTCTGTAGCAGAACCGCTGCATAGATTACTCAAAAAGGATGTGGCTTGGCGGTGGGGAGACAGCCCCGGCAAGGAGATCAGCCATGCCGATGCCCTTTCCAGGTCACCCCTCCCGCAGGCAGGGGACCCCAAGTGCGAGGTAGAACAGGACTACCAGGTGCTCCTGATCGAGGCCCTAGAGGCGCCCCCAATTCACCCAGCTGAGATCACCAAGGCTACGGCGAAAGACAAGTTATTGGCCCTAGTCAGTTCATGGGTACAGAAAGGCTGGCCGGCAACCTCCCCTACGGAGGAATTCAGGATTTACGGTAGGCGGAGAGACAAGCTCTCCCTAGAAAGGGGCTGCCTACTCTGGGGGCAGCGAGTAGTAATCCCTGAAGTTCTGAGGTCCTGGGTGCTCAAGATGCTGCATATCAGCCACCCGGGGATCGTGCGCTCCAAGGCGCTAGCTAGGAGTTACGTCTGGTGGCCCAAACTGGACACAGATATAGAGCACATGGTAGGCACTTGCGAGAGCTGCCAGAGCACCCGGCCCGAGGAATCCCGACTTCCGCACAGAGAATGGGACACGGCCCGGGGTCCGGGGTCACATCTACACGTGGACTTCGCGGGTCCCTTCAGGGGTACCCTTTTCCTCATAATAGTGGACTCCTACTCTAAGTGGTTGGAGGTAATTCCGATGGCCAGTACATCGTCAGCTGCAACGATTAAGCAATTACGCAAGGTATTCAGCTGTTTCGGGTTACCTGACATACTTATGAGCGATAACACCACAACTTTCACGTCAGCGGAGTTCCAGGGTTTCATAGAGATTAACAAAATTCACCACATAACTGCGGCCCCCTTTCACCCCGCTACAAATGGTCAAGCGGAACGCCTGGTGCGAACAACAAAGAATGCACTGCATAGGATGGGCCCCGGGGAATTGAACTTGCAGCTCTGCCAATTCCTATTAAGGTACCGTGTAACCCCCTTAGCATCAGGGCTCTCACCCGCCGAGCTCCTCATGCGGAGGAAACCCGCCACGATCCTCTGGAGATTAGACCCAACCAGGGTGGAGGACATAGGTAGAAACATAGAAACGGGGGGCACCAAGAGTTTCGAGATCAGCCAGCCAGTACATTGCCGAAACTACGCGGCTGGCGGCCCTACTTGGGTACCTGGAATAGTGGTCAGACAGACGGGGCTAGTCTCCTACAATGTCGAGACAGGCACAGGACTCCTCTGGAGGAGGCACGCTGACCAACTCAGGTAGAGTAGTGGGAAGGCAAGATGTGAGTAACCAAATGGAGCAGTCAGCGTTAGGGTTCTCCCCCACCCGCTTATCCCAAGGGGGAGACACAGACCACAGGGGGGAGAGAAATGAGACAAACCCACATCCTTTTGACCCACCAGGTAACAGGAACAATTTAGAAGAGAGGGATTCCGAGGAGTTGTTAGATTTTGAGTTAGGAGACTGGGGGGATTTTTCGGAGTGGTTGCCCCACCCATCCAAGCGAAGAGCGGGTTTTTTCTTTAGTCCTTGGAGCCCCCGGTCTCACATCCCTGGAGTTTATTCCCACACCTAGACCTCCCCAATCCCTGGTTCACGACTCGCAGCCTATCGCTAACGAGTCACTCTCCTCCAATGCAGGAACTCCGGCCCGAAGTGCGGCCACCACTCGCCCAAAGCGATCGTGCAGAAAGCCTCAATGGCTAAAGGACTTCGTCCTCACCTGGGGGGGGGAGGGGTGTTATGTACTGAATAGAATGTTACAAGTACTCTTTGACTGATTGTATCAGGTAATTGTATCCATTGTATCTAATCAGAGACACATTGTAGCAAGCTATTAAGAGTGCTACTGCCGGTGGCAGTAGCAGCATCCAGCTCACATGAGACAGATTCCCCCGAATACCTGAAGGGCGGGAAACCTTCCTGCCTCACCGCACCTGGAGAAGATGGGCGTGACGATCCATGACGTCATGTGGACAGTAACCAATGAACTATCACCCGGGTTATTCAAGATGTACAGTGTGCTATAAATAGAGCTGTTTTGTCCACCATTACCTCATGTTCACCCTGACCATCATGCAATAAAGTTGTGTTTTAGCCCTTACTGCGGCTCCTTCTTTGTCTTCCGTGCAAGACACTAAAAAGTTTTACACCGGGGGGGTGGAGGGGGAGCAAATGCATTGTTACAAGATTAGATACTTGGCTCAGTAAGACTATGAACAATAAAGACCTTGGAATTGTTGTAGATCACAAGCTGAATTGGGGAAGCAAAATTCAAGTCTTGTGGGCAGCAAATGCCCCTCGAGTCTAGGTGATAAATCTATTGCATATATGTGAGTCTGGCAGCAACTTCTTGGCACTTGCAAGATGCTCACCGGCAAACTGCTGCTAGTGTGAACTGAGCCTGAGAATGACTATTTAATCAAACCAAAACCCCTTCTGCCAGCAGAAAGAAGGCTAGGCTTCAAGGTACAGGCAGTTGAGCACTCCTGAGTCTGGCTACAGCAGCAAACCTGGTTTCCCCACCAAGAGTCAGGAAGGTTGTGGTGACCGAGGTGACAACTATGAACCCCAATTGCCATAACTGAAGCTTGAGTGAGCCATTAAAAAGCCATACAATCCATATTGCCTTATGAACAGATTGATGACAATGCAAAGCAGATACTCAGCTTGGCAGGCATAAGGAATGTCAGCTCAATTTTTATGGTTCCTGTAATAAAAATAAACCACTTTGACCTTTAGGCTTTGATTAAATCAGATTGGGGGAGCAATGCTTTTAACTTTGTGGTCTGAGAATGCAACAGAAGAAGAACATGCAGGGGCGCAAGGAGATGTGTGCAGAAGAAGGTGTGCGAATGCCTGCCCATGTGCAATATGTGGGGGGAGGAGCTGAGTGGAGACAGTTAAATAGAAAATGCCCAGAATAAGACTCACATTTTCTGGAGAACGGGCTTAAAGAAGAGCCAAGGCCATTTACAGCCAAGTACTGCTGGTGAGTTTTAAAATGGATCATTAGTGTCACTTAGGGGGGAAATGTCTTGGCTCCCATGTTAATTAGAAAATCATTTTCATTTTGTCTACCCTAACACCACACTACACCCAGGAATCCCATGGATCAGGGCTTGATTGCAAAAGAGGTCAATCTTCAGTGTTACATATTTTTTTTGCACCCCTCATGATATCATTTTTTAAAACAATATAGAGGATGATGATTTAGTCAACACTGATGATTGTCAGGGAATATTTGCAAGGCTTGTGTGATTCATTATGGTATCCCTTCCCCATAATTCCAACATTGTTGTGGAACAAATGTCAGAGCCTGTCCACAGGGGTATTTGTCCCACTATTTGATGTGCTGATGGCCCACTCTTTACTTCCCAGGGCCATGTGTGGTGATTGCTGGAGCAGATAAATTTGCCCCATCCTGAACTTTTCTGAGCCACATTGGGGACTGTACTATTTTGGTGCAGGTTGGTGGGCTCTAGTTTAGTCTGCCCCTATGCACATGGTCACTTGGAACTGACTAAACTAGAGCCTTGTATCATCCAAGGTTCCTTCCGGTGTTAATTTCCAGTACAGTATCTTGAAATGGTTTTCGAGCTGCTTCAGGATATTGGCAAATTTAACAATTCTCCTGCTCATTTGTGGAGGGGAAGCAGAGGTGAAACAACAGGTTTCACTGATTCACTTGGTTTAAATTTAAACCTTTTTCGTTTTGTTTTTCTGTATACAGTACTGCCAATCGAGAAACTACCCACTGCCACTGTTTCAATCAGCAGTACACAGAAGGGCAAGCAAACAACAATTATTTTAACAATCTAAATCAAGGGCATCCAAACTACGGCCCGTGGGCCCAATTAGGCCCCTGCATATCATCAATGTGGCCCACGGTGAGCATGCAGCATTAGGAGAACCTCCTGGTGCACCTGGGATGATGTCACCGCAGTGCGCCAGGTTTACCCTTCCAGCGCTGCAAATTTTGAAACACAGGAGGCTCTGAAATTTCCCTGAGGTGGTGATCGGCTTTGGCAAAGGCAGCAGAGGGGATGGGACCGAGCAAGAGGCTGCTCGAAGCAGTCAAGGCAAAGTGTGGTAGCCACTGCTGCCGCTGCTGATGTCAAAACTGTCAGCAGCGGGAACAGCCCCCCCGCCCCCGCCCCCAGCAGCTGTGTGTCGGGGCGGGAACGGCCCACAAAACAAAAGTTTGGGCACCATTGCTCATCCTCCATAACTGTTGCAAAGAACTATGTATTCCCTGCTTTTATAATATTATCCCCAGATACACTGTCCCAAAGACCCGTTCCAAATAAAAGCAAGCTAATATGCAACTTGTGGTACTGCGGTGGCTCAGTGGTTAAGACGCTGAACTTGACAACTGGAAGGTCAGCAGTTCAAGACCCGAGTGCTGCATGATGGAGTGAGCTCCCATTGCCTGTCCCAGCTCCTGCCAACCTAGTAGTTCAAAAGCAAGAAATTGCAAGTAGATAAATAGGTACCACTTCGGTATGAAGGTAAACAGCATTCCGTGCACTCCGGTGTCTAGGCATGCCTGTAACATGTCCACAGAGATGTCTGCAGACGCAGACAGCACCGGCTCTTTGGCTATAAAGAGATGAGCACTGAACCTTAGAGTCAGATACAACTGGCTTTCAAGCAAGGACAACCTTTACCTTTACCTAATATGCAACTTGTGGGAATTTATGTGCTGGGATGAATAAGCACCTTTCACTTATTTCACAGAACATCCAAGAATCTTGTGGATCTAATGAATCCACCTAATACCAGGTCACCCCATGGCTTTGTTGAACATTAAGCTCCTGGTTCAGTTGATTTCCCTCAGTTTGGGTAGCTTGCAACTGTGGGATATTATTAATGTGCAGTTTAATTCTGTGTAACCACAAACAACTCTTCACCCTCACTGACTATTCCCAGCTTGCTCAAATACTGCCTGCTACTTTACTTTCTGAGCCAAATAACCCACCCGCCCTCAGCCATGAGTTTTTGACATGCATCTGCCAAGGAGACTGAGGCAGGCATATAGCTTGCTTTTGTCTGCCCACAAGGCTGATCCTAGGGGCTTAAGATTTTCCACTATTTATTTATTTATTTTGTTTATTACATTTACATCCCGCTCATCTGGGATATAGTCCCACTATCTCAGGCAAGAGAAACAATCCCTTATCTCTCTCTCCATCATCTTGTTGCTTTTCTATTTCTGGCCACAGAAACAAAAAAGGCTGACTCAAAGAAGGGTGATCAGAGAGGCATATAGCTCACTGTTTGGCTTGCTTTTGGTGTGGTTTGATTCACCCTATCTTCTGGTGACCACATGTGTTTTTGCTATTTGTGACCCATCCATACCCCTTTTTGCAAGCTGTCTCTCCCTCTTTTCTGTAACAGTTCTTGGGCTGCTATTTATTTGAGAACGTTCTTGATGATCCCATTCTGCAGCCCAGGCAGTTGATTAATCAGCTCCCAACGAAGCTGTGGGTGGCATTTTCTGCAGTGACAACCCTGTGACTCATGCAGTGGTTTGTGACATTACAAGGGAAGATGGAGAAACCCCTTCCTCTATTTTTGTCTTCTCTAAATATATTTCCCAAGCTAACACAGCACAATTCTAGATGCATTGGAGGTGCCCCTTGGGATTTCTATCTGATGCTGTGCTGACTCATTGGGAGGGAAAATTTTAGTAGTAGGATTTGCTACAGCCGTTGGGCAACTAAAGGCAGAGAAGGAGGCGATCAAAAGGGGGTGTAATTAGAGTACAGTGGTACCTCGGATAAAGTCCAATTTGGATAAAGTCGCAGTTTTCATGCACACGTGATGCATAAAGTCCCAAACCGCTAAAAATGGATGTTATCCGAGGTATTTTGCATAGGAACCTCGCACAAAGTCCATTTTTTTAGACGTTATCCGATGCATCGCCCATTTGATTCGGATAAAATCCAAAATCGGATAAAGTCCAAACTTGTGGAACAGAGGTTCTTTATCCGAGGTTCTACTGTATTGTGAAGTGTTGTCTGGATCCTTCTCACAGGAGGAGAAATGTCCTCCCTTGTGAATAGAAGGAAACAAGTTTGAGATAACTCCCTCCATCTAGGTCAAGGGTTCACAACCTAATGCCCATGGGCCAGACCAGCCTGCAATGACAAATCATCCGGCCCACAGCAATGACCCCCAAAGCGGAAGAGGATGTGTTTACAACAGCCGTAAATGCACCCGTGCATGCACAAATGTGCCCGTCACGGTTTACAGCAGCATTTACGGTGGTGGGAAACCACATGTTTGGCCCACTCAGTTTTCTGAAGGGGAATGGTGGACTCTTCTTATGATTCTAGCCCTTAATCCATCTAGCGCCCTGACAATGACTGACACCCAGTTCTTCAGGGTTACAGGCACGTGTTTTTTCCAGCCTTCTCAGGAGAAAAAGAGATCGAACTGGGAAACCTCTGCATGTAAATCTTGTGATCTACAGATTCTCCTTACAAAGGCCAGACACTGTCACCTGCTGTACACATCACTCTGACAACAAGGGTCCAGTCAGATGCTAGAATTTGCACATTTTTAGAAGAAGAAAGCACATTAATGATTCAGTCAGGCAATCCCTAGAGCACCATGTCTGAGCCATCAGAGTGCACACTAAACTAGTGTTGATCCATGAGGAAACAAAGAAAGCTAATTTGCAAGCTTCCTGAAAGGAGAAGACCACATGATATTACAGTCAATTTCCTTCTAATGCTCGAGGAACAGTTGCTTCCAACAAAGAGCGGGGAATTTGGCTCTAAGAAAGAAGTCAAGAAAACTCTAGGGATGACAGTGTGAGCAGCAGAAAGTGGCCAGTACTGTCCTCCTCAGGCCCATCCTGGCTCAAATGCCTGGCTTTGAAGGATTTTCCCCCGGAGAAAGCCAGGTGCTCTGGCTGGGCCACTAAGGAACATAGATTTCCTAAAGCACCCTACCTATAACGCTTAGCTTAAGGGGCTCCTCAAACCAAGATATTCAGGCTCTAAAAAGCCATGAGATGGCTATCTCTGTCCCATGGCACTGCAGTACAAGGAAAGTGAATAGGGCAATTATCCAGAGTCCACTAATGCACAGCCTTGGAGAACAAAGCCAGCTATATCCCAGCTGTGATATTTACTGGAACTGGAGCATAGCCAGTGATGCACAGTAAAAAAATTTACTACCCACTCAGTGGGTGTTGCTATCTGTGGGCATGGCTATCTGTGGGCGTGGCCTCAACCCCACCCCACCCCACCCAAAAAAACCTACCTTGCTCTCTTGCTTCACGGAGATGAGGAGGAGGAGTCCCAGAGCAGTGGCGCTGCTGGGAGGTGAGCGGGGTGAGTTGGTGGGTTGGCGCGGGCCTCCCCCTCCCAGCACTGCTGGAAATGTGTCCCTGCCAGTGGCACTGCTGGGAGGTGAGTGGGGTGAGTTAGTGGTCTGGCACTGGCTGGCCTCCGCCTGCCCCTCCCAGCGCCACCAAAATGCATCCCATTTGCCTCGCTTTAGTGTTCAAAGAATGAAGAAGCAGATGAATGAAGTAGTGAAATTCAGCCCTTTATTAGTGGGGTTTGAACACAGTTTGGATGGGGCAAAACATGGACTTATATACACTATAAACAGTAACAGTAACAATAATAACAAAAGCCCATCGGCTTACAGAGTGTGCACATTTTTCAATCCACTTATTTGCATAAGATTGATACATGAGAAAAGATACATTCCGTTCCTGTAAAAAAATCACAGTTAACATACATAACACTCGCCCAGGGCTGAAGGCGTAAGGGAAGTGCAGAGATGAAAGTGCGCCTTTGGCCCTGGGCAAGGCAAATGAGACATGTTTACGGTAGTGCTGGGAGGGGGAAGACGAGAGGTGGGCATGGGTGTGGCTGGCCAAGTGGGTGTGGCCTGGAATTTCTACGACCAGTTCACCAGAACCGGTGAGAACCTGCCACAGTACAACACTGAGCATAGCCAGTGAGTGGAAGGGGTGGAAATGGCCATGATTCATCTCGTTCATCCCCTGTATCCCTGAGCAGGTGCTTCAAACTGTTTATGGGATGGCTGGCCACATTTAATTTAATTTTAATTTAATAGTCATATTTATATATGCCGCCCACTCAGGCAGAACCCGACTCAGGGCGGCATTACAACAAGTTCTAAAAACACATAAAAACACTTTAAAAGACCCATATCCCACCCACCCATCCCACCCACTATAAAAAGAAGAAGAGAGAGTTCTTAATTGTTTACATAAGCCAGCAGGCAGGGACCGTGTTCCCATTCGGGCCCCACACCTGCCCTGCCAGCCAGGTCTTCAATCCTTTCCTGAAGGGCAGCAATTCTCTTTGAAGTCTTAGATCTGTTGGCAGGAGGTTCCAGAGAGTTGGTGCGGACACGGAGAAGGCCCTCCTTCGGGTGCTGGATAGATGTGCACCCCTAACTGATGGCACTATTAGAGAGCCTCTCCGGTCCGCTCTGGTTGGACGGGCAGACACTCTTGGGGCGATGCGGTTTCTAAGGTATCCTGGCCCACTGCCATATAGGGCTTTAAAGGTCAAAACCAGCACCTTGAATTGCACCCGGAGACAAAGTGGTAACCAGTGCAGCTCCTGAAGTAGCGGTGAGGCATGGGCATACCGTCCACATCCCATCACCACCCAGGCTGCCGCATTCTGGACCAGCTGCAGCCTCCAAATGGTCATCAAGGGCAGCCCCATGTAGAGCGCATTACAATTATCTAGTCGGGAAGTGACCAGAGTGTGGGTGACCATAAGCAAGGAGCCCCGGTCCAGAAGCGTGCGCAACTGGCGAATCACCCGAAGTTGGGCAAAAGCCCTCCTGGCCACAGCCGCTACCTGTTCTTCTAGCAGCAGCCGCGAGTCCAGAAGGACCCCCAAGTTGCGCACTGGGTCTGTCTGGGGCAAAATAGCCCCATCCAGTACCAAAGATGGATAACACGGGGCCCCTTATCCACAGCCACTCTGTCTTGCTGGGATTCATCCAAAGCCCATTGGCCCCCATCCAGACCCCAATGGCCTCCAGGCATCCAGATAGGATTTCAAAGGCATCACTGGGGTCCCCACGGGCCGAGATGTACAACTGGGTGTCATCCGCGTACTGATGGTACCGCACCCCGTGGGAACGAATGATCTTACCCAGTGGCTTCATGTAGATGTTAAATAGGAGAGGAGAGAGCACCGAACCCTGAGGCACCCCATACTTGAGAAGCCTAGGGCTGGACCTCTCACCCTCTAACCACACCAACTGGGTACGGCCCTCCAGAAAAGAGGAAAACCAGGACAACACGGTGCCCTGGATCCCCAGTCCTTTTAGCCGTTCCAGAAGGATACCGTGGTCGACGGTATCGAAGGCCGCTGAGAGGTCAAGAAGAGCAAGGACGGATGGATAACCCCCGTCCCGCTAGAGATCATCCATCAGTGCGACCAATGACGTCTCCGTACCATACCCGGGCCTGAATCCTGATTGAAAGGGGTCTAGATAATCCGCTTCCTCCAGGACACTCTGCAGCGTGCCACCGCCTTCTCCAAAACCTTACCCAGAAAGGGCAGGTTGGAAACCGGCCTGTAGTTGTTAAGGACAGCTGGGTCAAGGGATATTTTCTTCAGGAGGGGGCGCACCAAAGCATGTTTTAGTGGTGCAGGAAATACCCCCTCCCGTAATGATGTAATTATTATCGCCCCGACCCAGCCACCTGTCACCACCTTGGAGGCTTTCACCAACCAGGTGGGACAGGGGTCCAAAGGACATGTAGTGGCACGCACAGCTGCAAGGAGCCTGTCCACTTCATCAGGGACAACAGGATCAAACTGATCCCAGATTGTAGAGCAAGACTGTGCTCCGGTGCCCCCCCCCCGACCCTCCCCATCCACGCCAGGATTCAGCCCTGAATGAATCCAATTGATTTTCTCCACCAGATGGTCAGCAAAGTCCTCAGCCGATCTCCCCCTACCAAGGAGGGACCTGGTTACCCGGAACAGGGCGGCTGGGCGATTATCAGTGGAGGCAATAAGGGTGGTGAAGTATTGCCGCCTCACCACCCCCATCGCCACTAGGTAGGCCCTAATAGCAGCTCTAGCTAGTGTCCAATCGGAGTCATCCTGGGTCTTCACCCAGCGGCGCTCTAGGCATCTCTTTGCCCGTTTGAGTTCCCGCAGTTCATCCATGAACCATGGGGATAACCTAACCCCACGGGCGCGGAGAGGCCACAGTGGCGCGATTTCATCCAAGGCTGCTATTGCTGTCCTGTTTCACAGGTCGACAAGTCCCTCGGGTGAATTGTGTATCCGATCCAGAGGAACATCCCCCAGTTCCCTCTGGAATCCATCTGGATCCATTAGTCGCCGAGGGCGGGCCATTTTAATAGGCCCTGCCTCCCTACGATGAAGCGTCGCTCCCAGAAAGTCAAGAGTCACCAGATAGTGATCTGACCATGGCACAGGTGAGATGACTAAATCCTGTAATCTCAGATCACTCTGCCACTGCTCCGACAAGAAAACTAAGTCTGGCATATGACCACTGCCCCTGGTCGGACCCCGAACTACCTGAGTCAGGCCCATGGCTGCCATGGAAGCCATGAACTCCCTTGCCACCTCAGAAGCCATCCCCAATGATGGCAAATTGAAGTTCCCCAGAACCATAAGCCTCAGGAACTCCAACGCCAACATTAAGGTGGCCTCGAGGAGCTCAGGCAGGGCATCCCTTACCCTGCAAGGGGGCAGGTACAGGAGTAAGATCCCCAACTGACCCTTAGGGCCCAACTGTAGAAGCATGGCTGCTCCTAATATTGATGGATGTCTTGCCCTCAGCTCTATGTCCTTTATTAACATGACTTCTGAGCCCTACAAATTCATGTATGGTGGGTTTTGTAATGGGAAGGGATGCATTTTCATTCCTTCTGCATGCAACCACCCCTAGCCTAAACATGGCTAGCCCAGGGTGATATAAGCAGGGAAGGGGACTGATTCTAGGCAGGGTGAGACCCATTTATGAAAGGTTCTCAAGAGCCAGATTTCCAGCTGACTAATGGCACTTTATATTTCATTCTGCAGTGCCTGGCAATACACATCACTCTCAAAAATCCATGCCCCATCAAAACTCCTAATCATAAGTGCATTTAGAGAATTTCTTTTTCTTCTAGTACTGTATCCGATTCTGAATATTGGCTATCATCATGGCGATCAGCCATGAAGATTGTCCTGCAAACATATAATGCAATAGTCTTCCATCTGCCTTCCACATCGCAGTGTGGTCCTAAACTCTTTTCTTACAAAGACAAATAAACTGATATCCCATCAAAGGCTGAGAGCAAAAGTTTCTAGGCCAGAGACCTGATCTGAATCACGAGAGCTACACATGCCCTCTCCCCAGGGTCCCTCCCCAAGCTTTACAAGTTGGAAGTTATCTCTGTAATCTCTGATCAGTCCTAATATTTGAATTAATGGGATTATGGCCATGGTGTTGGAATGGACCAAAGCTAACAAGCTGCGACTGAACCCGGGTAAGACAGAGGTACTGGTGTTAGAGGGTCTGTCTGGCCGACTAGGTTCCTGTAACCAGATTATAGCCAGGACGGTATTGTCACCTAGTAAACAGGTATGCAACGTGGGGGTCATTTTTGATCATCATTTGACTCTTGAAGTACAAATTATGGCAATATTTAAATCTGCTTTTTTCTATCTTCACCAAATAGGTCAGTTACCCTTCTACTTGGACAGGTGGTCCCTTACAACACTGGTAATCCTCATATAGATTATTGCAATGCTCCCTACATGTGGCTTCCCTTGACCCTGGGGCTGGCAGCTGGTAGTTTGAGGGTGGGCAAACTGCTAACTCAGCCCACCCTGGCCAGCCCCTGGCTATGGCCCTGAGTTAGGTTAATTACTAGGGTGAGGAAATTTGAGCATATCTCACCAGTACTAGCAGGGCTGCACTGGTTACCCATTTCTTTCCATATCAGGTTCAAGATGTTAGTTTTAACTTTTAAAGCCCTAAAGCTTTTTAAGCCAGAGGCTGGGTCATGCTCCCTCGGACAGCTTCGGGGGCCGGATAGCCATTTTGCCCTTCCTCCATCACATGGTGGTGCAGTGGCTCAAGTGGCTAAGACGCTGACTGGGAGGCGGAAGGTCAGCAGTTCGATTCCTGAGTACTGCAGGACGGCATGAGTTCCCGTCTTTGTCCCAGCTCCTGCCAACCTAGCAGTTCGAAAGCAAGAAATTGCAAGTAGATAAATAGGGACCACTTCGGTGGGAAGGTAACAGCATTCCGTGCACTCCGGTGTCTAGCCATGACCACGGAAACGTCTGCAGAAGCAGACAACGCTGGCTCTTCGGCTTTGAAACAGAGATGAGCACTGAACCCTAGAGTCGGATACGACTGGATTTCGAGCAAGGGAAATCTTTACCTTTACCTTTACCACCCACCACATGGCGCTTCCTGGTGTGGTGGAGGTGGTGGCGGTGGCACATGAAATGGTTCCATGGGCCGCATCTAGTCCACAGGCCGCAGGTTGAGAATCCCTGCCCTAAACAGTTTGGGACTTTCCTACATGGCGGAGCATGCTCCACTTAGAATATCATCCTGCATCACTGATCTTTTGGTGTTGACGCTGAAATTGGAAAGGAAGGTTATGACTCAGAGACGGGCTTTTTCGGTGGCAGGACCAACCCTATGAAATTCCCTCCTGATGGAATTGTGCCGGCCTACATCTTTATTGGCATTTAGACAGCAGCTTAAAGTGCTTCTGTTCAGAGAGGCTTTTGAGAAGGGGTCGACAACTGTTTAGTGTTAGGTTTCTTGTTGAGCCTTTCCTGCTGTTAATGTGGTCTGGTACTCTTATTTTGTGATGTTAAGATGTTTTTAATGTGTTGTTTGTTAGCTGCCCAGAGAAGGAAAACCTCCCAGATGGGCGGAGTACAAGTGGAATAAATAAAATAAATAAATTATACTAAAGACACACTTGATTCATTTATTTTCTTTTGTCAAGACTATGTATCAGAAGGTCAATCTCATAGAATTATTTACAAGTCAACAGAAATAGTAAAATCTGAGTGTATTTACATTTTTCTTTCTTCTCTGCTAATAAACCTGCTGTTATGATGCAGGGTGTCCCCAAAGTCGGCATACATAAGCAACATTGCATAACAACATATGTCATGGAACATGTTCGCCATGAGTGGGGGAGAAGACTTTGTGTGTGTGTGTGTGTGTGTGTGTGTGTGTGTGTGTGTGTGTGTGTGTGTGTGTGTGTAGAAAGCTGTAGCCAACATGTAGAATATTTATTTTGTAAATATTTTGTAATAGGTTTTAATAAATATTTTGTCAAGGTACATTTAGCTAATATTTCCCATTTTTCCGATGTGTGGCGTCTTTTAGGACACCTTATTGATCTCTGCTCCAGGGAGTTTGGGATTGAATATGGGAATAAAACAGAAGAAAGAGACTGAAGTGGAGATATGGTGAAACAGGATTGGATTAGGCTTGGTTACAAGATGGCGGGAGTGGGATGGAGGTTATCCGACTGTCCTTGCTCTCCTTGACTTTTCAGCGGCCTTCGATATCATCGACCATGGTATCCTTCTGGAATGGCTCAAAGGATTGGGGATCCAGGGCACTGTGTTGTCCTGGTTTTTCTCTTTTCTGGAGGGCTGTACCCAGTCGGTGTGGTTGGAGAATGAGAGCTCCTGTCCTAGGCCCCTCAAATATGAGGTGCCACAGGGCTCGGTGATCTCTCCTCTCCTATTTAACATCTACATGAAGCCTCTGGGTGAGATCATCCATCCCACAGGGTGTTGTACCATCAGTAGGCGGATGACACTCAGTTGTACATCTCGGCCCATGGTGATCCCAGTGATGCTGTCAGTCCTGTCTGGATGCCTGGAGGCCGTTGGGGTCTGGATGTGGGCCAACGGGCTACAACTAAATCCCAGCAAGACTGAGCGGCTATGGATAGGGGCCCCCGTGCTGTCATGGGAGCTACCACCTTTGGTACTGGATGGGGTTATTTTGCCCCAGACAGACCCAATGCACAACTTGGGGGTCCTCCTGGACTTGTGGCTGCTGCTGGAAGAGCAGGTGGCAGCCGTGGCCAGGAGGGCTTTTGCTCAACTTCGAGTAATTCGCCAGTTGCGCCCGCTCCTGGACCGGGACTCCTTGCTCATAGTCACTCATGCTCTGGTCACCTCCAGACTAGATTACTGTAATGCGCTCTACATGGGGCTGCCCTTGATGACCATTCGGAGGCTACAACTGGTCCAGAATGCGCCTGCCCAGGCGTGGGGTGTGGACATTATGCCCATGCCTCCCCACTACTTCGGGAGCTGCACTGGTTACCAGTTTGCCTCCGGGTGCAATTCAAGGTGCTGGTTTTGACCTTTAAAGCCCTATATGGCAGTGGGCCAGGATACCCATCCCAAGAGTGTCTGCTTGTCCAACCAGAGCGGACCAGAGGGGTTCCCTAGTTGTTCCATCAGCTAGAGGGGCTCGCCTCGCTAGCACACAAAGAAGGACCTTCTCTGTGTCCGCACCAGCCCTCTGGAACCTCCTGCCAGTAGAGCTAAGGTTACAGACAGAATTGCTGACCTTCAGGAAAGGTTTAAAAACTTGGTTGGTGGGACAGGGGTGGGGCCTTAATGGGCCTGCTGGCACATTCCAAGTTGAATTCAGAGTGTCCCTCTCTCACTATAGCATGTACTTCGTTTTTACTCTTTTTATGAATAGGGTGGGGATGGGAGGGTGGGTGGATAGGTGAGTGGGTGACCTAGGGTTTTAATCTTTTTTAATAAGTTTTTTAATCTGTTGTAGCCGCCCTGAGTCGGGTTCACCTGAGTGGGTGGCATAGAAATCTAAAAATTAAATTAAATTAGTTACAGCAATAGTAGCAGCACTGGTCCAAGATGTCTGCGATGGAGTTATGTATAATAGAGGATTCCATATTTGTTTTCTTCCTAAAATATCAATTTCACTGCAAGACCAGCCATAGAAAACTGAAGTCAAGATTATTTAGCACAAGAGAAACTACTTATGCCTCTTCCCTTCTCAGTCCTCTCCTCAAATGTGCTACTTTCTCAGAAGAGCATAAGACAGACCCTCCCAGATCCCACCGTCTGCCAGGTCCAGGATTCAGTTTATTTATTTATTTTTAATTTTATTTTTTCTTAGATTTTTATGCTGCCCATTCGGGGAAACCCGACTTAGGGCGGTGCACAACAGTAAAAACAGATAAAAATACAATTAAATATAACAAAACAGATTAAAACCCTAACTCAACAACCCAATTCATGTTATGGTCATCCCGTTGCCTATGGAAAACTCACAAAGATACAGGTAAGTAAAGGTTAAGAAGACTCCCACTTCCCCATTCTTTATTTTAGACCAGGGATTCTCAACCTGAGGCCCACAGGTCGGATGCGGCCCATGGTACCATTTCATGTGGCCCCCCACTGACTCCACCACATCAGGAAGTACCATGTGGTGGAGGAAGGGCAAAATGCCCATCTGGCCCTGAAGTTGTCTGAGGGACTGTGACCCGACCCCCCAGCTTAAAAAGGTTGAGAACTCCTGTTTTAGACTCTCGTGGGTGTTGTTCATTAAAAAGAAAAACAAATTAGGAAGGAAAAACCCAGTCAGTATCAGAAGAATAACAGGACTGCTTCTCACATAGCTTTCCCTGCTTCTCCTGGATAAGAATCTGCCACTTCCAGCTTTAGATATGGAAGACCTCTGTTAATTATACTCTGCCCATGGGCCAGGGACATTAGGTTTAAATACATCTGTGTGGTTCATATACCTTTTTCCTAGCACACAAAGTGTTCTCAAGTGAGATGGAGAGTTGAATTTAGAGCAATTCTAAATTCAATCATAAGGTAAGCACCACTTCTTCTATAAGAAACTGGACTTACATTGGTGCAGTAAGTATAACTTTTTCACAGTCCTTCATCCCGAAGAAAAATGTTGCCACAGTTTGCTTCTCTTTTGATGCAACATCTTCTGATTTGGGAATATCAACCTGAATCCCTTAGTATGCCCAGGAGCACTTTTCTCTGTTCACATGCTTCAAGGATCAGCCTTGGCTTCAGAAAGAGATTCTGAGGGCTCAGCCTTACTTAGACAAAGCCCTTCTCTCTTTTAATGACCAAGGCTGTCCCTATCATGAGACAGACTAAAGCAGCCACCTCACGTGGCGGGTGCTGGAAAATAGGAGGGGTGGGTGTGGGGGACACAATGTCAAGGCGCTGGAGGACAAAGCCCTGTGTGTCACACAGCCTGTCCTTCACCCTGCTTCCCTCAGTTATGGTGCAGGATCCTGTCCCATTACCACTACTGAAGATAAGACCCAAGTGCCTGTCTAGTTTTCTTCCGAACAGATGTGAGGGCATATTTTGATTTTAATTTATACTGCGCCCTTCTCAGCGCAGGCCAACTCAGGGCGGCTTACAAAAAAATTTAAATAGGGATACAATGTAACAAAACCAAAATACAATGTAACAATGCAAAATACAAAATACAATAAAGGGTCTAGTTACAAATTATCAAATTATACAATCATACATCAATACAGAATAAGTATAAAGTAGTACAACATGCATAACGAGGCCAGGTTCAAGGAACTCAGCGTTGACGACAGCCACGGCAACACAGAGTCCGTATAGCCACAAAAAGCCGGCACAGGTGCTTCCACTCGCCCCATCCTCTGGGTTATTTTAAAGCCCTGCCTGTTGTAAATTGGCAACACGAAGATGCAAGGAAAATTAAAAAGTGTGCAGTGGGGTGCTTTGTCTGATAGCAAAGGAGTGTTTTCTTCACAATGACAGTTCTCGGGTGAATAAGTTCCATGTGTGCCTGTTTGTTTCTGCAGTGACACAAGCCTGTGTAATGAACACCGGGGCCACACACAAGCTGACTGAGGGATTTGGGTGGGTTTCTTTCTTTCTTTCTTCTTTGGACAATGATAGTTTGGATGGCTCTGCTGTCACTAGACATACATGACAGCCCCCATTCCCAAAGGAAATTTCACACGGGTGGAGGGATCCAGTTCAAAGATGACCGATCTTTCCCCTGACACATGCACACTCCACTGCACGCCCACGCACCCACCCACCCACCCACCCACAAGGCATGCTATTTTTGGAACCAAGAAAAGGGGCCTCCACTAATAAAAGTAAAAGCGGTGTGTTTTCTCTGTTGCGTCACTTTGCAACCTAAGGCTGCATTGGGCTCAGTGTTCCTTTGTGGTGATGCAAGTTGTCCCCCCCCCCCCTCCCACCTCCCTTCTCCCTCTCTCTGCACCTCAGGTCTCCCTCTCTTCTGAGCACTACCACTGCCTGAGTGAATTGAAAGGAAAATACAGATCAGCTGCAGGTTTCTAGCTACCAAAACACATTCAGAAGGGAAGAGGGAGAGGAGAAGAAAACCAGCCAGGCTGGAAAAGGAGAAAGGAAATACTGCTTGGTCTCATCGCAAGACATTCAACGGCTGAATAAAAAGAGGGGGGGAAACCTGTTCATGTTTTGGGATATTATTCTTTCAACTGGCTGGAACCAGAGAGGATCAAAAGAATGGGAAATGCCAGCAAATCTGTCAGAAGAATAGCTTCTTCCTTGTGCCTTTTTATACTGTTGCTGCTGACAGAAGACAGCCAATCTGGAAAGACAACATGTCCTGCTTGGTGTACTTGTACCAAAGATAATGCTCTGTGTGAAAATGCCAAATCTATTCCGCGCAGCGTTCCGCCTGATGTTACCTCACTGTAAGGGCTGTAAGCATTTGGTTCTTTTAATTTATGTTTAAAATCAGACAAGCATGTGTGGGGTTTTCAGTGAAAGCTGAAAGATGCTTGCAGTCATGAAAATCTCCACCGTTCCAAACCAACTCGGGAGGGTGGGAGGGAAGGAAATGTTAAATGTTGTTTTCCTTACCACTCCTCTGACGTCTCATTTATCTCTTTATTGCACATTTTCCTGAATAATTGAAAACTTGTCACATCAATGTTTGTTTTTATCTACCTCCCTTGTATTGAAAAAAAATGTTATTCATAGTGACTAATGACAAGGAATGATCATTCAAGTCACAAACCAGGTTGATAAATGACTATTCCGTGAGCTCACATGAACCTAAGGTCTACTTTCTTTTCCTTCCAGATCATTTGTGAGATCAGCTTTTACTAAAATCCCGGAACGGAGTTTTATCTTCTCACCGTCTCTGCAACTTCTGTGAGAAAGATTTATATCATGTTCACTTGTTATGAAACATGCTTTCTAAAAGTGCCAAAAGAATGGGCTTTGATGTTTGTTTTATAAATGATAGCTAGTGCAGATGTATTATGTAACAAAATGTGCCTAGTGTTTGCACTAAAGGTAATGAAAGGTGTGCCATACCTGGTTGGTTATTTTTAAGCATCTAGGTGTCCCTCTTTAGATTGATTAAGTATCATGATTTTTAATCAATACTATTACTAATAACATATTTATTTGGCATTACTAGGCTGCGTTAAATTTTGATGCCTCATTCTTGCTGTGGGAGCTATCGTATGTTCCCTTCTGTTTTTTTCCTGTCACATCCAGTATGCTTGGAAAACCTGGAAATTGTAATGGGTCATCATCACAATTGTTCCACACTTTCAGAATTTGCTACTAGTGGCTATTAGTTTTATTGACTAAACAGATTGGTCAGGTCTTTCAGAATTAAGACATGAATTTCAGTAATCTAATTCTTTAAACCAAGCTCATACTATGCACTCAGGTGTGGCAGATATTTCATCTTTCGTTGGGGAGAAGTTCAAATTGATCTCTCCCTCCCCATTAAAACAATGGCACATAGAAAAATGGAAGATGATCAATATTTTGTGTAGGACGTATACGTAGAATATTTCTCTGATGTGTGAGTTCTGAATCAGAAGAAAAATGTATACATTGTTAAAAAAACATAGTAAGGTATGGCCCGTAAACACTTAAATCAGGAACCTGTCAAAAACATTTTTAAAGAAAGAAAAATAGATATGTTTACATCCTTATGATAGATATAATATGAATAGTCTAGTGCTCAAGTGGGTTTGAATGTTAAACACTGGATTTTGTCTGAACATTTGGTCTATTTAATTCTGAGATCCTGATCCCTTGAGACTTAATGCTCTGCCCCCCCCCCCTTTCTTGTTGACTGTCAGGGGAGCTGATAAGCAGGCATGTGTGCCGAGTAAGGTTTTGAATCCAGGACAAATGAGTAAATATAGTTACCATGGAAACCTTTATATTGTCCCTGTACACAGTATCCCACACAAGCTTTCTCAGCATAAGAGCCTTTTTACAAAAGAAAAGAAAAGGTCCACACCTTGTCTATACTGGGAGAGAGAGAAAAGTAGGTTGCCATTTGTTGCCTCAAATAAATGTGCTCCTAGAAGGCAAAGCACATCGGGAACCACTGTTTAGGTCTGTGACCCCACCTCACTGCTATCTGGCTAATGTGGCATCTAGAGCCTGCAAGGTGGCCCATCACAGCAGGCTTTTCTGTGGCATGACACCTTTTCTTGACAGACAACATACTGCTTCAGGGTCCTTTTGTAGGTGGAAGAGAAGGGTCCTTCATTTCACTGTGCATAAAGGTTTTGCATCCAGCTGAAATCCTGACATGCCAGAACCTTATTTGCAGCCTCAGAAGCATTATGGTTCTGTCCCAGGCGTATGTATAATTTAACAACAGGAGGACTAGAATAATGTGGAAGGATAAATGCACCCATTTTCTCCAATCACTGATTTTTAAATACAGTACCTCAGAGTAAAGAAGGGTTGGGAAACATATAACCCTCCAGAAGCTGTTGGATTACATTCCCATCAGTCCCAGGCAACCCAACCAGTGGTGATAGATGGTAGGTGGTGCCATCAAGTAACAACTGAAGGGCTACCGATTCTCTCCTACTGCTATAGTTGTTGCCATTTAAAATTTCAGTAATGTGTCTGCTCAATGAACAGTCTTAAAGCCCATCTATGCTGGCACATATCCCAATTTTCCAATCATTTCTGCTGTGGTTTGGGTCAACTCAAGGTACAGCGTCTATACCAGTGATGGGCAGCCTTGGCCCTCCAGCTGTTCTTGAACAATTCCCAGAAACCCTGACCAGCTGCTGTGTTGACTTGGGCTTCTGGGAATTGAAGTTCAAGAACAGCTGGAGGGCCAAGACTGCCCATTAAAGTGCTCGATCCCACCTAGTTTTACTCCTGTCTTGCTACTTTCTGCACAACACTAGAATTGCATTTATTTTGGTGTACTACTGAACAGACTAGGAGGCTGTAGTGGCTCAAGTGGCTAAGATGCTGACTGGGAGGTGGAAGGTCAGCAGTTTGATTCCCGAGTACTGCAGGACGGAATGAGCTCCCGTCTTTGTCCCAGCTCCTGCCAACCTAGCAGTTCAAAAGCAAGAAATTACAAGTAGATAAATAGGGGCCACTTTGGTGGGAAGGTAACAGCGTTCTGTGCACTCCGGTGTCTAGTCATGCCTGCCACATGTCCACAGAAATGTCTGCAAACGTTGGCTCTTTGGCTATAAACAGAGATGAGCATTGAACCCTAGAGTCGGATACGACTGGCTTTCGACTGAGGACAACCTTTACCCTTACTACTAATTATCCCATTCTGTCTAGTTAGTGCACACCCAAATAGAGCAGACTAGGAAAGATAATATTGTTAGAGAAAGGGGAGGGCAGTAGGAAAAGAGGAAGACCTAAGATTAAATGGGTTGACTTAATAAAGGAAGGTACAGTTGTAAGTTTGCAAGACCTGAGCAAAATTTACTGGAAAAGACAATATTGCTAGGAAGCAGGAGGCAGAGGAAGAAAGAAAAACCTAACATGAGTTGCTGTTTGTTTACAAGACCTTAGCAGAGCTGTTAATGATAGGACATTTTGGAGGTCACTAATTCATAGAGTGACTACACATCAGAGATGACAATAGTACATAGCATCTTTAAGGGTCCCCCCACCCCTAAATGACAAAATAATTGTATACTGTAGTGGCAAGGTGGGTGGAACGGGCACCCAAGCTCTGTTAAGATCAACTAACCTAAAAAGCTGGGGACCACACGGCTTGCTTGGGACCTCAGTAACTGATGAAATGTCTCTTCCAACAAAATTCAGCTCAAACCACCCCTTCTTCTCAGGTGCGGGGCTATGGGTTCCCACGCTAAGGCAAGCCTGAAAGGTTGCAACATTCCCAGTGGTGGGCCCAACAACTAGGAATTTCCTACCAAATCATATTCACCTGTTTCTCTCTCTTCAGGATTTTCACAAATCCATGAAGATTGAACTATACAGGGAAGCATTTTATAACATTCCCCCACACTTCCTTTGACACTTACAATATTTTATGTGGTTGTTTGTATTTGGCCCATCTTTTTACCTTATACAGTATTTCATATTGTATATTTGTATTTTAATATGTTGTTACTCTTATTGTTTTTTTTTAATTCTGATTTTATGATTGTATTATGCATTTGCTTTATTATGCTTGTCTGCTGTCCAGAATGGTTACTGGCCAATAGGGTGGGATATAAGTCCAATGAAGAATAATAATAATAATAATAATAATAATAATAATAATAATAATAATAATAATAATAATAATAATAATACCATCCCCAGTCACAAAACAAAAAACAGTAATTTCACAGCTTAAACAGACATATTTTTAAAAATGTACAGTACAGTGGAATCTCATACAACAATTGCCCCGTATAGCAACGAAATCGCATAACAATCAGGTTTGGGGGGGAAATAGTGTCCTGCATAACAATTTTCCCTATGGATAAAATCGTACAACAATTTTTCAATGGGGAAAACCACTTAGCAAAAAAAAATAATTGTTGTACGATGCATCCCATAGGGAAAATCGCTATACGATGCATGTGTTGTATAGCAATTGTTTCGTACAACAATGAGCCCCGTGGAACAGATTAAAATCGTTGTATGAGGTACCACTGTATTTTAAAATGTTTTTACAACCAGAAATAGAATCCCTTTTTACTGTTTGTTTGGTCAGTAAAGGTAAAGGTCACCCTTGCAGTCAGAAAGCCAGTCGTACCCAACTCTAGGGTTCAGTGCTCATCTCTGTTTATAGCCAAAGAGCCAGTGCTGACTGCATCTGCAGACATTTCCGTGGTCATGTGGCAGGCATACTAGACACTGGAGTACACGGAACGCTGTTTACCTTCCCACCAAAGTGGTCCCTATTTATCTAAATGCAATTTCTTGCTTTTGAACTGCGAGGTTGGCAGGAAGTGGGACAGAGACAAGGAGCTCATTCCGTCATGCCGTACTTGGGTATTGAGCTCTGACCTTCCAGTCTTCAAGTTCAACGTCTTAACCACTTGAGCCACTGCAGTCCTGCCTCTTTGGTTAGGAAGGGGTTAAAAGTGTTTCTTCTGAGTGTCAGCCAATTAGGTCGTGCCTGGCAAGGTCAAAAGCTCAGATTGACCCAGAGTTCACAGAAACTGTAACAATATACCTATACTTTGGAACATTTGTTAGCCTATTCCACATAATTTATACCAGTCACTGTTTTACCATTGTGAGGCCTTTTTCTTAGGATCAATATTTCAGCCATTGCAGTTGTGATTCCTAATTTTTTTTAAAAAGCAGGTGGAGCCAAAAAATTTTTTTCAAAATGAGCAAGATTTTTTTTCTTTACAATTTATATAACTCTGGGGACATTAAAGGTCACTTGTTTCAGCATGGGGGTAAAACAGTTTTACTTTTTTAAAAAAATCATAACTTAAAAACTCTTTGCCCAAACTCCCTTAAATATGGCACAGAGCCAGAGCAAGACTGACTGCGACATCCATGTCAAGCTTGGTGCTGATGTGAAATCCAATTTCAATGTTACAATTTTGTTTGTTTGGGATGCCCCCACGTTTAGGATTGTCTAGATTAGAACATTGTTTTGTCTGCTGCAGAATAACGTAAATGCACTCCTCATAATAATAATTTCGTGTCAGAGATTACTCTGGGTTGAAAGGATTTTTGCTGGAGAAACTCCGCTCAGGGGATGCCCAAATGAAGCTCCTTTCATGTCCCCAAGTGTAGCTCTCAAGTATCAAAACCCGACCTTCCAGTCTCCAGCTCAGCGTCTTAACCACTACGCCACTGGGGGAACTGCTGCTCTCCCATGAAGCTATGATACATGAAGATGAGCATGTATGAGTCTTCTATGTCAGTTTCTCTCAAGTTCCAGAAAGTGAATATTCAGCATCAGAGGAAGGCTTTAGTTGTTAGACTGGTGTGAGGAACATATGGCCATCCAGCTGTTGATGAACTATAATAGGCAACAGCTCTAGCCAGTACAGCCCAAAGTGAAGGATGGTGAAAGTTGGTGTCCAAGAACATCTGGAGGGCCATGTGTTTCTCCATCACTGTATTAGAGGTTATGTTTGACTGCACATGTAGCAACCATGTCCCAACCTGGTAAAACAACAATGCCCTAAAACGTTGTACAGCATGTTGGCAGTTACTGGGTAACACTGCAAGACTACTTCACTTTAAATAACCATCTATTTATAGATTACTGCTAAAGTATATCGCAAGATTGATAAGTCTATGTTTCAAAATTTAACTCGGTGTCAGGAAAGATTCCTGATTTGTTCTGTGAGGAAGTTACATTTTTCTTCTGTCTTCTGTTTCTTTGTACAGATTATTTACAGCGAATACATTTGATGTCATTAGTGGTGATGCTTTCATGGGTCTTCCTCATCTAGAATATCTGTGAGTTCAACATTTTACAATCCAAGAATCCTTGGAGGATATTGAGTGTCTGACATATTGCAAACTGCCCGGAGTCACCTTGGCGAAGGGGAGGTTAAATAAGTCTAAATAAATAAATAAATAAATAAATATTGGCCCTAATCTGACCCTATTGCATTTATGCCTCTTACAGGTTTATAGAGAACAATAACATCAAGTCACTTTCAAACACCTCTTTCCGAGGACTGAAATCTTTAATTCACCTGTAAGTAAAAGTGCTAGTAGTCTTCTTTACTGCTTGCCATATTTACAGATATAACATGCAATGTGAAAATCCTGTACATTTTCTACCAGCATCAGGCCTCATAATATTCAGTGGGATTGGTTCCTGAATAAGTATATACTGTATAGGACGATATAATTTTTATATTTGAATGTTAGCCAAAAATATCTTTTTTTCCAAAGCTGTCGTGCCATTCGGAATTTTATTGCATAATTTACAAAGCATATGTTTAATGTATTGTTTAATAATCCAGATATGTTTTGTGAATAACATCAGTATCAGCAGTTAAGTTCCGAAGAACCAAGAAGTTATTTTTTGCATGACAAAAGTTTGAACATATGTTTTGTAAATAGCAGCTTCATGGCAAAGCTCTTTCAAAAGCAATCTATGCTGGAATGAGGGTTTTCTATCCAAGGATAAACATTCAGCATTCTACTGGGAATAGCCAGTCCTTTGACCACACCTAAAGTAACGCTTTTGACCTAGGGAGGCAGTGTGAGACAAGCATGATTTTTGTGTACATAATGTGTCTGGCATCGGTAACGTAAAATAATAACAATGTATGAGGGATTATATGTAAGAGCCCTTATGGCACAGTGGTTGGGCTGCAGTACAGTAATCAAAACGTTGATCAAAATTTGAATTCAACCCTGACAGGGATCAAGGTTGACTCCACCTTCCATCCTTCTGAGGTTGGCAAAATGATCCAGTATATTGGGGGGCAAAATGCTAATTACCTGTGAAGTGGCCAGATAAGGTTCTAAGTCAGGGGTTCCCAACCTTTTCAAGCTGGGGCTGGGTCATTCTCTTTCAGTCAGCTTTGAGGGCCGGAATGCAATTTTGCACTGCCTGCACGATGGGGGTGCCCATTTTGTCCCAACAGCTTCAAAGGGGTGGACATTTTGTTTCTCGAATGCCCTTGGAGGGGGTGGGGTGGGGCACATGAAATGCCTTAGGTTGGAAAACCCTGCTCTAAGTGCTATGGGGTGGTATTAATGTGTAATTGTTATTTTCCAGTAATCTCTAAATGTCATATTTCAGAAAAGTAAATAATGGGCAATAAAATCCCACATTTGTTTCCACCACAATATTTCAGTGAGGAGAGCAGCCATAAATCCTATGAATTAGTGGTTGGTTCTTATGGCCAGCAGAGAGAAGCTCTACAGTGGGGTAACAGATTGGAGGGGAATTAATGCTAATGAGAGTGTCTATTGATGTACATCTTGTGTTGATGTATACTGGTGTTCTGCTTCTGGTCGGTCCTCAAAAGGTGGTATTGCTCAGTTGGAATCAGGATGGAGTATTGATGCCATTCACTCAAAAAGATCCATATGCACTTCATTTTCCTGAGAAGTTCTTTTAGGCTTCCCAGCTCTATCGGCTAATTTTCTCTCCACTACTTTGAGCTGGGAGATGACATTTTAAAAAGGAAAGAGACTTGGTGGGTAGAAAGCTCAGGAGAGCTAATTTGTCCACATACTCCATCATTTTTCTAAGACTCCCACTGCTGGTAGGGACCTTTCAAAATTGTATAAGGGGGTCATTCAACAATTACGTGATCCATTTTTTGGGGAAATTGACCCCCCTCCCTCCATGTAATCCGACTGTAATTTTCGCTTCAACCCCCTCCCTTTAAAAGTACATAATCCAAAGCTTTTGTATCAAAACTCTAATTTTTAGAGCTTTTCACTATTGGTGAAATAGAAATAGATTGCACAAGCAATTCAATAATCTCAAATTGGATCAAAATTCCCAGAGATCATGTTTTAAACCTAAAAAAGCACCATGTTTCAAAACCACAATAGCTCCAAATGGATTATGTAATCTTTGACCTGACGCCCCGCCCCCACATAATTTTCTGTAATTCAGATGGCAGACCCCCCTCCCCCCTTTGAGGATCACATAATTGTTGAATCCCCCCTAGGAACTACCATCAGATGTTCACAGAAAACCAGATCTTTCTCCAGCAGTTTAATTATTTGAATCACTTTTTACAAATCAAAATAAGACTATTTCTGATTTGTGAATGTGCTAAAAATATGTCCCAAGCCAAATGATTATATTATTTTCACTGGCACTCTTCTAATGGCTATTTTCTTATCTAGTCATAATATATGTACATAATTTATGAAAATGTACAAAACAATAAGTATGTTTAACATAGAATCTTTACAGAGTATAACCTGGGGGCAATTCAAAAATAGAAATATACAGCCACACATTTCGACAAATTATGCTTATTAAGTGATAGAATGCTTTATCAAATGGCAGTAAGGCAGATACTGGTACCCTTCAGATGTAACATTAAACTATGCTCATAATTATATGAACAGATACAACTGACTTTTGAGCAAGGGTGACCTTTACCTTTACCTACAAGTCTCCTTAACAGTAGAATTGTCTAGCCCATGGTTTAAAAATTTGGCCACAAGAATATCATAGGGATCCTTGTCAAAAGCCTCACTGAAACTGATACTGTGGAACCTCAGTTAACAAATGGCTCAGTTAACAAATGGCTCGGTTAACATAAAAATCGCATAACAAAACAAAATCCGTAGAAAATAGTGGCTCAGAATGGATTAATTAGTTTTCAATGCATTAATTATATTAACCGAGGTTCCACTGTACAGTAAGACTTACAAATGCCCCGAGTTACATAAAATTTGACTTACATAATGATTTTGTGCTAAGTTTCCTATGGGTTTGCTTCGAGTTACATAAAGATTCTTTTCCCTATGGGTTTGTTTTGAGTTACATAAAAATTCATTTCATTATGGGTTTGCTACAATTTACATAAACATTTCAATTTTCCTATGGGTTTGCTTCGAGTTACATAAAAAACCAATTTAAGCAAAAGCCTACGGAATGGACATTTTTCGTAAGTAGGGCTTACGAAAATGGCTCTCGGAGTCCAGGGTGCTGAAGGCGAAGGAAGGCACGGGAGGCAGTAGTGCTGAAGGAAAACCTTCTGATCCCGATGGCTGGGGAGGGCTGTATTTATTGGATTACATAGTCGTCTCTCCCGCACATCCTGTGTGAGACCTCATGACAGGATACATTGCCTACGTGGCATTCTGCTGGCTAAGTTACATTTGCCAGCTCTAAGAAGTTACTGTATACATTTACACCTGCTAAAGGATTGCACAATCTAAGCGACCTTGGAGACTTCCTGTGTCTAACTGACGTGTGCTGATATAGGCTTGTGTTTCTCCTGGAAGTTTCCACTATTATGAGATTATGCCTACTTCTCTCAGTGCCCCCAGCCAAGGCAATATGGAGTCACTCTTGCTACCTATATAATTGGCCCGTTCCCAATTTCCTTTCCTGTCCTAGCTCGGTTGGTTTCCAGCCTGTGTTCAAGCCAGACAAACCATTCTGGAAGGGTGCTATCCAATCAGTGAAGCGGGCAACCCACAGGTTTAACTGTATATACTCTATTCACCACATTTCCTTCATTTACCAGACCTGTTAATCTATAGTCATACATACATACCTTTATTCGACCGTCAGTCAGCACAAAATAACACACAGAGATTTAAACTAACATTTAAGCCTAACAATCTTTACCTTCAGGATATACATACTCTATGTTAATAGGCCCGAGTCAATACTGTCAATTTTAATCTTGCGACGTTTGCGTGCCAAAAATAGGAATTTAGAAACTCGTATGACAAAGCTGCAACGCTATTCAAGAGAATCTATAGTCTGGTATGACTTCTTCTTCTTCTTCTTCTTTTTTTGGGGAGTGGGGGGTGGGGGATCTTGTGCTGGGTTTTAGAAGTTAGTGATCTGTTCTAGAACCTTTCCAGATATTGTAGTCACCCTGATGGTTACCTGAATCCTCTTGTTTCCCCTTTTGAAAATGGGGATATTTTGCTTGTGCCTTTTCTTCAAGGGCCTTACCTGCTTTCCATCAATTCTCAAGAAAGAGGCTCTATTAGATCTGCAGATTCCTTTAATAGCCTTGGATTCAGTTCATCTGGCTGAGGAGGCTTGAATTCATTTTAAGCAGCATATCACCTCTTTCATCTATTTTGAGCAGCAGACCTCTCCCTCCCTCCCTCTTTTTTATTCAACCTGCATTAAGTCAAGCATTTTTTAAAAATAGGGAAAAGTCAGAGGCAAGGTAGATGTTGAGCAGTTCTGCTTCTTTCTGTCACCTATTAGTATTTTGTCATATGCTCTAAGCCTGGACCTACAGTTTGCTTGCTGTTTCTCTTGTTTGGTTGTGTTTTTGTTCTCACTTGCAAGTCTGCTTGTATTCTCATTTTTACCTCTGCTGACCCTACTCTCTACAAATATTGACTACTCATTTTGTTGTGGTGATTTGCCATTACAGTACTTCCATTTCCTACCTACATCCCTTTTAAATTTTATCTGAAAGCTTCTTATGCAACCATTCTAATTTCATTTGATGTTTTCCACTATGGCATTTCTTTCCTACAGGAATTGTTTGTTATATTATCTTCAGCCATTTCCCAGTAAACTCATCCATAGTGCACCCCTTTCTTTTTGAATACTCTATTTCTGATCATAAGAGAAGACCTAGTTTGTCCTTAAATAAGTCAGTTTTTCTAAGTCCACAATGCTTGTTCTAATATTCTTAACTTTTCCTTTTCTCAACATAATAAATCTCAAGAAGGTGTTATCAGTTCCATCTAAAGCAGTAGTTCCCAACCTTTTTTATTTTATTTTTGCCATGCCCCACGTAAGCATCTCTAAAATCCTGATGCCCTCCCTTTCCGGTGACATATAATTCTTATTATTCAAAAAGTGAATGCCTATTCACATGAATATAGTGGACTGTTTTTTTCATACCAAGGTTTTCCTTTTCATACCAAGGTTGATGACTAGTTTTGAAATGACTAATGAAATACTTTTTAACTACTAACTAAATATATAACTTCTTATTTCATACATCCAGTACTAACCAACTTAACTTTTTAGTCTGTTACTTTGTGTTAAATTGTGATAAAATGTATGACAGGAAAATACTGGCGTAGAAACCGGCAAACCACGTCAGGAATATTGCCAAGAAAACTCCATGGACAGAGACAAAATGGATAACAAAAAGGCAAAATAGATGGAACAGGATGTTGAGCCCATCAGGTCAGAAGATGGGGAGGATAGGATAGTGGGAAGAGAAATACGATGTTGCAAGGAACAATACTGTATAGGAACTTGGAATGTAAGATCTATGAATCAAGGCAAGCTGTAAGTGGTAAAAAATGAGATGGAAAGAATAAGCATTGACATCTTTGGAATCAGTGAGTTAAAATTGACAGGGATGGGCGAATTCAACTCTGGAAACCATCATATCTACTACTGTGGGTGAGAAAATCTTAGAAGAAATGGAGTGGCGATAATAGTTAATAAAAGAGTGAGAAAAGCAGCAATGGGATACAATCTTAAAAATTACAAAATGATTTCAATCCGAATCCAAGGAAAACCATTCAATATCACTGTAATTCAAGTCTACACACCAACCACTGGTGCAGATGAAACCACAGTTGATCAGTTCTATGAGGACCTACAACACCTCATAGAACAGACACCAAGAAATACCAAGAAATGATGTTCACATTATCATAGGAGATTGGAATGCCAAAGTAGGAAATCAAAAAGTAAATGGAATAACAGGCAAGTTTGGTCTTGGAACACAGAATGAAGCAGAGCAAAGATTGATAGAATTCTGCCAAGATAATGCACTGGTCATAGCAAACACCTTCTTCCAGCAACACAAGAGGCGACTTTACACATGGACATCACTAAATGGCCAGCATCGAAATCAGATTGATTACATACTCTGCAGCCAAAGATGGAGAACCTCCATACAGTCAGCAAAAACGAGGCCTGGAGCTATGGCTCAGATCATAATCTACTGATTGCAAAATTCAGGCTGAGACTAAAGAAAATAGGGAAAACAATTAGGCCAGACAAGTATGACCTAGATAACATCCCTAAGGAATACACGGTGGAGGTGTGGAACAGATTTAATGGCTTAGACTCGATGGACAGAGTGCCAAAAGAATTATGGACAGAGGTGTGGGACATCATACAGTAGGCAGCAAGGAAAACCATACCAAAAGAAAAAAAAACATAAGAATGCAAAGTGGTTGTCTGATGAGGCTCTTAAAATAGCAGAGGAAAGAAGGAATGCAAAAGGCAAAGGAGAAAGGAAAAAAATCAATCAATTGAATACAGAATTTCAAAGAAAAGCAAGGAGAGATAAGTAAACCTACCTTTCGTGTTCAGGGAATGAAGAAGCAGATGAGTGAAGTAGTGAAATTCAGCTCTTTAATAGTGGGGTTTGAACACAGTTTGGATGGGGCAAAACTCAGACTTATATCTTAACCTATAAAACCAAGGGTTAACCGTTGGAACTTGCTATAGATTCCTAAGCCTCGCCCTAATGACCCGCACCCACCATTCGTACACACGGCTGAACTGGGTCCGCAGGTCAACGAAGGATTGAGAAAACTGGCAGTGGGACAACAGCCCCACAAACGCGAGAAAAGGGTAACAACTTCATTTCCCAACGTTCTTTGTGCCGCGCTGCGCCACAGCCAATCAGGCTGAGAGGCGCGACCACAAAAAACATTGAGAAACGCGCCACGGCAAATCAAAATCAAGCCGCAGGGAAACAAATGCACCACAACCACAAATCACAAACCCATAACTACAAGCCCCAGAGTCCTGCGTGACATGAGCGCGCAGAACGCTGAAGAAGCCAGCACCTGAAAAATTAAAAAACAACAACTCACCGCCTCACAGCCACGCAAACACCAACCGCCCTTCTTTCCCTCACCCACGGCGCCTGAAGGTCCCGACTGGAGTTTCCCCATTAATATCAGTAGGGGGGGTTGCGATCCCCCTCTCTGCTGGCTCCCCTAGGGTTGGGAGGTTTGTGGGGACAAAAGGGGTATGTCCCCCCAACCCTTCTGGACCCAGGAGACCAGGGAAAGGGGTTCAATTCCCCTCCCCCCAAAAAACTCCGTCTTTAAAGAGAAGAAACCAAGCGGTTTCTTTAAAAATGGAGTTTTTTAAGGAGGGGGGGAATCGATCCACTCTCCCTAGTCTCCTGGGTCCAGAAGGGTTGGGGGGGACATACCCCTTTTGTTTCTATTTTCTTTGATTTTTACATGGACACACTCCAACAGTATTCCATACTCAAGCTCATGTTTCTCCTCACAGTTGTAATAAACTTTATATACGATGCTACTACTGTTGTTGTTCAGTCGCACAGTCGACTCCGACCCTTTGCGACCCCATGGACCATTTTCCTCCAGGCGCCTCTGTCCTCCACCATCCCCCTCAGCCCTCCCAGCTCTGTGCCCATTGTGTCTACAATGCCATCTAGCCATCTCATCCTTGGCCTTCCCCTTCTTCTTTTGCCCTCCACCTTTCCCAACATCAATGCCTTCTCAAGTGAATCCTCCCTTCTCATTTGATGTCCAAAGTACTTCAGCTTCATCTTTACTATTTGACCTTCCAATGAGCAGTCAGGGTTAATTTCTTCTAAGATTGACCTATTTGTTCTCCTCGCTGTCCAGGGGACTCTCAAAACCCTCCTCCAACACCACATTTCAAAGGCGTTCAGCCTTCCTAATTGTCCAGCTCTCACATCCATACATTACTACTGGAAAAACCATTGCTTTGACTATTCTAATTTTTGTTTGCAATGTGATGTCTCTGCTTTTCACTATGTTCCCCAGGTTTCTCATCGCTTGTCTCCCAAGAATCAGTCGCCTTTTTATTTCATGGCTACAATCCCCATCTGCAGTGATCTTTGATCCTAAGAAAGTAAAATCTGTCACTGCTTCTACTTCTTCCCCGTCTATTTTCCAGGAACTGATTGGGCCTGTTGCCATTATCTTGGTTTTCTTGATATTGAGTCTCAAGCCAGCTTTTGCACTTTCCTCCTTCAGCCCAATCAAGAGATTCTTTAGGTCTTCCTCACTTTCTGCCATTAGGGTGATATCGTCTGCATATCTCAGATTGTTGATGTTTCTCCCAGCGATTTTAATCCCATATTGTGATTCCTCCATCCCTGCACTGCGCATTATGTGCTCTGTGTATAGGTTGAATAAGCATGGTGACAAAATGCAGCCTTGTCTTACTCCTTTTCCTATTCCAAACCACTCTGTCATTCCATGTTCTGTCCTAACTGTTGCTTCTTGGTTCATGTACAGATTTCTCAGGAGGCATATGAGGTGCTCTGGTATTCCCATCTCTTTAATTACTTGCCACATCTTGTTGTGGTCCACACAGTCAAATGCCTTGGTGTAGTCAATAAAACAAAAGTAAACTTGTTTCTGGTATTCCTTTGTTTTCTCCATGATCCAGCGTATGTTGGCAATGTGGTCTCTAGTCCCCCTGCCTCTTCTGAAACCAGCCTGCACCTCTGGTAATTCTCTCTCCACATGTTGCTGAAGTCTATCCTGTATTATCTTGAGCATCACCTTGCTGGCATGTGGGATGAGCGCGATTGTTCGATAATTTGAACATTCTTTGGCATTGCCCTTTTTTGGGATTGGGACGTATACTGATCTTTTCCAATCCTGTGGCCACTGTTTTGTTTTCCAAATCTGCTGGCATATTGAATGCAGTAATTTGACGCCATCATCTTTTAGCGCTTTGAAAAATTCAACTGGGATACCATCATCTCCACTAGCTTTGTTGTTTGCAGTGCTCTTTAGGGCCTTTATGACTTCGCTTTGCAGGATGTCTGGCTCAAGTTCAAATTCTTCGTCATTGTGATTAACAGGAGTGTTGAGGTCCTTTTTGTAGAGTTCCTCTGTGTACTCTTTCCATCTTTTCTTAATCTCTTCTGCATCAGCTAGCTCCTTTCCGTCTTTGTCCCTTATCATGGTCATTTTTGCTTTAAATGTTCCCTTGATTTCGCCGATTTTTTTGAAAAGATCTCTGGTTCTGCCTCTTTTGTTGTTTTCCTCCATTTCTCTGCACTGTTCTTTTAGGTAGTTTTCCTTATCTCTCCTTGCTTTTCTTTGAAATTCTGTGTTCAAATGATTGTATTTTTTCCTTTCTCCTTTGATTTTGGCGTTCCTTCTTTCCTCTGCTATTTTAAGAGCCTCATCAGACAACCACTTTGCTTTCTTACTCTTCTTTTCTTTTGGTATAGTTTTCTTTGCTGCTTCCTGCATGATGTCCCTCATCTCCGTCCATAATTCTTCTGGTACTCTGTCTACCGAGTCTAAACCATTAAATCTGTTCATCACCTCCACCGTGTATTCTTTAGGGATGCTGTCTAGGTGATATCTTTCTGGTCTCCGTGTTTTCCCTATTTTCTTTAGTCTAAGCCTGAATTTTGCGATCAGTAGGTTGTGATCTGAGCCACAGTCTGCTCCAGGTCTTGTTTTTGCTGACTGTATGGAGGTTCTCCATCTTTGGCTGCAGAGTATGTAGTCAATCTGGTTTCGGTGTTGGCCATCTGGTGATGTCCATGTGTAAAGTCACCTCTTGTGTTGCTGGAAGAGAGTGTTTGCTATGACCAGTGCGTTCTCTTGGCAGAACTCTATCAATCTTTGCCCTGCTTCATTCTGTACTCCAAGACCAAATTTGCCTGTTATTCCCTCCACTTTTTGATTTCCTACTTTGGCATTCCAGTCTCCTAATATAATTTGGACATCATTTCTTGGTGTCTGTTCTATGAGGTGTTGTAAGTCCTCATAGAACTGGTCCACTGTGGCTTCATCTGCACCAGTGGTTGGTGCGTATATTTGGATCACAGTGACATTGAAAGGTTTGCCTTGAATTCTGACTGACATCATTCTGTCATTTTTAAGGTTGTATCCCATTACTGCTTTTCTCACTCTTTTATTGACAATTATGGCTACTCCATTTCTTCTAAGGTTTTCTTGCCCACAGTAGTAGATATGATGGTTTCCAGAGCTGAATTCACCCATCCCTGTCCATTTGAGCTCACTGATGCCTAAGATGTCAATGCTTATTCTTTCCATCTCATTTTTTACCACTTCCAGTTTACCTTGGTTCATTGATCTCACATTCCATGTCCCTATGCAGTATTGTTCCTTACAACATTGCATTTCCCCTCCCCCTTTCCTGTCCTTCCCCTTCCTCCACTCTGTGGTGTTAAGCATCCTGTATCACCTAGCCTGCCCCTTTGTTTTGCCTTTTGTTTTGGTCCATAGGGTTCTCTTGGCAAGATTTGTGGCGTGGTTTGCCGGTGTCTATGCCATTTTTCCCTCCTCATACATTTTATCCACAGTTTTTAAAAGTTTAAAACATTTTAGACAACATATTATCATGCATATTATCACACTTTATACACAGTCTCTATGTCAGTTTCTGTATTTAGTCAGTATAAAGTCTCTATGTCAGTTTCTATATTAAGTCTTCTACATTTGCATATCAGGTACCGTATTTTTCGCCATATAAGACGCACTTTTTCTTCCCCAAAACTGGGGGGGGAAAGTTGATGCGTCTTATACGGCAAATACCTCTTCCCGGGGCCCTCGCCATTCGGCCCGGGAATGGGAGGCAGATGCGTCTCCCCGCCATCCGAGCCCTGCCTGCCGGGAGGGCTCAAAAGGAGACGCCGCCGGAGCCCTGGCCGGCAGGCAGGGCTCGGAGGGCGGGGAGACTCTGCCTCCCATTCCCGGGCCGAATGGCGAGGGCCCGGGAAGAGGCAACGTGGCGGCGGCGATGGCGGGTCTCGGGCGGCGTCTCCTTTGGAGCCCTGGCCGGTAGGCAGAGCTCGGAGGGCGGGGAGACTGCCTCCCATTCCCGGGCCGAATGGCGAGGGCCCGGGAAGAGGCAACGTGGCGGCGGCGATGGCGGGTCTCGGGCGGCGTCTCCTTTGGAGCCCTGGCCGGTAGGCAGAGCTCGGAGGGCGGGGAGACTGCCTCCCATTCCCGGGCCGAATGGCGAGGGCCCGGGAAGATGCAATGCGGCGGCGGCGATGGCGGGTCTCGGGCGGCGTCTCCTTTGGAGCCCTGGCCGGTAGGCAGAGCTCGGAGGGCGGGGAGACTGCCTCCCATTCCCGGGCCGAATGGCGAGGGCCCGGGAAGAGGCAACGTGGCGGCGGCGATGGCGGGTCTCGGGCGGCGTCTCCTTTGGAGCCCTGGCCGGTAGGCAGGGCTCGGAGGGCGGGGAGACTGCCTCCCATTCCCGGGCCGAATGGCGAGGGCCCGGGAAGATGCAATGCGGCGGCGGCGATGGCGGGTCTCGGGCGGCGTCTCCTTTGGAGCCCTGGCCGGTAGGCAGAGCTCGGAGGGCGGGGAGACTGCCTCCCATTCCCGGGCCGAATGGCGAGGGCCCGGGAAGATGCAATGCGGCGGCGGCGATGGCGGGTCTCGGGCGGCGTCTCCTTTGGAGCCCTGGCCGGTAGGCAGAGCTCGGAGGGCGGGGAGACTGCCTCCCATTCCCGGGCCGAATGGCGAGGGCCCGGGAAGAGGCAACGTGGCGGCGGCGATGGCGGGTCTCGGGCGGCGTCTCCTTTGGAGCCCTGGCCGGTAGGCAGAGCTCGGAGGGCGGGGAGACTGCCTCCCATTCCCGGGCCGAATGGCGAGGGCCCGGGAAGAGGCAACGTGGCGGCGGCGATGGCGGGTCTCGGGCGGCGTCTCCTTTGGAGCCCTGGCCGGTAGGCAGGGCTCGGAGGGCGGGGAGACTGCCTCCCATTCCCGGGCCGAATGGCGAGGGCCCGGGAAGATGCAATGCGGCGGCGGCGATGGCGGGTCTCGGGCGGCGTCTCCTTTGGAGCCCTGGCCGGCAGCAGGGCTCGGAGGGCGGGGAGACTGCCTCCCATTCCCGGGCCGAATGGCGAGGGCCCGGGAAGATGCAATGCGGCGGCGGCGATGGCGGGTCTCGGGCGGCGTCTCCTTTGGAGCCCTGGCCGGTAGGCAGAGCTCGGAGGGCGGGGAGACGCATATGCTTCCCATTCCCGAGACCCGCCATCGCCGCCGCCGCATTGCATCTTCCCGGGCCCTCGCCATTCGGCCCGGGAATGGGAGGCAGTCTCCCCGCCCTCCGAGCCCTGCTGCCGGCCAGGGCTCCAAAGGAGACGCCGCCCGAGACCCGCCATCGCCGCCGCCGCATTGCCTCTTCCCGGGCCCTCGCCATTCGGGCCGGGAATGGGAGGCAGAGTCTCCCCGTCCTCCGAGCCCTGCCTGCCGGCCAGGCCTCCAAAAGAGACGCCGCCCGAGACCCGCCATCGCCGCCGCCACGTTGCCTCTCCCGGGGCCCTCGCTGCTTGGCCCGGGAATGGGAAGCAGAAAAGGGACGATGATGCCAGCCGCCTCGAGCAGCTCCCTGGTCCCACCCCGGCAGCCCATGCCACTGGCCCCATTGGGGAGAGACAGGTACAGCACAGTATTTGGTTCAGAATCTTTTTTTCCTAGATTTTCCTCCTTTAAAATTGGGTGCGCCTTATATGCCGGAGCGCCTTATATGGCGAAAAATACGGTACTTATTCTTTGCCTGGGACTCTGAGTCTCTCCCCCTGCTTTTCCTCCTCTGCCCTCTTCCCTTCTTTCAGTTGGTCTTCTCCTGGCCTTTCCGCCGCTCAACCTGCTCTCCTCCTCCTCCTCTTCCTCACCCCCCGGCTGGGGATGATTGCCCGGCGGCGGCCGCGGCTGGCCCTTCCACCGCTCGCCCGTCTGGCTGGCTCTCCTCCTCTTCCTCACCCCCCGGCTGGGGATGATTGCCCGGCGGCGGCCAAAGCTGGCCCTTCCGCCGCTCGCCCGGCTGGCTGGCTCTCCTCCTCTTCCTCACCCCCCGGCTGGGGATGATTGCCCGGCGGCGGCCACAGCTGGCCCTTCTGCCGCTCGCCCGGCTGGCTGGCTCTCCTCCTCTTCCTCACCCCCCGGCTGGGGATGATTGCCCGGCGGCAGCCACAGCTGGCCCTTCCGCCGCTCGCCCGGCTGTTTATACAATTAACTTCGATTAAATCATATACTTCAGTTACTACATTCCAGTTGTCTCATCCTATCAGGTTTCATTAATGCCTATTCAATAATATTTTCCTTCCCACTTGAGCTCATCTTGCTTGTTTCTCATGATCTGTGAATTGGTATAGAGACATTTGAAACACTGGGTAATTTCCTCCAAGTGCTTCATGGTTGCCTTTTCTCTACCGCTGGCAGATTTCTATACCACTGCCCTGCCCCAATTTCTGATGCATTACTACCCCTCTTGTATCAAATAATTGTACACCTGTCCCCTGGAGAACCATCACCCTTCCCCAAAGGATTCAGTTTGAACAGCAGATTTGCAAGATTTCTAGCAAATATGTTCTTCCCAGCTCCATAAGATGGACTCTATTGTTTGCCGTGGTAGCAGATCCTGGTCCAAGAACTCAAATTCTTCCTGATAACATTACCTGCACACGTGGGGAGGGGAGAAAGTGCTGTTGTTATTGTTCCAGTGCCTCAAAATCACTCTTCATGGGGAAGGCCTGCTATTGATTCTGTAGCAATAAAGACAGAGTGCTTTCAGTCTTCTTATCTGTACCACCTTCCCTCACTTTCTTGCCTCCTGCACTTGGAATTCATTTTCCTCTCCAGAAGCATCCCTCCTCTCGGCCCAGAAATGTTTTCTTTCCCATGATGAGCTGAAATGTGGAGATGTGAGCTTCAAGCTGCTGCACTTTCTTTTTTACCAGGACTACAGCGTACCTTCTACATCCTCAAGCAGGTGTAGGACATACTGCAGGGTACTGTTTCTTCAATTTCCACGTCTCTTGTCCTAGTCAAGCTGTGACACAGAATTTCTTGGCTTCCCCCCAAAGTTTCTGCCAAATGCCCATGCAAAACATTACCCACCCCACCTGGTCATAGGTTCTCGGGGATTCTGAGTGCAACTGTAGCCTCAGCCCATGCTTCTTTGGTCTTCCTTCTGGCTACGCTGGAGGAAGACATGGGAGTGTGTAGACATGAGGTCTAGTGCCGTTGCTGTTTGTGCATGTATTTCTAAACCAAAGCTTCAAAAAATTACCTTTTTTTGACCACAACTTCCAGAATCCTCTAGCTACTGTAATTTTCAATAAAGGAACTGCTTAATATAGAATAACCAAAACAACTGTATTATACTCTAGCCCACAGTATCCAATACCTGAAAGGCTGACTATTCCATGATAAACCAATTTAACCTTTGAAGTTTCCCCATGGTACCATGCGTCTAAAGCACAGGTTCCCAACCTAGGGCCGGTGAACTGGATTTGACCTGTGGCACCATTGCATGTGCCCCCCACCACCACTCCAAGGGCATTCAAGAAACAAAATGGCTGTCCCTCTGAAGCTGTTGGGACAAAATTGGCAAGGAAGGCCACAACTCGGAGGAGAGCCTTCTCGGTGGCAGCACTAACTTTATGGAACACCCTCCCAGTTGAATTGTGCCAGATCCCATCCCTATCTACATTCAGAAAGCAGCTCAAATCGTTTCTTTTTAAAGAGGCCTTTGAGAAGGTGCTGACAATGGCTCAGGGCTAGGTTTCTTATTTGGCCTCTCCCCACTGCCAATAGGATTTCTTGCATTTTTCTATTTTTAATTTGTGTTTTTAATATGTTTTTAACATGCAAGTTTGTCTTGTTAACCGCCCAGAGTAGGAATACCTCCTAAATGGGTGGGATATAAATGGAATAAATAAATAAATAAATAAATAAAATGAGACAAAATGGCCATCTAGACCTCGAAGCTGACTGAGAGAGCATAACCCAGCCCCCGGCATGAAAAGGTGGGAACCCCTGCTCTAAGGTTTTCTTTGCAGTCTTTTAGAGCATTTCATTTACCCTGATGGCACTGACTATGTGAATGCTCCTCCTTTAGAAACTGAATGTGCTCCAACAGTTTGTACTTTTAGATGCACCCTGAAAATGTGTCTACAGTGTAATTTTGCAAGCATTCTCCACTTTGTCCAGCATATTGCCCATTTCATAGACATTGCCTATATTTAAATTTGTTCATCTTAATGTTTTGCCATAGAACTGCTGTGCACATTTTGAAGAGCATAGGTCTAAACCACCTATAAATATTAATAAATGAATAAACTTCAAACTTTATTTGTTTGATTGATTATAAAGATATGAATAAAATCCAAACAAAAAGATCCAAATAAATGTCATTATATTGATATATAGCACATCAAATAGATCTTTGATCATTAATAATATGGCTGTTGAAACGTGCTATGAAATTATGGCAGAAGATAAGCTTTTAAGAGAGCATATACATTACTTTCATTTAAACAAAAATGTCTTTTAAAAATCCTATAATTATCATATTCAAAAGTCAATTAATACTGACCATGCAGTATATTATCTTAGGCTGCTGTTCTTTTTTGCAGATATGTGTTTGACATAGAAATATAACCTATACAAAATAAAATGTAATTTTATTGTCTTTTAAATTGTTTAGTTTTTGATAAATTTTCCATCAACCCAGTGTTTGTTTACTTTTTAAAGAGTGGGATACAAACAAATAGCAGTACTATCCTGTGATAGCATGAAGATGGAATCCCAGAGACAGAAGAAGTTACATCTTTGAACTCCAACTCTAACTTTGAACTCCAACTCTAAGAATTATCCAAAGGCTTTGCTGGCTGTGAGATTCTGGGTGTTGGTGTGGACAAAAAAGGGAAAGTTTCCAAGCTGTAATCAGAATTCTTTTGTGGATTGGTTCCTATAGCCAAAGCATTGCTGGGCTGATGGCTTTTGTTAGCCCTTATTTTGTTTTTCTTTTTAGATTCACTTTCTAGATATCCTAATCACCACTCCCATGGAAATTCACTTTTAGAAGTAATTAATTAGTAGTTAGTTATGTTTCCAAGACTCACCATTACCATTTTTAGTTTGTCATAATTATAGTTAAATTTTAAAATAATTTAATCTTCATCAGAAGTTGCGTTCATTTACTTTTTTAAAAAATGTGCAAGCTTTTACTCGGCACATGAAGTTCAGTACAAATATATTTTTGTACTTTGTTATATTCTTTCTCTACTTAATAAGGTCAGAGCCTGATGAATATAAAATACAAAAGATATAAAAAGGAAATTAAACATCATAGTTACACTGCAAAATGCTGTGAGGTTATTGCTTGATAAGTTGCACAGTAAAAACCCTACTTACGTAAAAAGTTTGTTCCGTAAGATTTTAGGTAAATCGTTTTTTTTACTTAACTCGAAGCAAACCCATAGGAAAATGATATTTATGTAAATCAAAGCAACCCCATAGAAAAATGAATTTTTTATGTAATGCGAAGCAAGCCCATAGGAAATTGTGTTATGTTAATCGGGACATTTATGTAAATCGGGACATGGTTTTAGTGCCAAAATCATTATGTAAGTCGAATTTTATGTAACTCAAGGCATATGTAAGTTGGAGTTTTACTGTAGTTGGAATACTGTAGAAAGGAGTTATGGTTTCTTAAATTACATCCTTAAAATAATCTAGGACGCCCCCAGAAGAAGGGAATTATAAACTACTGCTGTATATGTTTTACCTAGAAAACTCTGGAAAGGGTTGCCATAAGTCAGAATTGACTTGACAATATGTTGTTGCTGTGTCTTAGTTACTGGGGAAGGAAATTAATCGAACAGTGCTACTTAGCAGCTCGAAAGCAAGAAATTGCAAGTAGATAAATAGGTACCACTTTGGTGGGAAGGTAAACAGTATTCTGTGAACTCCAGGGCATACCTGTCAACCTTCCCGGATTGGCTGGGATTTCCCATTTTTCAGTGCAGATTTTCGCCATTTCCCGCCCGGAGCTGCTGAAACCCCGGAATTTGGCAGCAGGGCGTTACTGTGCATCCCTTCTGCGCAGCTCACTTCTATGCATGCGTAGAAGGCTTTTACGCATGCAGAAAACCCTTCTACGCTTGCATAGAAGGCTTCTGTGCAGAAGGGGATCGTAGAAGCCTTCTATGCATGTGTAAAAGCCTTCTACACATGCATAGAAGCGAGCTGTGCAGAACGGTTCTGCGCAGGTCCCGGATTGTCCAGAGCCGCAGTTGACAGGTATGCTCCAGGGTCTACTCATGCCTGCCACATGTCCATGGAAACGTCTCTAGACACAGACAGCACAGGCTCTTTGGCTATAAACAGAGATAAGTACTGGACCCTAGAGTCCGATATGACTGACTTTGGAGAAAGGTTGACTTTGACTGTGACTTATTTGTTAAGTCACTTCTTCCCTTCTCTAAACCTACTCCAAAGCTGTCTTATTCTCCATTTCGTCCCACAGACATTTGAGGGAGCGGCAAGCCTCTGGATGTAGCAAAACCAAAGCTCTCCGTAATTTGAACCAAAACACAACTTTGCCCTCTCCAAAGTCAGAGCACTGATGTCTGAGGATGAAGGAAAGCTAGCAAACTAACTGGCCTCTGTTGTGAGGAGGGTTATGACAGAGTTTGGAAATGTGATAATTTCCCATGGCTTTTCAGTGTTTTCAGAGGATCTTTCTTGGTTCTTGGGCATACTATCTGACCCTTTTCTAAGTTTCTCTACACTTTTGTAAGTGCAAAGACTTTAGACTGCAATTCTGCCATCACCTACAGGGATTGTATGGCTCTCGCTCTTTCTCTGGCCAAAGAGTAAGTTTTATCCTCATGACTTCAATCCAGTGGCTTTGTTTTGCCCCATTTGTTTTCTTGTAAATTGGAGATCCTCGCAGTTCAGAAAGCTAACGTTTCCTACAGTCACACTGAAAAGTGGGAAATGTCCAAGAGCAATACAAATTGTGGCTGCAGCTTTTAATCAAAGGGCCATAAAATTATCATGCCATAAACAAAGTATTATGAGAATTAATCCTAAAAAAATCACGGAGGTGCACACTTTGTTGTTTTTTGCACCCAAAAGATTTTCTTGGACTAGAAGTGAAGTAAAGGATTATTTTGGATTTACAATTAACTACTTTCTTTCTTCCCCTTTCCAGGAGTCTTGCAAACAATAATCTTCAAACACTCCCCAAAGACATATTCAAGGGATTGGATTCATTAACCAATGTGTAAGGAAGCTGTTTAATTTTCACATTACGATTTGGAAGACAACAGCTGGTCACTAGTAATGACTTCAGCAGGACGGGCACTACAGTGCCCACAGGCTATATAGCTCATAGTCACTACCATCCTGCCTCAACCTTCAAGCCTTTCTTTACAAGGGAGACTATTACTCTTGGGAGCATCCAGGGGATTGATTCATCTCTAAAGCAAGGCATGCTCAGCTCATTGGAGCATTCTTCTGTGTTGGGGGGGGGGGGGGGGGAGCGATTCCTTTTGGTGTTCTTTTAAAAATATTGTTTGTACTTTTGCAAAGCTTGGAGTCATCTTAAGCATACTGATCTTTTCTTCTCTTTTCTTAGTAGCTTTGTTTTGGCCCCGTTTTTGTTGGCATGGGAGTATTATGCTTGCAGCAAGAGGGAGTAAATATAAAGGTTAAGGTAAAGGTTTCCCTTGCTCGAAAGCCAGTCGTATCCGACTCTAGGGTGCAGTGCTCATCTCTGTTTCAAAGCTGAAGAGCCAGCGCTGTCTGCTGCTGCAGACATTTCCGTGGTCATGTGGCAGGCATGACTAGACACCGGAGCGCACAGAACGCTGTTACCTTCCCACTGAAGTGGTCCCTATTTATCTACTTGCAATTTCTTGCTATCGAACTGCTATGTTGGCAGGAGCTGGGACAAAGACGGGAGCTCATTCCATCCTGCAGTATTCGGGAATCAAACTGCTGACCTTCTATACTTTCGTTAAAATGCAAAGTATCTTTTTGGAGCAAACCAAAGTTATTCTGGAACAAGCGGTAGAGAGGGAAAACTCCACAATCAGCTCCCCCTGCTGGTTGAACTATAGCAATAAAAAGGACTTTGCTAACCATTGGATGACAGCCCATCTCATCCATAATCTGCTGATGGACACCTCACTGGGGCTAAGGTAGGGGCCAGCCCCCCCCCACACACACACACACACACCAATCCCAGCTCCTTACTCTCCATGTTTCAATCACACAGGATTCCAAGGGTGTTTCTTGGCTGTCAAACAAATTATGTTTCCAGTAGGGAATCTGTTGTCCCTGCAGTCCCAACCTCACCTGCACCTTTGCTGCAAAGCCATTCATAGCTGCACCATCTTCAGATACAACTGCCCCACCAACTGATACCAATTATTATTATTTTACTTATTTTAATTTATTTAACTGTTATAATGATGTGATGGTTCTTTGGTATGATAGAAAATGAACCACTGAACTGTTGTAGCATCACACCCGTTGGTTCGTTTTAGTGTCAGAGATTACTCTGGGTTGAAAGGATTTTTGCAGGGCACGCCCGAATGAGGCTCCTTTCATGTCCCTCATCATGCAGCTCTCGGGAATCGAACCTATCTTTCCAGTCTCCAAGCCTAGCACCTTAACCACTTAGACATTGGGGGAGCTGCTATTACACCGGTAAAGATCAGGAGGAAAACATTTTCAGGCTGCAGGGAATCCTGCAGATTTTAGAGGGCAAACTAGATGTGCAGTGGCACAAGTGGCTAAGACACTGACTGGAAGGCAGCAGGTAAGCAGTTCGATACCCAAATACTGCAGAACGGAATGAGCTCCCGTCTTTGTCCCAGTTCCTGCCAACCTAGCAGTTCGAAAGCAAGAAATTGCAAGTAGATAAATAGGGACCACTTCGGTGGGATGGTAAACGGCATTCCGTGTGCTCTGGTGTCTAGTCATGCCTGCCACATGACCACAGAAACGTCTGCAGAAGCGGACAGCGCTGGCTCTTCAACTATGAAACAGAGATGAGCACTGAAACCTAAAGTTGGATACAGTAATACCTCGGGTAACGCTAAAACTTGGTTCCACAAGTCTTAGTGTTATTCGGTTTTTAATGTTATCCGATGCATGCATCGGATAACGCTAAAATCCTATGGGATGCATTGGATAACGTCAAAACTCCATAGAGATGCATTGTAACTGGCACAGGCTTCAGCAAACATTATCCGATGCATCCCATAGGATTTTAACGTATTTGATGCAATCCCCCCCCCAAAAAAAAAATAATAATCAGGTCGTTATCTGATTTTAGTGTTATGCGATGCGGTTGTTATCCGTGGTTTTACTGTCAACTGGCTTTCAAGCAAGGGTGACCTTTACTTTTACTAGATGTGCCAACACACACATGCACACAGAAGAATGCAGCAGCCAAGGAATCGATGCAAAATAAGCAACCTCAGTCAGGTGGTTTAAAATAACCCACACTTCAGCAGGTCAATGCACATCTCAGCTATGCTTTGTATTCTTTGAATCTATTTTGAACCTAGCAAAACTGACACAAGTGTAGTACATTTTGCTAACCAAGAGGCACTCTGACTCACATGGAGAGCCTATATACACACGGGTATTCCTTCCAACAAAATAACTTAAGAATTGAGAAGATCCCCAGCGCTTAGAAACAAATTTTCTTTAAAAGTTACCCTTCTATATTGATGTTTTCAACATTTTTTTAAAAATCCATTAAATGATTAACATTTTAAAGTAACAAATAATGCCAGCAATTTTTTTTTAAACAGCAAATAATGGTGGGATTTTTTGTTACATTAATTTCTTACTGGTCATTGTTGATAATTTTAGATTAACATTTTCAAACTAATAATTTAGCAACTTCATAATTTGATATATGTTAACATTTTAAATTTGTTATTTACTTTTCACATTAGTGCTAATGGTAATATTTTCATGTTCTGGTGGATTCCAAGCACGTGTATGTATACACACCGAAATATGGTCTACTATTATTAAGAGTACAGTATTCTTGAATACTTCCACAACAGATAGGATCTGGAAATTTGTAACCTGTAGAATATCCAAAATATCCAGACAGAAAGAGTCCAAATGTAAGAGAAATGTACACCATAAAGTCTCCTTCATGATAGTGTCAAAGCACCCTAGAAGACAACAAGACAAAACATAGATGCAAGAGAATGTGATAATATAGGGATTATGTCCAAATTGTGAGTATGAACATTTTCAGTGCTAAACAGAAACAACTCTGTAGTTGTAAAATGCAACTTGTGCTAATTAAATTCTATGTAAGGACTCAAAATAGACAATGGGCCATTGTTGCTGTTCCAACCAATCACTTCATTTTATTCCCAGGGACCTTCGAGGAAATGCATTCAAATGTGATTGCAAAATAAAATGGTTAGTAGCATGGATGGGCAAAACAAATGCAACAATAGAAGACATTTATTGCGAAAGTCCACCAGAATATAAGAAACGCAAGATCAACAGCCTCTCTCCAAATGAATTTGACTGCATTATTACAGGTAAGTCTTTTAAATATATTTATTGCACTCACTACAGTCGTATTTTTCAAATTCAATCCACAATTCTACACTATAGATATAGTATAATAAAATAAATAAACAAACTGATCTTCAGAGTGACAGACCTGCTATTAACAGAGTTACACTGACATAGGATGACATTAACTGTGTATTTTTAATCCATATACTTCAACTGGCTAAGAGTAAAATAACACATATGATATTTACATGACTGACATTTTAATGACTGAGATTTAAATAACATGTGGGTCATTATCATATAGAAACAATGATGCAGATTTTCCATTTCTGATTTAAAAAAATTCTCAGGATTTGAAAAGCACCTCACTTAAAAGAGACAATAATTTCAGACAGAATAGTTGAGTAAATTTATTTTGAAACAGAACATTTTTTCATGTTCATGTTCATTTTTTTCAAACATATAACCCCATAGCACAACATTTCATTTGTGCTTTGTGTTATTTTGTTTCCACTATGTAGCTTTGGTGTATGAGAACCAAGACACAGGACACAGCCTCGGGCTGGGTTAACTTAGGTTTATTGCATGGTGGTCAGAGGGAACATGAGGTAATGGCGGATCAATGGCTCTTTATATACAGTAGTAATACATTTGAACGTGGTTCCACGATAGCCCATTGGCTATTGTCTTCGTGACGTCATTGCTGGTCACGCCCTTCTTGTCCAGGTGTAGGTGGTGGCGGGAAACTTCCCGCGCTGTGGCTCTTTGATGAGTTTGGACCAAGAGAGCTTGGACGCTCGCTGCTGCCCGCTGGTGGTCATTAGCTCGCGTCCTATTACAGGGTTTATAGTGATACAGCTGAAGGTTACATTGTTACCCGTAGGCAAGGTTACATTGGTTGAGATACATTGTTATCACATGTAGAAGGTTACACCATTAGAACACAACACTCCTCCCCCCTAGGATGAGACGAAGTCTCGAACTCAACACTCCTCCCCCCTAGGATGAGACGAAGTCTCTCAGCCAAGATGGCTTATTTCGAACACGCTGGGGTCTCGACGCGGGCTGCCTTTCCCTGGGTGTGCTACCTTCTCTTTGTCCCCTGGTTTCCTGTCCTGTAATCGGAGAGGGAGACTTGTTAGTGACTTGCCGCGGCTCTGCGGCGTTGTTGGGAGGTGTGTGCTTTATTTGGGAAGAACCGGGGGCACTGGGGGCTAACGAAAAACCCCTCTTCTCGCTTGGATGGGTGGGGGAACACTCCCAAAAACCCCCCCGGCTCGCAAAATCAAAATCGGAAACCACTTCGGGGGCAGCGGTCGCAAGCTCCTCTCCCCCTTCCCCAGGCTCTGATAGAGCTGGCGTGTCAAAAGGATACGAGTCGGGACCGCCGCTGCTTTCCCCCCTTGATTGGGACTGTTGCCCGTCGTTGTCTCCCCCTTGGGCTAAACGGGTGGGGGAGAACCCTAACGCTGAATACTGTTGCTTAGCCCCACTGACCGGCCCCTCACTCACTCGGCGCCTAAGTTGATCTGCGTGCCTCCTCCAGAGAAGACCGGTGCTAGTCTCTACCCGGTATGACACTGGTCCCGTTTGTTCCACAACCGTCCCTGGTACCCAGGCTGGACCTGCGTTGGCGTAGTTCCTGCAGTGTACAGGATCGCCGACGGTGAAACCTTTCGAGACCGCTAACCCTATGTTCTTCCCTTTGTCCTCGACCCTCGTCGGGTCTAACCTGGACAGGATCGTAGTTAGTTTTCGACGCATCAGCAGCTCTGCCGGCGAGTATCCTGATGCTAAGGGGGTCACCCTATATGCTAATAAAAACTGACATACTTGGTGATTTAGGTCCCCCGGGCCCATGCGCCGCAACACATCCTTTGTTGTCCGCACCAGCCGTTCCACTTGGCCATTCGTGGCCGGGTGAAACGGCGCGGATGTGACATGCCGAATGGCGTTCGCCTCCATGAATGCCCTGAACTCAGCGGACGTGAAACAACTCGCGTTATCGCTGACCAGAGTGTCGGGTAAACCGAACGTGGAGAAGACTCTCCTTAGATGGCTAATTGTAGTAGCGGAGGACGTGCTCTTTACCGGGATAACCTCCAGCCACTTGGAGAACGCATCCACCACCAGGAGGAAGGTGGTTCCTCGGAACGGGCCAGCGAAATCTACATGCACCCTGGACCATGGCCCCCTTGCTGCGTCCCATTCCCTATGCGGGAGACGGACCGCCTCCGGTCGGGAGCCCTGGCATGACTCGCAAGTGCCAACCATGTGTTCTCTGTCTGCGTCCAGCTGTGGCCACCAAAAGTAACTCCGGGCCAGCGCCTTGGAACGGACGATGCCCGGGTGGCTGACGTGGAGCAGTTTGAGCACCCTCGGTCGCAGGGACGTAGGGACCACCACCCGCTGGCCCCACAAAAGGCACCCCCTCTCTAGGGACAACTCTATTTTTTTTTCGAAAGAATGGGTCGAATTCCGTACCCGGGGATGACGCCGGCCACCCCTTCTGTACCCATGAGCTAACTTTCTCCAGCGTTCTATCTTTGCCTGTCGCCCTGGCGATGTCGGCTGGCACGATTGGGGGTGAATCTAAAACCTCTATTAACAAGACCTGGTGGTCTCTCTCTACCCTTGCCTTCTGGTCGCCCGACAAGGGCAAAGGAGACCTTGAGAGTGCGTCTGCATGGCTGATCTCCTTCCCGGGCCGGTATTCCAACTCATGTTGGTATGCGTTGAGAAAGATAGCCCACCGCAGCATTCTCGGGGACAGGATCTGTGGCGTGGGCTTATTTGCAGTGAAAATCCCTAGCAGGGGCTTGTGATCGGTCACGATTTTGAACGGGCGACCATACAGAAAGTCGTGAAATTTTTTGGTCCCCGCCACTATCGCTAATGCCTCCCTGTCGGTCTGTGCGTAATTCCGCTCTGCTTGGGACAGGGACCTAGAATAAAACGCTACCGGGGCCTCTCTTCCGTCGTCCAACACGTGGCAAAGCACCGCCCCCACCCCCACCGGGGATGCGTCACAGACTAGAACCACTGGCCGTTTGGGATCGAAATGCGTTAGGATTGCCTCGGATGTTAGGAGTTGCTTCAATTCTTGAAACGCCCTCTCTTGCTCGTCACCCCACATCCATGTTTCCTCCTTTTTAAGCAACCGATGGAGCGGTTCGGCCACAGACGCCTTCCGTGGAAGGAAGGTATGGTAAAAATTGAGGAGCCCCAAGAATGACTGTAGCTCGGTTTTGGATGTGGGGCGAGGGGCCTTCTTGATGGTGGCTACTTTGGATTTGGACGGCTTAATTCCCTCGGGCGTGACCCGGAACCCTAAAAACTCAACCTCTGTTTCGAAAAAAACGCATTTGTCTTTTCTCAGTCGCAGCCCCGCTTTTTCGAACACCGTCAGTACTTTATCCAATCTCTTTGCCAGTTCGGCCTCACTCCCCCCTGTAATCAACACGTCATCAAAATAAGGCAACACCCCCTCCAGCCCCTTCAGGAGGCGTTCCACAAGCGACTGAAAAAGGCCGGGTGCCGAGTTCACGCCGAACTGTAAACGCGACACCTGGAACGCTCCTTTATGTGTAACTATCGTTTGTGCGGCTGCCGTGGCGGGAGTTACAGGGAGTTGCTGATAGGCTTGTGCTAAATCGAGTTTAGCGAAACACTTTCCCCCATTCAGCCTGGCCAGAAGGTGGCTGACCACCGGCACCGGATATGCATTGGGGCGGATCGCCTTGTTAATTGTACACTTATAATCAGCGCAAATGCGCACCTCCCCGTTGGCCTTTAACGCTGTTACAATTGGAGTTTCCCACTCCGCGGAATCAACAGGAACAAGAATCCCCTGGCCCACCAGTTTGTCCAGTTCCGCCTCTATTTTGTCCTTTAGTGCGAACGGCACCCTGCGCGGTTTAAGTCTTATCGGGCGGACCTCCGGGTCTAGGTCGAAGGCTACGGGGGGTCCCTTGAACTTCCCCAGTCCTTTCTTAAAAACGGCGGGGTGCGCGTCCAATACCGCTTGTATTGGATCTACCCCCACGGTATGCACCCCCCCTATGAACAAACCTAAAGGCTGAAACCACTGTGTCCCTAAGAGGCTACAACTTCCCCCCTTAAGGACAACTAGGGGGAGTTCCGCAGAATGTCTCTTAAAACGGACCCGAAATTTCCCGACCCCCAACACTGGAATGCTGTTCCCCTGTACATCTCGTAGCGTGGACCTCAACGTTTTAAGTTTGGGCCGCACGTGGGGGTCGATTTTCAAGAACTCTTTTTGGGGAATTATAGAATAGGAGGACCCCGAGTCAATTTCCATTATGATGGGGGCCCCTTGTACTAGTACCTCAACGAAGTAATGGGGCTGTCCCGCGGACACGCTGAACACGGGAGCGTCGTCCTCGCTGTCGTCCGAGATGCGGCCCACGCCGTCCTGCTTCCTCGTGGTCCGGGCGCCATCTTTGGACCTCGCTGGACGGTCCGGTCTGGTCGAACGGTCTTGTGAATGCCTCCGGCCCTCTTTTCGTTTCCTGCACGCCTTGGCGATGTGTCCCCGACGGCCGCAGGTGTAACACTCGGCTTTTCTGAATGGGCACCTCGCGCGCTCATGGGCCGCTCCGCAACCATCGCAGCGGCGACCTCCTTTTCGGACTTTCTGGACCTCCTCGCCGTCGCTGCCTTCCGTAGACGACTTCGAGGCCCTTCGGGTTGCGTGCACCGACTGTCCGGGCTTTCCGTGCACCGAAGTCTCCGCTTTGCCGGCCCTAGGACGCCACTCACGCCACTGGTGCATCTCGTCTACTCCAGCATTCGTGGATTCCGCGGCTTCCGCGGCCTCTACAACCTCTGTCAGCGTGGGTGGTGGCTCCTTGTTCATCAGGCTGCGCTGCACTTCCTTGTCTTTCAGGCCACACAGAACTCCGTCCCTGAGGGCCATCTCTAGGTTGTCCCATCTGCAGGGGGCGGCGGCTATTCTCATGGCTGTTACGAAGGCCTCAACCGACTCGTCCGGCGCTTGGACTCGCCTCCAAAACGCGCTCCGAGCGGGAAACATGGCTCTCGAGGGTCGGAAACGCTCACGCAGCAGTTTCATGATGTCATCGGCTTTGAACTCGCTCACCTTCTTCGGTGCGATGATGCCCACCAGCGTTCGCTTGGTTTCCATCCCAAGCATACGGGTGAGGATGGCCCTCTTCCTTTCCTCGTCGTCCTCTTTGACTTTGAGTTCCACCAGTGCCGCCTGGAAGTCCATCTCAAAAAGCTCCCAGTCTTGCGGTGTGGTGATGTTGAACCCGCTCTGTGCCCTGGCTCCTTGGGAATCCATGATCCCACCTTCGTCGCCAATTTGGTGTATGAGAACCAAGACACAGGACACAGCCTCGGGCTGGGTTAACTTAGGTTTATTGCATGGTGGTCAGAGGGAACATGAGGTAATGGCGGATCAATGGCTCTTTATATACAGTAGTAATACATTTGAACGTGGTTCCACGATAGCCCATTGGCTATTGTCTTCGTGACGTCATTGCTGGTCACGCCCTTCTTGTCCAGGTGTAGGTGGTGGCGGGAAACTTCCCGCGCTGTGGCTCTTTGATGAGTTTGGACCAAGAGAGCTTGGACGCTCGCTGCTGCCCGCTGGTGGTCATTAGCTCGCGTCCTATTACAGGGTTTATAGTGATACAGCTGAAGGTTACATTGTTACCCGTAGGCAAGGTTACATTGGTTGAGATACATTGTTATCACATGTAGAAGGTTACACCATTAGAACACAACAGTAGCATTTACTGGATGTTTTTGTTTGTAGTTTGGTGATATGAAAGCAATTTTGGATGTAGTTACATGCTTAAAAAATATCACATATGTCCCGTCGTTTGAGACTGGTGAAATTGATTCACATTTACTTGTTTACACTGTACACATGTTATTTTGCATTATACCTGTAAGCCCCTAACCCAGGCTCTCTGAAATGCTCTTGAGGAGGTTGTTTATTTTATACCAATATTGTGTGTGGAAAGATGGGGGAATTTGAAGTTGTGGTGGCTGCAGCAGAAGGTAGTGGGGAGGAAGATGACAAATGAAGGTGCTTTTTACTGAAAGACCTGCCTTTGCTGATCATGAAGCAGGGAAATGGGCGAAGTATAAGACAAGCAGATGGACAGATTGCAAAGATAGGTTCCAATCCCCCAACAACTCAAATACCACACTCAGGAACAACTCCTGTCACCTGACACCCACCAAAGACTGGTGGGAATACTGCCTCCCTTGGGGGCAAATCCTGATGCACATTGCATTAGTGCAAGGGAAGGACATTGTGTGAAAGCAGAGCAGAGGTCTGGGAAAAGGGAGAAGAGGAAGATGGGGGCTGCTTTGGATTTTGCATGGAAAGGTGAAGGCTTCAGAGTTGTGGCAGAGGGGAAGAGAGGTGGAAAGGAAGGAGGTTTACAAGACTTTAGTCATGGACACAGACATCGATTCATATTCCACATGACTGTAACTCAATTTGAAAAAATACAGATTTTTTAATAAAAATAATAATCACTAATGGCAGCCTTAATTCATGATCTCATTTTCATCTTGTTTGCAAAAGCAGGTTAGGATCTTTCAAGGCCACACAATCTCATTTTCTCAGATTGACAGAAGCATTATTGTGTCGTATTCATGTTCAGAGGTAAGATAGGGTAATTAAAAACAATAAATTGTATGCAAGCAAGCTAATATACTATTTTGTTTCTTGACAAAAACAACAACTCTGGTTTTGAACCATTGCCTAATTTCATGGGAGAAACAGTTTTTAGAACATCACCACTGCAATTAATACATTTGCTGAACTGCACAAAAAGGAATAAATGTCATCTTTTTGGTCTGTACTCTTTCAGAATTTGTTGTATTTAGAAAGCTGCCATATCAATCTCTGTCAGTGGACACTTTCTCATACCAGAATGATGAGTATGTGGTTATTGCCCAGCCTTTTACTGGAAAATGTATCTTTCTTCAATGGGATCACGTGGAAGGGACATTTAGGAATTTCGACTATATTACAGGTATGAATAATTTAGCTCCATGAACATTATGCTGCCTGATCTTAATATCAGTTGATGATGTTATCATTTATCCTTTTTCTCTACAGGGATATCAATAGTTGTATGCAAGCCTATTATTGTGGACAACCTTCTGTACATCATTATTGCACAACTCTTTGGTGGTTCACATATCTACAAAAGAGACATCCATGCAAATAAGTTTATAAAAATTCAGGACATTGAGATACTCAAAATCAGAAAGCCTAATGACATTGAAACATTCAATATTGGAAAGGATTCATACTTTGCAATAGCAGACAGTTCAAAAGCTGGTATCACCACTATCTACAAATGGAATGGAAATGGATTTTATTCTGACCAGTCTTTGCATGAGTGGTACAGAGATACTGATCTGGAATACCTGGAAATAGGTGGGAAGCCTCATTTGATTCTGTCAAGTAGTTCTCAGCACCCTGTTATCTATCAGTGGAGCAAAGGAACAAACAACTTTGTTGACCCAGTTGATATTCCAGACATGGAAGACGTTTATGCTGCAAAGCACTTCACAGTGAAAGAGGACACTTATGTCTGTCTAACAAGATTCATTGGTGATTCCAAAATCATGAAGTGGGGAGGTTCTAAATTTGTGGATTTACAAAGGATGCCATCAAGGGGATCAATGGTATTCCAACCTCTTCAGATAAAGAATTATCAATATGCTATCCTTGGTAGTGATTATTCTTTTACTCAAATCTATTTCTGGGATATAACAAAAGCCAAGTTTGTGAAGTTTCAAGAATTAAACATACAAGCACCAAGATCTTTCATGCATGTTTCTGTTGACAAAAAAGATTTTCTCTTTGCATCAAGTTTCAAAGGGAACACTGTGATTTATAAACATATAATAGTTGATTTAAGTGCTGTGTGACATACATGCACAGACAATGCAAGATTGTGTCTGTTCTGGGACTTCCTCCACCGATAATAAAGACTTGATGAACTAAATGCATGACAGTGATTCTCTTTACTTCCAGTTTGCGGAATGCCTTTAACAGTTGAGATTGCTAGAACTAAATACTACAAGTATCTTCTCATCCATAAATGTCAAGATTAGTGCTGTTCAGATTGTATTTTTTAAAAATAACAAATTAAATTGATTATTTGCACTCACTATGTAAATATGTAGTGAAATTCCATCTGTCTTAAGTGATGGGGTGGAATTGATAAGATGTAATTTTCCATTATACACCTATTTGAAAACTGCCAAATAAAAATGTTTACATTTTCTTTCACATTGCAAATAGCGTTGTTTATAAGTAACCATTGTTGTGTACAGTACATGCTTGCTCCAATACAGAAATTCCCAGTGTTACAAGGTCCTGATATCTCAACGTCATTGATGTTGTTTTAGTCAAGAACTAATGAGATAGTTCTACTTATGGAACAGAAGTATTATGTAAGGGTGATCCTCCTTCCCTCATCTACATCCCTCCAGACCCCAGCAAAATGGACTCTGGAGGCATAGGAAACACTGCAGAAAAGGAAGAAAGTCCTACTCATTAGTGGGTATTGTGACACTGGTTGACACTGTTGCAGATAATGGACAAGACTCTTTGGGCCAGTTGACTATGGGGAACTGAAACCAAATTCAGCAATAGGAGGCATCCATTAATTCATTTTCTTGTTTTCTTCCTCCCCTATAATGACATTTTACTACAACCAGAGATGATTAGTGGACTAGGATGGGGGGTTACCTTATCCTAAAATTCCAGACTAGGACACCCCCTTCCCAGCCACAACCCCTTCCCAGCTAACTTCTAATTGAACTGAAGAGTCCTCATGATGGTTCAGTAAGCTTTCACTGTATCATATCTGATTCTTCTGCAAGTAAGGTGTTAAGCAGTGTCATAAACAAGATAGCTTCTGGTAATTCACCCAGGTGAGAATAATGTGATAAATTATAACAGCACCCATTCCACTTCATGTTCACAGATAGCAAGAAATACCGTGCTTCTTTAGTCCTTATTGTTGTTTACAGGAAATACAATCTTTTACTTTTAACTAAGCAGAAGGAAGCCTTTGGCCCGCCAGATGTTTTTAAAGAGTACCACAGCTTCCATAATTTGCTATCACTGGCTCCGCTTGCTGAGGCTTCTGGGAACAAATGTTTAAAACAATACGTCAAGGCAAAGGGCTGTTCCCATTTCTCTAACCAGTAAAATACTAGAATGCTATTATATAATATACCTTGGATACCTTGGAGTCATTATTCAGCAAAGAGTCTGCACATTGGTAGACGTGTCTGTGACCACATTAAAGGTTTCCCTTGCTCGAAAGCCAGTCGTATCCGACTCTAGGGTTCAGTGCTCATCTCTCTTTCAAAGCCGAAGAGCCAGCGCTGTCTGCTTCTGCAGACATTTCCATGGTAATGTGGCAGGCATGACTAGACACCGGAGCGCACGGAGCACTGTTACCTTCCCACCAAAGTGGTCCCTATTTATCTACTTGCAATGTCTTGCTTTCGAACTGCTAGTTTGGCAGGAGCTGGGACAAAGACGGGAGCTCATTCCGTCCTGTAGCACTCGGGAATCGAACAGCTGACCTTTCGCCTCCCAGTCAGCATCTTTAGCCACTTGAGCCACTGCAGTTCCATGACCACATTCTGCACATGCAAATAGATTTGCATTCTGTGCATGCAGATGGATTTGAGCATGCAGATTTTTAGCCATTTGGATATCTCATCATCCGCTGGCTAGGCGGACAATGACATGTGCCCTCCGCATTCACCTGGCTCAAGGGATCCGATGGAGGACGCTTTGGTGACAAGAGATGGGTAACACTACCTAGTTAGACCACTCAAGCACCCATGCCCTGACAAGGCTCTCATCTAGTGGCAATTATATAATGTTTTGTTGTTGTTTAGTCACATAGTCGAGTCCAACCCTTTAAGACCCCATGGACCATTGCACGCCAGGCACCCCTATCCTCCACCATCCTCCTCAACCCACCCAGTTCTGTGCCCATTGCATCAACAATACCATCTAACCATCTCATTCTCTGCTGCCCCTTCTTCTTTTGCCCTGGACCTTTCCTAACATCAAGGCTTTCTCAAGTGTATCCACTCTTCTCATTTAATGTCCAAAGTACTTTAGCTTCATCTTCAATATTTGACCTTCCAAGGAGCAGTCAAGGTTGATTTCTTTTAAGATTGACCTATTTGTTCTCCTTGCTGTCCAGGGGACTCTCAAAATTCTCCTCCAATACCACATTCCAAAGGTATTTATTCTTCTGTGCTCAGCTTTCTTTATGGTCCAGCTCTCACAGCCATACATTACCACTGGGAATGCCATTGCTTTGACTATGCAGACTTTTGTTTGCAAGGTGATGTCTCTACTTTTAACTATGTTTCCCAGCTTTCTCATAGCTTGTCTCCCAAGAATCAGTCATCTTTTTTTTCATGGCTGCAATCTCCATCTGCAGTGATCTTGGATCCTAAGAATGTAAAGTCTTTCACTGCTTCTACTTCTTCCCCATCTATTTTCCAGGGAGTGATAGGGACTGTTGCCATTATCTTGGTTTTCTTGGTGTTGAGTCTCAAGCCAGCTTTTGCACTCTCTTCTTTCAACCTAACCAAGAGCTTCCTTAAATCTTCTTCACTTTCTGCCATTAGGGTAGTATCATCTGCATATCTCAGATTGTTGATGTTTCTCCTAGCATTTTTGATCCCATATTGTGATTCCTCCATCCCTGCATTGCACATTATGTGCTCAGTGTATAAGTTGAATAAGCAGGGTGACAAAATGCAGCCTTGACTTACTTCTTTTCCTATTCCAAACCACACTGTCATTCCGTATTCTGGCCTAACTGTTGCTTCTTGACTCATGTACAGATTTCTCATGAGGCATATAAGGTGTTCTGGTATTCCCATCTCTTTAATTACTTGCCACATTTTGTTGTGGTCCACACAGTCAAAGGCCTTGGTATAGTCAATAAACTCTTTGCACTTCTGGTAATTCTCTATCCGGGTGCTGCTGAAGCCTAGCCTGTATTATCTTGAGCATGACCTTGCTCACGTGTGGGATGAGCACAATTGTTTGATAATTTGAGCATTCTTTGGCATTGCCCTTTTTTGGGATTGGAACATATACTGACCTTTTCCAATCCTGTGGTCATTGCGGTGTTTTCCAAATCTGCTGGCAATGCTTTAAGTCCAACATCTTTTAGGGCTTTGAATAATTCAAACTGGGATACCATCATTTCCACTAGGTTTGTTGTTATCAGTGCATTTTAGGGCCCTCCTGACTTCACTCTCCAGGATGTCGGGCTGAAGTTCAAAGCTCTCATCACTGTGATTATCAGGGGTGTTGAGGTCCTTTTTTAAGAGTTCTTCTGTGTATTCTTGCCATCTTTTCTTTATCTCTTCTGCACATAATATATTATGTACTGAGACATTATTTTGGAAAAACCAGGGTTGCTGATTTTTGTCTTCTTTCCCTTGCTAATAATCTGCTGCTGCTGCTGCTTCCTCCCCACCATCAGGTGTCGAGGGACTTAGTAATAAGCACAGCTTTTAAAGAAGGTCCTGCTAATAGTGATCAATTCAGTCTTTTCCTTACCATAGAGGAAATAATAAATACCCCATGTATGAGATATTTTTTGAGATCATGTACATAGAAGTGTTAAAACTAAAGTGTCTGACAGCTGTTATTGGGAATGTCTGAGATACAATGAACAAAAGCACAGATATACAGTTCTGGGCAGGAGGAAAATGTGCAGCCTATGCTAATTAGTAGGAATGTAGGATTACTCACTCACTAACAGTCATCACATGTTTTGTCCTCCCACCGAGACAGTACTTTTTAGGGAATTATGCTTCAAAGGCAACCCGCCATATTCCTGGCACAATATCGATGCAAATATATTCCTGAGTGAACTTTTCCTGGAATCATCCCACAGGGATCACAAGGCCTGAGGGAAATCTTCCTCGTCCTTGTCTTTGAGTCATGAGAAAACCTGAAATCCAACACAGAAGGACACAGCATAAAATGGAAGCTCCTTTTGAGTCTTTGTCAAAGAAGCATGTGGCTGTTTCCTTGCTCTGATTTTACACACAAGTACAGAACTAGTGATGGTATTTGAATATTCCCACAGACATATCCAGAACTACTTTAAAAAAACTTCATCCATAATTGTCATCAACATAATCATCATTATTCTTCTCATTGTTTATGGCATTTTTATTTACATAACAATGATGCTATTTTAATTAGGATTTTGTTTTTAGACTGAAGTGCCATGCAGGATAAAATGTTAATAATAATTCCATTATCATAATGTCACTATGATCCATGATTTTAAAGGCTTTCATTTCCCCCATAGTGGCTAGAAACAGCAGTTTTCATACAGTACAAGCATCCTGCCACATCTATCCTGCAACCCCACACTGCAGGTAATAGCCCAACAGCACTTACATTGCTATTCACCCTCACCTTCCCCAAGAGCTGTGGAAGCTGGTCCATCACAGCAAATGGGGCTCATACCATCCTCTGGCAAGTCCATAACCAGCTTGCCTGGTAGCCTGTTGTGTCCGGCCCTTATAAGCAATAGTTCAGACAAAGATGAACAGAACAACAACTAGTCTTTATTTTAACAGTCTTTCAGGTTACACTTACAAGGTGCTCTGGACACGGAGATGGCTATACGATCCCATGGAATCAGTCCCTCCAGAATCTGCCGTCTAAGAGGCAACGCCTGAGCTACACTATGAGCGGTAGCATGTGGAGGAGACCCAGGCTTAGTGCGTGCTGGCTACCTGTGCGGAATGGGTAGTATAGGTCCAGTCCGGCTCCACCCTTGTTTACCCGTAGGGCTTATATAGTGTCTCCCCAGCGGTGGCTCCTTGATACAAAGTAGCGACCCGCCAGACAAGCTAAACCAATGAATCATAACATAATATATATGTAACAACCAATGAGGAACAGGATCCAAAATTGTGGCCAATCACAGGACTCTGATTAGCATAATGAGTGCGCCCAGGACTGGGGATTTTGTGCCAACTTTAGCTCCTAATTTGGATGGCAGGAAACTGCCATTTTCTTCTTGCAAGGCACTGCCCGTGCAACTTGCAATTGTGCCTTAATATACAACATAGTCAGAAGTGGAGGATCAGCCCCACTCAAAGCAGAGTCATAATCACCAATTTTGGCACCGAAGGCATCCTATCCGATCCATTCCACTCTGAGGCACGAGTACCTACATTGAAAAGGAGGTGGCAAATGTGTAAATATGTAAGAAGTGGGATGGGAGGTGTTGCAACATGTTTTTCTAACACTTCGTAGTGCTGTACATTCAGCTCCAGATTTCAGTGCCCTTTACATTTTGGTGCCCTTAGGCAAAGACCCATTCACCACTCTAGTTACAGCTCTGTTGCTCCCTTTGTGATCACACTCTTTGTGTGGGTGTGGGTTTGGGGAGGGAAAAGAAAAGAGGAGGAAAACAAAAAGAAAATACAGTAGAGCCCACGTATAACGAATGCCTCTTACAGTGGAAAAAAATCATACAATGAAGAGGATTTGAAAAAGCCATTGTGCCCCATGTAACAATTTTTTTTGTTATACGATGCAATTCATCTCTATGGGAAAACCATACAACGAAAAAATCATACTATGAATTTTTTTCATTGTACGATTTTTCCCATAGAGATTTTCGTTGTATGATTTTTCCCATATGGATTTTCATTGTATGATGCATGCATTGTATAATAAAAAAAAAATCATATAACGAAGTGCCTCGTAGAATGAATTATTTTTGTTATACAGGGTTCTACTGTAAATGTAAGACAATAAGATAAATAGGTGCAGAAGGAAGCTACAGAAATTAGGAAATATTTCAGGAAAAAGCACATTTTTCTGTTCCTCAACTGAGCTAGGGAATAATAATAATTTTATGCAAGAAATTATTTTGGGTTGAAAGGATTTTTTTGCTGGATAAACTCCTCCCATGCTGTTGTGTCCAATTTATTAAAACCACTATTAGCACCGTAAAGTCAAACTACTGTCAAAATAGCTGATTCGTCAGTACATATTTCCCACTTCTCCGGAAGACCGCCGAAATGTATCAACCTGTGTAACTGCCATTCTCACTGTATAAGCTAGCCACTTTGTACATGTTCCCCAGTCCGGTATCTCTGAGCTGAATAATAAATCACTTGTGTTTGACCCAATCCTGCTGGTCAGAATACTTCTTAAGCGCCGGACTCAACACATGCCCCCAAGGTCTTTTCCCACCGAAGTGGTCCCTATTTATCTACTTGCAATTTCTTGATTTCGAACTGTTAGGTTGGCAGGAGCTAGAACAGAGATGGGCCTTCATTCTGTCATGCAGTACCCGGGTCTCAAACTGCCAACTTGACAGCCTTCCAGCTAACAAGATTTAGTGTCTTGCACGGAAGACAAAGAAGGAGTCGCAGGAAGGACTAACACAGGTTTATTCATTGATGGTCAGCATGAACATGTGGTAATGGCGGAGATACCTCACATTATATACAGTAGTACAATACATTTGAATCTTGCTGCACGGTAGCTCATTGGCTGCTACCGGCGTGACGTCGTCCTGGTCACGCCCATCTTCAGTGGTGGATCAGTAGTAGTTTGCTATTGCGGGGAGTTCCCGCGGCTGCAGGTGATTTGAGGAATGGGAACCATGTGAGTTGAACACTCGCAGCTGCCCTCTATGGGCAGCTTGCTCGCGTTCCTTTAACAGCTGTGCTACATTGTAATTGTGGTCAGGTTACATTGCTTCCATTCCCCCCTCTCTCTGTGTGTCTGTAGGTCTCTCTCTCTCTCTCTGTGTTGTTTACACATGTGTGTATGCATGTCACCTCTGCTTCTACTCACCACTGGCAAGTGAGACCTCTGCCCCAAGAATCACAACAGATAATAACAGCCACCGCCAAATATACTCAGACATTCATTACCCTCTTCCTTAGGTGTCTCTTGCCTATGGTAACCTTTCCATTGTCATTGTAAAGGTGATAGTTATCAAGCAGATTTATGTCACTATGCAGTATTATATATTTTAAAAACTGCCCCTAACCTTAACCAACAAAAATGCTTTAGAAAATGTCAGAAAATTTGTAAATTGTTTTCAGAATCTTCTCAGTGTAAGGGCTAGATGCCCCACTGGGGGACTTCAATTCCCAGAAGCCTAAGTCAGTATAGTGCTTTGAGGAATTGACTTAGGCTTCAGGGAATTGAAGTCCAAAAGGCAAAGGTTGGGAGAAACACTGAGCTAAACACTGAGCTTTGAGTGGCACTTGTGTCAGGAAAGCGGGATAGAAATAATAATAATAATAATAATAATAATAATAATAATAATAATAATAATAATAATAATAATAATAATAATAATAATAATAATAATAATAATAACAATAATAATAATAATAATAATAATAATAATAATAATAATAATAATAATAATAATAATAATAATAATAATAATAGACAGATCAATGTCATTAATAATAATAAATTTTGTGTCAGAAATTACTCTGGATTGAAAGGATTTTTGCTGGAGAAACTCCACTCAGGGAACACCCGAATGAGGCTCCTTTCATATCCCCAAACACTCGAATATCGAACCCCGACCTTCCAGTCTTCAAGTCATTAAGTTAGCAATTTTGTTCCTTGTGCATACCTCACCACTTTCCTTCACCTCTCCTGAACTATAAAAATTCCTAGATTGCTAAATTGGAGATTGGACATGGCTCCCTATTTCGACATTTGTTGGCTATCTTGATCTCTCATACATTTATTGCTGCTAAGAAGGTGGGCAGGAAAACATGGCAGGAGGCACACAGATAGCGCTGGCTCTTCGGCTTTGAAACAGAGATGAGCACTGTACCCTAGAGTCAGATATGACTGGCTTTCGAGCAAGGGAAACCTTTACCTTTACTAGCGGGCTAGTGAACAAATCAGTGATGGCAGTGCAATGAGAAGCTGAGGCCAAGGTTCATGAGAACTAACTCAAGAGAGCTGGCAATTGAGCATGATATTTGAGTGACTTGTATTTTCCAGAAACAACTTTACAACATCTAGGTATGGATTTTAATTTCAGTTTGCAGTCATAGTAATACTTAACGTTTCCCTTACAACACAAGTACATTGCTAGAATAGCCACAAGTTGAAATCCAGTAGCAAGTTACAATTGCAAATCCAGTAGCTAGTAAGTGCATGGAATCAGTGGGGATCCGGAGAGTCAAAACCCATACAATTTCCATTGAATCAGTGAGCATACTCTAGTTGGAATTTATTACTGGAGTTCAGCCACAGTGATTAGAATGACATTGATGGATGTTGGCAATTTAGAATGCAAAGTAAGATTATAACTCTAACGTTCTCTGTTCTGGTTCTGCATCGATTGCTGAATCATCCTTGTCTAAATAACAGGAGTAAAAATCAGCATTCATTTTCTCACAGCTGGAATTAGAAAAAAAAACTGACATTGCAAAGTGAGATCTTCACTCATCTCAAAAGTTACCCCTACTCAGAGGCACGAGAGGTAACATTTCACCCGGAGGGTGAACCTACCAAATGGGAAAAATAGGTCTTTATCAGATATTTTTCTTGGGAACAATATTTTCTTGTCAATTAATATACAGACTGGGTGAGTGGTAGACAGAGATATTAAGCTGAGACCACATCCTGTGTGGATTTGGATCTTCCAACAGGATTTTGTTTTGAAGTTGGCCTTTCTAATCATGACATTGTTTTCTAAGTTTTGTGAAGAAAGCCTACACATGGGATTTTGCGTCCAACATGAAAAAGAAGATGGAGTCCCAATCTGCAAACAGAAGCTGACTGAACTTACAGTCGGACCTATGTCAGACATTGAAAATGGGACAACATTTCCCACAGGGCCCACACACACACACCCCAACAGGCAGACTTAAGAGGTGCAAGGGAGGCCCTGAAGCACACATAGAATTTTCTTCCGATATTGTACTAACAGTCTTTCCTCACAGCTTCTGTTGTGTGTCGCAGTCGACTCACCCTGCCTATTGGTAGGACAGCTCTAAATGAGAAACAAGATGATTTTCCAAATCCAACAGGAAGATGAGATTTCTTCATTAACACACTTTAGCTAAACATTAGAAGGAAATTGCTAGAAAAATATATATATATAATGATGAAGGGACAATAGAATGAGACACATCTCCATATGTAGAACACTTTCTAGGCATATTTACTGAATTCTTAGAATCAATTTTTTGAACATCTGGATTAGGTGGGAGATGAAACTGTATCTTAAAAAGAGTTTCTCCACCATAAGCACTTTTAATCAGAAGCTAATAATAGAAAGTGTGTGTGTGGTTTAACTGAGATTCCCAGCAGTCACCAGAAGCGGCACAGAATTCAAGATGAAATTATGTGCATTAATAAAAGATTGTCTAGTATAGCCGAGGTTCATAAGACACATGCAGAGCTACATAAGGAAAGGTTTATTTTTAGCACAGAATTCTTGATAAGCATGCTGTCTTTAAAGTGCAGGAAGTAAAGGTTGGATAGGCAGCTTTCTAGGTTGCCTTTGAGAAAGATTATACTTCTAATCTGCCTGCTGGATATAGAAACTCGTTCTCTCATGTACCTACAGAGCCATCCCTGATTTTCAGACAAAATACTATGTTTAAATATTAAATGTTACTGTTGGTAATTATTCATGCTTCCCTCTAAAGATACAGCACCAGTTTTTTTTCTAATCCTGAAAATATGTATTTTGTCATTGTTGTTTTCTATCTTTCAGCAGGATGCAAAGAGGGTTTAACAACTTTTTGGTACTCCCAAGGGACTTTGCTTTGGATGGATAGATCAGAGGGTAATACTGAATGTTCTTGAAATAATAAACAATGCAGATGGGATGCAACTAAAGATCAATTTTCTTATATATCAGCTTTTCTTTTGATACAGAAGGCGCACCTTGTCAATATCCTCAAGGCTGCGACAGTCCATTGCAGTCCTGGTGTCAAATCCTGCATGTCTCATTTCATACATGCCGCTGTAGATGGCTCCGTGATCATAGTGTGTATGCAGAACATATCATGTAAAAAGCTGGATTAGTTTCAGATGAAAGAGAAGTTAAAATTCCTGGAAGAAGCATCAGTAATTGAAAATATGCAGATGTGTTGTATGCATATTATTGGAAGAAAGATTATGCATATTACTGGATGAAACCAGCAGTGCCTTAAAAAGTATTCTGATCAAAATGAAAGACTGATCTTCTTTGATATGTGCCAGTAACCAGCATGATTTTAAACAAAATCCTGTTTCCAACATCCAGAAGCTCTGGAAAGCCCTTAAACAACGCATGACAGCAACAGCACTTCAACATTGTTAATCCACTTATTGTCATCCAACAGTCAGTTTCCCTTCTTTTTCCTCCCTCCTTCCAGTTTTTTCTCTTCTTTCATCATTTATACATAACTTTATACTGTTTCCTTTCCACCTCAAAATTTTAAAAGTTCCAAATATTGTCCTTTTTTTATACTAGGGAGGATTCTTCTAGCTTTTTGTCATTTGGGTTGCCCTTTTCTTCAATTTTGGAATCCAATCAACTTAAGTGATTTAGGAGTAAAGTATTTGTAAATTAATTGTGTTAAATGAGATTTGCTCTATGGATCTACAGTAATTTATGTTATACTTGTAGTTTGAAATACAAGCCTGGAAAAGGGGGACAAATTTTTCCTTGGTGAAATGCTGTAAATTTATCCCCGGTTCCACCAATGGTGATTTTAGGACATAATGTATGCACAATTTTTATACAATTCCCTAAAAATGGGAAAATGGAGGGTGGCAGCTAATGCTTACAGGAAAAGGAGCGTTTAAAGGTTGGAACCTAGTAGAGTGGCCATGTGGTCCATATGCCAGAGGACAGTCCTCTGTTGAAGGGCTGTCGGAGCACACTTCTCTGTGGCCTCTGTTTAAAAAAAGATTGTTCAATCCAATGTCTTCAATTGAATCCTGATGAAGATAAACCGTTGATCTTATCCACAAGTCTCGTTTAAAAATAAAGACGTACTAGACACCAGAAATCTGAAGATGCTTATCCACCATTAGCACTCGGATAACAATTTACACATGTCCTTAAATAACAATATTCCCTACAATGTTGTAATTATTTCTTTATAATTTTCTTACCCTATCCACAAGAAATTGATGCATGCCTGAAGAAGTGATCTTGAATCATGAAAGCTTGCAATGTTTGATTTTTAAGTGATCCTATAAAGCAGGGATTCTCAACCTGTGGCTCACGGGCCGGATGCAGTCCGTGACACCATTTCATGTGGCTCCCCACTGCCTCCACCACACCAGGAAGGATCATGTGGTGGAGGAAGGGCAAAATGGCTATCTGGCCCTTGAACCTGTCTGAGGGAGCATGACCTGGCCCCCGGCTTTAAAAGGTTGAGAACTCTTGCTATAAAGGTATCATTTTCCTCCTGCATTTATTTTATTTTATGTATGGAACACACAGTTGTCTTTGTTTATTGAACTACTGAGGATAACACAAAAAAAACCGCCCATCAAGAATTCTACATGGACTTTAACCTCTACGCAGCATCACAACAAATAGAAGAAACAGGAATACCTCATACAAAGTCCACTTCGTACAACATCGAATTCATACAACATCGCCTAATTCTTTGAAAAAAGTTGCCTCATACAAAGTCGCTGTGACTTTGTATGAGGCATTGGGGGTTTTCCCAGGTTGCAGTGTGCCTGGGCAGTATAAAAGGCAGGACACATGCGTGCATTGCTCTTGTGGGTTTTACACGAGGTGAAGAGTGTTTAGGAGTGGTTTTGAGTGCGTTTTTGGAATTTCTTGAATTTTTTCGTCAGAATTTTTAGAAGCGTTCCTGGGATTTTTGCAGCATTCTTCAGGTTCTTGGACAATCAGGGTTGTTTGACATGTTTTTGTAATGTATTTAGCCTTTAGACAATGATTTCTTAAAGTTCTGTCAGTTTCCTGTCTGTTTCCTTGACTTTGCCCTGAAGTCTGTGCTGTTACAGTACAATGTATCTCTATGGAAACGACGTTGTACGAGGCATCGCGGCAAGGATTTGGACTTTGTATGAGGCATCGCGGCTAGGATTTTGCATGCCTCATACAAAGTCCAAATCCGTATAAAGTCCAAACTTGTGGAACCAAGTTTGGACATTGTATGAGGTATCACTGAACTTCTAACCACTAGGTAATATTCCTAATTGATTTTGATTTGGCTACAATTGGCACACCTAGTGGATAAAGCAAATTTGTTCCCCAGTTCCCTGGATGAAGGGCTCTGGGTTTTGGAATGCCCCTCCATCTGGTCACAAAGAGAACTTTTAGCTTAAAAAAGTCCATCTGGGATGCAGCCTGCTGTTTCCCACCACAACACATCTAAGAGATGCAGCCTGGCTGAACATCATGCCCTGAACTTTGGGGACTTTTCTTTATAATTTTCCTACCCTGTCCACAAGAAATTGATGCATGCCTGAAGAAATGATCTTCAATCATGAAAGCTCGCAATGTTTCATTTTTAAGTGATCCTATAAAGGTATCACCTTCCTCCAGCATTTATTTTATTTTATGCATGGATCACACAGCTGTCTTTGTTTATTGTATTTATTCCTATTTCTCTTTTAGTAAAGATTTCTAAATCCACTCTTATACATTTAAATCAATAGTATTTCCTCTTTTTTGGTGATGGTTGATAACTATCCTCCACAAAGATGCAATTCAATTTCTACCACCTATCCTCCTCATGGGTTCAGGCATCAGCATCTGATATTCTTGAGCCCACTGCCCTAGTCAAGACAAAAATAATTCAGGTCATCCTTACCTAGTACCTCAGTCTGTATGTCTCTATTTTAATTTTTAACAATACTGGCAATGACATTGACAGAAATCCAGCTCTTATAAATGCTTGGGAAATTAATTTTTGGACTATAAGTGGCCATACTGGGTTGGGGACTTTAGGTAATACTGTATTCTAAAAATAATAATAATAGATTTTTCAAAGCTCTGAGCTATGAAGAAAAATGTATCATTTGCAGGCCACCTTTCTCTCAGTGAAAGGACCTAAGGTGACTCACAATGCTAAACAAAATCATACTAAAACCACAGTAAATTACAAGGTTAAAACCCAATTAAACAGATAATAATTTTAAAATCAATTCATTATTTATTTATTATTCGAATTTATATATTGCCGCCCAAACTGAACGAGCAACTCTGGGCGGCATAACGACAGTGAAAACATTACAATCATAAAACATTAAAAACCCTTAAAAACTCTTAATAGACCTTAAAGATTACCCTCCCCATCAATTATTTTAAAAATATGGTTCAAAGAACGACTAAAAGAACGGAGAGCCCTACATTTCATAAGCCAGCAAGGTGGGGTTACCATGTCACTGGTGCCCCATACCTGCTTTGCCAGCCAGGTTTTTAGTTCTTTCCTGAAGGGCAACAACTCCACCAGGAAGTGCAACTCAGTTGGTAAGAGGTTCCACAGGGCTGGAACAGACCCAAAAAGGCCCTTCTAGTGCTAGAGAGTCGATCCTCTCTAGCTGATGGTATCTTCAGAGAGCCTCTCTAGTCTGCTCTGGTGGGATGGACAGATGTTCTTGGGGTGACATGGTCTCTTAGGTATCCTGGCCCACTACCGTGTAGGACTTTAAAGGTCATAACCAGCACCTTGAATTGCACCTGGAAGCACACCGGTAACCAGTGCAGCTCCCAGAGCAATGGCGATACACAGCATAACGCCCGCACCCCATCACAACCCGGGCAGCCGCATTCTGGACCAGTAGCAACCTCAAGGGCAGCCCCATGTAGAGCGCATTACAGTAGTATATAAAAGTAATTAGAAAGCATTTTAAAACCTTGAAATATATATTTAGAAAAACAAAAAGGCCAGCATCCAGGGACTTGATAAAAGTTATTAAAGAATTCCTGAAGAGGTGGGTCTCCAACTGTTGGAGGAAGTCTAAAAGGGAGAGGGCCAACCTAGCCTCCCAAGGGAGATCATTCTACCACCTGGGAGAAGCCACAGAGAAGATCTTCTCTCGTGTCCTTATAAAATGTACCTGTGATGGCAACAAGACCAAGAGAAGGTCCTCCTCTGAAGGTTTCAAGGGTCTGAAAGATCACATGAGGAGAAATGGTTCTTTAGACAGCCTGAACTGCATGGGGCTTTATAAATAATAACCAACACTTTGAAATGTGCCCAAAAAAATGACCAGTAGTCACTTGTTGTGGCAGGGAATTTATATGCTCCCTTTAACTGGCCCCACTCAGTAATCTGACAGCTGCATTTTCAGTTAGCTGAAGTTTCCAAACAGTCTTTAAAGACAGCCCAAAGTAAAGCCTGCTAACAGTAATCCAGGCGGGATCTAGCTAAGGCATGTGTCACTGTAGCCATATCAGAAACTGTTTACACATGTGTGTTTTCATTCACTGCTAACATCAGTATAGGCGGGTTTATTCAAGACTGAGGGAGTGTCTTGACAGTCAAAAGAATCAGGTTTCCAATCAATTTTTTAAAAATGAGTTAAGTTCACATGGTGCTTGTGTCAGTTTGTGTATCCTTTGTGTAACTTGCCTGAAAGAGGTTCTTTAACCATGCAGCCACCACCAAACACTCTCCCAATTTCCCCCATCTCTTCCTATCCTCTCTAGGGCTTTTTTTTTTAACTTATCCCCACCATCACTGCCAGTCAGCTTTTAGGCAACCATCTTCCATTTTGAAAGGGGGAGTGGAAATGCTCATGCCATAATCAGCATCTGTTTCTGCTGGAGAGTGGTTCGTAGCTGCACGACCCTTGGGTGTGGCCCCCATTGCTGCTGCTCCATGCTTTTCAGCTGGTACCGATTGTTACTTTTCAAAATTATATTTAACTTTTTTTAATAATATTTTTCATTGAAATTCCTTACAACATAAATACAACAATAAATACAATATGACAAATTCAAAGAGCGACCATCACACACACCCTTCCCAGCCCCAGTGCTGTACAATAATTAGTGTGCCTAATAAGCTTATTTTCGAATCTGCTGCTCATGTGACTTCCCAAAATTTACACTCATCCTGAGTGAGTTTGACCCCATACTTACTCGTCAGTCCGTATGTAACATAAGGTTTCCATATTTCCCAAAATGTATTTGTTGTGTATTGAATGTAGTGTGTTGAATGTAATTGTAACCACACGAATGGGTACAGGTAACACTGTAACCTTCTGTATGAGGACGCGAGCTAGTGGTCACCGGGGGCAATAGCGAGCGCCCAGCTCACATGGTTCACATTACTCAAATGCCTTCAGCTGCGCGGGGAAGATTCCCGCGCTCACCTCACCTGGACAAGAAAGGCGTGACCAAGGATGACGTCACTTGGACAGCAGCCAATGCCTGTCGAAGAGCCAGATTCAAGTAGATAGCCACCGTATAAAAAGAGCTGTTTGTCCGCCATTACCACATGTTCGTGCTGTACTCCATGCAATAAAGATGTGTTAGGCTAGCTTACAGCCGTTTCCATTGTCTTGATTCCCAAACACTAAATTGGCGACGAAGGTGGGATATGGATTCCCACGGGGACAAGACAATAGCACAGAAGCCAGTTTTCGACGTGACCCATCCCGAGCGATGGGACTGGTTTGAAATGCATTTTAAGAGTACGGTGGCGTATGCGGGCATCACCGACGCTGGGAAGAAGAAGGGTCTTCTCATCACGATGCTCGGTTTCCACGCCGTGCAAGCGCTGATGGATCTGGTGGCACCACGAGAGGTGGACCAGGTTTCGGTGACGGAAATACTGGCGGTTCTGCGGAGCCATTTCAAGCCCAAGGTGTCCTTCTTCTCCGCCAGGGCAACCTTCCTGAGGAGGGACCAAAAGCCGGGTGAGTCAGTATCCGAGTATGCAGCGGCCCTCCGCGTCTTGGCAACCCCATGCGAATGGCGGGAAATTCTAGACGTGGCCCTAAGGGACAGGATGCTCTGTGGGATGAGAGACGGGGAGACCCAGAGGAAGCTCATGAACCGAGGCCACGACCTCACTTTTAAAGAGGTACTACAAGAGGCTCTAGCAGCTGAATCCACGTGGGCCGGGTACAAGCTGCTCAAGGCAAAGCCCCCACCAGTCGGGGCAGCTGCATCCGCCGTCCAGGCGGCCTGGAGGGCGACCCCTGCCCCACGCTCGCCCACATCCTCAGAGGCTTCTGCCACCCCAGGCTCCAGCGAAGATGAGGGGGTCCGGAAGGTCAGGAAAGGGCTGAGCGAGAAGAAAGGGAAGGGGGGGCGGCGCTGCGATGGGTGCAGAGCGTCCCACGAGAGGAGCAAGTGTCCATTCCGGAAAGCTGAGTGCCACAACTGTGGGCGGAAGGGCCACATCGCCAGGGTCTGCAAGCAACGCCGGGAAGAGAGTAAGCGCTCCACGAGCAGCCGGGATGGCGTCGGCAGAGTCGGCGATGGCGGCGACGACCCAGAGGGGAACCGTGTGTGCCTGCGAGTGCACGCGGAAGATGACGTGGCCGTCCACAGCGTGCCTCTAGGGCAACCACGTTTTTATGCTGAGGTACTGTTGCAAGGGGTCCCTGTTAAGATGGAGATAGACTCGGGGTCTGTATACTCCCTCATTTCCCATAAGGAATTTTTGCGGATTCCCCCCAAGGAGCGACCCAAACTCAAGGAGATGGGGGCGAACTTAAGAGATGTGCAGGGAAATGTAATTCCAGTATTGGGGATTGGGGACTTCGAGACACGGTACAAGGGACTCCGAAGGAAACTCCCCCTGGTAGTTCTAAGAGAGGGGGGGTGTAATCTCCTGGGAACACAATGGTTCAAACCCCTGGACATCTTCATAGGCGGCGTCCATGCCATCGGGGGAATGAGATTCAGGCAGTGTGCGACGCACACGCAGAGGTATTCAAGAAGGGACTCGGGAAGTACAAGGGGCCCCCAGTTTCCTTCGACCTGGACCCGGAGGTCCGCCCAATGAGACTCAAGCCACGTCGGGTTCCATTCGCCCTAAAGGACAAAATTGAGGCGGAACTGGACAAATTAGTGGGGCAAGGGATCTTAGTGCCGGTGGACTCTGCAGAGTGGGAGACTCCTATTGTGACAGTATTGAAAGCAAATGGGGAGGTGCGAATTTGCGCTGACTACAAGTGTACAATTAACAAGGCGATCCGCCCTAATGCCTATCCGGTGCCGGTAGTTAGCCATCTGCTGGCTACTTTACATGGGGGAAAAGTCTTTGCTAAACTAGATCTGGCGCAGGCATACCAGCAGCTTCCAGTAACCCCAGCCACAGCTGCTGCGCAGACCATTGTAACTCACAAGGGGGCATTCAAGGTGACACGCCTACAGTTTGGCGTGAACTCGGCGCCGGGGATATTTAAGTCTCTTGTGGAACGTTTGTTAAAGAAATTACCAGGGGTCTTGCCATTTTTCGATGACATATTGATATCTGGGGAGAGCGAATCAGAACTGGCCCAGAGACTAGATAGGGTCCTTACAGCCTTCGAATCCGCGGGGTTGAGGCTGCGGAGGGACAAATGTGTGTTTCTGGCCAGGGAGGTGGAGTTTCTGGGGTTCCGCATAACCTCTGAGGGGGTGAAACCCGCTGAGTCCAAAGTCTCAGCCATTCAAAACGCCCCTCGCCCCACCGCAAAACCGGAGCTGCAGTCCTTCCTGGGGCTGCTGAATTTTTACCATTCCTTCCTGCCCAGGAAAGCGACGATTGCAGAGCCCCTGCATGGGTTGCTGAAGAAGGATGCGGTTTGGCGGTGGGGAGAGAAGCAGGAGCGGGCTTTCAGGGAACTCAAGCAGCTTCTCTCTTCGGAGGCTATTCTAACCCACTTCGACCCAAAGAAGCCGGTAGTCTTGGTCTGCGACGCCTCACCAGTGGGGGTTGGGGCGGTCCTGTGCCACGTGCTAGAGGGGGGGCGAGAAGCCCCAGTTGCATTCTACTCGAGATCATTGTCCAAGGCAGAACGAAATTACGCCCAAACAGATAGGGAGGCACTTGCCATTGTCGCAGGGACAAAGAAGTTCCATGATTTTTTGTATGGTCGCCCATTCACCATTATAACCGATCACAAGCCGCTGTTGGGTATCTTCACCTCAGACAAGCCCACTCCACAGATCCTTTCCCCCAGGATGCTTAGGTGGGCGATTTTTCTGAATGCATACAGGGGGTCGTTAGAGTACCGCCCCAGGAAAGAGATAAGCCACACGGACGCTCTCTCAAGGTCTCCTCTGCCCCACCTGGGGGACCCAAAGTGTGAGGTAGAACAGGATAGCCAAGTCCTCCTCATAGAAGCCCTAGATGCACCCCCCATTTTGCCCAAGGAAATTGCTGCCGAAACGGCCAAGGATAAAACGTTAGCCCTTGTGAGATCCTGGGTACAGAAGGGGTGGCCCACAGCTCCCCCCGCAGACGAGTTTGCGGCATTCTTCAGGAAGAGGGTTGAGTTGTCTGCAGAAAGGGGGTGTCTGTTGTGGGGGGGAGAGGGTGGTGGTCCCACAAGCATTAAGAGCAAGGGTGCTACGGCTTTTACATGTCAGCCACCCAGGGATTGTGCGCTCTAAGGCGCTGGCCAGAAGCTACTTCTGGTGGCCTCAGCTAGACGCAGACATTGAACACATGGTGAACACCTGCGAAAGTTGCCAGAGCTCTCGGCCTGAGGAGTCCCGCCTTCCACACAGAGAATGGGACACAGCTAGGGGACCGCGGTCCCGCCTCCACATAGACTTCGCAGGGCCATTCAGGGGTTCATTTTTTCTGCTTGTGGTGGACGCATACTCCAAGTGGTTAGAGGTAATTCCAATGCGCAACACCTCATCAGCTGGGACCATAAAACAATTGCGCAAACTGATATGCACCTTCGGGATACCTGACGTCATTATTAGTGACAATGCGAGTTGTTTCACGTCAGCCGAGTTCCAGGCGTTCTTAGAGTCCAACGCCATTCGGCACATTACCTCAGCCGCCTTTCACCCTGCAACAAATGGCCAGGCGGAACGTCTGGTGCGCACAATGAAAGAAGGGCTGCGGCGCATGAGTCCCGGGGATCTGGACCGGCAGCTCTGCCAGTTTCTGTTGGCATATAGAGTGACACCATTGGCGTCGGGATTCTCTCCCGCAGAACTCCTCATGAAAAGGAAGTTACACTCATTATTAACTAGATTGGATCCCACCCGGGTCGAGGATAGAGGAAGAAACATTGAGCACAGCCCCACCAAAAACTTCCAGATAGGAGAGCCTGTTCATTGCAGAAACTACGCCACCACAGGGCCAGCATGGGTGCCGGGGGTAGTCATTAATCAAACAGGACCAGTCTCATACTGTGTCGAGACCAACACGGGTCTCCTCTGGAGGAGGCACGCTGACCAACTTAGGCACCGAGTGATTGGGGGGCCGGACAGAGGGGCTCAACAGCAAAGTTCAGCGTTAGGGTTCTCCTCCACCCGTTTATCCCAAGGGGGAGAAAACGAAGGGCAACAGTCCCAAACGAGGGGGGGAGCTTAGGTTCAAACTCATATCCTTTTCATACGCCAGCTTTATCCAGTCCCTTGAAAGAGAGGAACGAGTTTGCCCCTGTAGTTCTACCCAGTCCCTCGAAGGAGGGGAATAAGTTTGCCACTGTTGCCCCTGAATTAGATTTTGAGTTACCAAACCGGGGGGGGGGGGTGTTTCGGAGTGTTCCCCCACCTGTCCAAGCAAAGAGCGGGGTTTTTCTTTAGCCCCTAGTGCCCCCGGTTTGTCCACATCCGCATCAGAAACACTTCCTCCCCCTTCTCCTGCCCAGCCCAAAGCGGCAAGTCCGCGGCGAGTCACTAACGAGTCATCCTCTCCAATTGCAGGACAAGAACCAGGAGGACACAGACGAGGGGGGATGGCCGAGTCAAGCATAACGGCCGCACGGCCAAAACGCACATGCGGGAAACCAGTTTGGTTAAGGGACTTTGTCCCATCTCAGGGGGGAGGGATGTTATGTATTGAATGTAGTGTGTTGAATGTAATTGTAACCACACGAATGGGTACAGGTAACACTGTAACCTTCTGTATGAGGACGCGAGCTAGTGGCCACCGGGGGCAATAGCGAGCGCCCAGCTCACATGGTTCACATTACTCAAATGCCTTCAGCTGCGCGGGGAAGATTCCCGCGCTCACCTCACCTGGACAAGAAAGGCGTGACCAAGGATGACGTCACTTGGACAGCAGCCAATGCCTGTCGAAGAGCCAGATTCAAGTAGATAGCCACCGTATAAAAAGAGCTGTTTGTCCGCCATTACCACATGTTCGTGCTGTACTCCATGCAATAAAGATGTGTTAGGCTAGCTTACAGCCGTTTCCATTGTCTTGATTCCCAAACACTAAAGTATTCTTTTTTATTTCTCCCTTTTTTACTTTTATTTCTGACCATTAACTTATTGTTCAATGCTAAATGCCATACCTGTTTGTACCATCTTTCTTTGTTTATTACAAATTTGTTTTTCCATTCTGAGGCTATTATTTGCCTTGCTACCGACAGTAATATGACCAACAGCTTTTTCTTTTTATTCTCTAACTTAATGTCTTCAATCTCTCCTAATAGAGTAATTTTGGGATTTAACACAATAACAATTTCTAGAATTTTACCCAGTTCATTTTCTATCATCTTCCAAAAAATTTGGGTGTATTCACAGCCCCACCACATGTGGAGATAAGTACCGATCTCTTTACTGCATCTCCAGCATTTGTTCGTTCCTATCTCACTTATTTGGTATAATCTTGCAGGAGTCAAGTACCATCTCCAGATGAGTTTATAATTATGTTATTTTTCTTTAAAAGATAGTAGCCTCATTATCCGCTGTTTCCATTTTTCCCCCATGCCGCTTCTCCTACCGTTAAAAAATTATATTTAACTTTTATAACACATTGGCACGAGAGCAAACAAACTACTGAACTGTCATAGCATTATAGCTGTAAGGATCAGAGGGAAAATAACATTTCTGTGCTGCAGAGAATCCAGCAAACTTTACAGGGTAAGCCAAAAGGCAAAATATGCACCACCATACGGTGCAAACAAAAGAACACAGAAGTTCAGGAAACAGTGCAAAATAAATAACCTCTGAAACCTAGCAGTTTCAAAGCAAGAAATTACAAGTAGATAAATAGGTACCACTTCAGTGGGAAGGTAAGCAGTGTTCCATGCACTCCAGTGTTTAGTCATGTCCACAGAAACATCTACAGATGCAGATAGCACTGGCTCTAATTAAAAGCCCTTGAAAACCCCATTAAAAATTCTAAATAATTTACCCACTCACCCCATCCATTAAAGATACAGTTTCAGAAGATAAACAAAGTGTAAGAAAAACTCTGTAGATGAAGTGTGGAGACAAACAGCAACCTGTCCATGCTACACAGTAAGTGTTGCAGAAGAGTAGGGATATGTATCACTCAGCCAAGTTGAACACTCAGATATTATAGATACGGTAGCTTTTCCCTTTAAATTAACTCTCTTTTTGAAGTGTGTTCTATTAACAAGACAGAGCAAACACTTATGTTTCTCAGAGTACTTCACACTGGAGCTTTCAAGCAATGTGTAACTTTGGGCATGTCCAGACAGCCAGAATAGCTCACTACTTTGGTTGCTTTTACTGCTCCTTGGTTTATAGCATCCACATTTGGAAAATACTGGAGCGGACAGTTTTACATCAAGGGAGCTCCCACAATAGTTTCCTTTTTAGTGCACTCTGGTGTCTGTGGATGGTGATGGCCAGCCCAGACTGCCCATCTGGATTGTCCCCAAAAGTATTGGTTCCCACTCATGAGGAGGGAGGGAAGTAGGGAGGGATTATGTGCTATTCAGTGTGTTCCTCTCATGTGTACAGGAAGCAACCTTTTGAATCATAACTGAATACTTCACCAGATAATTAGCAAACAGTCAGAGAAAATGATTTTTTTATTGTCTTCTGGTTAAAAGAAGTGTTTGTGATGGTACACACAATACACACACACATCCACACACTACTTGCAATTTCTTGCATTAAAACTGCTAGGTTGGCAGGAGCTGGGTCGGAGATAGGTGCTCACTCTGTCGCGCAGTTTTCAGGTCTCAAACTGCTGATCTACTGGTCATCAAGTTCAGTGTCTTAACCACTAAGCCACCACAGTCCCTATATATATGTATATTAGACTAAAACATGTTTTTAGTTGCCCAAAGAATACAGTGCAAAATTAAACTAAACACTAACCACCAGGACCAGATGGCATCCATCCACGAGTTCTCAGGGAACTTAAAGATGAAATTGCTGATCTCCTAGCCAAAATATATAATCTTTCCCTCAAATCAGGCTTTGTGCCTGATGACTGGAAGGTAGCGAATGTAACACCAATTTTCAAAAAAGGATCCAGGGGTGATCCAGGAAATTACCAACCTGTCAGTTTGACATGTGTCCCAGGTAAAGTGATGGAAACCATCCTAAAAGATAGAATTAATAGAAGAGAAGGTGCTGCTAAAGGAGAGCCAACATGGCTTTTACAAGGGCAAATCATGCCTCACTAATCTGTTGGAATTTTTTGAGAGTGTCAACAAGCATGTGGATAAGGGGGATCCAGTTGACATTGTTTATCTGGACTTTCAGAAGGCTTTTGACAAGGTCCCACACCAAAGGCTCTTGAATAAACTTACCAGTCATGGAATAAAGGGACAGGTCTTGTCCTGGATCAGCAACTGGCTAAGGGACAGGAAACAGAGGGTAGCACTAAATGGACACTTCTCCAAGTGGAGGGAAGTAAAGAGTGGGGTCCCCCAAGGTTCAGTACTGGGCCCCCTGCTTTTCAACCTCTTCATAAATGATCTAGAGGTAGGAGTAAAAAGCAAGGTAGCCAAATTTGCTGATGGCACTAAATTATACAGGGTGGTGAAAACTGTGAGAGATTGTGAGGAGCTCCAGAAGGATCTCTTCACACTGGGGGAGTGGGCAAAACAGTGGCAAATGAGCTTCAACATTAGTAAGTGCAGAGTGATGCATGTTGGGGCAATGTTGTGTTCTAAGGGCTTTACCTTCCACATGGATTACAATGTATCTGAACCAATGTAACCTTGCCTATAGCAACAATGTAACCTTCAGCTGTATCATATGAACCCTGCATGAGGACGCGAGCTAATGACCACCAGCTGGCAGCAGCGAGCGTCCAAGCTCTCTTGGTCAGAACTCATCAAAGGCAACAGCGCGGGAAGCTTTCCCGCCACCACCTACACCTGGACAAGAAGGGCGTGACTCGCAATGACGTCACGCAGGCAGTAGCCAATGGGCTACTATGGCACCACGTTCAAATGTATTACCGCAGTATATAAAGAGCTATCGATCCGCCATTACCTCATGTTCCCTCTGTCCACGATGCAATAAACCTGAGTTAACCCAGCCCGAGGCTGTGTCCTGTGTCTTGGTTTTCATACACTAAATTGGCGACGAAGGTGGGATCATGGATTCCCAAAGTGCCAGGACACAGAGCGGGTTCAATATTACCAAGCCGCAAGACTGGACCATCTTTAACATGGATTTCAAGGCGGCATTGGTGGAACTCAAAGTCAAAGACGACGAGGAAAGGAAGAGGGCCATCCTCACCCGAATGCTGGGTGTAGAGACCAAGCGGACGCTGGTGGGCATGATCGAACCGAAGACGTTGGATGACTTCAAAACCGACGACATACTGAAGCTGCTGCGTGAGCGTTTCCAACCCTCGAAAGCAATGTTTCCCGCTAGGAGTGCGTTTTGGAGGCGAGTCCAAGCGCCGGATGAGTCGGTAGAGGCTTTTGTGGAGGCCCTGAGGGTAGCCGCCGTTCCCTGCAAGTGGGACAACCTGGAGATGATCATGAGGGACGTCGTGCTGTGTGGCCTGAAGGACAAGGAAGTGCAGCGCCGCCTGATGAACAGGGAGCCGCCACCCACGCTGGCCGAGGTCATAGAGACCGCGGAATCCGCGGAGTCCACGAATGCGGGAGTGGACGAAATACACGAGTGGCGTGAGTGGCGTCCTAGGGCCAGCAAAGCGGAAAGCTCGGTGCGTGGCAAGTCAGGACAGCCGGTGCACGCGACCCGACGAACCTCGAGATCCTCTACAGATGGCAGCGACGGCGAAGAGGTACAGAAGGTCCGGAAAGGGGGGCGGCGCTGCGATGGTTGTGGGGCGGCCCACGAGCGTGCGAAGTGCCCTTTCAGGAAAGCCGAATGTTACAGCTGTGGCCGGCGCGGGCACATCGCCAGGGCATGCAGAAATCGGAAAGAGGGCCGGAGGCAGTCGAAAGACCGTTCGGCCAGACCGGACCGTCCAGCGAGACCCCAAGATGGCGCCCGAACCACGAGGAAGCAGGACGGCGTGGGTCGCGTCTCGGACGGCAGTGAGGAAGACGCCCCCGTGTTCAGCGTGTCCGCGGGACAAAACCATTACTTCATTGAGGTAATAGTACAAGGGGCCCCTGTTAGGATGGAGATTGACTCGGGGTCCTATTATTCCATAATTCCCCAGAAAGAGTTCTTGAAGATCGACCCCCAAGCGCGGCCCAAACTTAAGACTCTGAGGTCCACGCTACGAGACGTACAAGGGAACAGAATTCCAGTGCTGGGGGTCGGGAAATTTCGGGTTCGTTATAAAAGACATTCCGCAGAACTTCCTTTAGTCGTTCTCAAAGGGGGGAATTGTAGCCTCCTAGGGACGCAGTGGTTTCAGCCCTTGGGCTTGTTCATAGGGGGGGTGCATGCCGTGGGCGCGGATCCGATACAAGCGGTGTGTGACGCGCACCCCACCGTTTTTGAAAAAGGACTTGGAAAATTCAAGGGACCTCCCGTAGCCTTCGACCTAGACCCGGAGGTCCGCCCGATAAGACTCAAACCGCGCAGGGTGCCTTTCGCACTAAAGGACAAAATAGAGGCGGAACTGGACAAATTGGTGGGCCAGGGGATTCTTATTCCTGTTGATTCCGCGGAGTGGGAAACTCCAATTGTAACAGCTCTGAAGGCTAACGGGGAGGTGCGCATTTGCGCTGATTATAAGTGTACAATTAACAAGGCGATTCGCCCTAATGCATATCCGGTGCCAGTGGTCAGCCACCTTTTGGCCAGGCTAAATGGGGGAAAGTGTTTCGCTAAGCTCGATCTGGCACAAGCCTATCAACAACTCCCCGTAACTCCCGCCACGGCCGCGGCACAAACGATAGTCACACATAAAGGAGCGTTCCAGGTGTCGCGTTTACAGTTCGGCGTGAACTCGGCACCCGGCCTGTTTCAGTCGCTTGTGGAACGCCTCCTGAAGGGGCTGGAGGGGGTGTTGCCTTATTTTGATGACGTGTTGATAACAGGGGGGAGTGAGGCCGAACTAGCCAGGAGATTGGATAAAGTGCTAACTGTGTTCGAGAAAGCGGGGCTGAGACTGAGGAAGGACAAGTGTGTTTTCTTCGAAACTGAGGTCGAGTTTTTAGGGTTCCGGATCACACCCGAGGGAATTAAGCCGTCTAAATCCAAAGTAGCAGCCATAAAGAAGGCCCCTCGCCCCACATCCAAAACCGAACTACAGTCATTCCTGGGGCTCCTCAATTTTTACCATACATTCCTTCCGCGGAAAGCCTCCGTGGCCGAACCGCTTCATCGGTTACTGAAAAAGGAGGAGACATGGATGTGGGGTGACGAGCACGAGAAGGCGTTCAACGAACTAAAGCAACTGTTAACATCGGACGCAATCCTCACGCACTTCGACCCCAAACGGCCGGTGGTCTTAGTCTGTGATGCATCACCGGTGGGAGTGGGGGCGGTGCTTTGCCACGTGTTGGATGACGGTCGGGAGGCCCCAGTTGCGTTTTATTCAAGGTCCCTGTCCCAAGCAGAGCGAAATTACGCACAAACCGACAGGGAGGCATTAGCAATAGTAGCGGGGACCAAAAAGTTTCACGATTTTCTGTATGGCCGCCCGTTCACAATCGTGACGGATCACAAGCCCCTTTTAGGGATTTTCACGGCAGGCAAGCCAACGCCGCAGATACTATCCCCGAGAATGTTGCGATGGGCCATTTTTCTTAACGCGTACCAACACGAGTTGGAGTACCGGCCCGGAAAGGAGATCAGCCATGCTGATGCACTTTCGAGATCCCCTTTGCCATTGTCGGACGACCAAAAAGCCAGAATAGGAAGAGACCGCCAGGTGTTGCTAATCGAGGTTTTAGACGAACCCCCAATAGTACCGGCCGATATCGCTAGGGCGACAGGCAAGGACAGAACGTTGGAGAAAGTCAGCTCATGGGTGCAGAAAGGGTGGCCAGCATCGTCCCCAAGCAAGGAATTCGACCCATTCTTTCGGAAGAAGCTAGAGTTGTCCCTAGAAAGGGGGTGCCTGTTGTGGGGCCAACGGGTGGTGGTCCCAACACCCATGCGGCCGAGGGTTCTCAAACTGCTGCACGTCAGCCACCCGGGCATCGTTCGCTCAAAAGCGCTGGCCCGCAGTTACTTTTGGTGGCCACAGCTGGACGAGGACATTGAGCACATGGTCGGCACTTGTGAGGCGTGCCAGGGGTCCCGACCAGAGGCGGCCCGGCTCCCGCATAGGGAATGGGACACAGCAAGGGGGCCATGGTCCAGAGTGCACGTAGATTTCGCTGGCCCTTTCCGAGGAACCATGTTTCTCCTGGTGGTGGATGCATTCTCAAAGTGGCTGGAGGTCATTCCGGTAAAGAGCACGTCCTCCACCACTACAATTAACCAACTACGGAGAGTCTTTTCAACGTTCGGTTTACCCGACACTTTAGTCAGCGATAACGCGAGTTGCTTCACCTCCTCAGAGTTCGGGGCATTCATGGAGGCGAATGCCATTCGGCATGTCACGTCCGCGCCGTTTCACCCGGCCACGAATGGCCAAGTGGAACGGTTGGTGCGTACACCGAGTAAGTGGACCAGTCAGTGAGGATCTCCAACAAGATTCAGCGTTAGGGTTCTCCCCCACCCGCGTAACCCAAGGGGGAGACAGCAGCGGACAACAGTCCCAAGCAAGGGGGGAAGGAAGAAGCAGCGGCCCCGACTCATATCCTTTTGATAAGCCAGTTCCGTCAGAGGCCGGGGAAGGGGGAGAAGAGTTCGCGACCGCTGCCCCCGAATGGAATTTTGGTTTTGATTTAGCAAACCGGGGGGGTTTTCAGGAGTGTTCCCCCACCCCTCCAAGCGAGAAGAGGGGTTTTTCGTTAGCCCCCAGTGCCCCCGGTTCCTCCCTAAGTAAGAGCACACCTCCCAACAACGCCGCGGAGCCGCGGCAAGTCACTAACGAGTCTCCCTCTCAAATTACAGGACAGGAAACCAGGGGACAAAGAGAAGGTAGCAAATCCGGGGAGAGGCAGCCCGCATCGAGACCCCAGCGTGTCCGAAACAAGCCATCTTGGCTGAGAGATTTTGTCTCCTAGGGGGGGAGTGTCTAGAAGCATGGGCTCGAGACATTGTCTCGTCCTAGGGGGGAGGGATGTTGTGTTCTAAGGGCTTTACCTTCCACATGGATTACAATGTATCTGAACCAATGTAACCTTGCCTATAGCAACAATGTAACCTTCAGCTGTATCATATGAACCCTGCATGAGGACGCGAGCTAATGACCACCAGCTGGCAGCAGCGAGCGTCCAAGCTCTCTTGGTCAGAACTCATCAAAGGCAACAGCGCGGGAAGCTTTCCCGCCACCACCTACACCTGGACAAGAAGGGCGTGACTCGCAATGACGTCACGCAGGCAGTAGCCAATGGGCTACTATGGCACCACGTTCAAATGTATTACCGCAGTATATAAAGAGCTATCGATCCGCCATTACCTCATGTTCCCTCTGTCCACGATGCAATAAACCTGAGTTAACCCAGCCCGAGGCTGTGTCCTGTGTCTTGGTTTTCATACACTAAAGGCAAAGAACCCCAATTACATTAATAAACTGATGGGGTCTGAACTCTCTGCGACAAACCAGGAAAGGGACCTTGGTGTCCTGGTGGACAGCTCAATGAAGGTGTCAACCCAGTGTGCCTCAGCAGTGAAAAAAGCAAACTCAGTGCTAGGGATCATTAGGAAGGGTATAGAAAATAAGTCAGCAAGTGTCATTTTGCTTCTTTATAAATCTATGGTGAGGCCCCATCTGGAATACTGTGTACAGTTCTGGTCGCCATACCTCCAGAAGGATATTATGGAGCTGGAAAAAGTGCAGAGGAGGGCAACCAGAATGATTAGGGGACTGGAACACCTTCCTTACCATCTGAGGCTGCAATGGTTGGGCCTCTTCACTCTTGAACGACGACGTCTAAGAGGTGACCTGATTGAAGTTTATAAAATCATGCACGGTGTGGACAAAGTAGATAAGGAAAAACTGTTTTCCCTATCGCATAACACTAGAACTAGGGGACACTCCATGAAACTTTTGGGTACTAGTTCTAAAACAAATAAGAGAAAGTACTTTTTCACCCAGAGGATCACTGGTCTATGGAACTCCCTGCCAGAAGTGGTGACAGCTGTCAGTCTTGACAGCTTTAAGAAAGGATTAGACAGGTTCATGGAGGACAAGGGTATCAATGGCTATAATTATGGATACCTAAGGACAACCTCCAGGTTGGAGAGATAGGCAGGATATTTCTCAATGCCATTTCCAGGGAATCCTAAGCAGGTGAAGGCATCTGCTTGGGAATAATACCCTGAAGCAAATGGTGAGCCACTGTGTGAGACAGAATGCTGGACTGGATGGGCTGTGGCCTGTTTCAGCAAGGCTGTTCTTATGTTCTTAATACAGTGGCTCAAGTGGCTAAGATGCTGACTGGGAAGCGGAAGGTCAGCAGTTCAATTCCTGAGTACTGCAAGACAGAATGAGCTCCCATCTTTGTCTCAGCTCCTGCCAACCTAGCAGTTCAAAAGCAAGAAATTGCAAGTAGATAAATAGGGACCACTTTGGTGAGAAGGTAACAGCGTTCCGTGCGCTCCGGTGTCTAGTCAGGCCTGCCACATGACAACAGAAATGTCTGCAGAAGCAGACAGCGCTGGCTCTTCGGCTTTGAAACAGAGATGAGCACTGAACCTTAGAGTCGGATACAACTGGCTTTTGAGCAAGGGGAACCTTTACCTTTACTAAAGAATACAGAAATTTTAAAGTTGCATTTCACCGGCTGTATGATGCTCTGAGTAAAATGTAAGCCCTCCCTCCATGTATGTCTGTATTTCTTTAGTAAACCCACCCCCACTCACCTCCACCCCATAATCTAGGAGCAGCTACAGTTTTGAAACCAAAACCCGAAGGAGTTTGGGTGAGGCCAAGGGCTTGTTTTATGGTTGCCAACAACTTGAAAATGTTGGCAAACCTGCACAAATGCTCTGCACCAAGTTAAACAAGAACTAGCTGTATCCAGCTTGAGGTTTTGAGAGACAAGTAATCCCACTGGGGGGGTGCGGGGTGGGCATGAATAAGTCATCTTTTATCATGCGGTAACTGTGGAGAATTATTTTCAGCTGCTTGGAAGACATGTTCCTGGACAAAACGAATAAGAGAAATGCTCATGACACCACCATAATGACAAAATTGTTTGAGGAGAAAGGCATAAGAATTATGAAACTCAATAACACTGTTTAACATGTTCCCAAATACACAGAGAAAAAACAATATTCTATGTTTCCTTGACAAACAGCTGCCTGTCGCAGTCCAACTAGTGCCAGCAAACTGTAATCTGGTCCTCTTACCCTCTTCTCTCGTGTTAACTCCTTATAGCCATTTTGAGATACATGGTGCTTTTATCATGCAGTTGTGCAGCCTTGTTCATAGAAATTTCCAGGAACAAATTTCCATCTAGCTGTATATTTATCTCTTAAGAAGACATTACAAATATCTGAAACAGGACAGCCCCACCTAGAGACTTTTAGTGTAAAAGCCAAATTAAAAAAGAGTTTGAAAACAAGGAAAGTGAGCGAGCAAGAAACATACAGGCACTTTGCTCTCGGTTGCAGCAGATAAATAGGTTCAATTCAGCAGGTAGTACCTATCAGTTCGAAAGCAAGAAATAGGTACCACTTCAGTGGGAAAGGTAACAGCGTTCTGTGCACTCTGGTGTCTAGTCATGCCTGCCACATGTCCACAAAAGCATCTGTAGATGCAGACAGCGCTGGATCTTTGGCTGTAAATGGAGATGAGCACCACACCCTAGAGTCAGACATGACTAGCTTTCAAACAACGGAGGTAAAGGTAAAAGTTGCCCTTGCTCAGAAGCCAGTCGTATCCCACTCTAGAGTTCAGTGCTCATCTTTTCTAGCCAAAGAGCCAGTGCTATCTGCATCTGCAGACGTTTCTGTGGTCATGTGGCAGGCATCCCTCAACACCAGAGTGCACAGAACACTGTTTACCTTCCCACCGAAGTGGTTCCTGTTTATCTACTTGCAATTTCTTGCTTTCGAACTGCTAGGTTGGCAGAAGCTGGGACAGAGAGAGCTCACTCTGTCGTGCAGTGCCTTGGAATCAAACTCCAACCTTCCAGTCAGCAAGTTTAGCATCTTAACCACTAGAGCCACTGCAGTCCCTAAGCAAGGAGACCTTTACCTTATTACACTCAAAAAATTGTAAAGCCCCAGCCCTGTGGAACCTCTTACCACCTGAGTTGTGTCTCCAGACGGAACTACTCCCCTTTAGAAAGATGCTGAAGACATGGCTATGTCAGCGGGTGTGGGGCACGCTTGACTCCACTAGTCAAGCCCGCTGGCTGATTTAGCCTATGTGAGGGGCTGCCCCCCGGCTTGGTTATTCTGTTTTAATGTGGGTAGGGTGGGTAGGGTTGTTTTTTAATGATGATTTGTTTGTTTGTGTTTTAATGCTGGTTTTAGCTGGGGTTGTTGGGTCTTGTTTTAGCTGTTGTTAAACTGTTTTATATTGTAATTTTTACTTATTGTATTTTCTCCCTCTTCCCTTTCCCTTTTTGTTGTTAGCCGCCCTAAGTGGTGTACCCACCAGGAGGGCGGGATATAAATGCGATAAATAAATAAATAAATAAATAAATAAATAAATAAATAAATAAATAAAGCTGAATTCAAACAATATGGAAGAGTTGTTCCCCTTGGTGGCTACAACGTGTGTGAGAGGTGTTCTCAATAGAACTGGATTCAGTCCGAAAGGATAAGATCCTGATTATGACTTCCTCCTTTCTCCCAGATAGCATCAAAAGTGCCTTATTTGTAATCCTCATCCCATGTTTTCCTACCATGTCATCCATCCTTCTGATTATCAGGGGAAAACATATCTATGAAGGGAGGAAATGAAAAATACCTGTCCAATTTGTTTGGTAGTAGCTCTTCCATTAGGAAAAATAATCTGAAAGCATACCTAAAAAGCAGGCTTTATATAACTGTATCCTATCCTCCTCCTCTTCTTGGCCAAACATTTCTGCCATGTGGCTTAAGTTACTTTATTGGAACCAGTTTCGTGCTATTTAAGTCCAGCATCACATCCATCACATCAAAATACAGACAAGGAAAATGAACTGAGTGAGCAGGACTAGAGTGAGTTTTATGGCGAATACGCATCTTACATTTTACAAAAAAAAGAGCAAAGCTCAAATTCAAACCTTTTGCAAAATAAATCACTTTACTGTGTAGCCCATTGCTTACAGCTCATTGCTGTTAAGTGACCAAATCTTCAGATGTGCACCTTGCATATTCACACGAGTTTTCCCGCTCAAACCAATAAACCAGATGATCCCAGGAGCTACCTCTTCGGGTACTTGCCCAGCCTGAAAATAAACCCCACATCAATTATGTAAGCCTTCCAGTTGTCTTTCTAACCACTGTGCAACACTCCTAAGTTAAAAGAAGACAATGTTTTCATTTAGACAATATTCAAGAGGCTGTTTTTTTTAAAAAAAAATTAAAAGTGTTTTTACAAAATCTGTTTATTTGTTTTTTGCAAATTTTTGTTCTGCTTTGCTCCAATTTGCTCCAGTACACGATCTGGTGATGCAGAGCTTGGTAGGTCCTCACCATGGGCCAGATTAATTGGCGCCACAGACCATATTTGGCCCATGGTCGTAGGTTGGGAACCCCTGCTTTAGGACATGATTCTGCCTCCACCCCACTGCCCTCTACCTGCGGCTTCCATTTAGTTTTCTTGGGGTATCAACAATTGCTATGTTCTGATCTTTTTAAAATATTTAATGTTATCATTTTTTACATCATGTCACAGTGAAAACTAAAACTAAAGTAAATTAGAAAGCACTGGATGATAACCTGAAAGTTTGACAATGGTGGGTGAGTAAAATAAGCAAGAAAGGAGAGAATGCAATGGGCAAGGAGAAGGCAGAGAACAATCCACTTGTCCATTATAAAAGCCTACTTTTGAAATAATAAAGGAACATAGGTGGAGAAAATATGCAGGAGAACCAGAGCAGTACTCTTGATTTAACCCGGCTACCATTGAGTTCCTGCTGTTTTCTTTTGGCTCCCCTTCTGACAGATAGAGTTACAAGGCACAAAGTGACTAACAAAGCTCAGAGAAGTGGTAATAAGATATGCAGAGAGTTGGCTGGATTGATATAGCCAAGAACATTTTAGACCGTACTGTTCTTGATGTAATCACATGCAATGTCCATCATGCACAAGGCATCTTTGGTGGCCTCAACAAAGAATGAAGCAAGAAATTAATTTCGAGTACTTCAAGTATCTACAGCATGTGCCAGCTGCAGAATGGAGCTGGTGGAAGGAACAAAGGAAAAGAAAGAGTAGGATTATTGAAGCAAAGGTAAACCCATCATAAAGACTGAAAAGCAAAGCTACCATCCAAGTACTGTAAAAGCAACAGCATTACAAGCAATAGTAGCAAAAATGCCCCGAATATCTCTTGCTTCACTCCGTATAAAACAACTTCATTTTCATTGAGTTGGTTTCATGAATTTCGCTCCCCGTTCAGTCTGTCAGAGGACTGCAGTGGCTTAGTGGTTAAGATGCTGAACTGAAGACTGGAAGGTTGGCAGGTTAGCAGTTTGAGACCCGAGTGCTGCATGATGGAGTGAGCACCCGTCTCTGTCCCAGCTCCTGCCAACCTCGCAGTTCGAAAGCAAGAAATTGCAAGTAGATAAACAGGGACCACTTCAGTGGGAAGGTAAACAGTGTTTCATGCACTCCGGTATTTAGTTATACCTGCCACATGTCCACAGAAACGTCTGCATATGCAGACAGCGCTGGCTCTTTGGCTATAAACAGAGATGAGCACTGAATCCTAGAGTTGGATATGACTGGCTTTCAAGCAAGGGCAACCTTTAACTTTACCTCAGTCTGTCAGAGCCTGAAAATATTCTAGTTAAACAATCTTCTGCAGCCACCTATGTAATCCAAGTTTAGGTTAGCTGTCTATCTACTGTTAGATCGAAAGAAAGAAGTCAGTTTTGACTTGACAGCAAGTAACAGCAACAATGGTTCAGCAATACCAAATGTATAAAAAAGTATAGTTTATGTTAAATTGTGAAAAACTTTTCAAGTAAATCTCACATTAAAAATCTATATAACACAAGCAATATGTTTTGGGGAGAGGATAACAGAAAAGGAAAAAAAGTAGAAAACACTAGGGATATTGAGAACAGTCATTTCGCTATTCACTGTTGCAATTCTGCCTTACACGCAGCAGATGGCACTAACTGTTCTCAGCTTTTTTCACAAGATTCTCCAGAATAAATATTCACAAATTAACAAATCCTGCCATTTTACAGACACCATCTGATAACTTCCAGCCACACAGGGCCCACATTGACTAGCATTAATTCATGCCCACATGAAAATACAATATACAGTGATACCTCATACAACGTCCAAACTTGGTTCCACAAGTTTGGACTTTATACGGATTTGGACTTTGTATGAGGCATGCAAAATCCTAGCTGCAATGCCTCATACAAAGTCCAAATCCTTGCTGCGATGCCTCATACAACGTCATTTCCATAGAGATACATTGTACTATAACAGCACAGACTTCAGGGCAAAGTCAAGGAAACAGACAGGAAACTGACAGAACTTTAAGAAATCATTGTCTAAAGGCTAAATACATTACAAAAACATGTCAAACAACCCTGATTGTCCAAGAACCTGAAGAATGCTGCAAAAATCCCAGGAATGCTTCTAAAAATTCTGATGAAAAATTCAAAAAAATCCAAAATCACGCTCAAAAGCACTCCTAAACACTCTTTGACTTATGCAAAACCCACAAGAACAATACACGCATGTGCCCTGTCTTTTATATTGCCCAGGCACAAGGCAACCTGGGAAAAACTGAATGCCTCATACAAAGTCGAGCGACTTTGTATGAGGTAACTTTTTTCAAGAAATTAGGCGATGTTGTATGAATTTGATGTTGTATGAAGCGGACTTTGTATGAGGTATTACTGTATTTTGAAAAATGAATGAATGAATGAATATATATTTTTAATAATTTAGTGACCAGAGGACAGAAAAGCTGAAGTAGTGGCTTCCTCCTGTTCTTTTTTCTTTTTCAAAATATACTCTGTGCGCACACATTCACGCACTCACATATATACTGTATTTTACTGACCAGAGGACAGAAAAGTTGAATTGGCTTCCTCCCATTCTTTTTTCTCCCAACCCATGATTTTGCTCTGCCTCAGTGGCCTTCTAATTTTTCATTCTTAAACTTGTTTTAAGTGCCACAAGACTCTAGGTTGTTTTTATAACAAATTGCAAGATAAAATGGCTGCCCTTCTGGAAATTTTCTTCTGTAAACTTCCTTATGGCTATTCTCCTATACCCCCTTGCTTCATGGAGACATGTAAAGGATTTTCCTCTGCATTAACTTATCTTAGAGGTCAAACTGCTGACACTATATCGCTCCATAAACACATAAATTATCTTTCCATGCCACCATACCCCATGCCATTTTATCAAGAAGCACAAACAATGTGCAAAAAGATGCCACAGCAATGTTATGGCTAGCAATCCAAACAACCCCTGTAACACTTATCAAGACCAATAGATCCAAAATGTCAGGACTGTGTGTGTGTGTGTGTGTGTGTGTGTGTGTGTGTGTGTGTGTGTGTGTGTGTTATCATGCGCTGTTCCCAGATAATCTGTGCCAAGATTTAAGAGTTATATAACCAACAGGAGTGAGCAACAGTACTCTATTTTTTATATAAAAAAAACCCTCTGATATTTCTCAGGCCAAAAATATAAATGTGTCACTTTCTGTATCTGTAGCCCATGTCAAGATTAACAATGAAATAAATAAAGAATCACTTTATCAATGCCCCTGAGAGATTTCTGCTCTATTTTCAAATGTTAAATACAAATACAGTATAGTTGTTTTCTTCTGGAAATAAGTTTTTGCTCCTGAACAATCTGTCTGCTTGATACCATAAAGACACATCATGTACCAAACTTTCCCAGGGCCCCATAATTTATTTTGCTTTATTCTTCTGTCTGGAATAAATTGGCTTATATTTGTTCGGGGATAAGCGCTTTAAACTTTTTGTGTGTCAGGCTTTTTGCTAGAATAAACTGGATTATCTCTTTACCGTTGTGATTCAGGCCTTTAGCTTTTCCAAACCCCTCAGTCATAAGACCTGAGTATTTTGGTGTGGAGAGCTGAGTTACCTACTGGCAATTACAACGAAGAATATCTGCTACTTGTATAATGTCATTCACATGAGCACATTACATGAAAATTCATGTTACCATGTATTTTTAAAGGTCTGATTTGGGGCTGTAATGAAGGTAGAGCAACTGTCCAAGGGCACCAAAACGTATGGAGTGTTACAATCTGGAGAAGTTAAGGGAACCAACAGCAAAACTTCCCACATCTAAATAACTCACTTTCCTTTCTTAAAAAGCATAAAATTTCTCTTTCTTTTTTGAGGATACTATAATCTCCTCCTCCACGTTCATTGATGCTCAGGTCCATGTCTCATGGCAAAATCGGTTTGGAGATGGAGGCCCTTGCCCAAGGTGCCCAAATTGCTAGTTATGGCCCTGGTCAGATTACTGAACATATCTGCATAAAGTTTATTTATAAGACAAGGTATTGCTCTGTGGGAGTTCATTATACTTTTAGCTTAAAACATTTTAGCTGGAAACTTTTAGCTTAAACATGTGTGGCATATAGCTGGCAATTGTGGTTAGCCTTTCTTGCGCTGACCACAAAAAAGAGCTGAGGTTAGCTACTTCCTGCATCAATAAGCACTTCCTGCCTCTGCAGAGATTACCTCTATGCAGAGATTCGGGTTTGATGCAGAAAAGCGCCTCTATGTAACCTTCATATAAATGCTTTTGGTATTAGCCATTTTACAGATGAAGTTAGATCGTAGCTACTGCTGAATATACAGGTAACAGCTTTTGCAAGGGTACCGCCACAGAGAATAGGCTTTGGCCTAGTCTGGCAGGATATAAGCTACTGCGCATGTACTAGTAAGAGATATAGGTCATGCCATATATGGTTATGCTATAGAGAATGTCATATTATTGGCTGAAGACCACTGCACCTATGCTTGCGTATACATCCTGTGTATGCTGTCGTAATACATCCTGTGGAACCTGTGTATTTTTCAATAAAAACTTGCTCCCCGGTGCCGGAGCACTTCGCTCTCTTTCTTGCGCACCTTTAACTCTGACTGCTGTTTCAGTGTCTTCTGACTTTATGCTTGCACCCTTGTTGAGCCGGATTCTCAACAAGTGCTTGGTCAATCTCTGACCTGATCTCCTTTTCTGTAGCCACCTTCTGGCTAGAATTTCTCCACATCTGGTGCCCCCCGTGTGAGGCAAATCAGATTGTAATCTACCGGATCCAGATTACAATCTCCCCTCACTTCGACCACGCTCACGACTTCAGCGCTGCGGCCCCACAGTCCTCACCCACGACCGGCTAGGTCCAGGACGTCCCTCGTCATCCGTGTAAGGATCCCGGGTGAGTGACACAGTCAAGTTAGAGTACTTAGACAAGACAAGACAAGACAACATGGGCAGTGGTCTCTCTTCTCTGCAACAAAAGTATTGTCAGGATCTTAAACACCTCCTGCAGAAAAATGGACATGCAGTATCAATCAATGAAATAGAGCAACTCGTTAAGGCAATTTACGATTTTTGTCCATGGGTCCCAGAAAACGGGACTTTAAAGTTACAAGTGTGGGACAAAATTGGGACTCAATTTCAAAACCACCCCAGAGTCAGTGAAACTGTACAACTCCTGTGGTGCAAAGTACGAATCTGCTTGCAAAGTCTCACCCCGAAAAATATTTTGTTGGATCAAGTAGTGACAGTGCCTCTGCCGCAGATTCTGCTGCCATGTCCGTTACAAAGACCGGACTTAAAACGGGACTCTGATCCTACGGCACCACCACCATATGCCACCCCACCAGATCCTCCTGATCTGAATAATAAACAACCGAAGAACATTTTTTTTGGCCCAAAGCCTGACCACCTCCATGCCACAAATACTGCCACCTGCTACTGGAGATCCTCTATCCCCAACAGCACCCCCGCCATATGGGCCACAATTGCCTCCGAAACCCCCTGATGAAGGTGGAACGTTTTATCCTGCTTTGCAGCAATCAAGTACTGTTACCCCGTTCTCTGCTGCTTTAACTGCGGCTGTTCTGGACTTGGAGGCTGCTATTACATTTCCAATCATCAGCAGTGCCTCAATAGTTGCAAATGCTCCTTCCCTCCCTGCCACCTCATCGCAGATAGAAGCTATTACTGCATGCAGAATGGCAGGCAGAGAGGGTTCTGAGGGCAGCACAGAGGACCTTGGCTCATCCCTGAAGTGCCCCCCATCACGAAAGGTTGGAGAAGAGGACCAAGCAGGAGAAGCCGAGTGATAAGCTTGATTCCTCACTTGGGGGCAGGAATTGGAAGGATGAGCCAGAGGGGGAGAGCAGAAAACCCAAAATCAGAAAGGGGTCTTCTCGCAAATCCAACATGACAGTTTTTCACTTGGTTAAGATTCAAATACTGCAGCTGAAAGAAGCCCAGAGAAAACGTGGCATGGATCCTTCCTCTATGGATGGCAGGTTTCTGCCAAAATACAAGGTGGGAGAGGATATACTCCAGTTTTTGGCTAAGTTACTTGCAAATTCTGGAGAAGCTGTTCTTTTGGGTTCTTGCATTTTCTACTTGCTGAAATACAGATGGATGTGCCTGGAGAGTGAAGGACTGAGTGAGTAGCTGAAAAGCTGAAAGATGTGTTTGTTTGGAGGGCAGAGGGTTGCCTGGTTGTTTTGTGACCAAGAACTGTGCTGGAGGGAAGATGGTGTTTAAATTCTAGTCTGAAGAGATCTTCAATCAACATTTGGACTCTTAATTTGGACATTTTAATTTGGACTAAAAAGTTTGTGTGGATTCCAAAGATGAATTGGCCTTATTTGCATTATAAAACCTGAAAACCTCTTTAAAATTGTCTAAATGCTCTGCTGGTGGGAAATGTTGTTAAAATGATATGTGTAGTTTGTTTGCTAGAATTGTTAGAGAAACTTTCTTGTAAGGAAGAAAAGAAATGTGCTTGCCTGTTTTAAAAATGCATACAGTGAACTATGACAAAAAGCATGATTTTACAAGAAGATCATAGTTTTTGTCACCCTAATGAGGGGGGTGTCGTGGAATGAAGGTCCTGCTCATTCCATGTTTCCTGCCTCCTGAAAAAGAGGGGGGAGATGCCCCTGCAAGATGGCAACACCTGGGAGCCATGGCCACATGGCAGACTTGGGGAAGAAGGGATGGAACCTGGTGTGTGATTGACATGTCTTCTTGTTGGAAGGTCCATGGGGGTAAACCCTAAGGAGGAGGGTAAAAGGGAGGATCCTGATGGGAGGGGTCTTGTCCGAGAGGAGGAGACCCTCACACATTCAAGGAGTCGCTCTTGAAAAGCTGGCTGGCAAACAGCCAAAATGTAGTCTCTTGGAAAGGGGGGGCCACCAGCCTTCTTCCTCCCCCCCACAACAGACTGCTTTAACTATGTGTTTTTGATCTTTTACTGGAATGTATTTTGGGACTTTGCTGTACTTGTAATACAATTATGAAAATGCTTGGAAGAGTTTTTCACTGTAATCCTACATATGTAACTGAGTTTGTTATATTGCAATGGTGTTATTCGATATGTCAGGCATGTTTCATGTCTAGTTCCATGGTGCAATCTCTTGTGGAGAGGGTTGTAATAACATGGCACTGGTCATCAAACATGGCATGTTCATGTTTCTTAGAGGAGCTGGTTGCCCTGTAGGTGGGCCTCTTGACTCCCTCTTGCAACTTTATGGTGTTAAAAAATGTTTTCTACTATGGATGAAGATGCTCATCTTTCATCACCTGACATAGATAGTCAATTGAGTTGAAAGCCAGATATTGTTTAGATAAATTTTGACCCTGATTGGTTTTAGGCCAGATTGAGAAAGAACTTCAGGATCTGTAGGAGATTGTGACTAATAATGTGCATAATGATGTATCTACTGAATAGAAAGGAAGCCTCAGGTTGTGAGCAGTTCAGAATATGTGCTGTTTTACAGAATGCCTTGCCAGCATGGTAGGATGCATTATGGTCCTGCTTGCCGGGAGCAAGGTGGTTAAGACAAATACTAATTGCCATAGGTGTTTTTATAGTAAGCTGCATTATGTTATGTTGTTGTATTCAATGTGTACCAAATCTTATGACTGTGAGTAAGAACTGTTTTCATGCATCAGGAAGATCCACAGAGTTTACTCAAAACCATATCTATCAAGCTCGCTATCAGAATGAGATCTGTCAGGGTAATTATCGAGCCGTTCCCCGTGTGGCAGAGGAGAACTATGATGATGGGGAATATGTATATTGTTTGCCAACAAATAACGTGGAATATGAAGATGTTAACTCAGAATCAGATAGCGAGATTGAATTCCAGCGTGTGTATAATTGGCAAACGATGTCCCGCAAAAAATAATAAATTTAAGAAGTGGAAATGTGGGAGTTCATTATACTTTTAGCTTAAAACATTTTAGCTGGAAACTTTTAGCTTAAACATGTGTGGCATATAGCTGGCAATTGTGGTTAGCCTTTCTTGCGCTGACCACAAAAAAGAGCTGAGGTTAGCTACTTCCTGCATCAATAAGCACTTCCTGCCTCTGCAGAGATTACCTCTATGCAGAGATTCGGGTTTGATGCAGAAAAGCGCCTCTATGTAACCTTCATATAAATGCTTTTGGTATTAGCCATTTTACAGATGAAGTTAGATCGTAGCTACTGCTGAATATACAGGTAACAGCTTTTGCAAGGGTACCGCCACAGAGAATAGGCTTTGGCCTAGTCTGGCAGGATATAAGCTACTGCGCATGTACTAGTAAGAGATATAGGTCATGCCATATATGGTTATGCTATAGAGAATGTCATATTATTGGCTGAAGACCACTGCACCTATGCTTGCGTATACATCCTGTGTATGCTGTCGTAATACATCCTGTGGAACCTGTGTATTTTTCAATAAAAACTTGCTCCCCGGTGCCGGAGCACTTCGCTCTCTTTCTTGCGCACCTTTAACTCTGACTGCTGTTTCAGTGTCTTCTGACTTTATGCTTGCACCCTTGTTGAGCCGGATTCTCAACAAGTGCTTGGTCAATCTCTGACCTGATCTCCTTTTCTGTAGCCACCTTCTGGCTAGAATTTCTCCACATTGCTCACATGCAGTCTTCTCAGAAATCGCCGCTTTGATTTGAAACCATCCCCTGTATTAGGGTTAAACTAGACCAGTGATGGCAAACCTTTTAGAGACCAAGTTCCCAAACTGCAACCCAAAACTCACTTATTTATCACAAAGTGCCAACATAGCAACAGGGGAGGAAGGAAACGCTCCCATTGGGCTGCTGGGCAGAGGGGCGGGGTGAACTCTGTGCTGGGTGGAGGGAGGAAGCGCTCCCATTGGACTGCTGGGCAGAGGGGTGGGGCAAACTCTGTGCTGGGATGACTGCATGGGTGCCCACAGAGAGGGCTCCGAGTGTCACTTCTGGCACGTATGCCATAGGTTCGCCACCACTGAAATAGACAATTGGCATAGCATGTTTTTAGAATGGTGCTCCCTCAAGTTCCCTCAATAGTTGAAGGGGTAAAAAAAAAGAAGTAAAAAAAAGAAGATGCTTCCTCAGATGATGTACCAGTAAGTGACATTTTTATCACAACACATAGTTTCCTTAACTGCAGCCTCTTCAGGCTTTAGGGAAGTGTGTTTACTCAATGGAGAGGAAGCTATGTTAGACTTGTTCCTCCACTGTTTCTTCGTTCATGTGGAAGGGACAGGTCTGAAGGGGAGATTTGCTTGTTCTATTAATGGAGGTTCTCCATGTAAGCCAGAATCCGTGTGTCCTTGCCTCTCACAAAGATCCTTTTTATAGCCAAAGGAGCTCTCCCCTTCAAATTTTTAATGTGAGTCAAATGACAAGGAGGGAGGGAGATAGCATGCTCTTCTCCACACCCATCAAGTGAAAATACTTCCTTTACATCTGAATAGGACTTAGATGTCTAGGAAAACACAAGATTAGTTTGCATATTTTACTGCTGAGGCATGAGGAAATCTTTGGAAGGAAAACAGGTTAAAGGAAATACAGTACCTAATTGCCTCCATTAAAAGATAGGATCTGTAATGGTGTCCAGTTTAGTGGGGAGTTCCCTCAGAATATGTACATCATAGCAGCCAGACTTCCAACATAAGCTCATGTTTACTCCCCAACCGTCACAAAGCCCTGGTGGCGCATTGGTTAAACTAATGTACTGCAATCAAAAGTTTGTGAGTTCAATCCTGACCAGGACTCAAGATTGACTCAACTTTCCATCCTTCCGATGTCAGTAAAATGAGTATCCTGCATGTTGGGGGCAAAATGCTAATTACTCTGTGAACTGCCCAGAGAGTGCACTAAGTGCTATGGGGTGATATACAAGTGTAATTGCTAGCACACTGAAAGTAAAATACTGTATATAGGCGAGGAAAAGTTACTGCATGAGAGACAGATGTCTGTCACCTTAATGGAACGTAAGATCTAATTATATTCTAAACATATAAACTAGTTTGATCTTCATTTACAGCAGCTTCCACAAATACCAAGATTTAAAAATACAGTATACCTTGACCATAAATCTGTTTTATGGGATTTTGCTGCCTAAGTTAAAGGACTAGATCCGTGATGGTGAACCTTGGCACTCCAGATGTTCTTGGACTTCAATTTCTCAGAAGCTCGAGCACCCTGTGAATCCACACGAATGAGTTAACTGCTATTCATCCGGTCCGCGCTGCTGGAAGCAGAAGTAAAATGTGCCTGTTCAAAAGTTGTTCAAAAGCCAGTCGTATGGGCGCGTTTTACTTCCGCTTCCGGGAGCGACAAGGGCAGTGTGGGCCGGATGAATCGCAGTAAACCCATTTGTGTGGATTCACAGGATGCTTGGGCTTCTGGGAATTGAAGTCCAAGAACATCTGAAATACCAAGGTTCGCCATCACGGGATTAGATCATGTCCCACATTCTGTTCCTTATACAGAACCTGACTAGATTAACACTATCTTAGCCCCACATCTGTGACAGGAAAACATTATGCCTGAGAGCAGCAGGCAGGGGAGGCCATTCAGCATGCATGCTCCTGTCTTCCAACAGGCTGAGTCAGTTCTTTCTGATGCCATTCCAGTAAATTAGTTTTATAATTTCACTAAAGAATGAACCTTAAGGGCTCATAACAAAATGGGAAGAACAGTTATGCTGCACATACAGGTGTGGCCATCAGTCTGGGACAGGGTCAAGATAAACCAAGAAATATATCTTGAAGCTGCTGGCGGCACTAGGAGCCCTGATGGAAGCCTTCTGCCATCAACATGCTCTGCTGGATCTGCCTGGCGAACGGAGCGGGAACATGGGCTTCAGACACAGCAGATAGGCAGGTGGTTGGGCCCCTCCTCCACATTGCTTAACTACGGTGGGGTGCCACCACCGCCACCTGCGTGCAATGTGATACTTCACTGCCCAAATAGAAAAGTTACTGGTCCGTGGAAAAATTGTTTAGCATGAAACTGGTCCGTGGTGCAAAAAAGGTTGGGAACCCCTGCTTTAAATGATTTCTTATAGAACCCATTTTCTTGCATTGGTGTCAAGCTAACTAGACTATTGTTGCCTGGATCTTCTATTCTCCCTTTTTGTAGATGTGGACAATGGGTGTAGCAGACTCATCAAGAAATATACAAATAAAAAAGCAAAATGTTGTGTGTTTCTTTGTGGCACTCTGTTTTGTCCTAATTAAATTCAACCTCTTCATAAATGATCTAGAAGTAGGAGTAAATAGCAAAGTAGCCAAATTTGCTGACGACACAAATTATCCAGGGTAGTGAAAACTGTGAGAGATTGTGAGGAGCTCCAGAGGGATCTCTTGACACTGGGGGAGTGGGCAAAACAGTGGCAAATGAGCTTCAACACTAGTAAGTGCAGAGTGATGCACGTTGGGTCAAAAAAAAACCACCCAATTTCATTTATAAACTGATGGGGTCTGAACTCTCTGCGACAAACCAGGAAAGGGACCTTGGTGTCCTGGTGGACAACTCAATGAAGGTGTCAACCCAGTGTGCCTCAGCAGTGGAAAAAGCAAACTCAATGCTAGGGATCATTATGAAGGGTATAGAAAATAAGTCAGCAAGTGTCATTTTGCCTCTTTATAAATCTATGGTGAGGCCCCATCTGGAATACTGTGTACAGTTCTGGTCGCCATACCTCCAGAAGGATATTATGGAGCTGGAAAAAGTGCAGAGGAGGGCAACCAGAATGATTAGGGGACTGGAACACCTTCCTTACCATCTGAGGCGGCAACGGTTGGGCCTCTTCATGCTAGAACGACGGTGTCTAATAGGTGACCTTATTGAAGTTTATAAAATCATCCACGGTGTGGACAAAGTAGATAAGGAAAAACTGTTTTCCCTATCACACAACACTAGAACTAGGGGGCACTGCATGAAACTTTTGGGTACTAGTTCTCAAACAAATAAGAGAAAGTACTTTTTCACCCAGAGGATCACAGGTCTATGGAACTCCCTGCCAGAAGAAGTGGTGACAGCTGTCAGTCTTGACAGCTTTAAGAAAGGATTAGACAAGTTCATGGAGGACAAGGGTATCAATGGCTGTAATTATGGATATCTAAGGACAACCCCCCAGTTGGAGAGATAGGCAGGATATCTCTCAATGCCATTTCCAGGGAATCCTAAGCAGGTGAAGGCATCTGCTTGAGAATACCCTGAAGGAAATCGTGAGCCACTGTGTGAGACAGAATGCTGGATTGGATGGGCTGTGGCCTTTTCCAGCAAGGCTGTTCTTATGTTCTTATGTTTTTAAATTACTGCCTAGGTATGGAAGATAAATTTTGCCACCACAGTCTAGCAGCACTTCTAATTTGTGCTCCCCCCCTTTCATTCATAGGAGGATCATGTCTGCTGCAAAGGATTGCATGTGTAAACTTATCTGGAGGCCAGGTCTCATATGGTGCAGGGAAGACAAACATTAATCCTGACATTCTTGAAAGTTCAAGTCTTCCAGAAAGGTTAGAGCTTTTTTTAAAAAAATCTAGGGATGTCCTTTGCTTTTAACAAAACTACTCTGCTGTGTAAGAGAAAGTCAAGGGAAAGTCATATGTCATGTTTAATAGGTAGAGTGGTATAAAGCACAGGTCTCCCCTATTTCTATTCAAAGACATGACATTTTATTACTTGGAACGCTAAGCACGGCATTCCCTGGCATATGGGCTGGGTGACCCTTGATAGCTATAGTAAAATTTGATTCCCCACTATGCTTCCTTTCCTGACAGAGGCTGGACATTATAATCCATAGGGTCCCTTCCAGCTCTGCAGTTCTAAGAAAAACAAATCTTTAAAGGTCTCTTATTATTTTGGAACTGCATCCCACCCAAGTGATGACTGCTGTGTGTTGGAAGTGTTCAGTAGTGTGATTCAGCAGGTTCACACCAGTTCACCAGAACTGGAAGCAGAAATTCTGGCTGACCCTGCCCATCCAAGTTTTGAAATAAAGTACCGTAGTCCTAATTCAGGTGCAACACAGGACTTCTGCCCTGGCCACACCCACCACACCACACCCATAGAGTAGGTAGTAACAAAAATTGAATCCCACCACTGGAAGCGTCAGATATGTTTACAAAATATGCAAATAGGAGAGAACATAACATAAAAGTGAAGACGGTTAAGTCATTTCAGAGTTATGGCAACCCTTTCCAGGATTTTAAAGGTTCAGACTAAGTGAGTGAGTAAGTAAGTAAATAAGTAAGTAAGTAGAGGGACTGTGGTGGCTTAGTGATTAAGATGCTGAACTTGATGACTAGAAGGTTGGCAGGTCAGCAGTTTGAGACCCGAGTGCTGCACAATGGAGTGAGCTCCCATCAACTGTCCTAACTTCTGCCAACCTAGCAGTTTGAAAACAAGAAATTGCAAGTAGATAAATAGGTACCGCTTTGGTGGGAAGATAACAGCATTCCATGTGCTGTCAGGCCTGCCATATGTCCATGGAAATATCTGCAGATGCAGATAGTGCTGGCTCTTTGGCAATAAACAGAGGTGGACACCGAACCCTATAACAGTGATGGCAAACCTTTTAGAGACCAAGTGCCCAAACTGCAACCCAAAACCCACTTATTTATTGCAAAGTGCCAACACGGCAGAGCGAACTCTGTGCTGGGGGGAGGGAGGGAGGAAGCGCTCCCATTAGGCTGCTGGGCAGAGGCTCGGGGCGAACTCTGTGCTGGGGTGACTGCACGGGTGCCCACAGAGAGAGCTCTGAGTGCCCCCTTTGGCACACGTGCCATAGGTTCGTCATCACTGATGTATAAGCTGTCTAAATAGGCCAGCATGTTAGGTGTCTGTCTGTATAGCTATAAGTTGGGAGTTCAATTCCCCCCTGTGCATCTCAGGAAAAAAGTCAACCTGTGTAGCCTCCGATGAGCTGCACAGCCCTTGGGCTGCCTCAAACAAGGGAATGGTAAACTACTTTTGACTACTCTGTCTCTAGACAACCCTTGCAAGGGGTGCCATTTGTTGGAACTGACTTGGTGGCATATAATTAAAAATAAGAAAATATAAGCAAGAGAATGGGGGAAAGGATTACTTCTGAAAAGTGAACTGAAAGATGTATCTACCGGTATACTGCTTTTTCAAACCTGTTCAAATAACTCTATAAATCGTACTATTAAAGTTGGCTAATATAAAATTCACAACAGAATCCACACCATATATTGTACGTGAATGTACTGTATGTGGGAAGGAGTGAAAAGTGGGTTAACTCTGTTCCTCCAACCACTGCTGCTAAGCCAAACTGTATTTTCCAACAAATGCATCTCACAGTTGGGGGAAAGGGGGGGGGGGATAACAGTATCTCAGGTACAAACAGAAAACTTTGGTCTTTTATACAAATTTTGAGTGGTGTAACTTCCCTATCTAAATAAGAACTTAAGAACATGGGAGCTGGCTAAGATGGCCGCTGTGTAACATCTAGTTTCGGACGCTCGCGCTCAACAAAGTGGTAAACAATGGAAAGGAGCAGAACAGAAAAAATTTAAAGTGGCAAAGCCTAAAGATAAGATCCTTGCCTGTCTCCGTGGAAAGTTTGGTGAGCTTTTGGGGCTGGCTGATCGAAGTTCGAGAGATTCTCTGGCAGTGGAAGCTACGGCGGCAGTCGCGGCTTTTCTGCTGGAGCTGTGGAACGGGATCAGCAAGATTGTGGAGAAGGCGTTTGGAATCGGTTTTGAAAGGGGCAAGAGGAGCCTGAGTGCGAAGTAATTTGCATGTAAGTGCCTGTGAGGAGCTACATTCTCAGTTGCAAGCTATAAAACTAGTTGGGATCTTTTTTTTCTAAAGAAAAAAAAAAAGAGAGCTGAGTCTTTGAAATGGAAAAGGTGGAGGCTTGAAATGGCGACGGTCAGGGAAAACGAAAGTGACTGTGCGAGGGTTGTGATTTTTTTCTATACTCCAGAGGACCGCGCCACGTTTTGACATCAACAAAGGTGGATTAATTTTTGTTTTTTCTCTCTCTCTCTCATCTCTGGGCTGGAATATTGGAGAAACTGTGGGAGTTTTTTTTTTTTTTCCTTTCCTTTGTTTAAGCTGCCTGCTCCTTACAGGAAGGGGGGAAGAGGGGGGGCCTCTTCTCACTTAAAAGTTAAGGCACTCGCTGGAGAATGATGCTTTAAATACTCATCTCAAAGGAAGGAATGTATGGCTTTGATTGCTGGTTTCTTTACCGTGTGGATTGAGGAATATCTTGCTCATCACCCCAACTCCTCAGAAGCTGGATTTTTCTTTTCCTCCTGAGCCCCCCCCCCCTCAACAACTGGGCTAACTGTTTCTCTGAAGCCTTTTTTTTTTCTGTGGCTGGAAGACGTTTGTTTGGACCGCTGGCTTTGGGGGAAAGGATCTGTTGTGGTCAATAATTTTTTTTATTTTTAATTTGCCTGCTTGGAGAGTTGCTTCCTTTAGTTCCATCGTTGTGGATTACAGTATTTTGGTACCTTCTGCTGACATAAGAACTTTCCTGCTGTAACTGTGGAACCAATGACTGCAGTGTTGTAAGCCCCACTATATTGACAAACTGTTACAGCGATCTGCAACATTGGGTTTGAAATACAGTGGATTATTATGGAAAAAGTTACAAGAGGAAAAGCGAAGGAGGAAGAACAAGTTGTAAAGTCTAAGACGACTGGAAAAACAACAGTGGGTGAATCTGCTCAACCATCATCTATGTCTACAGTGCCAATGGACCAGACGCAACTTATGGTGGAAATGGGTAAATTGATGCAAAAATTCGAGAAAAGTGAGACTTTAAGGGTGAAAGATAGAAGTGAAATAATTAAAGGGCAAGAAAAGATGATGTCAACATTGAATGATTATACAAAAAAAATGGATTTAAATTTGAATAAATTTGCGGGAATGCTGAAAGTGGTTCAAATTGAGGTGGATACTGTAAAGAGTGAACTAAAAGGGACCCAGGAGGTGGTGCGGGACAGTAAGCTAAAAATGTTGGAACAAGAAATGAGGATTGATGCTGTGGAAGATTTGATGAGAAAGCAGAATATTCTGATCCGTCAGGTACCGGAACGGACTCCGGATTTGTTAAGAGAGAGGGTGGTTCAGTGGTTAAATGGTCTAAAAATGGGGAAGGAATTTGTTCAGGAGGATTTAGGAAGTGTGTTCCGGGTGGGTCCAAGAAGAGGGAGAATGACACAAAGAAATGTGCTGGTTAAATTTGCAAATTGGGCAGATAAACTAAAAGTAATGGCTCACCTGAAAAGAGCAGGTTCTGATGCGTTGAAATTTGATGGTTCAGAGGTTGAAGTCTATAATGATATTTCATTAAAAGAAAGAACATGGAGGTATAAGATGAGGCCTGTTACTAAATTGTTGAGGAGTAAAAATATAAGGTATAATTGGAGATTTCCACAACAATTGCGCTTTTTTTATGAAAAAAGAATGCAAGTTATTGATGAAGGCACTAACCCATTGGAATATTTGAGTATGTTGGGATTGGTACAAGCAGATTCAGAAGAATGGAAAAATCTTAAGAAGGAAATGATGGATTCTGGAGCTTTGGGAAGGGAACAAGGGAGGGAGGAAGCTGGCGGGGCAACAGGTGGAACACCTCAGCGAGGGGAGGAGGAGGAGGAGTTGTCTTTGATTATGGTGGAAGAGGAGATAGGCAAGGAACAATGAGATCTGGATAGTAGCAAGCTTAAGTACTTAATAGAGGTAGAATGGGCAAATAGCGCATAGCGCCGGCAGTAGGGCACGTCTTGCAGGTCCCCCCTCTCCCCTCTTTGGTTGACAGAGGCGACTTTTCGTTGGAAGGTGGGGAGAGTGAAAATGTGTGTTATATGTAGTGGTATGGTGGTAGGGTTGTTGGTGGCACGCCCGATGGAGAGTTTAAAGTTGGAAGAAGAAATTGGATATGGGAAGTATTAAAATAATATCATGGAATGTGAAAGGTACAGGTTCTGTTCTCAAGAGACGGAGGTTGGAATTGGCGTTGAAAAAAGATAGACCAGATATTTTGTTTTTACAGGAGACACATCAGAAGTCAAAAGATACGAATAAACTTTTTTTAGGTTGGATGCAACACTACGAGATGGCGTTTGGAACATCTAAAGCAAGAGGGGTGGCAACTATGATTTCTAGAAAGTTAGGATTTGAAATCACAAAAAAGATTGTTGATCAGGAGGGTAGGTACTTGTTGTTAAGAGGAAAATTGGAGGATGAGGAAATCTTGTTGGTAAATATTTATGCTCCGAATGACCACCAAACAGTGTTTCTCGAAAAAATTCGGAAAATAGTGGAGTTGGAAAATGTTGCTAAAACTATTGTGGCTGGTGATTTTAATTTGATTAGGTCAGGATTGGATTGCACAAATATAGCTAGAAGTGGAATTGGTGTGAAAGGGAAGGTGATGGATAATTGGATGAAAGTTACGGGTTTGAAGGACTCATGGAGAGAGTTCAAAGGTTTAGAAAGAGCATATTCATTTTTTTCTCACGTGCATGGGACCTATTCGAGAATAGATTATGTTTTTCTTTCGGAAAATTTAATTGGGGATATAGAAGGCACGGAAATTGGGATTATTAAGGAATCGGATCATGCTAAAGTATATTTGGAATTGAAAGTACAAAAAAATACTCAAAGAGTCAGAAATTGGAGGTACGATCCTAATTTGTTCAAAGATCAGAAAAGTAAAGAGCTAATTATGGAAAGCTGGAAAGAAAGTTGGCATTGGAACGATAATAATGAGGTTAATTTTAACGTCGTGTGGGATACCATGAAGTCGGTATTTAGGGGTGAAAGCATAAAATTGGCAAGCTTTAAATATAAAAAGAACAAAGCAGAGTACACAGAAAAAGAAAGGGAAATAAAACAATTACAGGTAGAACACGCAAATAGTAAGGATAAAAAAATTTTTTTGAAACTACAAGGACTTAAGGCAGAAGTAATGGGTAAAGATATAGACAAAGTTAAACGAGATTTGATTTATTTAAATAGGGAATATTTTGAATTTAGTAATAAGAACTCAAAATTATTAGCAAGGGCAGCTAAGGTTAAAAGGGGAAAGAGAGAAATTGGGGTGTTAGTGGATAGGCAAGGTTCAAGGTGCAATAAGAATAGCGATAAATGTAAAATAGTTAGAGAATTTTACCAGGAGCTATATGCAAAAAAAGAAATAGATAAAGAAAAACTTAAGAAGATATTGGAGAGGCAGTTAGGAAATGGGATAAAACAAGAGCATAGGGAGAAAATGGAGGAAAAAATAACTGATAAAGAGGTTAGGGGAGTAATAAGTGGATTGAAGATAGGGAAAGCCCCGGGGGATGATGGATTATCAACAGAGTTCTATAAAGAATTCAAAGAGGTAGTGGTTCCGAAATTGGTGAAATTATACAATTATATATTGGATGGAGGATCAATTCCGACCTCATGGTATAACACCACAATTGTTCTTTTGCCAAAACCTGGAAAGAATTTGGAAAGAGTGGATTCGTACAGACCAATCTCGCTTGTAAACCAAGATGCGAAGATCTTCACAGCAATATTGGCTAACCGTTTAAATAGTTTTATGGGGGAATATATAGAGGTTGATCAAGTTGGGTTTTTAAAAGGACGACACATGGCGGATTTGACCAGAAGGGTATTAGATTTAATAGACAAAGTCAATCAAACAAAGGAAAAAGTGGGATTACTATCATTGGATATTTTTAAGGCATTCGATTCACTGCAGTGGTCTTCAATTAAGGAAATAGTTAGAAAATATGGGTTTGGGGATAAATTTAATAGGGTTATAGATTTACTATATCAAAAAGGAAATGCTAAGGTTAGAGTGAATGAGGAGCTAACGGACTTGGTAAAGCTAGAGGCGGGCACTAGGCAGGGTTGTCCTTTATCTCCTATCTTGTTCATAATGGCAATGGAGATTTTAGCTAAAAGTATAAGGGAAGATTCAAACATAGAAGGGATTATGGGTAATAAAGTGAGTATGTACGCAGACGATACATTGCTGATGGTGAAGCACCCGGAACAGGTAATGGATAGGATTAAAGATCATTTACAAATATTTCAAGCTATAACTGGATTAAAGATAAATTGGGATAAGTCTGAATTGATGTTGTGTAATTTGAAAGTGAGCGAGATGGGTAGGACGGTGTCGACACTTAATATACAAGTTAAAGAGAAGCTGAAGTATTTAGGGATAATCATTTCAAATAAATTAGAAGATCTTAAACGATTGAACTACGACAGCTTGAGAATTGAATTTAAGAATAAAATACAAGAACTCCAGAAGTTAAAGCTGTCATGGTTCGGCAGGATTGCTATGTGTAAAATGATATTGTTACCAAAGATTAATTTTCTATTTGATACACTAGCGATCCATTTAAAAGAGAAAGAAATTAATGAGTTTCAAAAAATGTTCAATGGGTTCTGTAATGGAGGAAAAAAATCTAGGCTTCCAAAGAAACTATGGTATATGTCTCAGAAAAAAGGGGGTTTGGGTATGCCTAATTTGCTAGTATATTATCGAGCATTTCAAGTCAGGAATGTTGTGAAGATCTTGGCAAGAGAAAAGGTGATTTGGGAACAATTGGAAATGAAAGAGTACAGAAATATTGGAAACTTGATTTTCCTGGGAATGAAGGATAAGGTGAAAAGGTCAAACAATACTATGATGAAAGGTCTCATGGAGGTATGGAAGAAGGTAAAAAAAGACATGGTTCCGAATCTCTCTCCAATTTTGGAATTGACTGATATGATGTGTTTCCCAATAAAATTAGATAAAGAAAAAATGGAAATATTGGATAAAAATGGGAGGTTGTTATTGAAGGATTGGTTAAAAGCATGTGAAGTTGATGACGAGCGGAAAAAAATGTTTGAGATTTTAAATTTGAACTGGTTTCAGAAGTTAAAGGTGGATAATTGGAATAAAAAATATAAAAGAGAAATAGGGATAGATAGAGTATATACAGAATTTGAGGAATTGGTAAGGAAGATTAGAAAAGGGGAAAGTAGTACTAAAGGTCTTGTAAGCAAGCTTTATACTATATTGAATAGAGGTGCAGATCCACAGGAGGACTTGAAACGGAAGTGGGAACAAAACTTGAATATAAAAATTGGGGAGATTGAATGGAAAAACAAATGGAAAAAGAGAATTATGAGAACAATGTCTGTAAGAATTAAAGAACATAATTTCAAAATGTTGTGGCAATGGTACCTGACACCATTAAGACTTTACCAGATGGATAACAAAAGAGATAAGTTATGTTGGAGATGTAAAGAATATGACGGAACATATGAACATATGTGGTGGAGCTGTAAAAAAATAAGGGATTTCTGGGCAAGAATAGAAAATGAGTGTGATGAAATATTGGGTAAAAGTGTTAAGTTGGTGTCGGGTACCATTCTTTTAACGAATGTGGAAGGTTTGGGTTTAAATAAGGAGGAAAAAGAACTATTGGAAATTATATTGACAACAGGTAGACAATGTATAGCAAAAAATTGGAAAAACGATATAGACATACAGATTGGAGAATGGTATAAAGAAATGTGGAGTTTAGCACTGAATGATAAATTGACATGGGAGATTAAAGTCAAAAGAGATAATTTAAAAGAGAATAGATTCTGGAATATATGGAAACCGTTTGTGGATCACTCTATTATGGCAAGCGATAGTTCAGGACCAGTACCATCACAAAGAAGCTTCTGGAACTGAGTAGAAAATAAACTCTCCGGGCATTGTATATATACACTGGGTGATTATTATTTGTTAAAAATAATAATGCCTTCACCTGCTTAGGATTCCCTGGAAATGTTACCTTTCATTAATATATGGTTCCTGACATCAGACGGACTGGAGCATCCCTTTCTCCTAATACGTCATCATAGGACGAGAGTATCAATGGGCAAGACATGGTCAAATTGTGGTAAAAGCACAAAGAGAGGTATGACTGTACAGTACTTATGATGTCCTAACAAGAATAAAAAATAGCACAATAGAAGTGCTTTGTTACTTCAGCGGAATGAATATGGTTCTGTGGTTGTTAAATGTCAAAGAGTTTTTACCCCTAAAGACATGTAATAAGAAGGAAAAATAATCTGTTGTGAATAGGGAAGACAGTTAGAAAGTCACAGACCAGGAAGTTTGGCTACGCTGATTGAAGACTTCCTAATGGAATTGGAACAATTGACGTATATAAATCATATCTTAGCATACAAAGCAGCAAACACGTTAAAATGAGATAAAGTAAGTGATGAATGATTGCACCAGAGCTGTGACAGCCACACCACCAATTTTGGAGATGATTTTTTATTTATTTATTAAAAAACTGAAGGCATTATTTAATTTAAAGCATGTCTATAAACCATGACATCCATTTGGCTTCACACAAAATAACTATTGTTGTTGTTCAGTCGCACTGTCAGGTCCAACCCCATGGACCACCACATGCCTATAAGTATGTCCAAATAATGTGATAAGAAGGTTCCATATAAACAAATCAATAACATCAATTTAAATGTCTTACAGGATAATTCTACGCATGCTTACTCAGATTTAAATCCTAATACAGTACTGTATACTCAAAGGAGCTCACACTCTCATCACAGTCTCTGGCTCGCTTTGTATTTCATAGATTTTTATGGATTATGATTTTTTAAAATTTACAATGAAGTTTTAAGTTTTGCTCAAATACCTGAGAATTATCTGAAAAACTTTTTCTGGGCATTTGTAATTACAATTCAATTTATTTATCGCTCTCAAGCCATCTTGTAAAAATGCATGAAAAAATTGCATTATTAATATAGTATGTGGCTCAAGTGACTAAGACGCTGACTGGGAGGCAGTTCGATTCCCAGGTACTTCAGGACGGAATGCCAACCTAGCAGTTCGAAAGTAAGAAATTGCAAGTAGATCAATAGGGACCACTTTGGTGGGAAAGTAACAGTGTTCCGTGCACTCTGGTGTCTAGTCATGTGCCACATGACCACAGAAATGTCTGCAGAAGCAGACAACAGAGGCTTTTCAGCTTTGAAACAGAGATGAGCATTGAACCCTAGAGTCAGATACGACTGGCTTTTGAGCAAGGGAAACCTTTACCTTTACCTTTACTATGTTAGAAGAAAGGCAAACCATCAAACTTGTTGACGATTTTGAAGTATTATCATGAGTTGTGACTTATATTCATAGTAAGGGTTTCATGATAAATGTACTATACACAACAACCAGGGACTGGGATGTCTCTTAAGCGATATCCTTCTGTTGGGAGTATTCTCCTTCTTATACTTGTGAGGTTCCCACTGTTGCATGATTATTGCTGATGGATTATGCACCCTAGTTTTTGAATTGCTGAGTATTTTCAAAGGTTTAATTGTGATTTTATGTATTATATCTTGCACTTTAATGTATGCTTTGAATTTTTAGTTTTGAATTGAAGACTTATTTTGCATATTAGAAGCTGTCTATGAATTGATAAGTTAAGTATGGTGATTCAGTGGTTAAGATGCTAAACTTGATGACTGGAAGGTCAGCAGGTCAGCAGTTTGAGATCCAAGAGCTGCACAACAGAGTGAGCTTCTGTCTCTTTGCAAGTAGATAAATAGGGACCACTTCAGTGGGAAGGTAAACAGTGTTTCGTGCACTCCGGTGTTTAGTCATGCCTGACACATGTCCACGGAAACATATGCAAACGTGGGCGTTATGCCCGTGCTTTGCCACTGCTCCGGGAGCTGCACTGGTTGCCAGTTTGTCTCCGGGTGCAATTCAAGGTGCTGGTTTTGACCTTTAAAGCCCTATATGGTAGTGGGCCAGGATACCTAAGAGACCGCATCGCCCTGAGGACGTCTGTCCGTCCAACCAGAGCGGACCGGAGGGGCTCTCTAATTGTTCCATCAGCCAGAGGGGCTCGCCTCTCTGGCAAAAGGAGGAGAGCCTTCTCCGTGTCTGCACCGGCCCTCTGGAACCTCCTGCCAACAGAGCTACGTCTCCGGACGGAATTGCTGCCTTTCAGAAAAGATCTTAAAACCTGGCTGGTGGGTCAAGTGTGGGGTGCAGGTGGAAGGGTAACCTCCATTGGGTGGTTGGTGTAGAAGAACTCTTCCCCATGGTGCCTTTGGATCCTGCAGCCCTTGTTTTTAGGGGGTGGGTAGTTTTAACTGTTTTTAACTTGTGTTTTTAATTTTTATTGTGAACCGCCCTGAGTTGGCTTTGGCCGAGTGAGCGGTATATAAATGTGATAATTAAATTAAATTAAATTAAATTAAACACAAACAGTGCTGGCTCTTTGACTATAAACAGAGTTGAGCACCGAGCCCTAGAGTCAGATACAACTGGCTTTTGAGCAAGGGTGACCTTTTTTTTAACATCACGCCTAAGCTTGGCATGCCCATGACAACAGCATGCATGCTGGATTGAAAAAGGGGAAATGCTGCAATTTGAAAGTGTGTTACAAGCAAGGTTGTGCCTGTTTGCAGATACAGTAATACACAGCAATGTGTCCCCCTCCATTTACTGCAAACTAGCAGGAGTGCCCGGCTTTGCCCGGGTTGGGTTTGGGGGGCGGTGCGCTGTCCTACTTCCCGGGGTTGCGCTGCTCAGGTGCTCCTCCTGGGCTGACCTCTGTCCACTGGACTCCTGCCCCGCCCTGCCATCTGGCCTGCCTGGCCAAGGGGCGGTGCCCTGTGATGTCACATTGGCTGACCACTCCCAAGGGCAGGCCACTCCCAAGGGCTGACCAGGTCTGGGCAAGACATCAAAAAGGGCATGACATCACATAGGCCCAGACCTGGTAAGCCCTTGTGATTGGTTGGGCAAAAGGATCAATTTTGGGAATGTAACCACCACCACCACCCCATGGGCTTCAGGACCCCAACAGTGACCTGCTCACTTGCGCAAAGTACGTGTGTGCTGAATTTCATGGGGTTTGTTCAAGAGTGTGGCAATTCATTCCGGATACATAGGTAGCTCCAGCCATACGAGCTTCGGAAAGGGTTTCAGCCAGAAGCCCCAAGGAGCTTAAAGATTCCTCTCAACCCCAGCAGACTTTGGGCAGTAGCAATATCTACCAAGCCCAAAGGCAAAGGACTGGAATAAGGCTTTGGTATCCACCACAATCATCTGTAGCCCTGAGGTGTCAGGCAGAAGGTTGTATCTTCTAAGGATACTTGTTATGGTGAGACAGAAAAATGAGTTGGTCTTTGTTTTTGACAATTTTGAGGTGGTTCCCAATTTTGTGCTCTGGCTTAATTCACAGAGTGCTCATGTACAATTTACTCATAAAATGGATAAAATATCAGTTCCCTTCTTAGATCTAACAGTGTTTGTAGGAGAAGACCACAGATTACAAATGAAATTGTTCAAGAAGCAGACTGATAAAAATTCTTATTTACCTTTTGACTCATTTCACCCACCCCACCTACGCCATAGTATTCCTTAATGCATTTTGGCCAAAGCTAAGAGGAATTCTTCTAGGAGGACGGATTTTGACTTTGCGGCAACACTGATGAGGGAGAATTTGATGAATAGGGGTTACCCAAGTCAGGTGGTGGGGAGATCACTTGCCTGAGTACAGGAGGTACCAAGAGAACATCTTTTGCGGAGACAATTACGGGATGAGAGTAGACGCTTACAGTGGTCCATTGAGTATTCCCCCAGAGCAGGGGACATAAAAAGGATTATTAACAAACACTGGTTTGTTCTTTCAGATATCCCCAGATGTGCAGAGAAACTGACTATAGGCATGAGGAAAACTAGATCTGTGGGTAACCTCGTTATTAAAGCAGACGTTGCTCCTAAGGAGAATCCTCAGACTAATTTGATTAAGGGGCATTACCGATGCGGTCATTGCGGTATATTTAAAAATTCTTTGGAAACTAAGGTGGTCGAATTTCCAGAATTAAAATTTCAAAAAATCTTACCATTTTTCAGTAACTGTAACAGCACGCACTGCGTGTATGTCTGGATCTGCCCATATGGGCTGAAATATGTAGGGAAAAGCTCACAGAAACTTAAGACCCGTTTGGGTGAACATCGATCCAGGATTAGGGGCCAGGTCCTGCAAGCCCCCCTTGTTTCACACTATATGGAGAAACAACACCAAGAAGACGAATTTAAATTCGTAGTGGTAGATAAACTGAGTGTTAGCAGTGGTTGTGGGGTGGATATAGAGAAACTTTTTCTGAGGAAGGAAGCTTTCTACATACACCGGTTGGACACCTTATCTCCAAATGGTCTAAACTGTGAAAATGATCTCTCCTGTTTTTTGTGAATTAGGGTTTATCAATTTCTAGGGGCACAGGTGATTAATCAGAGTTTTAGATGTATCGGGTCTCAGGTGTTTCAATGTGCTATTTAAGGAGTTTGGAATTAAGAGTCAGTAACGTTGGAGCACCTGAGAAAGTAGACAGAAGGAGGCTCGTGAGATGCGACTTAAAGGTTTGAATTGGGCTATGGATTCGTGCAGCATGCTATCTTGTATTATTGTTACATTCATGTTATAGATAATAATGCATGATTCATTGTATAATTTCACAGATATTAAGTAATAACACTCCCCTGAAGAAGAGTTGTTGAAAGGTCTGTTAGCCGGGCAGACTTTGGGAGTTGTTTGAATTTGCGGGATAGCTTTTCCTGCTGAAGAATAAAAAGCGAAGGGAGGAGCCTCGTCAGGACCCTGGAATTTCATTTTGTAGATCGAATAGTGTGAATGATACAACAATTGAAAGTTTATGACAATTTATTAGTTTTTCCATGTCTGAAGTATCTGAAGTGAATGAAACTATCCTTATTTGAAGTGTATATTATATGAGAATACAAAGACTGAGTTTTGAAGCCATTGGTGCACGTTTGAATTTATTACTTTTGGATTGAGTTAAAACAAACTTTGCCACAAACGGATCTTTGAATTTGCTACTACATTCCCATGAGAGGCAAGCTTCTTAACCACTGAGCCACCACAGCAAGTAGATAAATAGTTACCGGTTCGACCGGAAAGGTAACAGAATTCCATGTGCTCCAGCATCTAGTCATACCTGCTATATGACCACGGAAATGTCTGCAGACACAGACAGCACTGGCTCTTTAGCTGTAAATAGAGATGAGCACTGCTCCCACAACTGGCTTTTGAGCAAGGACAAACTTTACCTAATATAATCAGTATTATGTAGCAGAAAAAAGCCAAAGAACCGTAAAAACCTTGAAAAGGATGAGAATTCAGAGTCTTGGAATAATTGTACAGTAGTTTGTTGGCAAGATATGACCATGTGCAGATAATATGGGCATATTGTGTCTTATTCAGTGAGTTATCATAACACAGTTCCATTATACAGCTGCAATGATGGTAATAAAGTATGTTATGAACTTCCTTACGTAGCCATTACTGGATAATCTTAGAGTAGTAGATATAGCATGATAAGCTTGATTACTGATTTGTGTAAGTTTTTGTAAAAAAATTGTTAAGTCCAGCCCTTTTAAGCACCAGTCCAGACAACGATGAACAAAACAGCAACAAGTCTTTATTCAACAGTCTTTTAGAGATGAGCTTACAAGATGCTCCGGACACAGCGATGGCTGTACAATCCCAGTGGAATCAGTCCCTCCGGACTCTTGCCGTAGCAGGCCAAATACTAGCTACCAGCTGCTTTTCATTATCTAATCAATAAAAATAAACACCATAAACTGCAATTTTACACATGGGTTCAGAGAAATTATTGCAGTTTTAGTTTGACAACATTCCTTAAACTACCTAAATAACACTGGTCATTGTGTTTTGGGTTTTTTAATAGCTCACTCCACTGGCCCTGAGGTTGGGAGGCAGGTGCATCTCCTTAGCCTCACCAAGACTGCATGCCGGAGAGCTTCAAAAGGGAGACGCTGCCTGGAGCCCCGCCGCCGCCGTGTTGCCTCTCCTCAGGGCTCACTCCACCGGCCCTGAGGTTGGGAGACACGTGCGTCTCCTTAGCCTCACCGAGACTGCTTGCCGGAGAGCTTCAAAAGGGAGACGCTGCCTGGAGCCCTGCCACCGCCGCCGTGTTGCCTCTCCTCAGGGCTCACTCCACCGGCCCTGAGGTTGGGAGGCACGTGCGTCTCCTTAGCCTCACCGAGACTGCTTGCCGGAGGGCTTCAAAAGGGAGACGCTTCCTGGAGCCCCGCCGCCGCCGCTGTGTTGCCTCTCCTCAGGGCTCACTCCACCGGCCCTGAGGTTGGGAGGCACGTGCGTCTCCTTAGCCTCACCGAGACTGTTTGCCGGAGGGCTTCAAAAGGGAGACGCTGCCTGGAGCCCCACCGCCACCGCTGCCGCCGCGTTGCCTCTCCTCAGGGCTCACTCCACCGGCCCTGAGGATGGGAGGCAGGTGCTGTCACATGCTCCTTCCCCTGGCCGGGGGAAGTGGGGGCAACTGGGGGAGTGGAGTGAGTTTGTTCAGTGCCTTTCTTGGGTATAGCTGGCCACAGACTTTTTCCTCCTCGCTATGTGGGCCTTGGTCCCTTGTTTGCCCACCTTTGGCTGGTTTTCGAGGGGAGGAGGATTGTGTGTGATGTTAAAAGATATTTGATGCTGATGTATATTTTTGAATTTGTTACCATGTGATTTGTACTGTTTATTATTGTTCTGATTTATTTTTTGTATTGCTATATTGTATTTTGGGATTATTGTATTGTATCAATTATGTTGTTTGCCGCCTAGAGTCGGCCTCGGTTGAGAAGGCGGGATATAAATTAATTTTTATTATTATTATTATTATTATTATTATTATTATTATTATTATTATTATTATTATTATTATTATTATTATTATTATTATTATTATTATTATTATTATTATTATTATTCAGAACTATTGTTTAGAAAACAATATAATTCAATGGTGTAAAACAGATACACATCATACACGAACATTTGTTTCCCACAGTAGCTGTATTACTGAAAATACTTTTAACAGTTTTTCCTCTGAGCTCCCATCTTTGAATTTCTTTGACAAGGTTGAACAACCAACATTGCAAATGGCCATTTACATATCCCTGGTTGAACAAAATTTTACAACATGCCGAAACTGCTGACCTTAAACAAGGATTTAACTATTTTATTTTTAAAAAATTAACTTCCTTCCCAAACAATGAGGCAGGCTTTTAAAAGTTCTGTGGCCCATCAGAAAAAGAGAGCCCACTTCTCCAATAAAATACAGCAGTTAGTCTTTAAGGTGTCACAACTTCTTGCTTTGTTTACTCTCTGATATTCTCCAATAAGGACATTTATTAAGATTGCAAGCATTCTGTTATGACATTTTTAAAAATTTATTGTACATCAGTGGGCAGTAAGATTAGCAGAAGCACCAAGTGTACAGAGTTAGCACTAGCATTCCAAATAGTCAGAGGTAAATAACCTGTATAAATAGACAGTTAATGACAATCAGGTCCTCTATGAGCTAATATGAGGCCCAGGCTATTTCACAACGTGAGCCCCCCTAATTTTTCTTCTGTGTCTAGGCCGGACGTGAAATTGCCAAAATGAAGGCACCTTTTGATGACTTCATTCTTCAGTTCCTTTCAGTGTGAGAAAGATTATCCAGCAACACAAGTTGGCTGTTACCAGGGTGCGCCTGATTGTGGTTCAAAAATACCACAATCTTCTTTAATGTGAAGAATGGTATGAAGGAAAAGGATCAAAGTGAAGGACCAGGCACCTTTGGCTGAGGTGAGGCAAAATGGCCTTGCTGGTCACACTTGCAAGAGGACATAGGGACGAAGATAAAATCTTAATTGTTAAGAAAAACTGGTGCTTCACCACAGAGACACACCAATAGTAGTACATACTCCAGATTAGCCTGCTGTCTCAGTTGCAGAGGCAGACTACGCTGTACTGTAGTTTGAATTAGGATTCAACCACCAGTTCAATTAGCTTCATTATCTTCTGCATGGGTGCGTGTTGTGTCCAAAACATTTATTAACATATATACTTTAAGTTGCAATAGTCATTTAGTCCTTGCTGTATTCGCAGGCTTTTTCTGTAAGGCGCCTTATTTATATGTTTTCAATGTACCCTGATTGGTCCCACACAGGTTTCCCGCGTTAACTAAAGTCCGGGCAAATGTATCACTGTAACTGCCTTCCTGTCTCTATATAAGTTGCTACCTGGTCCCTGTTTTCCCCAGTCCAAACTGAGCTATAATAAATGACTTGTTGGTTAAGCCCCGATCTGCGGTTGCGTTGCTCATTACTCTCGGACTCCACAGTGCGGGAAGGAGAATGCCATTCTTCCCTTTGCTCCAGCAGTAAAACGTCTGGATGGGTCAATCAGCATCTATTTATTCAAACACCTTTGGGGATGAGTCTATAATGCCAGCAGTGTCTGTATTTTAGAGTTAAAATACAGGTGGCAATATAAATCAGAAAAATAAAATACATAAAAATAAAATAAAATAAATGGTGTACTCAATACACCTCACATAGTAAAGGTAAAGGTTTCCTTTGTTCGAAAGCCAGTCATATCATCATTACATCACATACATTATTATATCACATACATTATTACATTACATCACATCTACATTACATCACATACATTATTACATCACATAAATTGTTACAATAACCTATGAAACCATCTTTTAAAATAGGTCCATAGGTGCCTCATAAAGAAGCCTAAGTGTGTCCCAAGCAGAAGTGAGATTTAAAATCCTGTGTAGCTCTTAGTAAGACACACAGAGAACATACTTTTAACATTTTTGAAGAGGTAGCCATGTTAGTCTGAGTTTCAAGCATATCAGAGAGTAAACAAAACAAAAAGACAAAAATGTTGTAGCACCTTAAAGACTAACTGCTGTATTTTAATATTAGCTTTTGTGGATCAAGCCCACTTTGTAAAGCGAGAAATTCCAAGTAAATAAATAGGGACCACTTTGGTGGGAAGGTAACAGCATTCCGTGCGCTCCGGTGTCGAGTCATGCCTGCCACATGACCACGGAAACGTCTGCGGAATCAGACAGCGCTGGCTCTTCGGCTTTGAAACATAGATGAGCACTGAACCCTAGAGTTGGATATGACTAGCTTTCGAGCAAGGGAAACCTTTACCTTTACAGAGGCACACAATGGTTGGCTATTGTAACAGATTAACATTACAAATCAATGTGGCTTTTATAACTGGTAATAACAAGATCCCTGATTGGCATTCAAATTTCCTGTGAGGTTTGGCCCTGTTGGGTTGCAAATGGTTAGTAGCTTGTGTAAAATAAACATTGTGGCATTACACATTTGCTAATGAGTTTACCCATCTATTGACCATGCTGTGTCAAAGTAGACAATGGTGTGAGTGATCCAGCCAGAGCACCAAGTCCTTCCTTTAAGCTTGTGTAATGCCACAATGTTTGTTTTGCATCCATTTATTAACCTTTTACAACTGAACAGAACTCAACTTCACAGGAATCTGAACACCAATCAGAGATCTTCTGTTATTACTGGTTGTAAAAAGCCAAATAATGATTTGTAAACTCATTCCTTATACTAAACAAACATTGCGTACTTCTGTGCCTGATATGTATAAACTAATGTCATAAAGTCTCACTGTAGTGGACTTGATCCACGAGGGCTAACATTAAAATATAGCAGTTAGTTTTTAAGTTGCCACATTCACACACACCTTTTTGTTTTGTTTTATTTACTCCCTGATAAACTGCCACATTTCCCTCCCCCTTTTTGTTTTGTTTTATTTTATTTACTCCTTGATAAACTGCCCAAACTGTCTCAGCATGATCTGATTATAATAGGTTTCAGGGACCAGCCACCCTTCTCCCTCCACAAAGTTATTATCTGACTGGACAGAAGATAATCTACTCAACAGAGCAAAAGACTGGCTCTGCAGAGACCAGCTGGACTTATCAGATGGGGGAGGTGTGTGTGAGTGTAATTCTTTTGTTATCTCTACAAAGATAATGCCCTATCTCAGGGGTGGTGAAACTACGGCCCACGGGCCAGATCCACACACACCCCAATGCCAGTTCATCTGGCCCCTACCATCCTCGTTGCTCCTGGAAGCGGAAGTAAAAGGCGCCCGTTCAGGCGTGTTTTACTTCCGCTTCCAGGAGCAACGAGGGCCGGATGAATTGGTATTGGGGGTGGATCTGGCCCATGGGCCATAGTTTGGCCACCTCTGGTTTAAGTAGAGAAAATAGCAGCTTAAAAATCTATCTCATCCTATTGCATACCTGTCAAGTTTTGGATTTGGAAATAAGGGAAATTTCCTGGCAAATAAGGGATACTTGACAGCTATGCTTATCCTGTGCTGCCCTCCAATGGCGGCAATAGGGCTTTGCAGTCTAATTAATAAGGGGTGACAGCAGGAAAGAGGGTAAAATAAGGGGTTTTCCCGGTCAATAAGGGATACTTGACAGCTATGTCCTATTGCAAAACAGATTGCAAGGCGCGTTTCACTTCTGCTTTCGGTGTGAGGAACCACGTGACCACACCTGCCAAGTTGCCGGTGTCCAAATACAGGAAGGTTTCCAGGCGTTGGCGCATGCGTGCCACTGCCTCTGATTCCAGAAACAGCGGTGCGCATGCGCAGTAACCCCTGCGCACATGTGCAGAAACCCCTTTGGCCAGGAAAAGGGTTACTGCGCATGCGTGCCCGTCAGAGGCAGCGGCGTGCATGTGCAGTAGCCCTTCCTGGCCATTCAAATACCAGATGACAGTGGGAAGGAGTGTGACGGAATTACGAGAAATCCCGGCCAAAACGGGATACTTGACAGGTGTGCACGTGACCGGCCCGCTGAGCCACGTGACCGGCCCACAGCCGAAAAGTTTGGGCACCCCCTGCCTTATCTGTCCACGAGGAAGGAGAGAAGGATTGAATACGACCACTAACGGGGCGAGGCTCTCTCTCGACCTGGGACTGAGATCAGAGAAAGAGAGAGCGGGCAGAGGCGGCGCCAAGGCCGGCGCGCGACGCATGCGCACTTGGAGCTGCCGGCTCTATGCCGGCAAGGCAAGGCAGAAGAGTCCCGAAGCATGGTGAAGGTTCCCGACTGTGGCGGGGAAGCGGCTGCCTTTCCCCTGGCCGTGGCGACGGGGGTGGCGGACGAGGAGGAGGAGGAGGAGGAATGGGAGCCCGACGACTCGCTGCCCGGAAGCCGGGAAGAAGAAGGTGCCGGGCGGCGGCAGGAGCCCTACCAGGTGCACGACATGGAGACGGAGGAGCCTTCCCAGCGCGGCGGAGGCTCCCCTTGCTCTTGCTGCCTCCGCGGACGTTTGCCTGGCTGGAGACACGCGGCGCCCGGTGGGTGAGCATAGGCAGGCGGGTGACTGAGTCCCACACTTGTGGTGGTGGGCACCGTGCCTATATTATGCAAGCCAGGGAGCGAGGGCAGGGCACGAGCCAGGCGTGGTGGCAGGCAGAGCTGCCCTGGTGCGCCTGCCCTGGATGGATCTCTCTCCGGCGGAGGCGCCTGCCTTAGCGCGCCCATGCATGGGCCAAGGTGCCCGGACAGGTTGGCACTTCCTTCTTGGCTTCCTCCTGGGCAATGCCCGCTTTGGGCTTCTGCGGAGAGATGCCCTTGGTTCTTTCTGACACGCGTCGTTTCTACAGACTTTTACATGTGTGAACTGTAGCAAGCCAACCTAGCAGTTCGAAAGCGAAGAAATTGCAAGGAGATAAGTAGGGGGCCACTTCGGTGGGAAAGGTAAACAGCGTCCCGTGCATTTTCAGACATTTCTGTGGACATGTGGTTGGCATGCCTAGACACTGGATTTCATGGAACACACTTTTACCTTCCCTATTTATCCACTTGCAATTCCTTGCTTTTGAAATGCTAGGTTGGCAGGAGCGGGAACGGAGACAGGAGCTCACTCCGTCATGCAGCACTCGGGTATCAGACCCCAACCTTCCAGTCGTCAAGTTCAGCATCTTACCCACCAAGCCCCTGCAGCCCCTGCTGCATGACACATTTCCCAAACCATAAGGGTGATTTACATTGGAATGAGCTCCTGTCTTTGTCCCAGCTCCTGCCAACCTAGCAGTTAGAAAGCAAGAAATGGCAAGTAGATAAATAGGGACCACTTTGGTGGGAAGATAACAGTGTTCCATGTGCTCCGGTGTCTAGTCATGCCTGCCACATGACCATGGAAACGTCTGTAGAAGCAGACAGCGCTGGCTCTTCAGCTTTGAAACAGAGATGAGCACTGCAACCTTAGAGTCAGATATGACTGGCTTTCGAGCAAGGGAAATCTAGCAAGCAGAGGTGGCTTAGTGGTTAAGACGCTGCACGCGATGACTGGAAGGTTGGCCGGCACATCAGCCGTTTGAGACCCGAGTGCTGCACAGCCGAGTGGGCGCCCGTCGGTCTTTTGCCCCAGCTGCTGCCAACCTAGCAGTTCGAAAGCAAGAGATTGCAAGTATGTAGATAAATAGGTACTACTTCAGTGGGAAGGTAAACAGCACTCCGTGCGCCTAGTCATGCCTGCCACATGACCACGAAAATATCCGGCTGTCTGACTGTATAAACGGAGATGAGCACCGCAACCCTAGAGTCGGATAAGACTAGCTTTCGAGCAATATATATATATACAGGTGAAACTCGGAAAATTAGAATATCATGCAAATGCCCATTCCGTTCAGTAATGCAACTTAAAAGGTGAAACAAGTACATGAGATAGACTCATTACATGCAAAGCGAGATAGTTCAAGCCTTACTTTGTTATAATATTGATGCTTATGGCTTACAATTTATGAAAATCCCAACCCCCCAATCTCATGTACTTTATAATCTCTTGTATGCTGTACGCCATGGTCATCACAATCATAATGAATTAAGGCATGACATATCTCGCTTTGCATGTAGTGAGTCTATCTCATATATTTGTTTCACCTTTTAAGCGAAATAAATGAACATTTGAACGATATTCTAATTTTCCGAGTTTCACCTGTATATAATCTTTTTGTATCTTCTTTAGCTACTTTTTGTATTTTCTTTAGTTACTCTATTAGCCAGTAGTAAAGGTAAAGGTCACCCTTGCTCAAAAGCCAGTCGTATCTGTCTCTAGGGTTCAGTGCTCACCTGTTTATAGCCGAAGGGCCAGCGGTGTCTGTGTTTGCAGACGTTTCCGTGGACATGTGGCAGGCATGCCTAGACACCGAAGTGCACAGAACATTGTACAGTACTTGGGAGTTATTATTAAATATTGTTTTGTGCCTCCATAGGAGTTCCTGTACTGTGTCACACCATTTTTAAAATACAGATTTTGGGTTCTCTGTGTTTTAAAACTTTAAAGGAAGGGTGTGTTTAGCCCATTTTTTTCTGGAGTGATTAACAAAAGTCACGAAGTCTCGCTCTTATGTCTGATGAACTGGACTTGAGCCACGAAAACTAACATCAAAATACAGCAGTTAGTCTTTAAGGTGCCGCAATGTTTTTTGTCTTTTTATTTTGTTCACTCCCTGATATAACAAAAATCAGCACATCTGCTCCACAAACCTAACTGAAGGTCTTTCCTTTTACTAGTTTGTAATCCCTCTCACCAAAATCACTTACTATGGGCAATCTGTTCCTCAGTTTTTAAAGAAGTTACCTGTTTAGTATGTTACAGCAAAAATGGCTAACCAGTCCTGTGTTACCTGGAAAAGACATATTTATTATAACATGAGCTTTCACATAGTGTCTGCAATCTATAAAATCTTATGCTATAATAAATTTGTTAATCTTTAATGTGCCACACCTTTGGAGGTTTTACCCCATTATGTGAGGGTCAAAAGTATGAAACACACACACCCCAGCTACTTTTTCATTATGCACATTTTAAAAAAATCCATGTTTATGATTTTGAGTTGGGAATAATATAGTGCATTTGACTTTGAAATGAATTTTAAAATTGGGTTATTGTTTCATGAAGCCAAGGTGGCAATGATGATATAGTCTGCTTTTCAACTAAAACTCTTTGCACAGTGAAGCTGGAAGGCTGTGTTTGTGATAAACTGGAGAAGATACATTTGCTGTGAGTTAGCTACAAGCAGGTGCAAACCCACTCTTAATGAACGCCGCATTGAAGTGCTTCCTCTTCATTCTTTTTTTAATCCATTGTGGGTGACCATGCACACTTTTGCTACAGCCATGTCAAGGCTGAGCTCAATGTCACATACGAGGAATGTCATGCCCTACTTCCAACTTTTGTTTTTAATCTTCTTTTTAAAAGGTGTTTATGCACATCTTTTGGTATGCAATTTTAATTGCAGGTTAAAAAATAGGAATTGCAGTGGCTTAGTGGTTATGACACTGAACTCGATCACTAGAAGGTCGACAGGCCAGCAGTTCAAAACCCAAGTACAGTACTGCATGATGGCATGAGCTTCCGTCTCTGTCCCAGCTCCTGCCAACCTAGCAGTTCGAAAGCAAGAAATTGCAAGTAGATAAATAGGGACCACTTTGGTGGGAACCTAACAGCATTCCTTGCATCATGTCCACAGAAACGTCTGAAGATGCAGACAGCGCTGGCTCTTTGGCTACAAATGAAGATGTGCACCAAATACTAGAGTTGGATATGACTGGCTTTAGAGCAAGGGCAACCTTTACCTGGGGGAGGGGGAAAGAAACATGTAATTCCACATTTGTATGTGCAGAGACACAAAAGAGGAAAAAATGAAGAAACAATTGTGGTTGAGGGAGAAGCAAGGAAGAGTGGTGAACAGGTGGTGGGGGAAAGGCGGACAGACAACTTCTTTGGGAAAGGGGCAGTTTTGTACTGCCTGATACTGTGGTGTATCTGTAAAAAATAGAGCAGAAAAGAATAAAATTGAACACCATTTTATACCATGGGAGAGCTTAGCTTTGCATGAAAGGAGTTGCTGCAGATTTGATGTAGTTTTTCTCAGCCTGGATAAGAATTTAGTTTAAAATAAACAGGTGGTTATATTTTGTGAAGCCGTAGTCTGTATTTGTTGTGCTGGGAAGTACGCTACTAGACTTACTAGAATAGAATACGGTATATTTTGGAACAAAGGGTGTTCACATCCATTCTTGCTGATTACACAAAATTATCAGAATAAACAAAAACGCTGTGATACTTTGAAGACTATTATATTTTAATGTTTAGCTTTCGTGGATCAAGCCCACTTTGTCAGAAACCTTTTGGTGAGAGGGATTACACAAAATTGACATTGATAAATGTATGTAGAACTGTCATTATATATAAATATGTTTTGGGGTGGGGGGGACACTATATTCCATATTCCAGATATTATCTTGTCATCTACTACTTCGCATCCTAGAGGCAGCACATTACCATAACTTTTTATTTGAAACAGTGCTTATTTGTCAGCCTAGTGTTTTGCGAACTGCAAACAACAATGCTTTAAATAAGTGGAATTTGCAGTCTGTAAAGTTTAGCACACTGAGATATCTTCTGTGCTTATGTTTTAATCCAGGTTTATATAAAGGGATGAAAAGCTATATGTAAAATGATTGTCCTGCTGCCCCTCCAGCATTTGAACACTCCCTTCCTGCTGCATTAGGTAAAGGACACTCTTGCTTAAAAGCCAGTCGTATCTGACTCTCAGGTTCAGTGCTCATCCCTGTTTATAGGATGAATAAAAAGGTAAAGGTTTCCCTTGCTCGAAAACCAGTCGTATCCGACTCTAGGGTTCAGTACTCATCTCTGTTTCAAAGCCGAAGAGCCAATGCTGTCTGCTACTGCAGACGTTTCCGTGGTCATGTGAGGCATGACTAGATACCGGAGCGCACGGAACACAGTTACCTTCCCACCGAAGTGGTCTCTATTTATCTCCTTGCAATTTCTTGCTTTCAAACTGCTAGGTTGGCAGGAGCTGGGACAAAGACGGGAGCTCATTCCATCCTGCAGTACTTGGGAATCGAACTGCTGACCTTCCGCCTCCCAGCTGCGATGGTATAATTATTGTCTATATTGTATTACAGTATTGTGTTTACTGCATAATATTGTGTGAGCCGCCCTGATTGGGCGGCATATAAGTGTGAGAATTAAATTAAATTATAGCCAAAGAGCCAGTGCTTTCTGCATTTTCAGACATTTCTGTGGACATGTGGCTGGCATGCTTAGACACTGGATTTCATGGAGCACTATTTACTTTCCCATTGACGTCCCTATTTATCTACCGTATTTATTCGTGTACAACGCGCAAAATTTTATACCAAAAAAAGAAATCAAAGTTTGGGTGCGCGTTATAAACGAGGACTGGTGTCCCACCCCCGTCGCGAGCCTCTTTTACTTCCTTTTTAGAATTGGGTCGGCTGTCTATTGAAGGGGAGGCGGGGGTGTGGCTTTGAAGAAATTGACGGGATCTGATTGGGTGACGCGGGAGACGAGGCGTGGCCCGGAGGTAGCTCGCAGTTCGAGCAAGGCTCCTGGGGGTCGGAAGTGCTCGTTTCGGATTGCATTTTCTTTACCCTGCAACAGGTGGGTCTGATTATCCCCCCCTCCCTCAATGTTTTAAGGCGTGCTCTTATGAACAAGCTTTTTCACCGATATAACTGGTACCCGTTAGATGGCATCTCAGGGTATCAAGCGTAAACGTTGTGCATATGACGCTTCGTTCAAGCTCAAAGTTGTTTTATACCGAGGTTTCATGGAAAATTAGGGGTGCGCGTTATACACGAGTGCGCGTTATACACGAATAAATATGGTACTTGCAATTTCTTGCTTTTGAAATGCTAGGTTGGCAGGAGCGGGAATGGAGACAGGAGCTCACTCCGTCATGCAGCACTCGGGTATCGAACTCCAACCTTCCAGTCCTCAAGTTCAGCGTCTTACCCACCAAGCCCCTGCAGCCCCTGCTGCATGACACATTTCCCAAACCATAAGGGTGATTTACATTGGAATGAGCTCCCGTCTTTGTCCCAGCTCCTGCCAACCTAGCAGTTAGAAAGCAGAAATTGCAAGTAGATAAATAGGGACCACTTTGGTGGGAAGATAACAGTGTTCCGTGCGCTCCAGTGTCTAGTCATACCTGCCACATGACCACATAAACGTCTGTAGAAGCAGACAGCGCTGGCTCTTCGGCTTTGAAACAGAGATGAGCACTGAACCCTAGAGTCGGATACGACTGACTTTCGAGCAAGGGAAACCTTTACCTTTATCATTTGTTGATAGGTTCTTGAGACTGTAAGAGTCTGGAAAACAGTATTTTGACATTTCTATGCAGCATATAATATCTCAGAATAGTTTGTAGGACTAGCCAGTTTATTACATATAGTTTTAATGAACAAAGTAAATTGTATCTGTAATGAACTATCATATAAAAGAATTTCATGTATGTAATAATAATCACATCAGAATTATCACCATATATGAACAACACACTATGTCTTGAATAATATATTGCCTAGATGAAATGCCAGTGAGTTCACAAACCTGAATTACTGTATTTCTATTTTATCGCAGGATTTTATAATTTTTATCTTTCTGGTAAAGTATCCCCATATGGCTTTCAAAAATTGCTTAAAATTACATAAAAGTCTAAAACACACAATGCACTCAAGTATCCTGTCATTATCAGAAAATAAGTTAAATACAAAACCAAGGATCTTGCATAATTATGTAGATAGCTATTGTATCTTTGAAATATGAATAGGTTAAGGTTACAAAAGACGTTGGAAAGAGCTGTTTGCTACTGCATTACATTATTATATGATAACACATTGAAATGAAGTATGGGAAAAGTTTTTCCAGACCTTTCTGAAGGTAACAAGTTGTACCAAATATTTTGTGAGAAATCTCGGGGAAATGTATCTATTAGCAAGAAGTAAGCGAATGTTCTTCTGGCCTTTCTGCATAGTCAGAGACTCCCCCATTTAATGCTTTCATTTTGATGCTGCCCTCTCATAATACAACTGTACCATGTGGCAGAAATGGGAAATGTTCCATTTGCCACTATTCTGAAGTGACTCACTTATTAAGCCACTTACAGTACCAGAAATTGACATCAGAAGAAGCCTTGGAAGCTTTAACACCTGCTAGGATAAATTTTTGATTTGTTCCCAGCAATTTCAGACACTCAGATTTAAGTGCGCTTACCACCAACCAAAAGAGTAAAGGCCCTGAGAGAGGTTGGAAAAGATGAAGATACATAACTTTGGAAAAAAGATTGGTTCACTCTAGCAATCCGGTTGTCTGGTCGCTGAAAAAGGGGTGCACAGAAAGAGCCTCCTCAAAGATTGTGGTATTTTTTAACCACAATCAGGCGTACCCTGGTAATGGCAACCTTGTGTTGCCGGCTAATCTTTCTCACACTAGGTCAGGTGAAAGGAATTGCAGAATGAACGCATCAAAGAGTGGCTTCATTTTGGCAGTTTCATGTCTGGCCTAGACACAGAAGAAGAATTGATTTATAGAAAAACAGACACAGTGAGTTGTCCTTTTCCCTATCCCTTAATAACATTTTTTTCAGAGGTGTGTAATAAGCTGCTTTTGAAAGTGTTGCAAAAGAGTTTTACCATGTGGGATCGAGAGAAAGGGACATGGCTGCAAAGGTGAATGAAATAGAGCACCTGGAGTCTGCCGTTCAATTACCTACTGCAGGGGTTCCCAAACTAAGGCCCACAGGCCAGATCCGGTCCATGGCACCATTACATGTGGCCCACCCCACCCCTCCAATGTCATTCAAGAAACAAAATGGCTGCACCTTTGAAGCTATTGGGCCAAAATGGCCACTCCCATTGTGCAGGCAGGGCAAAATGGCCATCCGGCCCTTGAAGCTGATTGAGAGCATGATGCGGCCCCTGGCTTAAAAAGGTTGGGAACCCCCTCCCCTGCTGTGTCTGGGAGAAGAGCTACCCTGTGCAGAATCACAGAACAGGATCAGGAAGGACTGGTAGACAGTTTATGAGTACATTATTTTATCCTTAGAAAATCTTGGGAAGGGTAATCATACCTCAGAATTGACTTTAAAGTAAGGTAAAGGTAAAGATCCATGGGGTTGCAAAGGGTCGGACTTGATTGTGTGACTGAACAACAACAGAGGTAAAGGTCACCCTTGCTCGAAAGCCACTTGTATCTGACTCTAGGGTTCGGTGCTCATCTCCATTTATAGTCAAAGAGCCAGCACTGTCTGTGTCTGCAGATATTTCCGTGGACATGTGGCAGGCATGACTAAACACCAGAGTGCACAGAACACTGTTTACCTTCCCACCAAAGTGGTCCCTATTTATCTACTTGCAATTTCTTGCTTTCAAATTGCTAGGTTGTCAGGAGCTGGGACCGAGACAAGCTCACTCCATCATGCAGTACTCAGGTATCAAACTGCTGACCTGCTGACCTTCCAGTCATCAAGTTGAACATCTTAACCACTAGGCCACTGCGGTCCAAACTATGAAGTACCTACATGTAAATAATATCAAGGGGTTCTTTGGTTCCTAGCCTACTTTACTAATTTGATTATTCAGTTTGACCATTGCTTTCTTCAGATAATCAATTGAACTTGATGCTTTCTTTTAGCCGCGTATTAGTTGATGGAAAGTTAAATAGCAGATTTAATGGAAGATGGTCACTGCCATAAAAGGGTGGGACCTTAAAATGCACTAATAAATTGAACAAAATCTTTAGATACAATAATATAGTCTATCACACTCTTTCTGTCTCCAGCCCAGAATGTACTGTATACTCAGCTGGATAGTCCCCTTTTACTGAACCGTTTAACATACATAAATCCAAATGAGTCAGCATTTTAAACCAGATACCTGACCCAAATTTAGCATAAATTTTAAAACTAATTTTATTCTATTTTGTTTTAATTCAAACAAATGTGTTTGTGGGGGTGCATTTTGACAATATTTCATGCACTTAAACTCTTTTTCCTGCACTGGTCATCGACCCGCAATAAAGTTTGATTGAGTGAACTTGATGCTTTGTTCCTGTTCATTAGGAATATCAGCATGGTTTTGTTTTTGTTCCATCAACTGTAGTCTATTCTGTGTCTATTTTAATCTAATAATTCATACAGTAGTGGAGCATCCCATTGATGTTTGTTCATATTGTATGTGTGCAAATTGAGGCAGTAATGTTATTAAGAATCAAAATTTACTGACTATAGGTCATGGAGCTCTGCCAAAACTGTACTGCAGGTTGAAGGGGAGAAAGAGATGGTTGTTTCTTTTAAGATCAATTTGGATTTTAAAAAACCACATTATGATTAAACAGAGGTAGGCATGCATTACCTCAAACTGTAATAAGCTTTGATATCCAACATCTCTGCAAAGTGTCCTGTGTTTTCTGTGCTAGTGTGTTTCCGATGTTCTGCTTTGAGTCTTTCTATTTTAATATTGCATTGTCTGGAAGTAGTGCAAAACTCAGATTACAGCCTAGAATTAGCATAAAACAATGCATGATGAGAAAAAATTAATAGATACGGAAAAACTGGTGTTTCTGAAGACATCTTTACAAATTCTGTGCCCAGAGAGAAATGCAATAGCAGCTGACAAATATTTTTAAATGGTTTGTTCCTGTCATAGGTATGATGGGGAATTAAGAGTGTATTTTTAAAAGGAGAAATGCAGGCGAGTGCTTTATCTAGTGACTTGTATACCAGTTCAGCTCACTTCTGATGTCAGATCCTGTTTGGGGGAAGGAGAAATAGGAGAGGATAAGGGAGATGGAGCTAAAGAGAGAATAGTAGTTGATTTGTTGGTGAGAAGATGAATCGGGTTGTACAACATATACAACATGGGTCCTTTTTGAACTTTAAGTCATATTCCCCCATCATTTTTTCATGAAGACAAGATAAATCCCCTTGAGAAGACAGATACATGATTGGTAAAGGTGCCCACAGGAAACTTTATAGTGTGGGTGGGGGAGAGGTACTATACCTAGTATCTTTATACATTTCTGTTCATACATCATGCACTTTTGTCTGGTCATAGTTGCACTTTTGTCTGGTCATAGTTGCCATAAAAATGTACAAGTGATTTCAGATTGTGGGAAATATATTTTTAAAACTACCATCTCATGAAGCAATTGCCATGTGTAGAACTGACTTAGAGGGTGTGGAAAAACCAGAACAAAGGGCAGATCAGCCATTTTCTCTTTTTGTGTGGTCTGCTGTGACAGCCAAAATGCAGTATATGTAACATAGCTCTGATGTCTCCCAGTTACCTGTTAGTAGAAAAACTGTCACGATACAGAGAGAGGAAATACAGGATTAGAAATAAAGAATTAATTTTTAGGAATGATATAGGAAAATGAGAAGAGGATTGAGATGGGGATACATAAAAAGAAGATGGTAGATATCCTGAGCTTTGAATCGTTCTCGGTCTTCATGGAGTAACCCAAGTTAACCTGCAATGGTTTTAGATTAGATTTTTTGCTTAGTTGCATCTTAATCCTATTAGCTGCAGTAAACAGGTTCAAAAACTTTTTTCTGCAAGTACTGTGATCTTACAGCCAGATCTCTAAATAAATTTGAGCTTCAATTTTGAGAAGCTGTTGCTATGCTCCAAGGCAGCGTTTCCTAATGTGGGACTAAGGGGCTACATGGGGATTTCAATTCCCAGAAGCCTAAGTCAGTACATTGGCTGATCAGTGCTTTGGGGAATTTTGACTTGGGCTTTTGGGAATTGAAGGCCAAAAAACCAAAGGTTGGGAAACACTGCTCTAAGGTCTAAACCATGTGGGGAATTCTTCCAGACCAGATTAAATACAATCCAGGTCAATATCCTGTTTCTGAAAGTAGCCACTCAAATGGCTTTGTGAAACTTAAAAGCAGATGCTTCTTCTAAATTTGTACCATAGTTTTTTTATACCTTGTACTTTATATATGTATTTGAGGTACAGAGAAAGCCTCCTCGAAGATTGTGGTATTTTTGAACCATAGTCGGGTGTACCCTGGAAACGGCATCCTTGTGGTGCCAGCTAATCTTTATCACACTAGGTCATGCAAAGGAAAATGCAGAATGAACCCACCCACATCTAGCCTAGACAGAAGAGGGTTGGGAGAAGATATGTATTTTATATTATGCCCAGCCAGCATTACTTGGACAAGATAGTAAATGTCAATGGTATTAATTCTTTTATCAAGTCATAGTAAAGGTAAAGGTCACCCTTACTCAAAAGCCAGTCATATCCAACTCTAGGTTTTGGTGCTCACCTATGTTTATAGCCAAAGAGCCAGCACTGTCTGCATATGCATGTTCATGTGGCAGGCATGACTAGACACCAAAGCACATGAGATGCTGTTACCTTCCCACCAAAGCAGTACCTACTTATCTTCTTGCAGTTCTTGCTTTCAAACTGCTCATTTGGCAGGAGCTGGGACAGATGATGGGAGTTGGGACAAATGACGGGAGCTGCATCTGTCATGCAGCCCTTGGGTCTCAAACTGCTGACCTGCCAACCTTCCAGTTGTCAAGTTCAGCGTCTTAACCACTAAATCACCATACGTAACCTATTAATTCATAGACAGCTTCTAATATCAGATACTGTATGAGTAAAAGGAGTCTGCAATGCAAAACTGAAAATTCAAAGCATACATTAAAGTGAAAAATATAATACATAAAATCACAATTAAGCATGCATAACTTTTCAAAATACTCAACTATTCAAAAACTAAGGCAGGCTTCTGGCGCGTGCATTCACTGCTGGTGACTTCTTTGCCCGTCCAACATCGTTCAAAGTTGATTGACAGCAGTGGAATGGCCTATCGGTGAGCTTCCATGGTGGGCGGAGCTTAGGCGACTGTTGGTTTGGGTTTCAGTTCTCAGGAATTCATTGAGAGAGCACCTCTTTCTCTCCTTGCAGCAGTTTTGGCAAGATCGGTTTCTTTGTGTTTTTCTGGTGCATTCTCCATTTCGTGATGTCCAGGAAAAGCGGAGCAGCTGCCCCGGGGGGAGAAAAGGTCGTCCCCCTGAAGAACGTGCCAGGCCTTGGGTTGCATTCCTCGGATGAGGAATCCGCACCTGACTTTGGGACATATGTCACATGGCTCAAAGCATTGGAAGTTGAGGAAAACAATTCGCCTTTCCCTCTGCTCTGCTCTTCCACTTGGTCCGGTCGCTCACGTACCAGACATGACTTGCAATGGAAGGCCTTTATGGACAAGTTTGGAGTAAGGCTTTCCCTGGTCGAGGATTGCTGGGCCTCTTCTCAGGCATGTGTGGGGGAACCCCAGTCAGAGGTTGGCAATCCATCCTCTGGTGGACCGAATACTCTGGGGGGGCCTATGGAGGAAGTCGAGGGCACCCCGTCGGGGGCTTCGGGACCATACTTGGAATCGACTGCAGTGGAGGACATCCCAGCCAGTCCGAGCACAGATGTGGCAGCCCTAAATCCGGGATTGCTTGCTATGGGCCCATCCTTGGGGCTACCAGGGGGGTCGGAGGGTGAGTATTTTGGAGTCAGTCTGTGGATATCTTGGCTGGGAGTTCCATGCAATGGCCTTGACCTCTGCCTAACTTTCCTTGGGCCTTTCCACCATTTTCCTTCTGGCCGGAAGGGGGCTCTCGGCCCTCTGCCGCCATTTTGCACTCCCTGGGAACACCTCCTTCTTCTCAGTGTCCTGGTGCTAGCCTCCCAGCTGTCTCCTCCTCTGGAGTGGCAGGTCCCACTCCTGTTCCTGCGGTGGCTGATTTGACATTGGGGGACCATTTGTTGACCATCTGTGGGTCCGCCCTCCAACAAGCTGTCTGATGTGGGCCTCAAAGTTTCTTCTTTTGGAGAGCACCTTTCCAAGGTGACTAAAGAGAAGATTCTCAAAGGGGGAGTTTGTTGACATCTTCACCCCATACCTGTCAAGTATCCCTTATTGGCCGGGAAAACCCCTTATTTTTACCCCTCTTCCCGCTGCCCTCCCGTTTTATTAATTTCCCCATAATATCATGTATTAATTTTTTAAAAATCCTGAAGGTGCAGTTTTTCCTCTTGCCACCAGAGGTTGCTGTGGCTTTTCGCTTGCAGAAGGGTAGAGAGAAGGTGGGGGCCTTCATTCATCTCTCTGCTTCCGCTCCTTTGACTCCTCCTGGCGGGGCGGGGGGGGAGGTTTGAGAGAAAAGTAGAAAGAGCTGCCTGACACGACTGGGCTAGGCATGGAGGCCCCGGTGCTTGCCCCTTCTGGATAAGTCTATGTCTTTTTGTTTTGTTTACTTTCCTCTGTGTGTGTGTCTGTGTGTCTGTCTTTTTGTTTTTACTTTGTTCTCTGTTTCCGTTTCTGTCTCTCTCTTAATCAGCTTTGTGTGGGTGTGGAGAGTGATGGTGTGTGTTTGTGGGTGAGGGGCCAGGGTCCGGACCAGGTTAAACAGATGAGCACTGAACCCTAGAGTCGGATACGACTGGCTTTCAAGCAAGGGACTCTAGTGTTCAGTGCTCATCTCTGTTTCAAAGCCGAAGTGCCAACACTGTAGATGTTTCTGAGGACATGTGGCAGGCATGACTAGACACCGGAGTGCATGAAACGCTGTTTACCATCCCACCAAAGTGGTCCCTATTTATCTACCTGCAATTTATTGCTTTCAAACTGCTAAGTTGGCAGGAACTGGGACAGAGCTCACTCCATCCTGCAGTACTTGGGCATCAAGCTGCTGACCTGCCACCTTCCAGTCAGCACCTTAGCCACTTGAGCCACTGCAGATCAGGGGTTAAGAAGCTTGCCTTGTTAGCTGGAAGGCCGACATGACAAGCTCCTGTCAACCTAGCAGTTCAAAAGCAAGAAATTGCAAGTAGATAAATAGGGACCACTTTGGTGGGAAAGGTAATAACATTCTGGTGTCTAGTCATGCCTGCTACATGTCCACAGAAACATCTACAAACAGACAGTGCTGGCTCTTTGGCTATAAACAGAGATGAGCACTGAACCCTAGAGTCAGATATGACAGGCAGCATTGGATCTAACAATAGGTGAAGGTAAAGGTTGCCCTTGCTCGAAAGCCAGTCGTATCTGATTCTAGGGTGCAGCGCTCATCTCCATTTACTGTCAAAGAGCCAGTGCTGTCTGTGTTTGCAGACATTTTCATGGTCATGTGGCAGGCATGACTAGAGCCCAGCAGTTCACATGGCCAGATTTGGCCACGCCCACAGATTAGACCATGCCCACAGAGGGCCATGGACAAAATTTCCCTTATTTCTAAATCCCAAACTTGACAGGTATGCTTCACCCTGCTCAACAGGGAGCCTGAGCAAAAGGAATTCGACAACCTGAATGATAGGGAGAAGGAACTCATCAGGCATAAGAGACCCACCGGATCTTGGGGCAGTTGGTTGCCGGCTTATATGATTTACATGTGGGTTATCATCCATGAGCAGCCCCATAGGCTCTAGTTAAATACAGTAAAACCCCAACTTACATATGCCTCGAGTTACATAAAATTCAACTTACATAATGATTTTGTGCTAAAACCATGTTCTGATTTACACGATTTCCTATGGATTTGCTTCGAGTTACATAAAGATTCTTTTTCCTATGAGTTTGCTTCAAGTTACGTAAAAATTCATTTCCCTATGGGTTTGCTTCGAGTTACATAAAAAATTCATTTTTCCTATGGGTTTGCTTCGAGTTACATAAAAAACCGATTTAAGCAAAAAGCCTACGGAACGGACTTTTTTTTCGTAAGTAGGGGTTTTTACTGTTCCTTGATATTATTTTTAGGGCTTATTGGTTTTTTGGGTGTGGCCTGGCTCTGTTATGATGAATCTTTGTGGGCCAAGGCCAAATTTTATCCCAATATTTGTTGGGAAGAGCCTTTCCCTCTCCTCTGGTTGCAGTACATGATGCCCGTCCAGCCTATTGGGGGGATATGCACAACAATGGTCATCTTCTGCTCCACTCCAGCAACGCAGTGACACCTCGTGCCAGCAGGGAGCATTTGCTTCAACCCCGACTGGTCTGCTGGGAGTTCACTTCCCACGGTTATTGCTCCCACAAACTGTAAATTCTGCCACGGGGTCCCCATCCTGTAGTTGCATGTTCTAAGGGCAACAAAGGTGGAGGTAAAGAGAGTGGCTCTGCTCACATCCCCAGAGGATAAAGGACCCCAACCCAATTAAGGTTTCAGCCCTTGAAGCCTGGCTGGGGCGCTATACCTGGCATTAGGACTCCCAGTTGTTACTTCAAGGTTTTAAGTTTGGGTTTAGGATTCCAGGCCAGGGGTCCCTTGAGCCTCCTGCGGCTGGAGTACCTCCTCAGGGAGCAGACTGCCAAGGAGATTTTGTTGGGTAGGGTCCTTGGCCCCTTCCCAGAGCCCCCTTTGGCCAATCTTCACATCTCTCCATTGGGCATTGTGCCCAAAAAAGCACCTGGCAAATTCAGTGTCATTCACCATCTATCCTTCCCTGAAGGGGCTTCAGTGAATGTTGCCATCCCTGATGAGCTTTGTAACACATCTTTGGAAGCATGGCAAGGGTTCCTTCTTGGCTAAGTATGATATCAAATCGGCCATCAGGTTACTGCCCATCCATCTGGATGGCTTTTTCTTGCTTGGTTTCCGGATCAGCGGGAAGTTTTACATTGACAGGGCCCTCCCCTTTGGCTGCTCTATTTCCTGTGACCTTTTTGAGTCCTTTAGCTCCTTCCTGAAGAGGGCGATTCTGGTTCCAGTGGTATCCTGCATTAGTCTGTTTTATGTTTGGGCAAGGGTGAGGCGGACTGCTGCCGTTTGCTGTTAGTATTGCAGGACACCTTTAGCCTTCTGGGTGTCCCTTTAGCTGTGGATGAGACCGAAGGCCTCGCTCAGTGTATCACCTTTCTGGGTATCGAGCTTGATGTGGTGGCGCAAACATCCCGTTTGCCCCTGTGTAAGGTCATTGATCTCAAGAATATGGTTAATGCGATGTTGCATCAGCACAAGGTTACTTTGCATGGGCTCCAAGTTCTAGTCAGGCACCTCAACTTTGCATGCAAGGTCGTGGTTCCAGGCAGGACTTTCCTTCGCAGACTCTGTGACACCATGATTGGGTTTTACAGGCCTTCACATCATAGGCAGGTTTCATCTGATATGAGGAAAGACTTGGAACAGGTTCAATAATGATGTTCAGTAACAGAGCTAGGAGAGCCCCCTGGTGCACCCAGGATGACATCACTGCAGCGCGCCAGGTTTACCCTTCCAGCACCGCAGAGTTTGAAACAGGAGGCTCCGAAAATTTCTCCGACATGGTGATCGGCTTTGGCAAAGGCTGCAGAGGGGATGGGACGGAGCCAGAGGCTGCTCAGAGCAACCGGGACAAAGCGCGATCGCCACTGCTGCTGCGCCAGAGGGGACAGGACTGAGCCAGAGGCTGCTCGGACAAAGCATTCAGACTATAAGACGCACCCTCATTCCCCCCCACCCCACTTTTTTTGGGGAAGTGCATCTTATGGTCTGAAAAATACAGTATTTTTCCTTCCTATTACACGTCTTTATGGATAAAAACTCTTTGGCATTTGACAATCATTGTTTCCATTTCATTTTTGACCATGTTCAGCTTGCCTTGATTCATAGCTCTTACATTCCAGGTTCCTATGCAATTTTGTTCTTTACAACATCAGACTTTCCTTTCATCATGCGCTTTGCTGATTTTGTTTTTTGAACTTTCAAATGTATTTATGCATTGTTTCGCTTTGTTATTTTTACATTGTAATTTTGATGCTATACTATATTTTTGTTTTGTTGATTTTTGAACATGTTGTGAACTGCTTTGAGTTTGTTGTTGACAAAGGAAAGCGGTATATAAGTTCAAATATAATAATAATAATAATAATAATAATAATAATAATAATAATAATAATAATAATAATAATAATAATAATAATAATAATCAGAGCCATCCACAGCTAAGCATCCTTTCGGCTTTGGCCCAGCCGCTTCACTCTTTCTGGGACTATATGTACTTGTCCTCTGTTCTTCCCCAGTAGCCTATTGGACACCTGACCTGAGGGGCTCATCTTCCAGCATCATATCCTTTAGCCTTTTGGTACTGTCCATAGGGTTCTCTTGGCAAATTTACTGGCGTGGGTTGCCAGTTCCTTCACCATTAGATTGTGTTTAGTCTGAGTTCTCCACTACGGCCTCTCCTTCTTGGGTGGCCCTACACGGCACAGCCCATAGCCTCATCGCACCACGTGAGCCCCCTTGCCATGTCAAAGCAACAATCCTTGAGGGGAAGGCCATTATGCCCAACATCTAATGATGCTTTACTGTACCAGTATCAGATTGTGCACAACATTAAATTTGCCACGCAAGCGTGCTTTTATACTCTTGCAAAGAACATAAGAACAGCCTTGCTGGAACAGGCCACAGCCCATCCAATCCAGCATTCTGTCTCACACAGTGGTTCACCATTTCCTTCAGGGTATTCCCAAGGAGATGCCTTCACCTGCTTAGGATTCCCTGGAAATGGCATTGAGAGATATCCTGCCTATCTCTCCAACGCAGAGGTTGTCCTTAGGTATCCATAATTATAGCCATTGATACTCTTGTTCTCCATGAACTTTTCTAATCCTTTCTTAAAGCTGTCAAGACTGACAGCTGTCACCACTTCTTCTGGCAGGGAGTTCCATAGACCAGTAATCCTCTGGGTGAAAAAGTACTTTCTCTTATTTGTTTCAGAACTAGTATCCAAAAGTTTCATGGAGTGCCCCCTAGTTCTAGTGTTATGCGATAGGGAAAACAGTTTTTCCTTATCTACTTTGTCCACACCGTGCATGATTTTATAAACTTCAATGAGGTCACCTCTTAGACGCCGTCGTTCAAGAGTGAAGAGGCCCAACCGTTGCAGCCTCAGATGGTAAGGAAGGTGTTCCAGTCCCCTAATCATTCTCGTTGCCCTCCTCTGCACTTTTTCCAGCTCCATAATATCCTTCTTGAGAAGTTGTAACATCAGGCCTTTAATTGTTCCAGTGTGGAGTTTGGTGGGGGAATGACAAGTACTTAAGACTATCCGGAAAAACTTAGACAGTAGCAAAGTAAGTCTTTGATGTTTTGACTAACCTGCAAAATGTGCACGTATGCACTGTTATGTGTGCTAGAACCTTGTAATGAATTTTGCTCCGTTTATGCTGTAGCTGTTTTTATAGTCTGTTTGCTCACACAGAGCTTTCCAGGGAATGGTCTGGAATATGCAGCTTTGCAGAGGGCTCCCAGGAGTAGTCATATTGAGACTGCAGTGGCTTAGTGGTTAAGATGCTGAAGTTGATGATTGGAAAGTTGGCAGATTGAGGCCTGAGTGCTGCCTGACAGAGTGAGCACCCCTCTTTGTCCCAGCTCCTGCCAACCTAGAAGTGTGAAAGCAAGAAATTGCAAGCTTTGGCTGTAAACAGCATTCCATGCCTGCCACATGACTGTGGGAACGTCTGCTGATGCAGACAGCGCTGGCTCTTCTTTACTCATAAGGAAGGGATGTGGCCGTGCATGTGTGGAATGCGTTTCCACACCCGTCCAGCCTATCCCGTAATACGCCATTCACACTTACCTTACTTCACTGACATCAGTGCTGCAAGGGTCTGGAGAACAAGAGTGGGGCCTGTGCCCCACAAACGCCAACAAAAAAACTCGAAGTCCCAGCGTCCTCCACAGCACGCCACAGCCAATTAGGCAGGGCGGCCCAAGTGCGAAGTAGGTGGGACAGTTAGCGCACGCGCTCTCAAATCAATGGCTGCTTCATGCATGTGCACTACAGCTGAGGACCCTCCCTGCCGTACCCCGGCGGACTGGGCCCGGTCTGAGGGGGCAGTCTGACCCTTTCCCCCCTCCTCAAATCCCAGCCCCCGGCCACTACCTGGTCGAGGGTGTGCAGGGCAGTGCTGTTGTCGCAGTGGTGGTGGGGTTGGCCGCTGATGGAACGTGGGGGCTCTGTCTGTCAGCTCAGCCCCGCCTAGCCCCCACCAGGAAGCCTGACTGACCACGGCCTGGGCCGCAGCCTGGAGGCCTCAGCGGGTGTGCGGCTGCCGACGAGAAGAACGCCCGTCCACGACCAGGTACGGACTCCAAGGGCTGAGAACCAGGGAAGAATAAAAGGGCCTGGCCATCCCCTCAGTCAGGGTTAGGTCCAGTGCCACGGGTTGAGCTCCCCCCCCCCAAAGAAAACCCATTGAAGACGGGCACCAATGCTAGTTGGCTATAAATGGAGATGAGCACTGAACCCATGAAGTGACAACTGACTGACCAAGTTCACCTAATGAACATCTTGCATGAGAATCAATAAAAAAGACAGTGATTTTTGTCATAGTGGAATTATTGTACATACCATTATATCAAGAATTGCTGATTGTTGAAAATATATACCGTAAGTACAGTATACACAGTATAATTGTGGTAGCAAAACAAACTGCTTTTTGTTACTCTCTACAGCAGGGCTACCCAAACTTTACAGGCTACGGGCCGGTCAAGTGGTTCAGGGAGCTGGTCACTATGGCCCGAGGGGTCTGATCTGGCCCCTGATGCCAATTCATCTGTCCCGCAAAGCCCTCATTGCTCCTGGAAGCGGAAATAAAATGCACCCGTTTGGGCACATTTTACTTCTGCTTCCAAGAGCGACAAAGGCTTTGCAGGCCGGATGAATTGGCATCAGGGGGCGGCTCCGGCTCCCAGGCTGTAGTTTGGGCACCCCTGCTCTACAGAGTTAACTGTTGAATTGTAAATTTTTAAAAACAACATAAGACATTATAATCATAATTGCTAACTGGAAACCATACTTTTTCTATTCTAGGAACAAATAACAAAAGTGCCTGTCAAGGTCTTGGCCTGTTCTATACACTGATTTCTGCCTTTCTGTTCTCTGTGGTGTCTTTATTTCTGAAGATAATTAAAGATGTGCACTCAGTGGAAGTCAGTGCCTTCAGATGCGTTTTTCAAATGGTTTTTGTTCTTCCTGGTTTAATATACTACAAGTAAGTATGACTCCTCAGCTTGTGGAAATCCAGGAAAAAAAGTGTTGTTTGGTTTATAAATGTGATTATAACATAGATATGTACAATTAGATTGGGATAGGTAAATGATACCTTTTGTAAACAATGTCCTAGAAACTAGAAACAATTAAAAGACTATAAATACATGGTGGTTAATTTTTGTCTTTCTCCATACACTTTTCCTGATATTCATGGCATTTTCACTTAGTGAGGAGTGTAGAGAACATTGTTAAAAATAAAAGTAGCTACTGATGCCAACAAACTTTGGCGACTGATCCATTTACCAGTTAATCATTATAAAATGCTGGCATTGAAGGATAATTCAAAATGTAGAATTAATAGGTTGGAGAAGAGAGCTGAACTAATGTCTCAATTATCTTTTCTACCTCCTGAAATTGCCTCTCTGCAGCAGTTTTCTTCCACATGGGGCTGCTTGACCAGACAAAATGATTGCAGAGAAGTGACAGTATGTGGAAAGAGAGGAGAAATGAAATGTGAATGGAACATGCATTCTGCCTCCTGGATCCCAACTAGGGGGCCATTCAACAATAGGGATCTGCCATCCGAATTACAGAAAAATTACTTGGGGTCAGGGGGGTCAGGTCAAAATTACATAATCCATTTGGAGCTGTTTCTAATGACAGTGGGAAACCAAACCTGTGCATAAAGAGAAAGGGTTTTTATTTACCTTTTTGCATTGCTCCATGCGGTGAAAATGGAGGGTGAAAGCCATGCTTCCTGGTTGCAGGAAGAGCAAGAGGCTAGGCTAGAGCATCACTTCCTGCTTCAGTACAATTGGCCTGCCCGCCCATTTCCCCTGCAGCGCCACCACTGGTTGGTGGTGCAAAATACAGTACTATTTGTTTCAGATCACATAATTTTAAAGGGGGGTCAAAGTGAAAATTACAGTTGGGTTACATAGGGGGAAGGGTCAATTTCCCCCAGAAAAAGGATCACGTAATTGTTGAATGACCCCTAGGCACTTCTGAAGTTCATCTATTACAAAGGCCTTTGAAACAGTTAAAGTGTGTAACTTACAATCAGTTCCTTTACTGTATATGCAGAGCAAGGCTAAATAAATCTTCTCAGACATAACAGTGAGATTTCCTTCCATGTAAGCATACCTTGGTTTGAAGTCTTGTACTCAGTTTTGTAAATACATTATTTGTCCTTTGATTAGTCATGCTACACATGACAGTCATTGTCTGAGAGCATTCCATCAGCATTGCTGAAATGGTAGCACGGGATCATCAATCCAGCTTGAGGCTTCCAGATGTGTTTAGGCTCAGAAAGTTTTAGGACCCTGTCCATGATCTCTGTACTATCACTTAAAGCAGGGGTTCTCAACCTACGGCCCATGGGCCAGATCCACCCCACAGCACCATTTCATGTGGCCTGCCGCCCTCGCTCCCACCACCAGAAGTAGCAGAAACAGCCACAGATGCATTTATAGCTGTCATAAATGTGTTTAGAACAGCCAGGAACATGTTTTACGGTGGGGGGACCACGAGTCCGGCCTGCTCAGCTGTCTGAGGGAGTGTGACCCAGCCCACAGCATGAAAATATTGAGAACCCCTGACTTAAAGCAATGCTGATGCCTGATGTTTGTAATACTGTACCAAATTTCTCAAATTGTTCTGTGCTCAAAGCAGATAATGCAAGGCTTACAAAAGTCACATGCAGCCCAGGCTATCTTATTTCCTCACTCCACACACTTAGAAAACTGCTTTGACATAAGTCATCCATGCAGATAGAAAACAGCTTTGCTATCATTCATAGCAAATTAGGAAACCTTCGTTTAAAGCAAGTATTTTGCTTGCTTTAAAATGGTTTGTAGTCATTTCTTGTGGTAAGTTGGCAGAAGTGTAACATTCTGTGGAGTGCTTTATGTTGCTTAATATATAGTCAGTACAATATCCCACATACATATGCAAGCCTATGTATAGGGCTGCCATTGAGATTGCATTTGGGGGTTGGAGGTTGGCATGGGATACCCTCCAAGTGCAATCTCAATGGCAACCCTATATATTGTTGAAGCCCTTGCAAGCGTATATGGGATATTGTAGTGGCTTAGTGATTAAGATGCTGAACTCGATGACTGGAAGGTTGGCAGGTCAACAGTTCGAGACCAGAGTGCTGCACAATCGAACGAGCTCCCGTCTCTGTCTCAGCTCCTGCCAACCTAGCAGTTCGAAAGCAAGAAATTCCAAGTAGGTAAATAGAAACCACTTCAGTGGGAAAGTAAACAGCATTCCATGCACTCCGGTGTCTAGTCATACCTGCCACATGTCCATGGGAATGTGTGCAGATGCAGACAGCACTGGCTCTTTGGGTATAAACGGAGATGTGTACCAAACCCTAGAGTCGGATACGATTGGCTTTTGAGCAAGGGTGACCTTTACTGACCATATATTAAACAACATGTCAACAGATGATATATATACACACACAATCACAACAGACCCAAAAGAGGGAGAGTTGTGACTGAATGACAGCAGCCTTTTGTGCAGCCCTCATTGAGTGAATTTGAACAAATGGTAAGTAAAAGGTTTCCCTTGCTCGAAAGCCAGTCGTATCCGACTCTAGGGTGCAGTGCTCATCTCTGTTTCTAAGCCGAAGAGCCAGCGCTGTCTGCTTCTGCAGACGTTTCCGTGGTCATGTGGCAGGCATGACTAGACACCGGAGCGCACGGAACGCTGTTACCTTCCCACCGAAGTGGTCCCTATTTATCTACTTGCAATTTCTTGCTTTCGAACTGCTAGGTTGGCAGGAGCTGGGATGAAGACGGGAGCTCATTTCCGTCCTGCAGTACTCGGGAATCGAACTGCTGACCTTCCGCTTCCCAGTCAGCGTCTTAGCGACTTGAGCCAGCTTACAGTAAATCCATTGGGAGACCCTCCACGGCACTATGATATATCCATTTTCTTACCTATGTCGGGATAGTCAAGTTTGATCCATTTTGCGTAGGTTACATGCATTTCGGTCTCCGTTGGTAACTTTTGGGATCACTGGCAGAGATTACTCTTTTTTCTCAGTGCAATTGAGATTACAGTAAAACCTCGCATAAAGAGCGCCTCGCTTAGAGACTAACTCGCTTAAAGAGCAGAATTTCCTCTGAATGGTCTCCTTGCTTAACAACTAAAACCAAACAAAAACTCACTTAACAACTAAATCGGGGTTCGCACCCCCCCACCACCACCACCAGAAGTCACAATTGGTCACTTACAATGGTGTTCCACTTAAAGAGCAAACTTGCTGAAAGAGCAATCCTGTGGAACACATTATGCTCTTTAAGTGAGGTACCACTGTATGTTGTTTTAGTCTTGAGCCTTTTGCATTCCAAAGCAGAAATGAGGAAATAAAACATCAGGCAAATGCTATCTTAATCCCCTTTGTAGATACTGAAATTAAGCTACAGTAAAACCCTGATTTACAAATGCCTCGAGTTACATAAAATTGGACTTACATAATAATTTTGTTCTAAAACCATGCCCCAATTTACACAATTTCCTATGGGTTTGCTTCGAGTTACATAAAGATTCTTTTTCCTATGGGTTTGCTTCGATTTACATAAAAAAATTCCTATGGGTTTGCTTCAATTTACGTAAAAATTCGATTTGAGCAAAAGCCTATGGAACAGACTTTTTTTTCGTAAGTAGGGGTTTTACTGTATTCTTAATTTTAAGGTCTAAAGCAGGGGTTCCTAACCTTTTCAAGCTGGGAGCTGGGTCACGCTCTCCGAGTCAGCTTTGAGGGTTGGACGGCCATTTTGCCCTGCCTTCATGATGAGGGTGGCCATTTTGTCCCAACAGCTTCAAAGGGGTGGACATTTTGTTTCTCAAATGCCCTTGGAGGGGTAGGGAGCCACATGAAAATGGCGCCACCGTCCTTAGGTTGGGAACCTCTGATTTAACGAGAGAAACATGTTATATGCAAAATGCAGAAATGAGTCCCACTAAGGTTTAAACCAGTTGCTTCATGTTTTGTCTCTTCATTATTTCATGTTTGATCATTTACATGGGGACACAGTGTAGTGAGGTGGAGAGAGTGTTGGTTCACAAGCCGGCGTGGTGGCAGCAAAGATCTGGCTTAACCAAAGAAATCCATAGTGGAGAGCAATAGTAAACTACTCCTTGAACATCTCATGTATTTTGAAAGCCACAACATTCTGCACATAGAGAGGCACCACAGCTCATTCTGTGGCTTTGCTCCTAAGCATACTTACTTGGAAGGAAATTCCATTAAGACCAAACATTTTAAAGAAAATGCTTTTGGGATAGGGGATGCATGAGAGTGTATTATAAAGCCTGCCAAGATGATGGTTGCTGAGTAGCACAAGAAACTTTATAAAAGAGTCCCATGAGTGTCATTCTGACAGCTATTAAAATAACCATAGTTAGATTTAATGTGCAGTGACCTCACATCCACCATATGAAGTTACTCATATTGATGTGTGACTGTAGAATCTTTAAACCATGGAATAAATATGACACCTCTCTCTCTCTCTCTCTTTTTATTTCATTTCAGAACAGGATTTTTAGGACCAAAAGGCAAAATAATATTTCTTTTCTTCCGAGGCCTGCTTGGCTCTAGTGCAATGATTCTTCTTTATTACGCGTACCAAATGATGCCTCTTGCTGATGCCACAGTCATTACTTTCAGCAGTCCAGTTTTTACATCGCTTCTCGCCTGTATCTTTCTCAAGGAGAAATATAGTCTTTGGGATCTCCTCTTCACCCTGTTTACAATCGCTGGAGTGGTGCTTATCGCAAGGCCACCTTTTTTATTTGGATCTGCAGTTCCTGGGATTGAAGGAAGCTACACAGATCATCTTAAAGGGACAGTAGCAGCTGTCGCCAGTGCGGCAGCGGCAGCTTCAACTATTGTTATACTGCGAAAGGTGGGGAAATCAGTGCATTATTTTTTGTCCATTTGGTACTATGCAGTAATTGGACTAATAGTGTGTATAATTTCACTTTTTGTAATAGACGCGTGGAGTTTACCCAACTGCAATATAGATAGATTTCTCTTAATATTAATCGGAGTTTTTGGGCTAGGTGGTCAAATATTTCTTACAAAAGCTTTGCAAATAGAGAAAGCAGGTCCTGTTGCTATCATGAGAACAATGGACGTGGTGTTTGCTTTTATTTTTCAAATTATTTTCCTCAATCATTTGCCAACATGGTGGACGGTGGGAGGTTCCCTTTGTGTTCTTGCCAGCAGCTCTGGCACTGTAATTCGGAAATGGTATCAAAGCTCAAAAAAAATTGCAGAAACTAAAATTTAACAAGCTAGACCAGGGGTTCCCAACCTTATCAAGCCGGGAGCTGGGTCATACTCTCTCAGTCAGCCATTTTGCCCTGTTTGGACGATGGGAGTGGCCATTTTGTCCCAAGATCTTCAAAGGGGTGGCCATTTTGTTTCTTGTATGTCTTTGGAGGGGTGGGGGGCCACAAGAAATGGTGCCATGGGCCAGATCTGGCCCATAGGTCGGGAACCCCTGAGCTAGACCTTGTTTTATTTCCTTAAAGAACAAAGCATATTTATTTTAAATGTTACATTAATTATTTTGTCGTCACCCCATTTTCTGAGGTAAGAAAGGATTTTAGCGTAACTCGCCAATTTTGTATGTGTGTGCATCAATTCACTAACTTCTTTTGTGCATCTCAGGAGGCGTTGGCCTTGACTCTACCACTATCACTGCCCACCCAGCCTAACAATATGGTTCTAAGCTTAACAAGTCTTTCAAGTAGTAAATAAGCAAAATTTTATTGGTATCAAAGACCAGCATAGTCTGTTGGATGTGACATGGACATGTCATATATCAAAACATTTTTAGAAACACAACCAAATCTTTTTGCACACTTAAAGTTTCTGGGTGCCCTTTGGACTCCAGTAATAATTTCTCTTATCAAGAATCCATCTCATGCATTGCTTCTTGAAGTTGGTTGCTCATAACCAATTCATAAGGGATTGCGATGGCTCGGTGGTTAAGAAGCTCTCCCTGTTAGCTGGAAGGTCGCCAAGCCAGTAGTTCACGACCTGAGTACTACATGATGGAATGAGCGACCGTTTCTGTCCCAGCTCCTGCCAACCTAGCAGTTTGAAAGCAAGAAATTGCAAGAAGATGAATAGGGGCCACTTCAGTGGGGAAAAGATCTTAAGGACATGAAAGGAGCCTCATTCGTGCATCCCCTGATGCCTCATTCGGGCATCCTTTCAACCCAGAAAACATCTTTGTGTGCTTCCGACACGATTAAAAAAATATTATTTTAAAATGTGGAAAGCACACTGAACTTACATCTATATTTTCCCCCACCTTTTCTTTTAGAGCTTGACAATCAAAACTCAAAATATAAGCTATGATCTCTCCTACAGTAAGGTTTTTTTTTTTAGCTCTTGGATAATTTTGTTTTCTCATAGCCACAAGGGGAGATAGATGAAGTGACGGTTCCGTTATCGATATCTGCAGTGATCCATGAACTTGTTTGTAGAGATGATGCTCCCATTGCCATCTATGATGTACAATGCTCAATGACTTTACTGGGCACTTCTTTTGACTAATAAAATGAATGCCTATTTCCATGTCTTGGGATAAAGTGTGTCAAAATCATGTTTGGATCTGGTAAAATTTGCACCCAGTAAATGTATAGGGACTATACAAGATGCAAGGCAATAGGATTTATTGTTGTTGTTGTGTCACTATTGTCCTGAAATTATTATGCAATATGACCACGTTAGTTTTAAAAATATAAAGTAGGGTGACATGTATTTTACATATATATTGGCTTTAGAAGCACTCATGTTATTTTAAAATGCTTCATTTTGATATAATGGTTTAATGAAACATGGAGCTTTTCCACTTCTTCTCAAAGTAGGAACAATCTATCTTGTTTAATCTAAAAGATTAAATTATTTATTTTTAAAAATGATGTTTATTGATTTTTGGCATAATGTATTTTTTTATAAAACGATGAAGCAAATCTTAATATAAAATGCATTAATATAAACTAACCTATTTATACCTCTTTTTTAAAATCTTATGCCTGAGTAAACAGAGCAAAAGCCATATTGGCTGCTACTATTTAGCTGCTTCAATTCAAACAAAGTAAAACAACGGATACAATCCAGTGATGTCCATTTGCCAACAAACATATTGCTGATGGGACAGGTTTCCAATTCCCTCTCACACCGATAGTTAAATCTGCTCTGGCAGGTTGAAAGAATCTTTCTGATCAGATTGAGGGAATGCCACACAGGGGAAAAGACGAAAGGGAATTCCCACTTAGGGTCGTATCTGGTTTTACAACTTTGCCTGGAGCCCAGTGCTACTTGAGTATGTGGCGATTTCTTCTTAGTGCAACCACATTCAATACTATGCAAAACTTTTTAATGTTTGCCTTATTTGCTGTGTCTACACAGCGTAAGTTACACTACTAGATTTCAGCCACTGGGTCTACTAAGTGAAAACTGGTAATACATTTGGAGAATTACAGACATCCATATTTAATTTACAAAAACTAATAACAGTTTTCAACAGCAGTGTTGTTCCTAACACTAGATTTGTTCTGTGCCATATGAGCCTCCCACTTCTGATTCTGTTGTTTTACATAAGAGTAAGGGGCTGCGGTGGCTCAGTGGTTAATAAGCTCGCTTGTTAGCTGGAAGGCTGGGAAGTCGGCAGTTCGAAACCCGGGTATTGCATGACGGATTGAGCACCCCTCTTGGTCCCAGATCTTGGGGACACGAAAGGAGCCTCATTTGGGCGTTCCCTGAGCGGAGTTTCTCCGCAAAAAGCCTTTCAACCCAGTATAATTTCTGACACGATATTATTATTATTACATAAGAGTAGACCACAGCACAGCCAGATTTGCTTCTGAGTAGACATTTGTACTGCTCTACTACAGTGCAACCCTGTGCATACTTACTTAGAAGTAAGCTTTTATGTAAATTCAGCATTGGCGGTCTTAGTAATTTAAAATTTACTGGCCAGAATCCTATTGGTGTTAATGTAAGATTTGTGTAACGTAGATGAGGAAGCAGGAGACATGTTTTGATCATGCCCCTGGTCACATACCTGCTTGTGTAGTTTAAGCTACTATTTGAGAAGCAGTGGTGATGACTAGGACTAGTCATGGCAAACCTTGGCACTCCGGGTGTTCTTGAACTTCAATTCCCAGAAGCCCAAGTCTGTGAATACACATGAATGGGCTTACTGTGCATATGCAGTAAACCCATTTTCATTGATTCACAGAGACTTGGGCTTCTGGGAATTGAAGTTCAAGAACACCTGGAGTGCCATGGTTCACCATCATGGACTTGGACAAAGAAAGCAAAGGTTCATCTCACTGGGTGAACAGTAGAGTAAAAGTATGGAGACTATCAAATGCTGGATCTTCATTATTTTCATACAGCTGTTGAACAAGACAAAACTAGCTGTACAGGAAAACAATGATTCTCTTCTTAACATCTTTGAGGTTGTTTTTCTCATGCTTACTACTGACGTGTTTTATTGCCAGCCATATAATTGCTGAAGTGAATAGTTTTCTATGCTGAAAGTAGCAATGAATGAATGAATGGCTGTACAGAATTATCCCAGTCTTTAATGCACTCCAGTGGTTTGACTAGTCATGAACTGTACTTTTGCAGAATTGATTGGAAAGTTAAATTAGATATTACCTGCACTATTTTCATAAATGTTGTATTGTACACTGTTAAACCATTTTATCATCATTTTATAGTAGAAACTCTTATATTTTTGACAGTTAACTTTTAAGTTCCTGAATCTTACAATGTAAAGAATATTTTCATACAGTTTATAGAGTTTCCTAAATTCTAATAAATATAAACAACAAATATTTGTCTTGATTGTATTACTATCAGAACATTCTCAACTGTTTGTCAGATTTGACAGGAAATAAATCATGAACACAAATGGAAACTGTTCTGAAACCTCCACAAATCTAAGACACTGCAGCTGAATCAATGTATGGATTTGATTATAGTGAAAATAAAAATACTTCACAACACCAGCTTTCAATCAGTGCTCAGTTGATTTGCGCTTAAATAGATAAGTAACGACAAATCATTATTGGATATTGGACACCAACTTTGCTGGCTAACAGTCTTCTTCCAAACCATTCAATGCTCGTCTTCGTCTGCTACTCATATCCAAGCATATATTCTTTCCTGGACATTATTTTCGCAGCTGATGGATGTGTCTGGTGAATCCATAGACCGATGCTGGTGTGGAACATGCGACCACACACAGTACACTGTATAGATGGGCATGGGGCGTGGTTGAGTTTTACAAAGCTTCCTTGCTTGTCGCTTAGTCTCTTCATGCCTGCGGCGTTCCTCTTTGAAGTGATCAGTAGCAGCAGAGATGGTTTGGCACCAAAGTGGATGATCTTTGGCCGCTGTCTCTCAAGTTTGTAGATGTATACCTGACACCTTCATGGTTTGTTTCAGCTGGGCCTTATAACGCTTCAAACTAGCTCCACAAGGTCTTGTGCATTCTACATAAAGAATTTGTCAGAGAAGCCTGGAATCATCCATATGGTGGACATGCCCTATCCTAGCTATGACCTATATGACCTGGGTCCATGCTATCTGAGGAAGCCTCCCTATATAAGTCTGTCAAGATCTTGAAGTCTTTAATTAATTAATTAATTAATAGTTCAAATTTATATTGCCGCCCACTCGCCAAAGCGACTCAGGACGGCTTACAAACACATCCCTTCTTTCAGTCCTGCATATCTCACAGGTATGTTTGGTGGGGACACAAGAGAAGGCCTTCCACACTACAGAACTTCCCTCTGTAAAAAGCTGGGCTGGACCATTGTTGGGTAGAGCATCTTCTTTGAGGAGCTGGTGTGCTAGGAAAAAAATATACAAAAACACAAAGCAAGTTTCCCAAAATAATTCCAGATTGCCAGCTTGGCTTTTCAGATCTGAAATGTTTGTGTGTGGGGGAGAGGGGGTTGTCAGGGGTGTAATTCCTTTTTGCTAGTTAGACTACATTCTTGAACACAGAGCTCTTTCTGCCTAAGCACCTTCCTCCTTGCAAGCAGCATGTAGAGCACAGGAAAAGCAAAATCTGCTGAACGGAGCTCATTTGCTGGTGCTCTTGGGCCTATTCTGCGGTAGTGAGAATGGTAAAAAGGGAAATTTTCCTCCATCTCCATGGCATTTTCAGAAGTGTTTTTGAGGAATCTTTCCTGGGTTGTGATGGCCTCACAGTAGATGGGCAAACCCATGGCAAACCCATTCACACCCTTGATGCATATACACACCTTGAAGAGGGTAACCCACCACCTTTCTTAGCTTCCCCCACCTTCTCAAGTGCAAGGAATTCTAGTCTACAGAATCCTTTGTAACCTTGCTTTGCTTCAGCTGCCTTCTGAGGGCAAGAAACTGGCTAAGGAATTTGGTATCTCCCATAGGGGCCCAGATAACCTGAAGGTGCATGATTGCTCACTTTTGCTTGAATGATTATCTTCTGCGTGAATTTTAGCATTACCATTTTCAATCAATGTTATATTGGACAAGTGGCTTTGTGCTTCTTAAAGGATTCTTTGCAGTGGTGGGCACCCAATTTTTTTTCCTACCACACTGTGGGCATGGTATGGTGGGCATGGCCAGGGGGAAAGCCCTGTATTGCACCTGAATTAGGACTACTTTATTTCAAAACTTGGATGGGCGGGGCCAGACAGAATTTCTGCTACCGATTCTGGTGAACTGGTGCAAACCTGCTGATGCCCACCGCATCTTTGAATATTTCTTTACTAAGATCTAGTCCCCAATTAATGTAGGGCCTGTTATAAGCTGTCTAGAGGAAGGGTATTGGTTGTACCCTCCATGGCTCAGTGAAACGTGTTTTTGCACAGCACTTTGAGGTTGCTCACATCTGTCATGACTTAGAATTCACAGTTGATCTGTAGGAGTGTACAGTGATCCCTCATACAACGTCCAAACTTGGTTCCACAAGTTGGACTTTATACGGATTTGGACTTTGTATGAGGCATGCAAAATCCTAGCCATGGTGCCTCATACAACGTCCAAATCCTTGCCGCGATGCCTCATACAACGTCATTTCCATTGTACTGTAACAGCACAAACTTCAGGGCAAAGTCAAGGAAACAGACAGGAAAATGACAGAACTTTAAGAAATCATTGTCTAAAGGCTAAATACATTACAAAAACATGTCAAACAACCCTAATTTTAGGGGACAAACCATACAACAAGTTTTTAACTTTTGAAAACTTTATGAAGTGCAGGTTTAAAAGTTAACATGTCCCATCATGCAGCACAGTATTAATCTGCAGCCATGCGGCCGGTCATCCATTTTGTACAAGCTACTGTAAACAATTACTGGATGGAAGCAAGGACAAAATGGATGCTAACATGTCCCATCATGCAGCACAGTGTTAATCATCCAAACAGCAGCAAACACCAAACAGTTAAAACCGCGCTCAAAACCACTCCTAAACACTCTTCGCCTCGTGCAAAACCCACAAGAGTAATGCACGCATGCACCCTGCCTTTTATACTGCCCAGGCACAATACAACCTGGAAAACCCCCAATTGCCTCATACAAAGTCGCAGTGACTTTGTATGAGGCAACTTTTTTCAAGGAATTAGGCAATGTATGAATTCGATGTTGTACGAAGCGGACTTTGTATGAGGTATTTTTTTATTAATAAAATTTTATTAACTGATTTTCAAAAAAAATATACAAACATACACAAAACATTACATCATAAAACATAACAAAATATATAAGTTTCATAGAAAATAACCACATAGATGATAGTTGAACTATTATCTATTATACTGCACATAATGTTGAATATCTACTTGAGAATTAACACTGTAACTATAACCAATTCTAAAACATTTCAGTAATGCTATTATATAGGTACAACTATCAAGCTCCAATTTACACTTACAATTCACCCAGTGTTTATTTACATTGCCCCGGAGAGTTTGGTCTCAATATTGTCTCCAAAAACTACTTTGAGATGGTAGAGGTCTACAGCATTCCATACCCATAAGGGAGTGATCAACAAAAGGGTTCCAAATACTCCAAAAATCTATTTTCCTTCAATTTATCCCTTTTTACTTTTATCTCCCATGTCAATTTATCATTCAATGCTAGATTCTACATTTCCTTATACCATTCTCCCGTCTGAATGGTTACATCATTTTTCCAGTTTCTAGCAATGCATTGTCTACCCGTAGTTAACATTATTTCTAGTAACTCTTTTTCCTCTTTGTTTAAACACATACCATCCACATCTGTTAGCATAATGGTACCTGACGCCAGTTTAATTTTCTTACCCATTATTTCCTCAACCTCTTTTTCTATTCTCCAAAACTCATTTATCATTTTACAGCTCCACCACATATGCTCGTAAGTTCCAACAGTATCTTTACATCTCCAACATAATTTGTCCTTTTTATTATCAATCTGATGTAACCTCAATGGTGTCAGGTACCATTGCCACAACATTTTATAATTATGTTCCTTAATTCTTACTGACATAGTTCTCATTATCCTCCTTTTTCCACTTGTTTCTCCATTCATCATTTCCTAGCTTTATATTCAAATCATGTTCCCACTTCAATTTCAAATCTTCCTGTGGATCACCCCCCTTGTTTATTAAGGCATAAAGTTTACTTACTAGACCCTTAATGCTTTTATCACCTTTTCGAATTTTCCAAACCAATTCTTCAAATTCCGTCTTTTCTCTGTCTATACGTAATTCTCTTCTGTGTTTTTTATTCCAGTTATTAACCTTCATTTTCTGAAACCAGTCCAATTTTAACTGTTCAAACAGTTTTTTCTTCTTGTTTTCATCTCCACAAGTCCTTAACCACTCTTTCACCAAGAAAACTTCATTTTTATCCAGTATTTCTTTTATTTTTTTATCTATTTTTATCGGAAAGCACACCATGTCTGCCAATTCCAAAATTGGAGAGACATCTGGGACCAAATCCTTCTTTAATCTTTTCCACACATTCATGAGTTCCCTCATCATAGTATTACTGGTGGCTATCATTTTAATCTTATCTCCCAAAAAAATCATTTTACCAATATTCCTGTAATCTTTTATCTCAATCTCCTCCCAAATTACTTTTCCTCTTGCCAAAATCTTCACCACATTCTTAATTTGAAATGCGCGATAATACGCTAATAAATTTGGCATTCCCAAACCTCCTTCTTTCTGAGGCAGGTACCAGAATTTCTTTGGTAATCTAGATTTTTTACCTCCATTGCAAAAATTATTAAACATCTTTTGAAACTCATTAATCTCCTTTTTCTTCATTTGAATTGCAAGTGCATCAAATAGGAATTTAATTCTCAGCAACAACATCATTTTACAAATTGCAATCCTCCCAAACCATGACAACTTCAATTTTTGAAGACTTTGTATTCTAGTCTTAAATTCTATTTTCAAGATATCATAGTTCAATCTTTTAAGTTCTTCCAATCTATTTGAAATAATTATCCCCAAATATTTCAACTTATCTTTGATTTGTATGTTAGATAGCCCCACCATCTTTTCCTTCTCCTCTTCCCCCATGTTACACAACATCATTTCCGATTTATCCCAATTTATCATCAACCCTGTTATATCCTCAAAGTCCTCTATTTGTGCTTTAATCCTATCCATAACCCCCTCCGGATTCTTCACCATTAGCAATGTGTCATCTGCATACATGCTTACCTTATTACCCATTATCCCTTCTATACTTGAATCTTCCCTTATATTTTTAGCCAAAATTTCCATTGCCATAATGAACAAGATAGGGGACAGAGGACAGCCCTGTCTAGTACCTGCCTCAAGCTTTACCTCATCTGTAACCTCATCATTTACTCTGATCTCAGCAATCCCTTTCTGATATAACAAATCAATTACCCTTCTAAATCTATCTCCAAATCCATAGCTTTTGACTATTTCCTTAATCGAAGACCATTGTAACGAATCAAATGCCTTGAAAATGTCCAAAGATAATAACCCCACCTTTTCCTTCGTTTGATTAACGTTATGAATTAGATCTAACACCCTCCTGGTCAAATCAGCCATATGCCTTCCTTTTAAAAAACCTACTTGATCAACATTTATATATTCTCCCATGAATTTGTTTAAACGGTTAGCCAGTATTGCTGTGAAGATCTTGGCATCTTGATTTATAAGAGAGATTGGTCTATAAGATTCCACTTTTTCCAGATTTTTTCCCAATTTTGGCAGCAGAACAATTGTAGTCCTATACCATGAAGTCGGAATTTGTCCACCATCTAAAATATAATTATATAACTTTACCAGCTTTGGTACCACAACGTCTTTAAATTCCTTATAAAACTCGGTCGGTAATCCATCGTCTCCCGGGGCTTTCCCCAACTTCAAACCACTAATTACCTCCTTTACCTCTTTCTCAGAAACCTGTTCTTCCATTTTATCCCGGTGTTCCTGCTTTATTCCACTCACTAACTGCCTCTCCAAAGTCCCTTTAAGCTTCCCCAAGTCTATCTCTTTTTTGGCGTATAGTGATTGATAAAAATCCTTCACAATTTTACATTTATCACTAACTTTATTACACCTTATCCCTTGTTTATTAACCAAAACCCCAATTTTCCTTTTTTCCTTTTTAACTTTGGCAGCTCTTGCCAATAATCTTGAATTTTTATTGCTAAATTCAAAATACTCTCTATTTAAATATATCAAATCTCGTTTTACTTTTTCTATATCCTTACCCAATAATTCTGCCTTCAATCTTTGTAATTTGACCAAAAAAATTATCCTTCTTTTTGAGTGTTCTTCCTGTAATTGTTTTATTTCTTTTTCTTTCTCCTCCTGTGCTACCTTATACTTTCTATACTTATTGCTTGCCAACTTTATACTTTCCCCTCTAAAAACCGACTTCATGGCATCCCAGACCACATTAAAATTTACCTCTTCATTATCGTTCCACTGCCAGCTTTCCATCCAACTTTCTATAATTTGTTCTTTACATTTTTGATCTTTGAATAGATTAGGATCATATCTCCAATTTCTTCCTCTCCTATTATCCTTTTGTGTCCTCAATTCCAAAAACACTTTAGCATGATCTGATTCCTTAAAAATTCCTATTTCAATTCCCTCAATATTTTTAACCATATTTTCCGTTAAAAATATATAATCTATTCTAGAATAGGACCCATGAACGTGTGAAAAATAGGAATATGCCCTTTCCGAACCCTTAATCTCTCTCCAAGAATCCTTCAGCCCCAATGCAACCATCCAATTATCTAGAACATTCCCTTTAATACCTACTCCACACCTTGCTAAATTCATACAGTCTAAGTTTGACCTTATCAAATTAAAATCTCCAGCCACAATCATCTTTGCCACTTTTTCTAACACCACAATTTTACGAACTTTTTCTAAAAATTCCGTTTGATGTTCATTTGGAGCATAAATATTCACTAAAACTATTTCCTCATCGTCAATTTTCCCTCTCACGATCAGATATCTACCTTCCTGGTCAGCAATACTTTTTGTTATCTCAAATACTAATCTTTTAGAAATCATGATTGCAACTCCTCTCGCTTTTGAAGTACCAAACGCCATTTCATAATGTTGTATCCATCCTAAAAAAAAAAATTGTTTGTGTCCTTTGATTTTTGGTGTGTTTCCTGTAAAAACACTATATCGGGTCTATCTTTCTTCAATGCCAATTCTAACCTCTTCCTCTTAAGAACAGAACCTGTACCTTTTACATTCCAGGTTAATACTTTAATACTTCTCATAATTTGTTACAATTTCACCTTCTCTAACTTCCAAACTCTCCATTAGGCGTGCTACCACAAAACCCTTACCACAAAGAAAAATATATATACAAAAAACACACAATATCACTCTCCCCACTTTCTTTGGAAAAAAAAGCCGCCTTCGATATCCAAAGAGGGGAGAGGGGGAACATGTAAGATGTGCGTATAGATTAGTGCACCGCGCATCCTCACCTTTCTACCTTCTAAATAATATAAAAAATTATTACATCATAACCCATTACTCACTGCTCCTTACTTGCCTCCTCCTCCAACATGATCAATGACAACTCCTCCTCTTCTCTTCCCTGCAGACCTCCACCCGTAGCACCACCGGCATCTGCCCCCTCGTAATCTCTTCTTATGGCCCCCGATTCCAACAAATGTTTTCTAAGGGTTACCCACTCCTCCGAACCCGCTTTGACCAAATCAAGCAAACTCAGATACTCCAATGGGTCGGTCCTCTCATCAATAACCTGCATTTTTTTTCCAAAGAAAAATCGCAACTGCTGTGGAAATCTCCAATTGTACCTTACACCTTTATTCATCAACAATTTGGTTACCGGTTTCATCTTATATCTCCAGACTCTTTCCTTAATAGAAATATCATTGTATACTTCCACATCGGAGCCATCAATTTTCAGGGCGCCAGAACCAGCTTGTTTTAAAACAGCCATTACTCTAAGTTTATCTCCCCAATTCGCAAATTTAACCAGAACATTTCTTTGGACCACTTTCCCTCTTCTTGGACCCACCCTATATGCACTTACAATGTCTTCCTGTAAAAATTCCTTTCCCATGTTCAAATTGTTTAACCACTGGACCACTCTTTCTCTTAGCTGGTCTGGCGTCCGTTCAATCTCATGACGTATCACAATATTCTGCTTTCTCATCATATCTTCCATAGCATCAATCCTTTTTTCCTGTTCATCTATTTTCACCTTATTCTCCCTCACCCCTTCCTGAGTCCCTTTTATTTCCTTTTTCATAGCCTTCACCTCATTTTGAACCAACTTCACATTTCCTTCTATTTTTTGCAAACTTAATTCTACTTTTTTTGTAAAATCCACAACAGTTGCTACCACCTTATCCTGCTTTTTCAACATTTCATTTTTATCCTTCACTCTTGCCTCTTCCATCTTCTCAATCTTCTGAAACAATTTACCAAGTTCCACCATAATCTGGGTTTGATCATAGGGTTGAGATGGTGGTGATGATGACAGAGGGACCTCTTCCATTGGTGCTTTTTCCTTTCTCTTAGATTTCACCACCGGCTCTTCCTCCTTTGATTTTCCTCTTGTACCCTTATCCATGATGACATCCACTAAAAGTTTTAATGCTGCAGAGTACTATATTCTCATTGAACACTCCACTTATACCTATTCCAATGCAGCCAGAGCTGCCAATAGTCCTTTGAATGTGATGTAACTTGGGTAAGAGAGGAGGGCCAGCAAAAAATTTAATTGTTGTAATCCATGGGGAGACGGGAACCAAAAAACAACCAATAAGTATTGTAATCCACGGGAAGCTTGTCACCAAAGTCAGCCAATACACCCCGAATAACAAAAACTCGTGAACTTTGCCTTTAAAAGCTTCCAATCTTGCACAAAATTCCCTCCTTGAAAAAAAAGGTAAAATGATCCATCCCCATAAACAGTATTTCCAACGAGACAAATGCCCAAATATATCCACTTGTAACAGTTCCACAGGGAAGAAAAAAATAAAAAAATCCCAAGATCCAACTTTTTAATAAAAGAAAGAAAAGGAGGAATAAAAAAAGAAAAAATGAGAATTATAATCCACACAGCGAAGGAGTAAAAAAGCAAAAAAACCTCTCTTGGAGCAAACGAAACGAAACTCCCTTTTCCCAGCAGCTGCGGTGGCTTCGGGGGGGGGGGGGGGGTGTGTGGAATCCCTCCTCCTTCTTCCCCAAATCAGCAAACTTCTTTTTAAAGAAAGACCGCTCTTCCTTGCTTCAACTTCAAAAAAAAGCTGAAGTGACCAGTGCCTCAAACCATTTGCTCTTCCTCTGTAACCACTTTCGAGCCCACCAAATTACTCCGCAGCTCCCCTGGAACACTCAAAAGCCATTGTCCATTAAACAAACTCCACTTTCGAATTCCAAGATCACCGCCATTATAGCCTCGTCCGCCACCCTTCTGTCCTCTTCCACACACTCTTGCCACCTCCAATCTCTTCAGGACAAAACAATCCACTGTCACCTCTAGCTCCCCTCAGTATATCAATTACTTAACTCACTTTCTTGCTGATTTTTCCACTTTTCTCGATTCACCGCCGTCTCGCCGGTCCCGTTCTCGGCTCCTCAGCCGGAGAAACCGCGGCTTCCATTGCGTACCTCTCCCGCCGAGGATACCTCCCAAACTTCGACTGCCCTGCAGCAGCTTTTCCAAACAGGCAAGAAGGGGTCTTATCGCCACAGAATATCTCAGTAGTTTACACCATTAGTTCGTTATTCTCATTGATTACCACTTTGATAAGCGCGAGCACATAAATCAGGATGTTACTCGCCGGCCATCTTAGCCACGCCCCCTGTATGAGGTATTATGTACCTGTACCTGTTGATCAGCTGGAAAGCGGCTCCCTTCTTCCTAAAACAACACAGTAAAAACCAGCACAGCTTGCATCTGAAAGACCAGTTTAGACGGGCCGTAAGTTGCTTTATGCAACTCAACTAGCCACTTGCATGCTAGGCCTTTCCCCCATCAGCTTAATACACTGAGTAAAGGCTGGATGTAAATCTGGGTCTAACACACTGAAAATTGTGTTTGGACAAATAAAGTTGAGTTACAATAGAAGCTTTAACTCCAAGTCTTATGTCAAGATTCATGGGTTCCTTTGAATGTTCCCTTTCTTGGGGAAGAATTGGGACTACTCATCCAGACATATATCTCTTGTCTGGCTTTAGTTTCAGCTTGTTAGCCCATATTCAGATCTTGACGATTACTCAATTCATGATGATAATGATAGTATCTCTGTCTTCATTAGGTAAAGGTTACTCTTGCTCGAAAGCCAGTCGTATCTGACTCTAGGGTGCAGTGCTCATCTCTGTATCCAAGCCAAAGAGCCAGCGTGGTCTGCTTCTGCAGACGTTTCCGTGATCATGTGGCAGGCATGACTAGACACCGGAGTGCACGGAACGCTGTTACCTTCCCACCGAAGTGGTCCCTATTTATCTACTTGCAATTTCTTGCTTTCGAACTGCTAGGTTGGCAGGAGCTGGGACAAAGGTAGGAGCTCATTCCATCCTGCAGTCCTCGGGAATCAAACTGCTGACCTTTCGCTTCCCAGTCAGCATCTTAGCTACTTGAGCTGGAATGCTATGCCAACTATTTTGAGTGTACAACCCAAAGTTGCATGTTGTAATGCATGAATTTGTACTCATAAGTCAATAACTGCATAATATTGAGCCCCATCAGGTTTATGAGGATAATATTGGACCAACTATTGTGAGGATAGTATTTTAGTCAGGGAGAATGTATTTGGTCCACTTCATTGGGTGGGGAAAACCTTTTTTTTATTCATGTCAGATGCACCACCAGCATATAAAAATATACAAAGCTAAAATATACACATCCAAGAACAAAATACAGTAGAAATTAAAAGGTCTAGATGACATTTGCCCAATATCGGGCCACATCAACAGCATTTCCTCTTGCCAACATAAGGTCCTCCTCAGTGTACGTTGAGGGGCATCGTGTGCATTGTATTATATGGGAGATAGTTTGTATTTTTCCGCTTTCACACAGGCTGTCGTCTCCAGGAAAACTACACTTTCTCTGAATAGCCCTTGATCTTCTTACCCCTCCATGCAGTCTATTTAAAGCTTTCCACACAGACCATGGTTGTTCTGGGCAAGACGGTAGTGAGTCATGTGGTTCTGCCCAGCTACCTGGTAGCTTCTTCAGGGAAACCTGAGTAAGGGACTGTGATTTTAAAGATTTATAAAGAGGGAGATAGACAAGTTCTCTTCACTTGGAGTTGGAATTAAGTCCTTATCATCTTTGACTTAGATTAATAGGATGTCAACACATGTGTACAGTATATTGATATCCTCCAGAAGGATATTATGGTGCTGGAAAAAGTGCAGAGAAGGGCAACCAGAATGATTAGTGGACTGGAACACCTTCCTTACCATCTGAGACTGCAACGGTTGGGCCTCTTCACTCTTGAACGACAGTGTCTAAGAGGTGACCTGATTGAAGTTTATAAAATCATGCATGTTGTGGACAAAGTACCGTATTTTCCGGCGTATAAGGCGACTGGGCGTATAAGACGACCCCCAACTTTTCCAGTTAAAATATAGAGTTTGGAATATACTTGCCATATAAGACTACCTCTCTTCCAATGCACACCAAATAAAAATTAACCCACACTCAACCCGAAGACGCGCAGCCCTCTGAGTCGAATGGGCAGGTTCTGGTGGAGAGCCAATCCACGCTCATGTTCTCCTCCTCGAGGTACAGGAAGATGTGTGCAGCTTGCTTCCCCTTGCTTCATACTCCCCGCACAGAGCAGGGACTTGGCCGCGGCACCCCCCACCATATGCGCCGGACATATGAAGCAAGGGGAAACAAGCTGCAGTTAAGTACCTGTCCTATAAGACGACCCCCGACTTTGGCACAGATTTTTCGGGGTTAAAAAGTAGTCTTATACGCCAGAAAATACAGTAGATAAGGAAAAACTGTTTTCCCTATCACACAACACTAGAACTAGGGGCCACTTGATGAAACTTTTGGGTACTAGTTCTCAAACAAATAAGAGAAAGTACTTTTTCACCCAGAGGATCACTGGTCTATGGAACTCCCTGCCAGAAGAAGTGGTGACAGCTGTCAGTCTTGACAGCTTTAAGAAAGGATTAGACAAGTTCATGGAGGACAAGGGTATCAATGGCTATAATTATGGATACCTAAGGACAACTCCCGGGTTGGAGAGATAGGCAGGATATCTCTCAATGCCATTTCCAGGGAATCCTAAGCAGGTGAAGGCATCTGCTTGGGAATACCCTGAAGCAAATGGTGAGCAACTGTGTGAGACAGAATGCTGGACTGGATGGGCTGTGGCCTCTTCCAGCAAGGCTGTTCTTATGTCCTTATGAGGACAAATTCTTATAGCGATAGTAATAAAGGTCTATTATTCAGCCTGCATTGCCCATACGGACATACATCAAGAGGTGCTAAGAATGAATGCAATAAGATAATAGAGCACTCAAGCCATCCATGTTTTCAGCTCCAACTCCCCTAAACAATGGCTAAAACTGAACAAAAAGTTTTTTGCACACCTCTCAAGCTCTAAATATGAGACCAGAAGAGGCTAGGTTAAATCTATAGAGGGCAAAAACAAACATCACTATGGCAAACAGATGATTGCTGAAGAGTGTCTCTTATCAAGACAATATTTTGGCTGGCCATATGGAAATCAATAGACTTTGAAGTGAAGTTGGAAGATCAAAGAATAATCAAATAAAATGGGTCTACTTTGGGTACACAGCAAATTTTGTGTGAATATGGAGTGGTTTAATCAATGGAACATACATGTAATTTATGCCCCTCCAAGTGTACAAAAGAAAATCTAATAAATGGTTGAGATAATACCATTGAAGTATCCTGCTTCTACCTTCTTTGAGCCTCAGATCCTTGTATAAAGAAAAGATCTTGAAATGTGGAGCTATCCTGAGAGAGTGGTTCCTGACATTCAAATTAGAGAGATTTTTAGATCTTGATTTTATGGGAGTAACTTCTGCTGTGATGTTATGAAGTCATGAGCATATGTTGGTTGGTAGGTTGAGAAATCACGTTCGGGCTGAAATTTGGTTTAAAATGTCATGATTTTGCAAGAGTCTGCAGTGCTAAAACTAAAATAACAGTATGCATTATAACCATTCTTTACCCACTCTTTATCCATTTAAGACAGTTTAGTGGATAAGACTGGCTTCTAATATTATAGGGATGGGAAGCTTCTTACCCATTTTCTCCAAACATCGTTTTATAGTCTTATCATATCTGCCTTTATTTGCCTGTGTATTTTTTCTTAAAACGCTCTCAACTGTTGTAACCTTTTGTCAACACACTGATGATATGCGGCAACTGCAGGAAGTTACAGTGGAAGAAGTATTTATTATTGCCAAAATTAATGATGTATTTGAGCTTATTGTTCTTTTTTCTTGTTAATGTTTATGTTGTATGTTATGATTTGATATTTCAGTAAAAATAATTTTAAAACATTAATGACCTTTAACATATGAAACCTATGATGTTTTATGAGAAAAAATGGAGTGTATTTACTGCAGAATGCAGCTCAAATTAAGAGATTGTGAATGCAATACTGTACATTGAATTCATATTATAATTTATATTATAATTCACATTATATAAATCAGTGTGCTTGTTTCTCTCTGCCTCTTTGTTCTACACTTTTAAAATGTCTACATTACACTTCTGTGTGCTTGATCATTTGTACTATTGCTGCTAAACATCTGTCATGTTCTTATATATTTGTTATTACAGTGTTTGTAATTTAATTTTTCTTGATAAGCTGCTATAAGAGCCTTAAATAATGAATGAACAAGCCACTGTGAACTCTGTTTCTAAACATCAGGAATGTTCTATTGCATAATTCTAAAAATAATTTTGTAAAAATGGATGGATTGTTATAATTAGAAATTTAATAGCATGATTAATATTTTCAAGAATTATTATATATTTTAAAAAGCACAGCCTAACTTTATTGTGCATGTTTGTACTTCCCTTACATTTTGGGTGTGATTTTAGCAGATAGTGTGCAATCCTGTGCACAGACAAAGTTTAACCATACCTAGGGCTGCCATATGTCCGGGTTTTCCAGGATTTTCCCAGATTCAAGCTGTCCAGGCCGGTTCAAGAAAAAACATGTAAAAGTCACGGATTTTTAAATTTGAACAAAGGAAGCAAGATTGCCCCTCACCAAGGGATTTTTGAAAAGAGTCAATTCACTGCCTCCCTGCCTTTCTTTCAATTATTCTGCTTGAAAGCGGCAAAGGCAAAACAGCACCCTGAGAAGCCTGCCAGTGAGGGGAGACACTTGCAAGCGAGATAATTGAAAGAAAGGTACGGAGGCAGTGAAATAACTCTTTGCAAAAATCCCTTGGCTCACCTTGAAGTTTTGGGGACAAGGAGTTGTCCTCAGCCCTTTTCCTCAAAAGCTGGGAGGGAGCAAGAAATACCCATATCTAAGAAGCTAAATCTCCACCATACACTGGGACGGAGGATTACTTCTTCACATGACCGCAAAGGATTAATTGCATAGGGTCAGTATTCCTAGAGAGGAAGGGAACAGGGTGGACAGAAAGTGAAGAGTCCTCCATCACAAAGGTGCTCCTGCTTTTTTCCTTCCAGAGGGTGTTGTGTATTGAATGTATTTGTAACCACACGAATGAGTGGATGTAACAATCTCTAATAGTAACACTGTAACCTTCTGTATGAGGACGCGAGCTAGTGGCCACCGGGGGCAGTAGCGAGCGCCCAGCTCACATGGTACACATTCCTCAAATGCCTTCAGCTGCGCGGGAAAGATTCCTGTGCTCACCTCACCTGGACAAGAAAGGCGTGACTAAGGATGACGTCACATGGACAGTAGCCAATGCCCTGTCGAAGAGTCATATTCAATTGTATAGCCACCGCATAAAATGAGCTGTTTGTCCACCATTACCACATGTTCGTACTGTACTCCATGCAATAAAGATGTGCTAGGCTAGTCTACAGCCATTTCCATTGTCTTGATTCCCAAACACTAAATTGGTGATGAAGGTGGGATTAATGGATTCCCACGGGGACACATTCACAGCAACCGGTGTTCGACGTGACCCAGCCCGAGCGATGGGACTGGTTCGAGATGCACTTCAAGAGTACGGTAGCGGTTGCCGGCATCACCGACGCGGGAAAAAAGAGAGGTCTTCTCATCACGATGCTCGGTTACCACACAGTGCAAGCGCTGATGGATCTGGTGGCACCACGAGAAGTGGAACAGGTTTCTGTAACCGAACTGCTGGCGACCCTGAGAAACCACTTCAAGCCCAAGGTATCCTTCTTCTCTGCCAGGGCTGCATTTGCGAGGAGGGACCAAAAGCCGGGTGAGTCCGTATCCGAGTATGCAGCGGCCCTCCGTTTGGTGGCAACCCCATGCGAATGGCGGGAAATTCTAGACATGGCCCTGAGGGATAGGCTGCTCTGCGGGATGCGAGATGAGGACACCCAAAGGAAGCTCATGACCCGAGGCCACGACCTCACCTTCAAAGAGGTACTACAAGAGGCCCTAGCCGCTGAGTCCACAAGGGTCGGGTACAAGCTTCTCAAAGCAAAGCCACCACAAGTAGAGGCAGCTGCATCTGCAGACCAGGCGACTTGGAGGGCACCCCCTGCCCCGCACTCGCCCACATCCTCAGAGGCCTCCGCCACCCCAGGCTCCAGTGAAGATGAGGGAGTCCGGAAAGTCAGAAAGGGGCTGAGCGAGAAGAAAGGGAAAGGGAGTCGGCGCTGCGATGGCTGCGGAGAATCCCACGAGCGGAGCAAGTGCCCATTCTGGAAGGATGAGTGCCACAACTGCGGACGGAAGGGCCACATCGCCAGGGTTTGCAAGCAACGGCGGGACGATAGCAAGCGCCCCATGAGGAGACAGGATGGCGTCGGCAGAGTCTACGATGGTGGCGACGACCCGGAGGGGTACCACGTGTACCGAAGAGTACATGCGGAAGACGACCTGGCCATCCACAGCGTGCCCTTAGGGCAACCACGTTTTTATGTTGAGGTACTGTTGCAAGGGGTTCCCGTTAAGATGGAAATAGACTTGGGGTCTGTATACTCCCTCATTTCCCATAAGGAGTTTTGCGCATTCCCCCCAAGGAGCGACCCAGACTCAAAGAGATGAGGTTGAACTTAAGAGACGTGCAGGGAAATGGGATCCCAGTGTTGGGGGTTGGGGATTTTGAAATACAGTATAAGGGACTCAGGAGGAAACTCCCTCTAATAGTTCTAAGGGTGGGGGGGGGGTGTAACCTCCTGGGAACACAATGGTTCAAACCCCTGGACATCTTCATAGGAGTCGTCCATGCCATCGGGGGGGGATGAGATTCAGGCAGTGTGCAACGCACACCCCGAGGTATTCAAGAAGGGGCTCAGGAAGTACAAGGGGCCCCCAGTTTCTTTCGACCTAGACCCGGAGGTCCGCCCAATCAGACTCAAGCCACGTCGGGTTCCATTCACCCTGAAGGACAAGATTGAGGCAGAACTGGACAAACTGGTGGGTCAGGGAATTTTAGTGCCTGTGGATTCTGCAGAGTGGGAAACTCCTATTGTTACAGCGCTGAAAGCAAATGGGGAGGTGCGGATTTGCGCTGATTACAAGTGTACAATCAACAAGGCAATCCGCCCTAATGCCTATCTGGTGCCGGTAGTTAGCCATCTGCTAGCCACTTTACATGGGGGAAAGTTTTTCGCCAAATTAGATCTGGCGCAGGCGTACCAGCAGCTATCAGTAACACCCGCTACAGCTGCTGCGCAAACCATTGTAATTCACAAGGGGGCATGCAAGGTGACGCGCCTACAGTTTGGGGTGAACTCGGCGCCCGGGATATTTCAGTCACTTGTGAAACGTTTGTTAAAGAGGTTACCGGGCGTCTTGCCATACTTCGACGACATATTGATATCTGGGGGGAGCGAAGCAGAACTGGCCCAGAGATTAGATAACGGCCTTACAGTGTTCGAATCCGCGGGATTGAGGCTGCGGAGGGACAAATGTGTGTTTCTGGCAAGAGAGGTTGAGTTCCTGGGGTTCCGTATAACCCCTGAGGGGGTGAAACCCGCTGAGTCCAAAGTCTCAGCCATCCAAAACGCCCCTCGCCCCACCGCGAAACCGGAGCTACAATCCTTCCTGGGGCTGCTGAATTTTTACCATTCTTTCCTGCCCAGGAAAGTGTCGATTGCAGAGCCCCTGCATAGGCTGCTAAAGAAGGATGTGGTTTGGCGGTGGGGGGGAAATCAAGAGCGGGCTTTCAGGGAACTCAAGCGGCTTCTCTCCTCAGAAGCTATTCTAACCCATTTCGACCCAAAGAAGCCGGTAGTCTTGGTCTGCGACGCCTCACCAGTGGGGGTGGGGGCGGGCCTTTGCCACGTGTTAGAGGGCGGGCGAGAAGCCCCAGTTGCCTTCTATTCGAGATCATTGTCCAAGGCAGAACGAAATTACGCCCAAACAGATAGGGAGGCCCTTGCTATTGTGGCGGGCACAAAGAAGTTCCATGATTTTTTGTATGGCCGTCCATTCACCATTGTAACCGACCACAAGCCACTATTGGGTATCTTCACCTCAGACAAGCCCACTCCTCAGATCCTGTCCCCAAGGATGCTTCGGTGGGCTATCTTCCTTAATGCGTACAAGGGTTCATTAGAGTACCGCCCCGGGAAAGACATAAGCCATGCCGATGCACTCTCAAGGTCTCCTCTTCCCTACCTGGGAGACCCAAAATGTGAGATAGAGCAAGACAGCCAAGTCCTCCTCATAGAAGCCCTAGATGCACCCCCATACTTCCCGTGGAGATCGCTGCAGCCACAGCAAAGGATAAAACACTAGCCCTTGTGAGATCCTGGGTACAGAAGGGGTGGCCCACGGTTCCCCCGCAGACGAGTTTGCTGCGTTTTTCAGGAAGAGGGTTGAGTTGTCCACAGAAAGGGGGTGCCTCCTGTGGGGGGAGAGGGTGGTGGTCCCAGAATCATTAAGAGCAAGGGTGCTACGGCTTTTACATGTCAGCCACCCGGGGATCGTGCGCTCCAAGGCACTGGCCCGAAGCTATTTCTGGTGACCACAGCTAGATGCAGACATTGAACACATGGTGAACACCTGCAAAAGTTTCCAGAGCTCTCGCCCTGAGGAGTCCCGCCTTCCACACAGAGAATGGGACACAGCTAGGGGGCCGTGGTCCCGCCTCCACATAGACTTCGCAGGTCCATTCAGGGGTTCCTTTTTCCTACTGGTAGTGGATGCATACTCCAAGTGGTTAGAAGTGATTCCAATGCGCAGCACCTCATCGGCTGCAACCATAAAACAACTGTGCAGACTGATAAGTACCTTCAGGATACCTGACGTCATTGTGAATGACAATGCAAGTACTTTCACGTCGGCTGAATTCCAGGCGTTCTTGGAATCCAACGCCATTCGGCAGATCACCTCAGCCCCCTTTCACCCTGCAACTAACGGCCAGGCGGAATGTCTGGTGCGCACAATGAAAGAGGGGCTGTGGCGCATGGGACCAGGCTATCTGGACCGGCAGCTCTGCCAGTTTTTGTTGGCATACAGGGTGACGCCATTGGCGTCGGGATTCTCCCCCGCTGAACTCCTTATGAAAAGGAAATTGCATTCATTGTTAACCAGGTTGGATCCCACCAGGGTGGAGGATAGGGGAAGAAACATTGAGCACAGCCCCACAAAAAACTTTCAGATAGGTGAACCTGTACATTGTAGGAACTACGCAACTACGGGGCCAGCCTGGGTGCCCGGAGTAGTCAATAACCAAATGGGACAAGTGTCATACTGTGTCGAGACCAACACAGGTCTCCTCTGGAGAAGGCACGCCGACCAACTAAGGCATCGAGTGATTGGGGGGCCGGACAGAGGTCCCCAGCAGCAAAACTCGTTAGGGTCCTCTCCCACCCGCTTACCCAAAGGGGGAGAAAATGAAGGGCAACAGTCCCAAACAAGGGGAGGAAGAACAAGCTCAAACCCGTATCCTTTAGATACACCAGTATCCCCCAGCCCCTTCAAAGAGAGGAATGAGTTTGCCCCTGTTGCCCCAGAGTTAGATTTTGAGTTATCAAACCGGGGGTTTTTTTCGGAGTGTTCCCCCACCCGTCCAAGCGAAGAGCGGGGTTTTTCTTTAGCCCCTAGTGCCCCCGGTTTGCCCACATCCGCATCAGAAACCCATCCTCCCCCTTCTCCTACCCAAACCAGAGCTGCAAATCCGCAGCCAGTCACTAACGAGTCATCCTCTCCAATTGCAAGACAAGAGCCAAGAGGACACAGATGAGGGGGCACGGCCGAGTCAAGCATAACGGCCGCACGCCCAAAACGCACATGCGGAAAGCCAGTTTGGTTGAGGGACTTTGTCCCATCTTAGGGGGGAGGGATGTTGTGTATTGAATGTATTTGTAACCACACGAATGAGTGGATGTAACAATCTCTAATAGTAACACTGTAACCTTCTGTATGAGGACGCGAGCTAGTGGCCACCGGGGGCAGTAGCGAGCGCCCAGCTCACATGGTACACATTCCTCAAATGCCTTCAGCCGCGCGGGAAAGATTTCCGCGCTCACCTCACCTGGACAAGAAAGGCGTGACTAAGGATGATGTCACATGGACAGTAGCCAATGCCCTGTCGAAGAGTCATATTCAATTGTATAGCCACCGCATAAAAGGAGCTGTTTGTCTGCCATTACCACATGTTCGTACTGTACTCCATGCAATAAAGATGTGCTAGGCTAGTCTACAGCCGTTTCCATTGTCTTGATTCCCAAACACTAAAGAGGGAAACTGTTGTGTATGTAACAGTATTACTTTAAGAATGTATGAATGTAACCTGACAATGATTACAATGTAACCCAGCTGTTTAAGGAACGCAAGTAAGCTGCCCATAGAGGGCAACTGCGAGCGTTCAGCTCACATGGTTCACATTCCCCAAATCACCGGCAGCCGCGGGAACCTTTCCCGCGCGAGGATCACCTGGAGAAGATGGCCGTGACTCGGAATGACGTCACGCCGGTAGCAGCCAATGAGCTACTGTGCAACAATATTCAAATGTATTTACTGCAGTATAAAATGAGCTGTACCTCCGCCATTACCACATGTTCATCCTGACCATCATGAAATAAACCTGTGTTTTAGCCCCCACTGCGGCTCCTTCTTTGTCTTCCGTGCAAGACACTAAATTGGCGATGAGGATGGGATCCATGGCGAGTCCCAAGGTCAAGCCTCACCAGTTTGATATCAGCGATCCAGAACAATGGGAGCTGTACGAGTGCCAGTTTCGGCACGCGATGGATGCTGCGGGCATCGACGACGGGAAGATGCGCTCGCACTTCCTAGCCCAGGTAGGGCCTACCACGCTGTGTATCCTGATGAACCTGGTGGCCCCCCTGAAGGTAGACGTGGTGCCCATCAACCACATCCTGGCGCTACTGAGGGAGCACTTCCAGCCTCCCGTTTCAATTTTTCCGGCCCGGGTCGCGTTCCACAGGCGGGACCAGTGCCCAGGGGAGTCCGTGTCCGCCTACGCGGCGGCCCTCACGCTCGCGGCAGTCAATTGCCAATGGGAGGACCTGGACACGGCCCTCCAAGACCGCATGCTGTGTGGCCTGAGAGACGAGGAGGTCCAGAGGAAGTTGATGACCCGCGACCATCGCCTCACGTTCAATGAGGTATTGCAGGAGGCCCAAGCAGCTGAGGCGGCCAGGAGCGGGGTCAGAGTGTTCAAGTCCCGAGGGGCCACACCTGAGGGGGCCAAGTCACCCGTGCATGCGGCCTGGTGGACGTCGGCAAAGGCGGCCTGGCGGGCACCCCGGTCGCCTGCAGGCACCCCAGCAACCTCCGAGGAGTCCTCCTCTACGGCAGACCCCTACTCCAGCGAGGACGACGACGTACAGAAGGTAAAGAAGTGCGGGGAGAGACGCCAGACCAGCGAGCGACAGGGCCACTGTTGCGAAGGGTGTGGGGCATCTCACGACCGGACGAGATGCCCATTCCGGAAGGCCGAGTGCCACAACTGCGGCCGGAAGGGCCACATCGCCAGAGACTGCAGGTCCGGGCGAACAGAGGACAAGGGCACATCGAGACACCCTCAAGCACACCAGCGAAAGGCGGCTGGCATCAGAAAGGTCTCAGCCAACGATGGCGCAGAAGGCGTGAACCGCGTGGGCCTGGAGCACCGGCGTTTCTTTGTAGAGGTACTGTTACAAGGGGTTCCAGTGAGGATGGAAGTAGACTTGGGGTCATCCTACTCCATCCTGTCCCAAAAAGAATTCATGCGCATTCCCCCAAATGCGCGGCCCAAGCTGCGGGCCATGAAGTCACACTTATGGGACGTGCAGGGCTATGGGATCCCAGTGTTGGGGGTGGGGAACTTCACAGTGAAGTTCAAAAATTACACAGAAAAACTGCCCTTAGTGGTTCTCAAGGGGGGAAGATGCTGCCTTTTGGGAACTCAGTGGTTTGCTCCCCTGGGAATCGAACTGTCCGGCATTAACGCCATAGAGACTGACCCAATGCGGGACGTGTGCGATGCGCACGCGGACGTTTTCAAGAAGGGGCTCGGGACGTACAAGGGGCCCCCAGTCTCCTTTGAGTTGGACCCAGAAATCCGGCCCATACGTCTCAAGCCAAGAAGAGTGCCCTTCGCCCTCAAGGACAAGATTGAGGCGGAACTGGACAAATTGGTGGGGCAGGGGATTTTGGTTCCAGTTGATTCAGCGGAGTGGGAGACTCCGATTGTTACAGCCTTAAAATCAAACGGGGAGGTCAGGATTTGCGCTGACTACAAATGTACAATTAACAAGGCCATTCGGCCAAATGCATATCCAGTGCCAGTGGTGAGCCACTTACTGGCCACGTTGCATATGGGGAGGTGCTTCGCCAAGCTAGACCTGGCGCAGGCATATCAGCAGCTCTCAGTAACCCCAGCTGCTGCCGCTGCGCAAACCATCGTTACGCACAAGGGGGCATTTAAGGTAACGCGCCTACAGTTCGGCATAAATTCGGCCCCCGGGATCTTCCAGTCCCTTGTGGAATGCCTTTTAAAGGGGCTTCCAGGCGTGCTCCCATATTTTGACGATGTTTTGATAACAGCGGGGAGCGAATCAGAACTAGCAAGAAGACTAGACAGGGTCCTTTCAGTATTCGAGAAAGCGGGACTTCGACTGAGAAGGGACAAATGTGTATTCTTTGTGAGGGAGGTTGAGTTTCTCAGGTTCAAGATAACCCCGGAGGGCATCAAGCCCTCCGAGTCCAAGGTTGCGGCTGTGCAAAACGCCCCTCGTCCCACCGCGAAACCGGAGCTGCAGTCATTTCTAGGGCTCCTAAATTTTTACCACTCCTTCTTGCCAAGGAAGGCATCCGTTGCGGAGCCACTGCATGCGCTACTAAAGAAAGAGGCGGTTTGGCAGTGGGGGGATAGGCAAGAGAAAGCTTTCAAGGAGCTCAAAGCACTTTTATCCTCGGATGCTGTCCTGACCCATTTTGATCCGAGGAGACCAGTAGTTTTAGTCTGTGATGCGTCCCCAGTGGGGGTGGGGGCGGTGCTGTGCCACGTGTTGGAGAGCGGGCGGGAAGCCCCGGTTGCGTACTACTCCAGGTCCCTTTCAAAGGCGGAGCGCAACTACGCGCAAACTGATAGGGAGGCCCTGGCCATAATCGCGGGAACAAAGAAGTTCCACGATTTCCTATACGGCCACGAGTTTACGGTTGTGACTGATCACAAGCCCCTTCTGGGAATCTTTACTACAGGCAAACCCACCCCACAAATTCTATCCCCCAGGATGCTACGTTGGGCAATTTTCCTTAACGCCTACCAGTATGAACTGGTCTATCGCCCAGGGAAGGAGATCTCCCATGCGGACGCGCTGTCCCGGTCTCCCCTCCCTAGCTTAGGAGACCCCGCATGCGAGGTAGAGCAGGACCACCAAGTCCTGCTGATCGAGTCCCTCGACTCACCCCCCATAGTCCCGGCTGACCTCGCCAAAGCCACGGCGGCCGACAAAATCCTGTCCCAAGTCAGTTCCTGGGTTAGGAAGGGGTGGCCCACAACTCCCCCCGAGGAGCAATTCAAGTCATTTTTCAGGCGCAGAGTAGAGCTTTCCCTTGAAAGGGGCTGCCTGCTCTGGGGCCAGCGGGTAGTCATCCCAGAGAAGTTAAGGGCGAAGGTGCTGAGACTGCTGCATACCAGCCACCCGGGAATAGTGCGCTCCAAGGCTCTGGCCAGGAGCTACTTCTGGTGGCCCCAAATAGACGCGGATATAGAACACTTAGTGGGCACGTGTGAGAGCTGCCAGAGCTCTCGGCCCGAGGAGTCCCGGCTACCCCATAGGGAATGGGACACGGCCCGCGGGCCATGGTCCCGAATACATGTCGACTTCACTGGCCCTTTCCGTGGGTCCATGTTTCTGCTGATAGTCGACTCCTATTCCAAGTGGCTGGAAGTAATCCCCATGACTAGCACCTCATCTGCTGCAACCATTAAACACTTGCACAGGGTGTTCAGTTGCTTCGGCCTGCCAGACATCCTTGTTAGCGATAACGCCAGTACCTTCACTTCTGCGGAATTCAAGGCGTTTATCGAGAGGAATGCCATCAGGTACATTACCGCTGCCCCGTTTCACCCCACCACAAACAGTCAGGTAGAGTGCCAAGTGCGCACTACGAAAGACACACTGCGGCGCATGGGTCCCGGTGAGTTGAACCTCCAACTGTGTCAGTTCCTCATCTGCTATAGGGCAACCCCCCTAGCTTCAGGACTTTCGCCGGCCGAACTCCTCATGAGGAGGCGGCCGGTAACCCTGTTCGATCGGTTGGATCCGACCAGGGTGGAGGATGAAGGGAGAAATATAGTGGTAGAGAGTTCCAAAAGTTTTTCGGTAGGGGACCTGTTTCACTGCAGGAACTACGCGGCCTCGGGACCAACGTGGGTCCCAGGGACGATCATTGAACAAATGGGGCCAGTGTCCTATAGGGTCGAGACTAGCACAGGTCTACTCTGGAGAAGGCACGCTGACCAACTCAGAAGGCGAGTCACTAGTGAAGGGGAATCAGCGTTAGGGTCCTCCCCCTCCCGTGTAACCCAAGGGGGAGACACGGCGGCGTCCTCGGGTACAAATGCATACCCTGGATTTTCAGCCGAGGAGGAGGATACTTTGAAAGAGTGGAATGAGTTTGACTTTATGTTACCGTACCAGGGGGGTATCGCGGAGTGGTCCCCCACCCGTCCAAGCGAGAAGAGGGGTTTCAGTTCAGCCCCTGGTACCTCCAGTCCCCCCAGCCCTTTTGCTTTAGAATACACCATTTCACCAAGCCCCCCGAGCCAGGCAGCAGGGGGAAATTCGCTCTCCTCATCCCCTAGAACTCCGGGCCAGGCAGCAGGGGGTGGCGCAAGCACGCCGGTTGCAGGCGAAAGGAACCGGGGGGAGGCAACAAGGGTCTCCTCGTTGGTCCCGAGTTTCGTACTGGGGGGGGGTCCCCAGGCGCCACAAGCAACAGGCAGGGGTTCACATCTCAGCTGTATGTTCCGTTCCCTTCTCCCAATGCAAGGTTGTCGCAGAGTCCCCGCCAAACGACTAACGAGTCCCCCCTTTCCATTGCAGGACGAGACTCTGCGGAACTCGGAGCCCCTAGTTCCCCTGTGCTAAACCAAGCAGCCGCACGCCCCAAGCGCACATGCGGGAAGCCACAATGGTTGAGGGACTTCGTCCCATCCTAGGGGGGAGGAGTGTTGTGTATGTAACAGTATTACTTTAAGAATGTATGAATGTAACCTGACAATGATTACAATGTAACCCAGCTGTTTAAGGAACGCGAGTAAGCTGCCCATAGAGGGCAGCTGCGAGCGTTCAGCTCACATGGTTCACATTCCCCAAATCACCGGCAGCCACGGGAACCTTTCCCGCGCGAGGATCACCTGGAGAAGATGGGCGTGACTCGGAATGACGTCACGCGGGTAGCAGCCAATGAGCTACGTGCAACAATATTCAAATGTATTTACTGCAGTATAAAATGAGCTGTACCTCCGCCATTACCACATGTTCATCCTGACCATCATGAAATAAACCTGTGTTTTAGCCCCCACTGCGGCTCCTTCTTTGTCTTCCGTGCAAGACACTAAAGAAACGGAGGTGCCATGGACTGCATTACCGTTCTGGGCCCCTCTTTAGAACTTTCTTCCAAGGGATCCTTGTCTGGGGTTTGAGGGTGAGTCTACATCAGTGGTGTGTGTGTGTGAAGGGGAGGGAGGTGTGACCTCAGGGCGAGAAAGGGTGGTTTCAAGACTGGGCCAAGAAAATTTATTCAAAAAAAAATAGAACCATCAAAAATAGTCTTTTGCAAGAAGAATCACACGGGGAAAAACCTGTTGACTACAGTTTATTTTAAATTGATGAAGGCCGTCCGCCCTGGACAGCCTTCAGTGGGGTCTTAGAGCCACGGTCTCCCTGACAGCCCCGTCCGACGCATGCACAGTTTGAAGAATGCAGTGATGTCATGTGGCTGTCCTGGTTTGGCAGGAGAGAATTATGGCAACCCTAACCATACCTGTGTGGATCATTTCAAGTTTAATACTGCAATACAGTTGTTACTGCCAAGTAGACATAGATTCATCTGCTCAGTGCTCACACACTTGTATCAGTCCCATTCATTCTATGGCTCTCTCAGGATAGCTCCCCATTTCAAGATCTTTTCCTTATACAAGGATCTGAGGCTCAAAAAAGATAGAAGCCGGCTACTTTATTTGAGATTAGCAATGGAATTTAAGTATACATCTGTATAAAAACATTCGCTTATACCTACCATACCCATGGCTATTTGAAAAGCATTTAGCTCATCAATCCTAGGTATATTTCTTAAATGGTATGTCTCACTATGTTCAATTATATTTACTTTCAGGTAAATGGAAGCAGTCAATTTTGCTTTTTGTCATGCTTTTTCATTGTTTTATGTCAATTAATACTACTAAGAGATATACTGTAGTTATAAATATCATAATCCTTAACTTAATAGAATGGAGTATTGTTCTGGATATGCCTCATCTTTCACACAACAATTGGCTATTGACATAGACACTGAGCAATAAACTAGATATAATGTTTAAATTGGGGACTGCAGTGGCTTAGTGGTTAAGATGCTGAATTTGATGACTGGAAGTTTGGCAGGTCAGCAGTTTGAGACCCGAGTACTGCACAATGGAGTGAGCTCCTGTCTGTGTCCCAGCTCCTGCCAACCTAGCAGTTTGAAAGCAAGAAATTGCAGGTAGATAAATAGATGCCACTTTGGTAGGAAGGTAACAGCATTCAGCTCTACATGGGGCTGCCCTTGATGACCATTTGGAGGCTACAGCTGGTTCAGAATGCAGCTGCCCGGGCGGTGATGGGGTGTGGATGTTATGCCCGCGCCTCCCCACTACTCCAGGAGCTGCACTGGTTACCAGTTTGCCTCCGGGTGCAATTCAAAGTGCTGGTTTTGACCTTTAAAGCCCTATATGGCAGTGGGCCAGAATACCTAAGAGACCGCATCGTCCCAAGAGCATCTGCCCATCCAACCAGAGCGGACTAGAGGGACTCCCTAGTTGTGCCTTCAGCTAGAGGGGCCTGCCTCTCTGGCACACGAAGAAGGGCCTTCTCCGTGTCTGCACCAGCCCTCTGGAACCTCCTTCCAACAGAATTGAGGCTCCAGACAGAATTGCTGCACTTCAGGAAAAGTCTTAAAACCTGGCTGGCAGGGCAAGTGTGGGGCCTTAATGAGAATACAGCCCCAGCCTGTTGGCTCATCTCCAGTTAGTGTTCAGTTAGTGTCCCTCCCTCTGTGTTGTTGTATCCCTCCGATTCCCTTTTATTCTTTTTAAATGGGGTGGGGGTAGTACGGTGGGTAGGTGGGTGGGTGATTTGGGATTTTCTATCTGTTTTTTATGTTTTTAATTGCTGTACACCGCCCTGAGTCGGGTTCGCCTGAGTGGGTGGCATAAAAATTTAAATTAAATTAATTTAAATTCTGTGTTCTCCGGTGTCTAGTCATGCCTGCCACATGATCATGGAAATGTTTGCAGACGCAGATAGTGCTGGATCTTTGGTTGTAAACAGAGATGAGCATCGCACCCTAGAGTCATATCCAACTTGTTTTTGAGCAAGGACAACCTTTACTTTTAATGTTCAAAGTATAGTTTTCCCTCAAACTCAAATAGTTTGAGCTATGGGTAGGGTAGCTAGTGAAAAAAAGGACACCGTTCCTTTATATTTAATAATTCTACGGAGAAGGAAATTTCAGCAAGTGTTTTGTTGTTGTTGTTCAGTTGCACAGTCGATTCTGACTCTTTGCGACCCCATGGACAATTTTCCTCCAGGCACCTCTGTCCTCCACCATCCTCCTCAGCCCACCAAGCTCTGTGCCCATTGTGTCCACAATACCATCTATCCATCTCATCTTTGGATGCCCCCTTCTCTTGCCCTCCACCTTTCCCAGCATCAAGGCCTTCTCAAGTGAGTCCTCCCTTCTCATTTGATGTCCAAAGTACTTTAGCTTCATCTTCACTATTTGTCCCTCCAATGAATAGTCAGGATTGATTTCTTCCAGTATTGACCTATTTGTTCTCTTTGCTGTCCAAGGGACTCTCAGGACTCTCCTCCAACACCACATCTCAAAGGCATCTATTCTTCTGTGCTCAGCCTTCCTAATGGTCCAGCTCTCACACCCATACATTACTACTGGGAATACCATTGCTTTGACTATGTGAATTTTTGTTTTCAAGGTGATGTCTCTGCTTTTCACTATATTCCCCAGATTTCTCATAGCTTGTCTCCCCATAATCAGTCGTCTTTTTATTTCATGGCTACAGTCGCCATCCGCAGTGATCTTAGATCCCAGGAAAGTAAAATCTGTCACTGCTTCTACTTTTTCCCCATCTATTTTCCAGGGACTGATCGGATCTGTTGCCATTATCTTGGTTTTCTTGATATTAAGTCTGAAGCCAGTTTTTGCACTTTCCTCCTTCAATCCAATCAAGAGGTTCTTTAGGTCTTCCTCACTTTCTGCCATTAGGGTGGTATCGTCTGCATATCTCAAATTGTTGATGTTTCTCCCAGCAATTTTGATCCCATATTGTGATTCCTCCATCCCTGCATTGCACATTATGTACTCTGTGTATAAATTGAATAAGCAGGGTGATAAAATGCAGCCTTGTCTTACTCCTTTTCCTATTCCAAACCATGAGGGATATGTATCAGCAAGTGTAGCTTGCATTAAAAAGAGTGCAGGGGGTAATAATTACTTGGATCAGACATGGAGGGGATTTAATTGTTTCCTCCCATGCTGCACACCTAAGGAAAGTTCTTCTGAAGCTAGTATTTCAGGCAAAGTCTTCCATTAGTGCTAATTCCCCCTACAAAGCACCACAAATAGTTATTCTGGCAGTACCTATTGTGGTAGTGGGAAGGTTTACCATAGCTGGAAAGGTATGCTATGCTGAGGATGGTATGTAGTAGCAACAACCGGGCCTCTCATTTTTAATAGAGACACCATGGTTCTCTCCATTGTGAGAATAGCTGGATCATTTGAATTTGGTTAGTGAAGACTAGATGAGAAGATTATTCAGTTAATTTTTTTGGCAAGAACTTGCCAAAATTGGCAAATTTCTAAACTTTTATAAATGGGGTTTAAAAAAAATGATTGGAGAAGACTCCAACACTGGCATGTTTGTCTGTCCCTGGGTAGAATTTTACGCAATAATTTGAATTCACCAGTTAAATCATAAAGTGCAAACTTCTGATTAAATTACATTGGGACAACATGAATTTAATTTAGGGCTCAATCCTCTTTCTGTTTGAGGCTTTTGGAAGTGTAGTATTCAATGAGGCCTTAAAATATGAGGGGAATAGCATTGCATATGGTTCCTCCAGGAAGCAGTGCTCCGTAATTGTTTACGTTGGCAGTCCATAAATTCTGCTTGTTCCAATTCTGCACAGCATCAAATCATTACTGAAAATGATTAAATACATTTTCTACTGAAAAATAATGAGGTGATTAGCATCCTTGAATGGGCAAAAATGACTTCATCTACTGCTCTTGTTCCAAAAAATAATAATGGTATGTTTTTTACCAAAGAAATGGAATGGAATGTATTGCTGTGGAGAGAGCTTGAAAAGACCTTTTCTGACATTTTTATACTGTTTTGTAAAAAAATTTTTTTTGTCATGCTGGCCATGTGAAAAGATCCAAAATTTACATTACAATAATCACTTGATTAAGATAATTCAGAAGCCAAAAATTTGTTTGGGAATATATTACAAAAAATGAGGGGCGGACTGACAGAAAGCTTGTTTTATTATAACTTTTGGTGATACCTTAATAACCACATCATCCTTAGCTCTTTTCAGATTAATGGGTCACTATGAAGGATTGTGCAATATGAAAGAAACAGAAAACAAACAACAGAGAAGAAGCGAAGGTAGAGGCAGGCAGGAACAAACTGAGGAAGATTGTCTATATCTACGATCTATCTCCAGTCCAACATCTTATTATTTTTTTTAAAAAAAAAAAGCTTAACTGGGACTTACCTATTTGTGGATTAAAGGCAGATGATCGCTAATAAATAATCTACTTTGTGATGTGAAGTGGGAAGTAAGTAAAGGTAAAGGTTTCCCTTGCTCGAAAACCAGTCGCATCCGACTCTAGGGTTCAGTGTTCATCTCTGTTTCAAAGCCGAAGAGCCAGCATTGTCTGCTTCTGCAGACATTTCTGTGGTCATGTGGCAGGCATGTCTAGACACAGAACGCTGTTACCTTCCCACCGAAATCGTCCCTACTTATCTACTTGCAATTTCTTACTTTCGAACTGCTAGGTTGGCAGGTTGCTAGTGGGAAAGAGGGCCATTTATCTGAAAATTAATTTGATGTTGTAGATAAAAAGAAAGATCTCGTGCTTAACCCACCAAAATATTACAAGGAAAAGCCAACTTTTAACTCTGTCCCAACTGTCATTGGACCAAAGCTGAAAGCTGAAACCTACAATCTTTGAATAGATTCTGCGCTGGAAAGCTAACTTCTGGTTGGGATGCTTTAGTCATCTAATAAAACTATCACCCGGCCATCTCTTCAGATTGCTTACAACATGGCCTTTTTCTTTTCTCTTTTCTGTTTTCTCCAGTAGATGTCAATATTCCCCCAAAGCTTAGCGGCTGCTTGTTTTACGAAGAGCTGAGCTAGAAAACCACAAGCTTTCTCTGAGCTGTGTCTCTCATGTGCTAATGGACGTGTTTACACAGTGGCAGGACAAATACATTCTCTGTATGGTCAGACAAATTTACTAAATATACTTGTTTTCAACACAGTGGGATAGGGTTGACGTATTCTCTGTTGATGGCCTTTTTAGTTAAGTTCGTCTGATTCCTTATCACACCATGCCAAGGGTAAGTTTGTATTGTTTATTATTCAAATGCATCTTTTCTTGTTCTGCATGTTTTTAGGTCAGGAGCATGGTAGCAACTACTCAACTTGATCGGGCATAGCTGCATTCTGATCAGCATAACAGATTACTGATCTTGCATTCTTTTTCATATTCTCTGTGAAATTACATATGGGTTCCTTCCATGTCTGTACAAGTATCATCAGAACCTTCTAGAGCCTAAGGAAAGCATTAAGACACACCATCTCTATAAAACACGCTCCCCACTCTAATATCTAATTCTCAGTACCATTTTTACTGGAGCAGAGTGAACACCTCAAGAGCTTCCTAGTACATTTAGCTTATTCTTCGAAACTCTGTACATAATTATTCATGTTCCTGACTGCATTTTCCTCTTCTCTCTCTCTCTCTCTCTCTCATGTTGCCTTCTGTGAGAGACACAAATGCAAAATTGCCAGTTCTGTCACAAATTCACAAAGGTAGCCCTCTGGGATTGCCACTCTCATCTGAAATTCTGTCTCTGGAAGAAATCCATACAGGCAGTCACTACCATTGCCAAGGAGGCTACAGTTCGAATGGCCCCCTCTTGCAAAATGCCATAGAAAAATTCTTATGGATCCTCTTCAGGTGGACAGAACCTCAGGTAAAACCACCAAGGACCCAGCTGCTCAAATAGTCTCTAACCAAGACTATGACCAAATCAACAAAAATCCTACTATTCCTGTCCTTATCAGCATCCAGCCCTCTTCTGGACCTAGTCAAGAAATCATGGCAGAAACCCTCTACTCTGTCACCAGCAGCTTTGACTTTCCACATGCTGAGATCAGCAACTTGTCCTCTTTTTCATCATTTCAACAGCTCTTCATCAGTGCCACCTATCAAGAACTGGGTCTTAACCATGGCCCTAGACTTTACCTTCTTCCTCCCAACAAGCTACTTCAGGACCATCTCAAGTTCTACTAGAAGATATAGCCACATTTTTCCAGACGGATGCCATACAGAGGATCCATACAGGTTTTCGACCCGTCCTACGAGAGCGGACCATAGGGGTTCCTTAGTGGTCCCATCAGCTAGGGAGGCACATCTCACTGAGACCAGGAGGAGAGCCTTCTCGGTATCTGCCCCAGCCCTATGGAACCTCCTGCCACTTTAACTGCACCTCCAGGTAGAGTTGCTCCCCTTCAGGAAATCCTTAAAAATGTGGCTATGCCAGCAGGTACAACTGGTACCACAGCCCAGCCCTACTGGCTTATTTAGCCCTGCCTGGGGTTTTTATTTACTCCTGCCTGGGTGCCCTTCTTTTTAAGGTGATTGGAGAGGTTTTATGGATGTTTTTAGAGAATTTCATAGTACTGTATTTAGTTTTAATTAGTATTGGGTGTTGTTTTTAATTGATGTTGTAAGCTGCCTTCGGTTGCTTAGGCAAAAAAGTCGGTTACATAAATCCAATAAATAAATAATAAATTAAATCCCCTCTGAGTCCAGGATTGATGGCTTCTACTCCTGTTACCTTAATGTCCCCAAACAAGTCAGGGGAGTGAGGCAGTGGTGAGCTCCAAAAAAATGTACTACAACATTGTGGGCATGATATGGTGGGTGTGATCAGGGGGAAGCCCTGTGTTGCACCCGAATTAGGACTACTTTATTTCAAAACTTGGATGAGCTGGGCCAACCAGAATTTCTGCTACCGGTTCTGCCAAACTGGTGCGAACCTGCTGATGCCCACCATATCATGGGCCAATCTTGGACTTGGAATAAATTGAGCTTGGAAAATATAATGATAATAATTGCATGCTGTGAAGTTAATTCTGACTTATGGCAACCCTTTCCAGGTTTTCTAAGTAGACATTACACAGAAGTGGTTTACCCTGCCCTACTTCTGGGGTCACCCTGAGATTGTGTAGTTTGTCCAAAACTGTACTGGTTGGCTCTTCATCCACACAGTGGAGAATCGTGCTCCCAACCTCTGGCTCTACAGCCAGTTGCCTAAACCACTGTGTAGGCTTTGGAAATACAGGCCTTGGAACTCACAGAATTTCACTCGGCACTGACCAGGCTGACTGGGAGATACAGTCTCAAAAAAATAACATTTCCGAGCTCTAGGAATTAATGCTATGCAATTAAAACTGCAAAAGATAACACAAGCAAAGATTCGATTTACACTAATTCAGAGTCACAGAACATGCCTATGAAAAATGAGATTTTTCTTGTTGTCTCTCGCACAATAGTATCAAGACATAAGTAGGCAATTAGACATTCAGAGCTGGAATAAAATCTGGCATTCACGGGAAACATCTTTGACTAGTAAATAAATGAAGCAAGTCCATTTTACAAAGGAGGGGATACAATTCTTCTTTCACAGGTCCTTTTGGCCTTGTTAACATTCAAGGCCACATTCTTTCTTTGCGAGGGTTTTAGTTTTTCCTGGCTCTCATTCTGTCCCAAGAAATGTAACTACTCCGTTGGCATCAGGATCAGCTTGAAACACAAGAAAGTCTGCCTGGCTGCACCCTGCTGAAAGACCAGTTCTTTCTAACAAGTGCTGGGTGTTGCGCAAGGGCTTCAGTGCACTTTCACTTCTTCTGAAACAGGATTCACAGGCTTGAGAAGCTACCAAAGTACAGAGCAGAACAGCAGCAAAATACTGTCCTTAGGGTTCTGCCCATTCACGTGTGAGGGCCAAAGTTCCCAAGTCAAGTTCCCTTGACTTCTTTTCTTTCCCTTTTTGAGCGACTGCAGTAGCTCAGTGGTTAAGATGCTGAAATAGACATATCCTTCACATTACACTTCTCTCTCTACCCTCATGACTTTTCCCTATCAAAACAGAAATGCTAATCTTCTCGGAGCAGTGGCTTTCATTCTTTATACAACCTTTACATTTAACTTGTTGCAACCTGCTAAGATAGACTTTTTGGTGATGTCAAGGGGTCTCATAAACCTGACGTCAGTTTGGGCAAAGTCTGGCCCGCTAGTTGTTCATTGATTGCAAATTCTACCAGCTATATGCAGCATGGTCAATAGAAAGTAATTCCAGAAGTCCAGCAAAGGTTGGAGGGCTATACTTAAATTCATCTCTGGCCTAATGTTTGAGTATGTCTTACTCCAACACTGGAAATTGTTTTTGGTTAATTCTATCTCCCCTATGCAGCATGGACAGAGTCCAACACCATTCCCCAAACAATTCTGAAAAGTTCGCCAACTCTCCAGAGGAGATTTCAGTGTGGAAGATGACGGGAGATCAGAAAATATCTGCTCCTTCCTTCTTCCACCATGGGAAAAAAATCTTCCGTCCAAAAAGGAAAGACATTTCAGCTACATCCCATAGTTGTGTTTCTACAAAGCTCAACAAGCTCAGATCAGGATGTGATGGCTCGGAAATTGTATTATAATAAAATTATCAGAGTGGGGCATGCCTAGCCTGAAGGCAAGTTAATAGAGATTACAGAATAACTTTTATAACTGGTGTAACTGTTCTATAAATCTGATATGAAGATATATGTGAAGAGAAATGAGCAAATAAAATACCCGATGAAGAAACAGCCTGGAGTCGCAATGGCCCTCAATAAAAGTTCACTTCCTCCTTTGAAAAGGATGGAATAATCTTGCATTGATTTGACCATGTAAATATCAACATTTTTGTAACAGGCTACATACTGAGCACCTAAATGAAGTGCCTAGATGTCTTAAATGTACTGTACATAGTAACTAGTTTTCCTCCATTTAACAAAGCCTTTCATAGCTGGGTGATAGCCAGATATGTGCTAGCTAGATGATACTTCCCTATCGTTGCATTTGTATCACAAGCTGATATTACTCTTGCTACTGATAAAAAATACACAGACACCCAATGCACACTCATTCCACAACAAAAAACACAACACAAAACAAAATAGCTATAAATTATAGTTATGAGTAGACACAACTGCAATCTTCACTATAGTGCAAAGACTGGTCACAAAAAAGCAAAGGAAATCACACCCACCCAAATATCCCTGTACAAAAGTGTCTTTGCTTTTCCTGTCTTGACTGCAAAACAGAATCCCCACCCCCAATGAAATAAGAAGGCATAGATTAACATGGGGTGGTCAAAACAAATAAAAAGCATTCCCAGTGAAATAAGAAGCTAGTATTGTTATGTATGTTAACTGTGTTTTTTGACAGGAGCAGAATGTATCTTTTCTCATGCATCTATTCTTATGCATATAAGTGGATCGAAAATGTGCACACTCTGTTAGCCAATGGTATTATTGTTACACTTACTGTTTATAGTGTATATAAGTCCGAGTTTTGCCCCATCCAAAGTGTGTTCAAACCCCACTAATAAAGAGCTGAATTTCACTACTTCACTCTTCTGCTTCTTCATTCTCTGAACACGAAACTGGTGATGAAGGTGGGATGGCGTCCCAACACGGCAGCAACATCGACCCATTTGACCCAGCACATCCAGAGAAATGGGCAACATACGAATGCCGATTCCGCCACGCAATGGCCTCATAGAAGATCACCGCTAAGACCAGAAGCGCTCCTGTTTCCTCGCTCAGTGCGGTTCTGAGACATTTGAGCTGGAAACCCACCTTGTTCTCCCAAGGGACATGGATGTGGTGCTGCTCACAGAAATCATGTCTGCATTAAGGAAACACCTGCAGCCAGAGGTCTCGATCTTCCCGGCCAGGGTGGCCTTCCACAGAAGGGAGCAGCGACCTGGGGAGTCCATTGCAGACTACGCCACTGCTCTGCGCATTGCTGCCGCCCTGTGCAAGTGGGACAACATCGAAGAGGCACTCCGGGACCGTCTGCTGGCCGGCATAAGGGACGAAGATGCTCAATGTTGCCTCATGATCAGGAAGACGCTAACTTTCAAGGCGGTAAAAGAGGCGATAGCCTGTGAGGCTGTACAGTCCGGGATAAAGCTTTTCCGGCATCGCCACTCCACCACCAGTGCCACCGACTCAGCTGTGCAAGCTCAGCAAAATTAATCTTCATCTTCCTCAGCATTGCTTGGTTCCACCTCTTCATCGGAGTCCAGCGACGCAGAGGGAGAAGTCCGAGCGGTCCAACGAAAGCATCGAGAGCACTGTGACGATCGGAAGAAGAAACTCCTTTGCAAGTGTGATGGCTGCGGAGCCCGGCATGACCACAGGAAGTGCCCCTTCCACACCGCAGAATGCCACAACTACGGGCGACAAGGGCACATTGCTAAAGTATGCTGACAGCGAAAGCAAAGAACTCCAGCACCTGAGTCCAAGAAGAGTCATCACCACAAAACGTCCACCGCCAAAGTGTCACCAGAGCCTGAGCTGTGCCAAGTGGGCATTGTCAGCGAGCATTTCTTCACAGACCTGAGCCTGCAGGATGTCCCCTTCAAGATGGAGGTGGATTCAGGTACTACCTTTTCCATAATCCCACAGCGGGAGATTTTGAGAATTCCCCCTGCCTCTTGGCCCAAGCTCAAATCTTTTAAAACTTCCCTCCAGGATGTGCAAGGTTGCCAGATTCCGGTCCTGGGGGTGGGAAATTTCTTGGTCAAATTCAAAAACATTCGCACCTCCTTGCCATTGGTTGTAGTTAATCAGGGCACTAACTGTCTTATTGTGACCCAATGGTTTAGGCCCCTGGGAATCCGGCTTTCTGGCATTCATGCAATAGACGCTGACCCAATCCGGGACGTTTGTGCTGCACATCCTGAGGTGTTCAAAAAGGGTTTAGGGTTATACAAAGAACCCCCTATGGACTTTGAGCTTGACCCAACTGTCTGGCCCATCCGGATGAAGCCACGCCGGGTACCCTTTGCTTTAAAGGAGAAGATAGAAGCCGAGCTGGATAAACTGGTGGGGCAGGGCATCCTAGTGCCTGTGGACTCTGCAGAGTGGGAGACACCAATAGTGACTGCTTTGAAAAGTAATAGGGAGGTCAGGATATGCACTGGCTACAAGTTTTACCATCAATAAAGCTATTCGCCTGAATGCCTGTAGTAAGCCACCTTCTTGCCTCCTTGCATGGAGGAAATTGCTTCACAAAACTTGACCTTGCCCAGGCTTACCAACAATTAACTGTGACTCCTGCTGCTGCCATAGCCCAGACCACAGTAATGCATAGGGGGGCATTTAAGGTAGCATGACTACAATCCGGGGTGAATGCAGCCCCCAGAATATTTCAATCTCTTGTAGAATGTATTTTAAAAGGTTTGCCCGGTGTCCTGCCATATTTTGACGATGTCCTGATCACCGCTAAGGACACCGTTGAACTAGTGGCCAGGCTCGATCGAGTCCTGCAACGTTTCGAGAGGGCCGGTCTACGTCTCAGAAGAGACAAATGTGTGTTTTTGGCACAGGAAGTGGAGTTCCTGGGGTACCGAATTACACTCCAAGGTATCATGCCCTCTGACTCCAAGGTGGCGACCGTGCAAAATGCACCCAGGCCAAAATGTAAAACCGAATTGCAATCATTTCTAGGATTGTTAAACTTCTATCATGCTTTTCTCCATCGCAAAGTCTCAGTTGCTGAACCATTACATCGGATTCTTAAGAATGATGCTGTTTGGCACTGGGGCCATTGCCAGGAGAAAGCGTTCCTAGAACTTAAAAGGCTGCTATCTTCGGATGCTGTATTAACTCGTTTTGATCCTGACAAAGAAGTTGTACTTGTGTGTGATGCATCCCCTGTGGGGGTGGGAGCTGTGTTATGCCATGTACTAAGTGGCGGGAGGGAAGCCCCCGTAGCATTCTATTCCCGTTCGCTCTCAAAGCCTGAGAAAAATTACACTCAGACAGACAGGGAGGTGTTGGCAATCGTGGCTGGCACTAAGAAATTCCACGATTACCTTTACGGAAGACCTTTTACCATCGTAACTGAACACAAGCCCCTCCTTGGAAACTTTGTGAATGGGAAGCCCACGCCTCAACTTCTGTCCCCATGGATGTTGCGTTGGGCAATTTTCCTAAATGCATACGATTTTACTTTGGTGCACAGGCCCAGAAATGACATCAGCCACGCTGATGCCCTGTCACGTTCTCCACTGCCAGAGGTCGGGGAAGCCGATTGCGAGATCGAAAGCGACCACCAGGTCCTTATGATTGAGTCATTCGACTCGCCCCCGGTCGTCCCCTCAGATATAGCCAAAGCTACAGCCAAGGATGTAACATTGACTAAAGTAATGTCTTGGGTACAAAAAGGCTGGCCTGTCTCTCCTCTAGCCAAGGAATTCAGAACATTCCATCGCAAGCGCTTGGAACTGTCAGTGGAATGAGGTTGCCTTCTATGGGGCCAGCGGGTGGTCATTCCTGTCACTCTCAGGAAAAAGGTTTTACATCTACTTCACACAAGTCACCTGGGAATTGTCCGTTCCAAAGCCCTTGCCCGTAGCTACTTTTGGTGGCCCCAACATAGAAGACATAGACATAGAACAAATGGTTGGCACTTGTGCCAGTTGTCAATCCTCTCACCCAGAGCAATCCCACCTTCCCTCTCGGGAATGGGATTCTGCTTGGGGCCCGTGGTCCAGGTTGCACATAGATTTTGCAGGCCCATTTAGGGGTGCCCTATTTTTGTTGGTTGTGGATTCATTCTCTAAGTGCTGGAAGTGATTAGGGTGCCTAATACCACTTCAGCCACCACGATAATGCACCTAAGAAGGCTGTTTGCAGCATTTGGACTTCCAGGTGTGCTGGTATCTGACAACGCGTCCACATTCACATCTGCAGAATTCCAATCCTTCATGGAAAGGAATACAATTAGGCACATCACTGCCGCCCCATTCCACCCAGCCACCAATGGCCAGGTAGAGCGGCAGGCGCACAACTAAAGACGCGCTTCGGCGTATGGGTGAAGGGGATTTGGAGCTCCAGTTATGCCAGTTTCTTTTCACATATAGGCTCAACCCCTTGCCTCAGGGCTATCACCTGCTGAATTGCTCCAGCGAAGGAAACTATCATCCTTGCTGGACAGATTGGATCTCTCTAGGGTGGAGGACAAAGGCACAAATATAGCGATCCAACACCAGAAGGGTTTCTTGTCCAGAGACCCTGTACATTGCCGTAATTATGCAGCTGGTGGCCCTACGTGGGTGCCTGGGTTTGTGATCGATCAAACTGGTCCTGTTTCTTACAGAATCGAAACAGCCACTGGTCTGATCTGGAGGAGGCACGTGGATCAATTGAGACCCAGAGTACTGGACCCACAGGACGACTACAGACACTCAACGCTAGGGTTGGCCCCCACCCGTTTAAACCCAGGGGGCAGAGGTAATAGTCAGCAGCCAGCTAACATTGACCCAGAAGTGTCTTCTAGGAACTGATTTCAAGGGGAATTTGTGGAATGCTCCCCTATTCCGGCCAGGTGTACCCCTACACTGTCCCAGCCTAGCACTCTGGATTCCTTTATTGATTATGACCAATTTTGCTTGGAGTCGCCCTCCACTCTTAGTACACACAGGAGGGACCCTGAGTTGTCTTATTTATCCACAGAATTAGATTTTGGTTTTGAGCAATCCCCTGCTCCTCCATAGGGCAAACGGGGCTTTAATTTGGGTTTACAATCCTCCCCCACTAGTCAATCCCTCACTCCAGTCGGGTCGCCCATCCTACAAGCCCCTGAGCCGGCTTAGTCAAGCGTCTGACCCAAAAGGGAAACTAGACCGCCATCTTGGTTAAAGGATTTTGTTTTTACCTAGGGGGGAAGAATATTATGTATGTTAACTGTGTTTTCTGACAGGAGCAGAATGTATATTTTCTCATGTATCTATTCTTATGCAAATAAGTGGATCGAAAATGTGCACACTCTGTTAGCCAATGGGCTTGTTGTATTGTTGTTACTGTTACTGTTTATAGTGTATATAAGTCCGAGTTTTGCCCCATCCAAAGTGTGTTCAAACCCCACTAATAAAGAGCTGAATTTCACTACTTCACTCGTCTGCTTCTTCATTCTCTGAACACGAAAGGTATGTAATGTCATAACAAAATTCAAAGGCTGTTAGACTAGGGATTCGCAAATGATGGCCTGTGGGCCAGATTTCGCCTACAGCACCATTTCATGTGGCCCGCTGCCTTTGTTCCCACCACCGCTGCTGCTGGAAGCGGCGGAAATGGCAAGAACAGCCAAAAATGCATCAACTTCGCTCCCGCCACTGCTGCTGCTGCCAGAAGCGGCAGAAGCACCGAAAACAGCTGAAAACATGTCGTACGACAGCCACAGATGTTTTTTACAGCAATGTTTATGGCAGGGGGAAAACACATGTCCATCCTGCTCAGCTGTCTGAGGGGGTATGATCCGACCCACGGTGTGAAAACCCCTGATCTAGAGGGACATAATGCAGGTGGCACATTATTTACACAAAGCTGCCATTCTACAAATATATGTTTCTTTAGAGGCAAACTATTCAGGTTATGGAAGTGTATCCAGAGTTTTCAGGGTAACGAAGCAAGCTGGAAAGCCAAGAAATAAAGGTGAGGCAAGTTTGCAATGGCACTGAGAGAAATAGTGAGGCAGCTGGGGTGACAATACTGCTTCTTTTCCCAATGCTTTTAGGGACACATTACATGTCAAACAACTCCAGGCACCACTTGCTCCTGTCACCTTGCTTCAAACCCTGCTTAATAACAAGTGATACAGTCTAACACAGGGGTTCTCAACCTTTTTACGCTGTGGGCCGGACCATTCCCCCTCAGACAGCTAAGCAGGCCAGACTGGTGATTCCCCCCCCCCCCCCCCACTGCAAACACTGCCGTAAAATGCATCCGCGACAGTTGTGAATGTGGACGTGGCTGTTTCCAGTACTTTTGGTGGTGGCGGCAGAGGAATCGCGGGCAGCGACCGTAGGCTGAGAACCCTTGACAAGGTAAAAATAAGGGTCACCCTTGCTCGAAAGCCAGTCATATCTGACTCTAGGGTTCAGTGCTCTTCTCTGTTTATAGCTATAGAGCCAGCACTGTCTGTTTCTACATACATTTCCATGGACATGTGGCAGGCATGACTAAACACGGAACGCTGTTTATCTTCCCACCAAAGTGGCACCTATTTATCTACTTGCAATCTCTTGCTTTCAAACTGCTAGGAGCTGGCAGGAGCTGAGACAGAGACAGAAACTCACTCTATTATGTAGCACTTGGGTCTTGAACTGCTTGGTTTCTTCTCTTTAATAACGGGGTGTCCTGCGGGGGGGGATCCCCTCTCTGCAGCACCTTTGCCTCCCGGAGAGAAGGAATCCACATAACAGAGGGGCTTTGCTTCTCTCTGGGCATACCTGTCAAGCGCAGCTCCAGAGATTACGGGACCTGCGCAGAACATTTCTGTGCAGGTCCATTCTATGCATGCACAAAAGCCTTCTATGCATGCTTAGAAGCGACCTGCACAGAAACGTTCTGCACAGGTCCCATAATCTCCAGAGTGACCGGGGTCGCGCTGGTGGAGGCGGTGTGGGAGGTGGTGGTGGTGGTGGTGGTGTTCTTGGCAGTTGTCATAGCCGTAGCTGCCGCCACTCTGGCCATCTTTAAAGAACTCCGTCACTCTCTTGACTGGCTGGCCTGGCTGGCTGGCTGAGGCAACTCTCCGCTCTCTCTCCCTCCGTACGCACTCTCGCTCACTCGCGTGTGCCGCCGCTGCTGCCGGCCCATTCCCCCCCGTCTCCCAACCACCTTCCTCCTCTCTCAGAGCCTCCTCAACCAACTGCCACTGCCGGCTAGTCGGCAGGGCAGCACCACAAATAACAGCACGTGCGTGCATGCGTGCGAGGTCTTCTCCCTCCCCCTGCACATTAGGCACGCACCCGACGCCGACGTCCGCTCGCTCGCTTCCCCTCCCCTTCCTGGACAGCAGACAAACGGCAAGGGCGCGCAGCAAAAAGGGACAAGTCATACAACATTTCTGCACAGGTCATTTCTACGTATGCGTAGAAGGCTTTATGCATCCCCTTCTGCACAGAAGCCTTCTACGCATGCGTAGAAGGGTTCTATGCATGCGCCGAAGGGTTCTACGCATGCGTAGAAAGGACCTACACAGAAGGGATGCGCAGTAACTCCTTTCTCCCCGCTACCAAATTACAGGATAGTGGCAGCTCCAGGTGGGAAATGGAGGAAATCGGCGCTGAAATACGGGAAATCCTGGCCAATCCGGGACACTTGATAGGTATGTCTCTGGGTTGGCTGGGAACGGAACTTTCATCCCCAGCCAACTCAGAGAGAAGCGAGGCCGAGACATAGAAGGCAGCACTGGGAGGGCGGGAGGGAAAGACTTTTAAAGACCCAAACGGAGCCAGGAGGTAAGTGCGGTTGGTGGGGGTTAGGAAGGGGGGGCTAGGTGGTGGGGCTGAAGGGTGGTGGTTGGCGTGGTTACCGGGGCCGTGCCTCATTCCCCCACTGACTCCCTAACCCCCACCGACCACGCTTACCTCCTGGCTCCACCTGGGTCTTTAAAAGTCTTTCCCTCCCGGCGTTTTTTTTTTTAGTCAGCACGCCGCGCTTTCCCAGCCTCCTCTGCACTCGCGTCCCTCAGGCTGATTGGCTGAGGGTTGCGCAGCACAGAGGACTCTGGGACTCATAGTTTTATTTTGTTTGTCACATTCATGGGGCTGCTGCCCCACTGGCGACCACCAAAACCCCGCGGCGCTGGGAAGGCAGGGGTTATGGTGAGTGCGGAAGGCTATGTTGGGGATGGTTGGGCCTGGTGCAGGAGCCTTTGAACGAACCCAACGGTTAAGGGCTCTTTTTATAGGTATAGATTTCAGCCTGCAGCTCAGTTTAAAAAAGGTAACTGGAGTAGCCAACAATCTGAAAAAACATTCCCTGCTTAACAATGATATGACACAAAAAGGAAAATGAGATGGGAAGACAAAGAAAATCAAATAGTTTGTTATCGGTATGACCTAAGGGGTAGGCATGAAAGGTTTCAGTGCTTGGAATACCTGTTACCAGGGTTTTGTTGTTGTTCAGTCACACAGTCGATTCCGACTCTTTGCAACCCTATGGACCATTGCCCGCCAGGCACCTCTGTCCTCCACCATCCCCCTCAGCCCGCCCAGCTTTGTGCCAATTGCATCTACAATACCATCTAGCCATCTCATTTTTGGCCGCCCCCTTCTTCTTTTGCCCTCCACCTTTCCCAGCATCAAGGCTTTCTCAAGTGAATCCTCTCTTCTCATATGATGTCCAAAGTACTTTACCTTCATCTTAACTATTCGGCCTTCTAATGAGAAGTCAGGGTTGATTTCTTCTAGAATTGACCTATTTGTTCTCCTCGCTGACCAGGGGACTCTCAAAACTCTCCTCCAACACCACATTTCAAAGGCATCTATTCTTCTGTACTCAGCTTTCCTAATGGTCCAGCTGTCACAACCATACATTACCATTGCTTTGTCTATGCGAAATTTTTTGTTTGCAAGGTGATATCCCTACTTTTAACTATGTTCCCCAGGTTTCTCATAGCTTGTCTCCCAAGTATCAGTCGCCTTTTTATTTCATGGCTGTAATCACCATCCCCAGTAATCTTTGATCCTAAGAAAGTAAAATATGTCACTGCTTCTACTTCTTCCCCATCTATTTTGAAGTAAATGCCTTTCAATTTTATGAAGAAGCAATTAGTAATAGCTGGGGTCTGCATCATCTTCTTGTAGGTCAGGACAGGCCTATATGGCTGTACTAGCAACCAATAAATCCTGTTCAATTAAGTTTGGTTAAAATAATGGTAATATAAATAAGCAAAAACAAGCCGTGTGATCCATACATAAAATCAAATAAGTGCAGGAAGAAGGTGATACCTTTTCTAGGATCACTTTTTAAAAATCAGACATTGCAAGCTTTCGTGATTCAAGATCACTTCTTCAGGCAGGGTAGGGAAACTTCTTCAGGCAGGGTAGTTCCAGAAATTCATGGCATGATGTTTCAGCCAGACTCTGTATCTTAGATGGCCATGTGGAGGAAAAACAGCAGGCTGCATCCTTTTTCAATCCCAAAACAGTATTTGCATATAAGAAGTTTCCCATGTACATAATTCCTCAGCATTTGTCCTCACAACCCTGTAAGATATAATACCGGGCAACCAAGGATACTCTACAGTAAGATTTGTGTCTCAGTAGAGACTTGAATCCAAGCCTCCCCAGCTGCCCACAGCATTCTGTTCAATAGACAAGCACACTGTGCCTCCAAAAGCTACAAAAACACTAGCTGTTAGAAAAGGTAAAAGTGAGGGTGATAAACTAAGGTGTGGCGTTAAGTATTCCTTTACACTGGATTGAATCATGAATCTTTCACATATAATATGACACATGCATATGTACACATACAGTATATACACACTTGCAAGATTTATTGCAAAGTCAAATCTAAACACTACATTTGATTTTAAAAGGTGATTTTAAAATTAATCCTTCCTAGCGCATCAAGTTGCATTTCCCCCCAAAGCAAATGTACCTGCAAGGAGAACAAATAAGTCAATCCTGAAGGAAATCAACCCTGAATGCTCCTTGGAAAGACAAATATTGAAGATGAATACTTTGGACACCAACAGGGCTGTAGCCAGTGGGGGATCACCACCACCCCTCCAGCTAACCGCCTGCTCCCACCCACCCGCCCTGCCACGGGATGCAAATGTTGTGTGTGTGTGTGTGTGTGTGTGTGTGTGTGACATTGTTGCCCCTCCTGAAAAAATATCTCCCCTCCCCCATCTAGAATCCTGGCTACGGCCTTGGACACCAAATGAGAAGAGAGGACTCACTTGAGAAGGCCTTGATACTGGGAAAGATTGAAGGCAAAAGGAAAAGGGGGCTGCAGAGGATGAGATGGCTAGATGGAATTGTTCACGAAGTGGGCATAGATCTGAGAGGGCTGCAAAGGATAGTGGAGGATAGGGGTGCCTGGTGTGCAGTGGTCCATGGGGTCGTAAAGGATCGGACTCAACTGTGCAACTGAACAACAACAACAACCTGTTTTGGTACACCAAATGTTGTACATGTTTAAAACAAAAATAGGAAGTGGCCCCATTAAATAATTGCAAGTTACACCTTTGTATGTAAACGTCCAGGCCACCTTACCTTCCTAAATGACAAGAAGATGGATCCCACCAAGATGGAAAGAGTAATATCCTGCTGCCCACTCAGAAAGGTGAAGAATAAAGGGACAGGTCTTGTCCTGGATCAGCAACTGGCTAAGGGACAGGAAACAGAGGGTAGCACTAAATGGACACTTCTCCAAGTGGAGGGAAGTAAAGAGTGGGGTCCCCCAAGGTTCAGTACTGGGACCCCTGCTTTTCAACCTCTTCATAAATGATCTAGAGGTAGGAGTAAAAAGCAAGGTAGCCAAATTTGCTGACGACACTAAATTATACAGGGTAGTGAAAACTGAGAGAGATTGTGAAGAGCTCCAGAGGGATCTCTTGACACTGGGGGAGTGGGCAAAACAGTGGCAAATGAGCTTCAACATCAGTAAGTGCAGAGTGATGCATGTTGGGGCAAAAAACCCCAATTACATTTATAAACTGATGGGGTCTGAACTCTCTGCGACAAACCAGGAAAGGGACCTTGGTGTCCTGGTGGACAGCTCAATGAAGATGTCAACCCAGTGTGCCTCAGCAGTGAAAAAAGCAAACTCAATGTTAGGGATCATTAGGAAGGGTATAGAAAATAAGTCAGCAAGTGTCATTTTGCCTCTTTATAAATCTATGGTGAGGCCCCATCTGGAATATTGTGTACAGTTCTGGTCGCCATACCTCCAGAAGGATATTATGGAGTTGGAGAAAGTACAGAAGAGGGCAACCAGAATGATTAGGGGACTGGAACACCTTCCTTACCATCTGAGGCTGCAACGGTTGGGCCTTTTCACTCTTGAACGACGGCGTCTAAGAGGTGACCTGATTGAAGTTTATAAAATCATGCACGGTGTGGACAAAGTAGATAAGGAAAAACTGTTTTCCCTATCGCACAACACTAGAACTAGGGGACACTCCATGAAACTTTTGGGTACTAGTTCTCAAACAAATAAGAGAAAGTACTTTTTCACCCAGAGGATTCTGGTCTATGGAACTCCCTGCCAGAAGAAGTGGTGACAGCTGTCAGACTTGACAGCTTTAAGAAAGGATTAGACAAGTTCATGGAGGACAAGTGTATCAATGGCTATAATTATGGCTACCTAAGGACAACCTCCGGGTTGGAGAGATAGGCAGGATATCTCTCAATGCCATTTCCAGGGAATCCTAAGCAGGTGAAGGCATCTCCTTGGGAATACCCTGAAGGAAATGGTGAGCCACTGTGTGAGACAGAATGCTGGACTGGATGGGCTGTGGCCTGTTCCAGCAAGGCTGTTCTTATGTTCTTATGTTCTTATAATGTCAAGAGCTTTCTGGAATTTGCTAACAATTATGGCCAAATTATCACGGTTTTTGTAGGTATCATTATGTTATTGACCAACCTATGTCTGGCTCGGAAGCCTCTCAACTGGGACAAGGCTGCCCAGTGAGCTTCCAAAGAGATGAAGAACCTTTTCTTGTCACACTCAATCTTGCAGTGTCAGAATACATGAGCTGTATTCATTGCGGGAGAAGCGGGGAGCAAAGGCTATTAGCCACTGCCTTCTTTTCTCGCACTTGATGACCAGAGTATAAGCTGAGTCCACTTTTTTGACCTCTTTTGGCGGCTGAAAAACTAGGCTTATACTCAAGTATATACAGTACTCACAATTCTCACAATTTCCAGGTTGACACCTTGCTCCAAAAACCTGAGTAGACCATTACCAATGACAGTGCGTCCCTATCCACAGTATTCCAGTCAGAGAATTTTGGCCACTGCATTGGCAAGCCAGTCTCTGATCAAATGGCTTTGAATATGACATACCCAAAGGCATCTTTATATAAACCTACTTACAGAGAGGCAGCTAGGAAAATTCTTCTCAGGTGACAGAATAACCTGGTTGGTCAAACATAGCATGAGTTAAGTAGAGGCATTTGTTGCATTGCCTCAGGCAATGAAATGTCTTAGGCCAGCTCTGCAGACTCCCTTCAGAAGACATAAAGAAACCTGAACTGGGATTTATGCATTTCTACTAACTGAGAACACAGATGTTCATTGTTTTGTTAGCCAATAGATCTGGCCCAGTGCAAAGCTCAAGGATTATTGGAAAGCCTATTATCCTGGCCAGATTCAAAATCTGGAAAATAGAAAGAAAGTACAAGTCCTCACTGGCAGAACCTGTTAATCTTTTTGGCAGTGCTAGAGCAATAGCACATTTACAAATATCCTAATAAGCAGAACTCAGGAAAGGAACCTTTTTGGACTCTTAGAACCTCCCCAGCTATAATTAAAAAAACCTGATTTGTTAGTTTGTTATAGCAAAACAAACTAGAAAATATTGTTTTATTTCACGTGATCTTTTGCAGAACACTTTAGATGCATGCATGGGTTATTTTTCTCAGCTGGCAGATATCTGTACATACACATAGGTCGTTCTCTGTGTGTAAGGTTAAGGCTGGAGGTTATGGGAAATGAAAGACAGAAGTTAGCAACCCTGACTATCAGAATGAACAGTTGTTGACTATTAACAGATATTCTTGTGTTGATGAGCCATTTAATCAATGAGGTGCAATTTTTATAAAGCTTTGTCTCTACCCAAGACACAGGAGATAGGTTGAATATCTTCATCACCTGATTTGTTTTGGACACTGTCTTTGGTTTCTTAAAGAATGGCCAGTGTCAAGCACCCTGGAAAACGTCTCCCCCACTGATATCTCAATATTGTCGTTTCTGATATTAGGTGTGTGTCCATTGACTGTTTGATATTGAAACTGGCCTGTTTGGCCTATAGAGAATGTAAGGGCATTGCTAGTAAACGGTGGCAGCTTATCACACATATCCTGGAGATGTGTGATGTTGTGGATGAGACTATTGGGTTCTACAGTAGTGTGGCTAGAGCAGTCATAAGGACGGAGTAAACATCTGAACTTACAACAAGATCTGTTTCTTGCATCTGTATCTCCGTCTTGAGGTCTTCTGTTTCTGATGACTTTCTAAAATGTATCCCTGTTTTAATTTTTGTCCTTCAGTTCCTCCCACACTGGTCACAACTTCTTACACCAATACTAAAAGTACTCAATTAATATTATGAAATGGGCTACAGTCCACAAAATCTTATGACCCTGCCAAAATACATTCATCTTTAATGGGTGCTAAGAATTTTTTTGTCTTAAAAATAATAATAATTTATAAATGTGCAGGATTATAGGGCAAAACCTTTGGAGCAAACAAACTTGTTTTCCAGAGTGACCCACCACCAACTAGCCTGCCATAGTCTTCAACCTAGTATCCAATCCAAGCTCTTTGATCTATGTTCTTGGCCTTCTCTTGGTCAACATTAGGTTCTATTTCTTTGACATCCACACTGTGACCAGAATTTGTGGTTTGAAAACTCCTTGGACTACTCCTTTAATGTGTCATTCTTTCTATTGTGTTCCAGACAACATACTGAACACTCCATATTTATATAACAACTAGCATGGTTTGCCTGGCAGTTTTTATGTGTGTTTTTATGGTTAGGAGTGTTTTGGGTGGTGGTGTTTTGAATTTGTGGCTTTTGAATTTTATTTACTTATTTATTTATTATTTTGATTTTTAAGATATTTTAAACTGTTTTTTACTCTTCTGGCCTCTAGGTGGGACTGTGTTTAAGAGTACTGCAATTTTCTTTCTTTGTTCAGTTCGGTCCCGGAGGCATGGAGGGAGGACATGTTTGGTGAGTGCTCTTGATTGTTTAATCTGTTTTGATTTTGTTTTGATTTGGGGGTGTTGGGCTGAGGGGGGTTAAGTAGAGAGTTTCTACTTAAACCCCCCAAAGTGTTTCTGTTTGTTCTTATTTTGTTTTTATTTTGGGTTTGCGATGTGTTTAATTATTTTGATTATTTCTCATTATTTATTTTTCTGATTTCTTCCATATTTATTTGTTTAATTTGTGATAGTATTGTTTGTTGAGTTAGGTATTTTCATGTTGTAGATTGGTGGTTTTAGTGAGTTTTTATTGTTTTTCAGTAGCCTTTGGTATTTCGGGTGTTTTTTGTTGAGTTTGTGGTTTATTGTTGTGTTGTTTATTGGTTTTATTTTAATTATTTGTTTATTTATTTGTGTTTCATTATTTTTTATGCTTGGCGTTTTGGTTAAATGTTCAGTTTTGTTGTGGTTGTGTTTTCTGGGGTGAAGAATGGCCTGTCTGTCGTTTCCTCTTTTCCCCATGGCTGTTTCAAAATTAGGTTCCGATGCAGCGATGGGGAAAAGGAAGAGCCGGCAGTCAGCTCGCTCTTCATCCGGTAAGGTTCGTTAGGTTGGTAAGGTGAGAAGGAGGCAGAGAAGAGCTATCTTCTTCACAATGGTTCTCTCCTCTCGACCTTCTTTCCCCCCGGCTTACCTAACGGGAGATCGGCAGGCAACGATCCATAAGGGGCGGTGCTCTTCCTTGCGGATTGCTGGCTGCTGCTTTTCTATTACCTCTACTGCTGTTTCGTGCTAGTTCTCAAAATAGCGGTGTGGGTAGTAGATTGGCTGAAGTGGTCACGGCACGGAGGACGCTGGGACTTGAAGTTTTGTTTCTTTTGTTCATGTTCGTGCGGCGGTTTTTATCTGTGGATTGTTTTGTATTGGGCGTGCCAGCTTTCCCAACTTTCTGCTTGCTCTCGCCTGTCAACCTGATTGGCTGAGAGGCGGCGCGGCACGGAGGATGTTGGAACGTGAAGTTGTTTTGTTTGCATTCGTGGGGCGGTTGCCCACTGGCAACTGCCAGACCCTTGCGGCACTGTGTGGGCCGGGTAAAGGCAAGTGTGGGTGGCTCGGTACGGGATAGTATGGACGGGTGCAGGCATGTATGCCAGAGTCCAATGGTTAACGTCCCTCCTTATAGGTAAAGATATAACAGGCAAAATTCTAGTGTGTATTTAGACTGGCACAAAAGTAATAGTGTAAGTAATTGTGTTGAAATTGCTGCTAATTAATGTATTGCCATTCACAGTTCTAGTTGTGTGCTAGTTGTCTAGTTGTGCAAAAGGGTACATGGCCAAGAGCACAAGTGGCAACTTGTTAATGAGTCACAAGTCCGCAACTCAGGGTTGTAGCCAGGATTCTAGATGGGGTATGTGTGTGAATATTTTTCCCCAGGAGGGGCAAAAATTACAGGACGGTCAACAATGTCACACTCACATATATAACATTGGCACCACAGCGTGGGTGGGTGGGGCTATTAGCTCAGGAGGGTTTTACACACACACCCCACCCCCCCGGTTACAGCCCTGTCGCAACTTGACATAAATCCACACTAGGATTTTGACATTTTGACTCTGAAGATTAAGGGACGTGACTAGTAATCCAGCATACATATAGAAGCAGGAATCATTTCACAAAAGGACTACCATTGGGAAGTTGAAAAATTGCTCTATAAACATGAAAAATTTACTTCCTAGCCTGTTGAATGGCAACAAGCAAATACCCAGAGAACTCAGGAAGATGGAGGGAGTTTGTGCTGATGATGTCTGGAAAAGATAGGTAGCTTCCTTTCAGTGGTTTTTTTTTTAATGTAGTCCACTGAAGTCTCATAAGGCCAGGGGGCTTTACAAAAGGTCTTCTGAAATTGTTCATGGTCTGCAGGTCCTATATAACTTTGCAATCACTCCTGGTAGGTCCCACAATGGTCGGACGTTCCCAGCTATTACAAAACAGTAAAGGTCCCACCACCAACCCGGCATAAGGCCCAAAAGCAACCTGCTATCTCCCCATGGATGCAAGGGCAGTGGAGGGGGGGGGGGATTCTCATAAGATCTCTGTTAAAATCGGGGTTTTCTTTAGACAATATACGTTTCTGTATTTCAAAGCAGGGCATTTCCAAATACTATAGAAGAAAACCGTTGATTTAAAGCACATAGTAATTTTTCTTGAGGAAGCAGTGCCTCAAAAAGCAAACAAAGACATAATAGCTAAAAGCAAAACAACAACAAACAACAACAAACAAAACAGGCCACATATTGACTCTCTTCATTAAAAACATGGGAATATTGAGAAACATTTTTGTGTCTTAATTTGTACCCCATGTAAACACAAGCAGTGAGGTCCATTCTTAATACCCAAAACAGGGTGTGCGATCCTTTGCTTACTGGGGCAACATAAATTGTGGATATGGCTGTGCTCCAATCTGTTGTTTGTAGATGTTGACTTTATAAAGGCCTATTTCGTTTCAGCCAGTTTAAATGCCACAGGCAATTCACTATAGAAGGAATGATAATTATACTGCAATATTTATTTGAGGGTATATGTTGAGGTATAAAAAGGATGCATCAAAGTGTCTTTGAGCTAAATACCTCAGCTTAGATCAATCATTTGCTTATGACCAGCTAGCACCCTGTCTGTGAGCCACCTCTGATTCATCTGTAACATTTGATATTAATTTGTAGGGGTCTGTGTTTGTGTGGCATTGCCAATAGAGCGTCCACATATTTTGTCAGCCTCAAAGGTTAGGCAGGATCACATTTCCTGACAACCCCGCTCTATTTTTGGTTATGCTTAAGACATAAAAATAGCAAGTAATTCTCTGTGTGTATGACTGTGTGTGTGTGTGAAAGAGAGAGAGAGAGTGTCAAAGATTGCTAAGTAATTATTCTTTACGAAACATTAAAACCGTCTGGAAAATGTGTTCTTTATTGTATCTTCCCCTGATGTTCTGTTTTATAGATGGACTTCTAGTCATAAATGTTGGAGTTCTAAAGACTATACTAGAACCGTTAAATGGCCAAAATTCTCTGACTGGAATACTGTGGACAGGGATGTCTTGTCATTGGTAATAGTCTACTTAGGTTTTTTGAGCAAGGTGTCAGCCTGGAAATTGTGAGAATATTTATTGTATATACTCGAGTATAAGCCTAGTTTATCTCTTTAGCTCTCATGGACTTTTGACCTTATATGTAATTGAGTACATACATTATATGGATTATGTAATTGAGTGCATAAATTATATGGATTATGCTTATATGTGTTTATGTAATTGTTCAAACATAGAAATGTTTTGTAACTTTTGTTTTTGATGATAAATGCTTGATTGTATGGTGTAACTTCCCGTTTGTATGGTTTCCCCCTACCCATGTGACAAGCTGAACCTAGCCCCTCTTTGTATCCCCAAATTCTTTGTGCATAAATATACCTGGTTTAGAATTGTTCGGGGCTGACCCCTCCCCCTTTGGGGTAGTCCTGTGGTGGAATTTTCATTGCATAGAATTCCTTGGGCCATATACAATAAAAGCTTTTATACACACACACACACACACACACACACACACACACACACACACACACACACACACACACAGTTCTTTGTTTTATTGGTCATGATTCCATCTATGCTAGAGGGTTTTGAACTAAAGTAAATTAAATGATACCAAAACGTTTTAAAAGGTATTTGTCTAACATGTGGTTCCAGGGCATCTGAACCCACCCAATGTTGGTGCTCCAGACTTTGGATTTCAGGCATTTCAGGTGAAAGATGCCCCTGCAAAGCCCCCCCCCCCCAATTTCAGGTATCAATGGAAGGCCCCATTCACAAGCCATCACACTGCAAGCCAGAATCAAGACTTTGCCCAGAGACTTCAAAGTCCAGAAGAAGGATTAATATTGGTGGTGCCCACCTACTTTTGGGAAACTGGGACCCAAATAAAAGGACTGGTTATGATGTCTGCCCTGGGACTGGGGGTAGTTGAGTGGAAAAGACCATCTGTCTATCCCTGGCAGGTGAAGATTTAAAAGCTTCCTTGTCACTCTTGAGGCCCCAGCCTAAGAGGGAGCCAGAGAGACTGCGAGTGGGCTGACAAACCAAACAACCTGAGGAACAGGAGAGAGTAACACTGGGGGAGAGCCTAAGGGAACCATGAAACAGCCAGGGATAACAAACCCAGTTGTCCATGGGAGGTTAGAAGAGGACCCAGGAGAAGGGGGTCTAGGGGGACACAGAGAAGTGGTGCCCAGAGGTAGAGCCAGAACCCATGGAAGAATGGGGGTACATTTATAAGGAAGATGGTTGGAGAAGGATCCCTATTAAGTTTAGTGTACAAAGGAGGAAGCTACCAAGTGTAATTACCTCAACCCTATACTGGGGTGAACAGAAGAGGAAGTAAGTGGTAAGGGCTGGTGAACCCACCCTGATACAAAGCCAATGCTTGTGGAGAAAGTGCCAACAACCCTGGCAGCATTGTGGGAAGGAGAAAAGAGAACCAAGAAACTTGCAAAGCCACCAGTCCTATAGGATAGAGCTCCGCCATACCTGCCCTCATTGCAGGCATACTGGGCCTCACTTGAATGAGAGAGACCAGACTTGAGGCACACTGTGGGTGGTTTTGAACTGAAAGGACTACCTGAGGGTCCAGTTGAACAGCTGTCTTCTGTGAAGGTAACAAGGGGGCAGAAAACTCAATGCTAGGGATCATTAGGAAGGGTATAGAAAATAAGTCAGCAAGTGTCATTTTGCCTCTTTATAAATCTATGGTGAGGCCCCACCTGGAATACTGTGTACAGTTCTGGTCGCCATACCTCCAGAAGGATATTATGGAGCTGGAAAAAGTGCAGAGGAGGGCAACCAGAATGATTAGGGGACTGGAACACCTTCCTTACCATCTGAGGCTGCAACGGTTGGGCCTCTTCACTCTTGAACGACGACGTCCAAGAGGTGACCTGATTGAAGTTTATAAAATCATGCACGGTGTGGACAAAGTAGATAAGGAAAAACTGTTTTCCCTATCGCATAACACTAGAACTAGGGGACACTCCATGAAACTTTTGGGTACTAGTTCTCAAACAAATAAGAGAAAGTACTTTTTCACCCAGAGGATTACTGGTCTATGGAACTCCCTGCCAGAAGAACTGGTGACAGCTGTCAGTCTTGACAGCTTTAAGAAAGGATTAGACAAGTTCATGGAGGACAAGAGTATCAATGGCTATAATTATGGATACTTAAGGACAACCTCCGGGTTGGAGAGATAGGCAGGATATCTCTCAATATCATTTCCAGGGAATCCTAAGCAGGTGAAGGCATCTGCTTGGGAATACCCTGAAGGAAATGGTGAGCCACTGTGTGAGACAGAATGCTGGACTGGATGGGCTGTGGCCTGTTCCAGCAAGGGTGTTCTTATGTTCTTATGTTAAATAAAAGTAAAGAGGTGTACGCAGGAGCACAGTGAATAAATCAGTTATTTTTACTGATGGTACCTGAGCTGGCTGTGATTTAACTGGTAAAAAAGATCTTGGAATCAGGATCACATGTGCAGCAACAGTGGAAAACACCAAATCTGTGGAATTATTATTAATTGCTATATTTGCCCATAGATTTTATCAATATTTCTTTCAAGTACTTCTACTTAAGTTGTAAGCAGACAGACAGAGAGATAGCATGTGGAGGCACACAAACACACTTACAGAGAGGAAAAGCTATTGAGAATAATTATCCACTAATAACAGAACAGAAATTTAATTAGAGGTTTATATAATTGAAGTAAGCTGCCTTGGATCAAGTCAGGACTAACAGGATGAACAAGTTGTGCTTTTAAAAATCCCTAATGATTGAATAACATATGTTTAATAATAATAATAATAATAATAATAATAATAATAATAATAATAATAATAATAATAATAATAATAATAATAATTTATTTATTTATTTTTTAAATTTATATACCGCAATTCTCAGCCCTAGGACCGACTCAATGCGGTTTACAAGATAGGAATACAACACAGTAATACAGCATAACAATCCCACAAAAAAGAATACAATATATCACAATACATTACAATATATTCAATACAGTTCATTAAACAGTTACACCAATGCAAAGTGCAAAAGCAAATACAAATATAAATTATACAAAATATCATTAAATACAGTACTGAATCCCCAGAACAATAGCCCAAACCCTCAGTTCCCTCCCGTCCATGAAAAACCCCTGGCTTCGAAACATTCTCACCGAAGCCCTAAAGTCCCCACTACTGGGGAAAACTGTTCCAGCTGGGCTCCCACCTTCCCTGACCGGGCGGGCCAGGGAAGGGAGCCGAAGATGAAGCGTGGCTCTCGGGGCTCGGTGGCGGCGGCTATTCATAGCCCCGCGTCCGGCAAACTGTTCCAGCTGGGCTCCCACCTTCCCTGACCGGGCGGGCCAGGGAAGGGAGCTGAAGATGAAGCGTGGCTCTCGGGGCTCGGTGGCGGCGGCTATTCATAGCCCCGCGTCCGGCAAACTGTTCCAGCTGGGCTCCCACCTTCCCTGACCGGGCGGGCCAGGGAAGGGAGCCGAAGATGAAGCGTGGCTCTCGGGGCTCGGTGGCGGCGGCTATTCATAGCCCCGCGTCCGGCAAACTGTTCCAGCTGGGCTCCCACCTTCCCTGACCGGGCGGGCCAGGGAAGGGAGCCGAAGATGAAGCGTGGCTCTCGGGGCTCGGTGGCGGCGGCTATTCATAGCCCCGCGTCCGGCAAACTGTTCCAGCTGGGCTCCCACCTTCCCTGACCGGGCGGGCCAGGGAAGGGAGCCGAAGATGAAGCGTGGCTCTCGGGGCTCGGTGGTGGCAGCTATTCATAATAATAATAATAATAATAATATAATATAATAATAATATAATAATAATATAATAATATAAATATAATAATAATAATAATAATAATAATTTTGTTTCAGAAATTATTCTGGGTTGAAAGGATTTTTGTGGGAGACACTCCACTCAGGGAATGCCTAAATTAGTCCTTTCATGTCCCCAAGTGCTGGGACAGAGATGGGTGCTCAATCTGTCATACAGTACCCAGGTCTCAAACTGCCAACTTGCCAGCCTTCCAGCTAATAAGGTGAGCTTCCTAACCACTAAGCCACCGCAGCCCCTTTTAAAAATACGGTTTGGTTTATATCGTACTAACCCATACAGTACAGCTGGCCAATTTCCTCCCCCACTCCATTTCTTGCATAGTCGTTGGTCTGCAAACTTTATATAAAGCTGTGCTGGTTCTCTTAAATGTAAAACACCTAGTCAGCTGGTTTGCATTTGAGAAAAGCAATACTGTATTGGAATTTAATTTAAGTATGGCAGCTGCCTACTGGAAAAAACAAAAAGGCTTTAACTCTTCTTTAACTCTTTTTAGAAGACTATTTGAAATATCAAATTGAGTTAATTATATATTAGGATAATTTTGACGATCACTGCTGCAACTTCCGTAGGGAAGGGAAGATAATGAACAATAAAAGAGCAGAATTTTCTCTGAATGGTCACCTCACTTAACAACTAAAACCAACAAAAAACTCGCTTAACAACTAAATTGGGGTTTACAATCCCCCCACCCCGCCTGAAGTCACAATTGGTCACTTACAATGGTGTTTTGCTTAAAGAGCAATCCCATTGAACGCATTGTGCTCTTTAAGCGAGGTACTGTACCACTGTAATTTCATCTCCTAGGTTAACTAGTGGACTTGCAGACACTATTGGACTATAGTTCCCATCAGGAGGGTCAAGGTAAGGGGTGATGGTAGTTGCAGTCAGACAGTATCTGGAGGACCACAAATTACCATCTCAAACATCAGTTCCCAATCCTGGCCATAGTTTGTAGACATTCTTACCACTCAAATTGCAACCATCACCACGGCCAGTCTTTAAGGTACTGACTGGACCTCTTTAAAACACTGAGAGACTCAGGGCAGATTATTCACTTTTCTAGTGTACAGCAGTGTATTGATTGATTGATTGATTGACTGGTTGGTTGGTTTGATTTGTATCCCACCCAATTGATACAAGCTCCACTCTAATTATGCAACAGGATTTTGGCCAATATACACATTATTTTATATTAAAATTAATTTAGGATTTAAAAAAAACAGTTAAGTTTGAGTGGAGGAGAAAAGGTAATTTGGTGCAATCTCCCTGTCCCAAATTTTGTCCTCTCACTCAGTTTCTAGTATCATGCAGCAGCTAACAACTGGTCTAAATGGTCTAACTCTCCCAAGTGGAACTGAAGTAGGAAATTCTGCCTGTCACATGCTGGATTTTACCCCTGAAAGGATGGGAAATGTTTGTCCCTCTAAATCAGTGGTTCTCTTCGTGGGCCCCACACCCCAAAGGGGGACTTCAATTCCTAGAAAACTAAGTCAGTACATTGGCTGATCAATGCTTTGGGGAATTGACTTAGGCTCCTGGGAATTGAAGTTCAAAAACCAAAGGGTGGGAAACACTGCTCTAAATGTTTTGGGCTTCAACTGCTATAGTCAGTTGCTGTTTCTCTACTAAAAATCCTATACTTGATGGCATTGTTCTGCAACACAGTTATACCATCAGAAGATTCTGCTTTGAAGTGCTTCCCTAAACACTGCAATTCTGTACACTTCTACTCAAAAGTAAACATCACTGAGTCCAATTAAGCTTATTCTGATACTCTATACAGTAAATGCATATAGATTTGCAGCCTAAGAAATGTTGACTTCATTTGTCTTATTGTTAAGTTGAAGTAACCCTTCATTTATAACACAGTTTGCAAAATCACCTCATTTAAGTAATTTTAATGAGAAAAGTCTTAACTCATCAATTAGATTACAGTATATAGCTAAGAGTACCTTGCATGTTATCATTTCTATATTGGTCAAAATCATTTTGCACAGTTACACAAAAGACATAACTTGAAAGTGAATTGATGAAAATTAAATATTCTTCAAAGACATTATATTTTTCATGGGGTCATGTGCAACAGAATGTCTATGGAAACTTCTCAACTTGATGATAATTTATTTCCAAAAGACAGCATTGCAGCCAGTGTGTAATAAGAAATAAACACAAACACACACATAACCTTTTAATTTTTGTTCCTGTTTGAAAACACAAAATAACCAGTCAAATCCTTTCCTGTCTCAAAATTAATAAACAAATAATTTTTAAAAAATAGCCAGCTTGTGTAAAGAGTTTAACATGCTCTGAAGAGTGTGCTCCACAGTTCTATGCAAACTGGCAAGTTGCCAAGGTTGGCCCAACAAGCAGAAATTATTCTGTTTTTCCTACTCTCAATGTCCAGGAGACATCTGGCCAAGTAAATTTATACTGAGATCACATGTACACTATAAAGTACTTTTATTATCAGTTGGGAAAATTTGCTTGGTTCGGTGAATGCACATTCTCACTCTTAACACAGTATGCTTTCCCCATTTAAATGTCACTCCACATTTCCCAACTGACTGTAGCCCCCACCCCACCCCCATCCTTCCCTACCTTGAATTCTGGCTTATAGTGTCCTGTAGCTTAGACCTACAACTCTACAAAAAGGACCTTAATGTCCCTGACAACCACAATGGTGTGATCATTGACCTCGAGCAAGACATCCTGGAGTGTGAAGTCAAGTGGGCCCTAGAAGGTATTACTAACAACAAAGCTAGTGGAGATGATGGTATTCCAGTTGAGCTGTTTAAAGCCCTAAAAGAAGATGCAATTGGACATTGACTAAAGCATCTGAAAAGCAAATCGAAGCTTTTTAAAAGTGGATCTATAGACAGCTGCTAAGGATATCATGGGTTGACCATGTGACTAATGTAGAAGTATTGCACTGAATGGAAAAAGAACAAGAACTCTTTAAGACCATCAAGCAAAAAAGCTCCAATACTTTGGCCATATCATGAAGAACAACATAAAATACAGAATACTTCAAGGAAAGATCCCTGGGAAGAGAGGCCCTGGACATAGACGGACTTCATGGCTGAAGAACCTGGAAGACTGGTGTGGCATGTCCTCAGAAGAACTGTTCCGAGGAGTTAAGAACAGGAAGACTATTGCCATGATGATTGCCAATATCTGGAATGGATACGGCACCTGAAGAAGGAGGAGGAGGAGCCTAAAAGATGGGAAATGGATTACATTTCTGTATTACTTTACAGCCTACCCATTGGAAGTATTGGAATATTCATTGCTTTGTACAATTGGCAAGTGTTCATGTAAGTGTCACCTTTATCATAACTCATCGACATCTTAAAGATTAAAATATGGCTTTGTACACCTGAGCTGGTGCACACTTATAGCTTGCCTATTTCCCTTCATCTACACTGCCTCAGTTTCATGACATCATAAAAGAAGTAAGTTTTTCAGACTTCATTCTTGCACATGGATAGGGAATTTTGGGCCTATAAATGCCTTGGACTTCAGCTCCCATAAGGCCATAGAGCATCTCTAATGATAAAGGGTTCTGGGCGTTTGTAGACCAAACCAGCTGGCCAAAATAGCTACAGCAGACCCATTTGTAGTTAATCAGCTGGCATTGGCATTTAGTCTAAATCAGGCTTGAAAGTATTTTCATTGTAAAGGTAGAAACTGAATAAACCACACATGGTCTTCTTACTGTCCTGGTAGTGGTGAGAAATATGGCGATAGATCACTTAAAGATAAAGACACTATTTACAGAGTAGATTTACAGTAAAACCCCGACTTCCGGAAAAAAACGGTTCCATGGCCTATTTCGTAACTCGATTTTTTCATAACTCGAGGCACCCCATAGGGATGCATAGAAAAAATAAATAAAAAATAAACAGAGATATTCCCTACCTTCTGGCTGCTGCTGCTTCCTTTTCTTACACTTCCAGAGGTGTGGGTGAGTGGCTGGGAGTGATTTTTAGTGCACAAAATGGCAGTGCCACCATTTTGAGCGCTAAAAAACTGTATTTTCATATGTCTGGTTTTTTGCGTAACTTGAGTTTTTCGTAACTTGAGGCATTCATAAGTCAGGGTTTTACTGTAGTTTTAGAATAATGTTTCAGTCAATGCAATGTCTTTAGAAATTTCCATCATGCAAAAAACAAGACCTAAAAATAACATTAAAATACTACCAAATAAGATTAGTAAAGTGACTAATAGAATTACACTAGTGAGCTTCTACTTACATAAGCACAACTATCTTAAGCAGTTCAGGTAATTAAACAAACAAACAAAAATCTACTATTGCCCCAGAGAATAAAATGGACACAAAAACACTTGAATCAGTAAATATCTGCAGTTTCCCCCAAGTTTCATGGGCACATTCTTTAAAGACATTGTCAAAAGTTGGAACTGGCCCATCTTTCATATTGGACAAAAAGGGCTTTTATTCTTAGTAAAGGAACATTTTATCAGTTGCCAGAAACAGGGGATCAGCTGAAACTCCAAATGGTGGTTGCTTTCCCTACTCAGTGTGTATCTAATTTTACTGGACAGAACTTTAATCACCATTTGAAATTCTGGGAATATGTTCAGATAATGTAAATATCATGGCTTCCTTTTTTTCCCTTAAGACTAGGGATAAGACTAGAAGCTAACTTAGCTTAAAAAAAACATTTAGAGTGTACTTGTAGCAAGTAAGTTGTTGTTATGTACAATCATTATTCCAGCTTATAGTGACCCTATGAAGTAGTCTAAACCAGTGGTTCCCAACTTTTTTTTAGTCTAAACCAGTGGTTCCCAACTTATTTTTTTGGCCATGCCCCACCTAAGCACCTCTAAAATCTTGACACACACACACACACCGTGACACAATTCTTATTATTAAAAAAGTGAACTATTTACAGGGAGGAAGCTTAAAAGGCCATTAATTTGGTCTAAACAAGCTTGAATTGTTCCCCTTAAAATCAAATTGCCCTCCTGTAGGGCATGTGCCCTACATTGTGAATGACAGGTCTAAATTCTGTAAGATCCTATCATTAATAGTCCTGCTTATTAAAATTAGAAGATAGAGGAAGGAGCTCACTGGACAAGGAATAACATTAAAGGAAGATATGGCCGAGTAACTTAACCTCCCCTACGTCACTTGGAGGACCCTGAACAGGCAGAGGGTTGGATTGCCTAAATGTAAGTTCAACATGCTCAAGTAGGGGCTGCTGGCAAACAACAAAACAACACACTGTGAGAATGTGGAGAGTTACATAGAATGAGAATCCAGCTCATTTGCTGGTCTGCTGCTTACTACTGATGAGGATTTAAGTTTGGCTAATGACAAAGCCAAGAAGGTGGCTTCATTTTGGCAGTCCACAGTTTGACCTGGACACAAAAGAAGAATAGTCCTGTTCAGGTCTTAGAAAGTCAGGGCCATAGCTTCCTTTAATGCAGACATTCTCACCCTATGGCCCATGGGCAAGAACTGGCCTCCAATGCCATTTCATCCGGCCCACAATGTCCTCGCTGCTCCTGGAAGGAAAACATGCTCCACACGTGCGCAGATTGCAGAAATGCATTCTGCACATGCATGGGACGCATTTTACTTCCACTTCCAGGTGGGGGGAACCATGTGACCAGCCCACTCAGCTGTCCGGGGGAGCGTAATCCAGCCCCCGGCTTGGAAATGTTGAGAAAGCTTGCTTTAATAAGTCAATTCATCTCATATTTAGTCATCCTCTTTCCAGGCTGCTTTCACCTTTTGCCAATATTATCTTTTCCAGTGAGTCTTGTGGTCCTCTCACAATGCAAACAACATATGAGAGTCTCCATTCAATCATTTCTCCTTCTAGAAACAGTTCAAGCTCAATTTGATCTAGTACTTCTCGTGTTTGCCTGCTACATACATGGCATCCATAAAGTAATAATATAATAGAACTTGTACTGGTTGGTTTTGCAGGCGCACCCCCCAAAAAAGGACTCAGACACCGGTATAAGTGGATAACGGCATTGGGCCACATTTATTGATTCATGCCCTAGTCCGAATTATAAATTTCAATTGGTACTCAGCCAATTATAATTCTTAAGGCAAGCAGGCCGCAGTAACACTGGTAAGGTTCCTCCCAAATTGCCAATGGCAATTGGCTACAATGTATCCATTTGTATCAATTTGTTTGTTGACAACAAACAAATTGTTGACCGTAGTCAATCAACTATCTACTGACCCCACCCTCTGACGTGTATCTGTAAAATCACGTGGTGATGCATGCTGAATAGCTCGTGCCATCACCCCATTGCCTGGTTCATCGTTGACCGGTCAACGTTAACCAACTTGTACCTATCTAGTGTTGGCCAGTCAATTGCGAACCTGCCGGATACCTGTGGGTCATAAATCTTTACCTTACCAGTGCTACCCGCCACACGGGGAGGCTTAATAAAGACTCACGCCCCCCCCCCCCCCCAGACCGTCAGCTCGGTCAACAGGCCTGCTTGTACATCCTCCAAAAAGAGGTCCATACCTCTGGGTGACAGATGGACCCCATCCCCTGTGTAAAGGTCATAATTTTGGAGACTAATGTTGGGGTGTCGGATGACCCGCCCCAAACCCTTGTCAGCAAAGAACCGGGCCACTGCCCTGTTCACTGAGCGACGAGCGCGGTCAAGGGCCTGTAAGCGTGACGCGGTATGATGTCCGACCATAGCAGAGTTGTGGCAGGCCACACATAATGCAAATAAGCCAGGTCGCTGCAGATCGTATGTTTTAAAGAAAGGCCAGTGACCTGGCCCAGGTCATTGCCCCCGAGGTGCAGCACCAAGACATCAGGCGGTTCAGCATCCCTGATGGAGAAAAAGAATGGCAACAGTTCCCGCCATAACATTCCGCGCTTACCATACCACCTGATACATGCGGATGCACGTAGTCCAAGCTGGGGTCCCCACTCTGTCGCCGCAGCGTACTGCGCTGCCCAGTGCACATAGCTGTGGCCCACCAGCCATACTGCCACCGGTGTGCGGCGACACACAGGGTCTGTAAAGCAAAAAGAGACAGGACAGTTACTTATCTGGTACTCACATTTGAAGAGGGCGAACATATAATTCAAAACACTTCGATCCCCACCTCCCCATGTGGCATATATCAGCCTCAGAGTACCCAAATGCGGCTGCAGTAGAAGCAGCTCCTATTCTAAAAGAATGGGTGCCGTAACGAGCCCCGGGGAGGCCAACACTGGACACCGCCTTACCGGTCACCTTCCAAAATTGAAATTTAGTAAGGGGAGACTCATCTTGGTGGCAGAAAAACGGGCCAGGGTGCGTACCACGCATTGCAATGAACTCTTGTAGGGCACCAACCGGACAGATGTCTGCAATGGAACATCGTAGCAGTCTAACACCACCGTGCTGATCGACCTTTGAGGAACGTATCCTCAACTGAGCCCACTCATTAGAGACATAGACATCTTCGAGTTCCAGTGCCCTACGTGTTGCATCCGCCTTAGACAGTAGCACCAGCTCACTGATGCGGAGCGCTCCAAAAAAGGCCACCGTGGTAGCCGCATGAAACAGAGCTGCCTCATACCTGTCAAAACAGAGGTCAACACCCTCTAAAACATGTCGTATACGGAAATCGTTCGTGCTGTCAGCAGAACCCCTCACTTTGGCCATGAATGCCAGTGCTGACAGCCTGGATGCTATGGTGCAGGGAGCTAGACCCTGACTATGTAGGTAGACCATAAATTGGAGAAGGTGTGCAACCGGAATGGGCCACGTCTCAGGCAACCGGAGTTGCTCACAGAACATTCTAAATTGACCGAATGCGTGGTAATACGCCTTACGCGTGCGGGGCGCCAGCGACATGCCGATCGCCCGGTTCACCTCTCCTTGCCAAACGTCCAAATCTCGTCCGGAAGCAGCGAGGGTAACTCCTCTGCGTCTGGAGCCAAGGTGCGGAACCGTGGGATCTGCAGGCGGGACAAAGCATCAGCAATATCATTATTAATGCCTGGTACATGTCTGGCCCTGAAGAGCACATTGAGGCGTAGGCAACGCAACACAAACTGCCGAACTAACTCCATGACCCTGGGTGATTTAGATGTCTGGGAGTTGACAATGTGCACCACTGCAGCATTGTCACACCAGAAATGAACCACTGAATTGGCCCACTCCTCGCCCCATAGCATCAAAGCTCCCAGTATCGGGAAGAACTCCAGGAATGTCAGATCGCGTAGACGATCAGTGCCCCTCCAGGCTGGAGGCCATCGGCCATAGGCCCACCTCCCTTCAAAGTAAATCCCATATCTGAGGGACCCCGAGGCGTCCGACTGAACCTGGAATCTAGGTGAAACCAAAAGGTCAGACCTCCAAAATGACACCCCATTGAAGTCCCTCAGGAATTTAAGCCAAACCAACATGTCAGCCCTCATGCCCTTGTTCAGTCGGACCCTGTGATAGCGCCTGGATAGGCCAGTCATGGCGTCGCATAAGCGTCGAGCAAAAGCTCTGCCAGGCGCGACCACCCTGCAAGCGAAGTTAAGGTGACCATGTAAAACCTGGAGCTCACGAAGTGACACCTTGCGTTTGGCCAGTAAGGCCAAAATCAACGCAGTGATCCGGGTAACCTTATCCGTGGGTAACCTGGATGCCTGCGAGACCGTGTCAATTTCTATACCCAGAAATGTGAGCTTAGTTGATGGGCCCTCGGTCTTTTCGGGCGCTAAAGGGACACCCAGTTCCTGCATTAGCGTCTGAAATGTATTGAGGAGACGCGTACATGTGTCCCAGCCCCGTTCACCCCCGAACAAGAAATCATCGAGGTAGTGGGCTACAGACCGGGACCCAGACCTGCGAACAAAGGCCCACTGGAGGAAAGTGCTAAAACGTTCAAATGCTGAACAGGAAATAGAGCAGCCAAAAGGCATGGCTTTATCGAAATAAAATTTTCCTTGGAATTTGAAACCCAGCAACTCAAAGTCACCCGGGTGCACAGGCAATAAACGGAATGCCGACTTAATGTCACATTTTGCCAGGAGTGCACCCGGGCCACAAGAGCGCACCATGCGCAGGGCCTGGTCAAATGATGTATACCTGACCGAACAAAGGTCATCAGGAATGGCATCATTGACCGAATGGCCCACCGGGTATGACAGGTGGTGAATCAAACGAAACTCCCCAGGGGTCTTTTTGGGCACCAACCCTAAAGGGGAAACCTTGAGATTGGTAAAGGGGGGCCTGGGAAAGGGGCCAGCTACCCTACCTGCTTTAACCTCCTTAGCAATACTAAGGGCGGCAACCTCCTCCCTACCCTTCAGGGAAAGTAGATTAGGGGCATCTTGTGGGCACCACACCCCATTGAAAGGTATGCGAAAGCCCCGCTGGAAACCTTCGAGGAGGTACCTAGCATCCTCCCTCCTTGGGTAGGGTGAGAGCCATTGCTCCAACATAGCTACGTTAACAGGGGAGGGGGCCTTTAGAGTGACCAGTTCCATCAGTGGCAGGTCTGCCCGCTCCTTGTCCACCTCTACCTCTGCCCCGTGACCCACCTGCTCGCGGACACGCAGCGGCGGCATGGGGGCCAGCGCAAGAGGGACACTTGTGTTTGTATCTGCATTGTTTCCTATTGCATACACCATTGGCCGAGAAGCTCCAACACAGCAGGCGGGCTGGAACCCCCCGCCCCACCAGCTGGCGGGGGGTCTGCGTTGGAGCAGCTCGCTGGACCACATGTCCACAATGGTACCTCTCCCCAGGCGCCGGGCGCGTGGGAGTCATATATAAAAGCCACAGCTTCTGGCAGGGCTCATCCCACCTCATCTCCGGGTGTAAGGGCACTCTCATTCGGAATTCCTCGTTGTAAGCCAACCACGAGGGGCCAGGAAAATCCACCATTGCCCTGTAAATGTTGTCCAAATATTGGACCATAGGGATGGCCAGGTCAGGCCGCACCCTGAGGTACACCGCCATATAAATGAGATATGCGGGTAACCAGTTTGCCCATGTGCGTGGTGGCTTGCGACGGCAGGACAGCTCTTTGTCCTTCTCATCCTGCCCCTCTTTCTCCTCCTTGGTGGGTTCCCTGTTCAATAGGGAGAAAATATCTACGTACTCCCCCCGCCAAATCTTTTCCCTTGTGGCCTGGGCCAAATGATCCCCGAGGGGCAAGGAATACCTGGCTGTCGGGAGCGCCGACACCGGCACAGTGTTGGCACGGGGTATCGGGAGCAGAGCCTGGACCGCCCCTGCGACACCCGGTGCAGCCCTGGGGGCGGAACCCCCCCACCCAATGTTGCGCCAGCATGCGACCAAGCTGCACCCGGGTAGGCCGGGAACTGATGCCCCCCCACCCCGACATTACGAGGCCAGGGCCACTGGAACCCATCCCCAGAGGTGGAGTGTGATGTGGGCACATTAGCTTGAACCTGATACTCACTGGGTGCACCCCCGTGAGCCGCCCCCACCGGGGGTTCCGGCCCACGGCGGGCGTCGGAGCTCGCGACCGAAATCGAGCTCTGAGGACACATCCATCCACTACCTGCCTGTAGCGCCTGATGCACGGGGAGTTGCGAGGCTGCGGCGGGCACAGGCCTGCGTGCCTCCAGCAACTCGACCTGACTGGCAGCCTGTTGTAGAGTTGCAGCTGCAACGTTGGTAGGCTGGCAGAAGGGGGCCCCAGATGGCAAGGAAGCCCCCCCCCAATGGGGTTACTGGTGATCCCCAGGGATGCCTCTAGCACCGCCACGTGGGCCAATAAGGCATCCACTGTCGCAGATCCCCCTGCATAAAGGGGGCCAGGTGAGCCGGACGGCCCACCGGGCAACGGCCCAGGTCCCCAGACCTGAGAGCCCGGCCCCAAGTAGGGCCATGCCCAAAACTCCGGCCCCTGAGGGGCCGGGGGTGAGCCTTGCTGTGCAGCTGCACCAGGCCCTCCCCCCTGGTCGAAGCCCATGGCCGGTAATTGCGGGCCGGGGGCCGAAGCCCCAACCGCGCTCAGCCCTCCCCCCTGTTCAAAGCCCATGGCCGGCACTTGCGGGCTGGGGGCCGAAGCCCCTGTAGGGCCCGTCTGGGGCTGAAGAGCCGCGGGCCACGGCCTGAGCTGTCCCATCCCACCGATCCTGGTGGGAGCCTCCGGCTGGAGGTCCTGTTGAGGGGGTGCAGTCGCAGTCCTCCGACCCGACTGCTGCTGCCCCCTGCGCATGCGAGCCGGCTTCGCCATAGCCTTCTTTCTGGGAGGCATAAAATGAAGAGCGATCCCTATCCAGGGATCCGAATTCGCTAGCTGGGAAGCCGAAAATCAAGCAGCCAAGACCGCTAAGGGGCTGCAGCCACCGAAAAGGCTTCCCTCCAAAAGACGAAGAGCGTCGGAGAATAACTTCTCCTCTCCGTCGCTTTCACAAAATGGCAGCTCAGCTGCCTCGTGGCCACCCCTTTTATAGAGGGGTGGCCACGCCCCCTAACTACCCGGATGTCTGAGTCCGGGGGGGGGGGGGCCGCAAAGAGCACGGCGGCCATTTTGGCGCCGCGCTTTCATTTTTATTGCAATGGTTGGCAAAAAAAACAACAGAAACATTCTTTTTGGCAAAATTAATAATTTTAACAATCTATTAATTCACACAAATGTTTTAATAATTTGTACATTTTTAATATCTCAGTAAATCAAATGTGGTTAATAATTTAATGTTTGGCAACTTGAGATACATGCTGCCATGTTTCACCACACTTATATACAACCCTGATTGTTAAAAGGAAGCTATAGCTCAATGGCATAGCATTTATGCAGAAATGGAAAAGTACCATTTCCATCACCTCCAGCCCATCCACAAATGCTGAATGACTTGGAAGACCCTTGAAAGCTATGAACAGTCAGAACAGATAATGGATTGGATCATTTTCAATAAACACCTAAAATTTTTGAGCAACCAAGGCCCAGTGCATAGCAAAGGGGAGATTATTTCTCTGCATTGGCATCAGAAGAGAAGGCCTACTTCTGTGCCGTGGCCAAATGGAAATCAGCAGGCCAAAACATTAACAAGAAGGCCTCCATTCAGGACATAGTAGTGACTTAAATGGGGTCTCTGTTTGACTAACAGTCTGGATACAACCCAATAGGTTTATATGCATGTTGTTGTTGTTCAGTCGCACAGTCGGTTCCGACCCTTTGCGACCCTATGGACCATTGTTCTCCAGGCGCCTCTGTCCTCCACCATCCCCCTCAGCCCTCCCAGCTCTGTGCCCATTGTGTCTACAATGCCATCTAGCCATCTCATCTTTGGCCTTCCCCTTCTTCTTTTGCCCTCCACCTTTCCCAACATCAATGCCTTCTCAAGTGAATCCTCCCTTCTCATTTGATGTCCAAAGTACTTTAGCTTCATCTTTACTATTTGACCTTCCAATGAGCAGTCAGGGTTAATTTCTTCTAAGATTGACCTATTTGTTCTCCTCGCTGTCCAGGGGACTCTCAAAACCCTCCTCCAACACCACATTTCAAAGGCATCTATTCTTCTGCGTTCAGCCTTCCTAATTGTCCAGCTCTCACATCCATACATTACTACTGGGGAAACCATTGCTTTGACTATTCTAATTTTTGTTTGCAATGTGATGTCTCTGCTTTTCACTATGTTCCCCAGGTTTCTCATTGCTTGTCTCCCAAGAATCAGTCGCCTTTTTATTTCATGGCTACAATCCCCATCTGCAGTGATCTTTGATCCTAAGAAAGTAAAATCTGTCACTGCTTCTACTTCTTCCCCGTCTATTTTCCAGGAACTGATTGGGCCTGTTGCCATTATCTTGGTTTTCTTGATATTGAGTCTCAAGCCAGCTTTTGCACTCTCCTCCTTCAGCCCAATCAAGAGATTCTTTAGGTCTTCCTCACTTTCTGCCATTAGGGTGGTATCGTCTGCATATCTCAGATTATTGATGTTTCTCCCAGCGATTTTAATCCCATATTGTGATTCCTCCATCCCTGCACTGCGCATTATGTGCTCTGTGTATAGGTTGAATAAGCATGGTGACAAAATGCAGCCTTGTCTTACTCCTTTTCCTATTCCAAACCACTCTGTCATTCCCTGTTCTGTCCTAACTGTTGCTTCTTGGTTCATGTACAGATTTCTCAGGAGGCATATGAGGTGCTCTGGTATTCCCATCTCTTTAATTACTTGCCACATCTTGTTGTGGTCCACACAGTCAAATGCCTTAGTGTAGTCAATAAAACAAAAGTAAACTTGTTTCTGGTATTACTTTGTTTTCTCCATGATCCAGCGTATGTTGGCAATGTGGTCTCTAGTCCCCCTGCCTCTTCTGAAACCGGCCTGCACCTCTGGTAATTCTCTCTCCACATGCTGCTGAAGTCTGTCCTGTATTATCTTGAGCATCACCTTGCTGGCATGTGGGATGAGCGCGATTGTTCGATAATTTGAACATTCTTTGGCATTGCCCTTTTTTGGGATTGTTACGTATACTGATCTTTTCCAATCCTGTGGCCACTGTTTTGTTTTCCAAATCTGCTGGCATATTGAATGCAGTAATTTGACGCCGTCATCTTTTAGCGCTTTGAAAAATTCAACTGGGATACCATCATCTCCACTAGCTTTGTTGTTTGCAGTGCTCTTTAGGGCCTTTATGACTTCGCTCTCCAGGATGTCTGGCTCAAGTTCAATTTCTTCATCATTGTGATTGTCAGGAGTGTTGAGGTCCTTTTTGTAAAGTTCCTCTGTGTACTCTTTCCATCTTTTCTTAATTTCTTCTGCATCAGCTAGCTCCTTTCCGTCTTTGTCCCTTATCATGGTTATTTTTGCTTTAAATGTTCCTTTGATTTCCCCGATTTTTTTGAAAACATCTCTGGTTCTGCCTCTTTTGTTGTTTTCCTCCATTTCTCTGCACTGTTCTTTTAGGTAGTTTTCCTTATCTCTCCTTGCTTTTCTTTGAAATTCTGTGTTCAAATGATTGTAGTTTTTCCTTTCTCCTTTGACTTTTGCGTTCCTTCTTTCCTCTGCTATTTTAAGAGCCTTGTCAGACAACCACTTTGCTTTCTTACTCTTCTTTTCTTTTGGTATGGTTTTCTTTGCTGCTTCCTGCATGATGTCCCTCATCTCCATCCATAATTCTTCTGGTACTCTGTCTACCGAGTCTAAGCCATTAAATCTGTTCATCACCTCCACCGTGTATTCTTTAGGGATGCTGTCTAGGTGATATCTTTCTGGTCTCCATGTTTTCCCTATTTTCTTTAGTCTAAGCCTGAATTTTGCGATCAGTAGGTTGTGATCTGAGCCACAGTCTGCTCCAGGTCTTGTTTTTGCTGACTGTATGGAGGTTCTCCATCTTTGGCTGCAGAGTATGTAGTCAATCTGGTTTCGGTGTTGGCCATCTGGTGATGTCCATGTGTAAAGTCGCCTCTTGTGTTGCTGGAAGAGAGTGTTTGCTATGACCAGTGCGTTCTCTTGGCAGAACTCTATCAATCTTTGCCCCGCTTCATTCTGTGTTCCAAGACCAAATTTGCCTGTTATTCCCTCCACTTTTTGATTTCCTACTTTGGCATTCCAGTCTCCTAATATAATTTGGACACCATTTCTTGGTGTCTGTTCTATGAGGTGTTCTAGGACCTCATAGAACTGGTCCATTGTGGCTTCATCTGCACCAGTGGTTGGTGCGTATATTTGGATCACAGTGACATTGAAAGGTTTGCCTTGAAATCTGACTGACATCATTCTGTCATTTTTGAGATTGTATCCCATTACTGCTTTTCTCACTCTTTTATTGACAATTATGGCTACTCCATTTCTTCTAAGGTTTTCTTGCCCACAGTAGAAGATATGATGGTTTCCAGAGCTGAATTCCCCCATCCCTGTCCATTTGAGCTCACTGATGCCTAAGATGTCAATGCTTATTCTTTCCATCTCATTTTTTACCACTTCCAGTTTACCTTGGTTCATTGATCTCACATTCCATGTCCCTATGCAGTATTGCTCCTTACAACATTGCATTTCCCCTCCCCCTTTCCTGTCCCTCCCCTTCCTCCCCTCTGTGGTGTTTAGCATCCTGTATCACCTAGCCTGCTCCTTTGTTTTGCCTTTTGTTTTGGTCAATAGGGTTCCCTTGGCAAGCTTTGTGGCATGGTTTGCCGGTGTCTATGCCATTTTTCTCTCCTCATACATTTTATCACAGTTTTTAAAAGTTTAAAACATTTAAGACAACATATTATCATGCATATTATCACACTTTAAAACACAGTCTCTATGTCAGTTTCTATGTTTAGTCAGTATAAACTAATAATAAATAATAAATAATAAATAATAAATAATAAATAATAATTTCAGCCTCTTGTCGTCATCATCATCATCTTCATAGGTTTATTTGTACCCTGCTTCCTTCAGCCCAAAGGCGACTCGAAGCAGCAAAACAACAACAGCAAAGTAATACAATAGGTACACAAGTACAAATAATAATACAAAAAGTAAATAAGTAGTACAATATCAGCAATATATATCAAAAATTTTGAAAATAAACAAAACAATATATCAGCAAACAAATATCAGCATTTACAACATAGGGGGGAAATTACAATATACCAATCAAAGCCAAATTCAATACAGGTACATCGAATACAATAATAGATACATCAGTACAATTCCTACCAGCTACCCCCCCCCAAAAAAAACCCCTGACATCCGTCAGTTGGCGCAGCATCAATGGCATCGGTGGTCCCCACTCCCTACCACCGGAGCCACCAACCACACTCCCACCTCCCATGGCCGACCGCACCAGATGAGGAGCCGAGATGGTGTTGGCTGGAGCAGCACCAGTGACAGTTCTCACTGTCCCAGCTGCACACACGGTCGCCAATTGTACCCCCTCTGTGAGAGAAACCCCTGCCACAGGTGAGGCTCATTGGCAGGCAGTGGCGGCGTTGGCACGGCAGCTCTCTCTCCTCCAGCATGGTCCGGGCGAGGAAAACCGGCGGCATGCATGGCAACTGATTCACCCTGATTCTAGGGAGCAGGGTAGTTGTGTTACTCTGCTATAGCAAAAACAACAGAGTAGCCTTTGTGACACCTTTTGCAGACTAGAAATTTGATGAAGTTGGCTATCTTCTCATCTTTTCCCCCTGCTGCTCACTTTCCTTTTTAATTTCTTTTTAAAAAAAGAATCAATTTCTTTTTAAAAAAAGAATCAACAGCTACTGTTGATTCACCTGTTGTTCTTTATTCATGAGATGAAAACTACTGAAAAAGTAACTGTATGCATTGATTTTTAATGTACCACTGATAATCTGTACCTATTTTACAAACACTCTTATTTTCTGAAAGGGATTGTTTCAAGAATTGCAGTTTCTGCAGTGTTTCTCTATTACAGAAAAATTCTGGTACACAACTTTGAATGAGATATATTGCGGGTGACTCTATAGTTTTTGCTCCAAACCTATGGTGCTGAAGCGATTGAAGGAGAGGCAACGAACGTGCTGTCTTAAGCATGCTAGCTATCCTTTTGCTGACAGCTGCCCATGGGACAGAAATGGAAAGCAGCAGACCCACTAGAAATAGCACAGTGGTATGCAAAAGTTTACGAAGTCAGAAAGATGGACCAATCAAACCTTAACTTCAGAAATGAGGGCTGCAATGCTATGCACACCTGGGTTTAAGTTCCACTAAGTGAGATTTAACTTTCATAAGTCACATAGTATTAAGTTGGGTTCTTACCCAATTGGAAGCAAATTCACATAATATAAAATCAGCAGTGTATTAACAAAAATAACAAGAAAATACAATGAATGCTTTTTTTATAATACGTAAAATGTATTCTTCCTATTAATCCCCTTCTTAGATGTTATATTGGCTTCTAAATCAGGGGTGGCCATCCTTTTTTCACCGTGGGCCTGACCACCACCCTTGGACAGTTGAGTGGACCGAACCATGCCCCCCCCGAAGCGGGCATATTTATGTTTGACATAAATTTATTTATGTCAAACAGAAATATGCCCGCTTCGGGGGGCATATTATTTATTATTTATTTTTGCGCATTTATATCCTGCCCTCCTGGTGAGTACACTACTTCAGCATTTACGACAGTTGTGGGAGTGTTTGTGCATGTGTGGGTGCATTTTACAGGTGACGTAAATGCACCTGCTTCCCCTTTTGGGTGTGGCGGAGGCAGAGACGGGCCAGATGAGATGGCATCGGGGCCCACAGTTCATAGGTTGGGAACCCCTGTTCTAAATGTTCTTTCATTGGTCTAATTAGAACACTACCAGCCTTTTATATTTATCCCATCTGTGTAACATCTACAGTTACACCCAATGAATCATAAAGAATATGGCTTCGTAAGGCAGAAAATACAGTAAAAACCCTACTTATGAAAAAAAGTCTGTTCTGCAGGCTTTTACTTAAAACGGTTTTTATGTAACTCGAAGCAAACCATAGGAAAAATGAAATGTTTGTGTAAATCGAAGCAAACCCATAGGAAAAAGGATCTTTATGTAGCTTGAAGCAAACCCATAGGACATCGTGTAAATTGGGACATGGTTTTAGCACAAAATCATTACGTAAGTCTAATTTTATGTAACTCGAGGCATATGTAAGTCGGGGTTTTACTACACTGTAATTGTTGTTCAGTCTATAGTACGGAGGGATGTAATGTACTATGGTTTCCGAACAAAGTAACAGCACCTAAGGTGTTTGTCATATATTCCTGCATAAATGGGTACCACAAAGCAATAAAATCTAACTTCAAAAATTCAGACTCTCCTCCTGGCGTTCCCAGTAATGACGTGTTCCCAATATTGGAAGGGAACACTATAAATTAACTGCAAGATTTACAAACCGAGACTAGGATATGATCTCCACATGCCACAATGATGGTGAGAACTGCTGTGATGTGTAAGAGAGAGAGGGAGAGAGAGAGAGAGAGATGTACAGAGTAAAATTGCTCCCTGCCCACAGCCAAGAAAACTATGCTCCAGAAAAGATTTACAAGATCCCAGGGATTCCCCCACAACATTCCCTTGTTTGCTCTGTGTGTGTGTGTGTGAGAGAGAGAGAGAGAGAGTGAGTGAGTGAGTGAGTAAGTGGGCTGGAATAAACCCCCACAGCATTCCCTTCCTTGTTTGCTGTGTGTGTGTGTGTGTGTGTGTGTGTGTGTGTGTGTGTGTGAGAGAGAGAGAGAGAGAGAGAGAGAGAGAGAGAGAGAGAGAGAGAGTGAGTGAGTGAGTGGGCTGGAATAAACCCCCACAGCATTCCCTTCCTTGTTTGCTCTGTGTGTGTGTGTGTGAGAGAGAGAGAGAGAGAGTGTGTGAGTGAGTGAGTGAGTGGGCATTTCACAGCATTCCCTTCCTTGTTTGCTGTGTGTGTGTGTGTGTGTGAGAGAGAGAGAGAGAGAGAGAGTGTGTGTGTGAGTGAGTGTGAGTGAGTGAGTGAGTGAGTGGGCATTTCACAGCATTCCCTTCCTTGTTTGCTGTGTGTGTGTGTGTGTGTGTGTGAGAGAGAGAGAGAGAGAGAGTGTGTGTGTGAGTGAGTGTGAGTGAGTGAGTGAGTGAGTGGGCATTTCACAGCATTCCCTTCCTTGTTTGCTGTGTGTGTGTGTGTGTGTGTGTGTGTGTGTGTGTGTGTGTGTGTGTGAGAGAGAGAGAGAGAGAGAGTGAGTGAGTGAGTGAGTGAGTGAGTGAGTGGACTGGAATAAAGCCTCACAACATTCCCTTCCTTGTTTGCTCTGTGTGTGTGTATGTGTGTGTGTGAGTGTGAGTGTGTGAGTGAGTGGGCTGGAATAAATCTTTTGCATGCAAAATGCCCAGCTAGATCCAAGTGGTCGTTTCCCACCATAAAGCAGATGGAAACTTCCCAAAGATCCCTTTGAATTAACAACCCTTTCTCCCTCCCCCCCCCCCGCCTCCTCCTCGTTGATCTGGCACCCCTCGCCTGTTCGCAACCCAGGGGCTGCGGCGCTCTCCTTCTGAACAAAAGTCCTGAATCGCCCCATTGTTCCCGCCACCGCCACCGCCTGCACTTCTATGTCCCCCCCTCCTCCCCCCTCCCCCATTGGACGGAGGAGGGAGATTGGGAGACCCCTTGTGTAAAAACTCTTGGCAAGGCTTGGAAGTGAATTGGAAGGAGAGGGAGACCCTAGTCCGCAAGGAGGTTGCTGCTGCTGCTGCTGCTGCTGCTGCCCGGCTGGGTTATGATGATGGAGCCCCTGCTGGAACAGTCCATCATCCATCTCTGAGCTCAGACATTCCAAAGCCGTGAGGCAGACGCGGGGGACGGACGGGGACGGAGGACGGACTCACACTCGCGGGGGCGCGCCTGCGCGCCGCTGCTCCACACACGAGAGTGACTCGCCTCTCCCGCTGTTGCTGCTGCTGCAGCCGCGGCCGACCCGGGACTGAGGGAGAAGACGAGCCGGCGAAGCTTTTGCGCGGGCTCAGCTCCTGCCAGGTGTAGCTCGCGCTCCTCGCGCGCGCGCAGAGCAAAGGACAGGACAAGAGGCGCAATGGCGGGTTCGCGTCCCCGCCGCGGGAAGCTCCTCTCTCGTTCCCCACTTGACTGATAATTAAGGAGGCGTCTTGGGTGGGGGTGAGGGTAGGGTAAGGGACGACGCCTTGCCCTCTTGGACTCGAACCAGGACCTTTCGGTGCCACTAAGGTAAGAAAGGGGTGGCTATGTGGGGAAGGGCGCTCCGTCTTTGTGGCTCTGCCGCGGGCTGTTGGTCTTTGAGCACCAGTGGCTAAGACGCTGACTGGAAGGCGGGAGGTCAGCAGTTCGAGTCCCGAGTACCGCAGGACGGAACGAGCTCCCGTCTTTGTCCCAGGCTCCTGCTCAACCTAGCCGCTCGGAAGCAAGACATTGCAAGTAGATAAATAGGGAACCACTTCGGTGGGAAGGTAAACAGGCGTTCCGTGCGCTCCTCCAGTGTCTAGTCATGCCTGCCGCATGACCACGGAAACGTCTGCAGAAGCAGTCGGCGCTGGCTCTTCGGCTTTGAAACAGAGATGAGCACCGCGCCCTAGAATCGGATACGACTGGCTTTCGAGCAAGGGAAACCTTTACCTTTACCTTAATTTTAATTTTTTGCACTTGTATGCCGCCCAATCAGTTTGCCCAAAGAGCGCAGCTGAGCTGCAGCCAAAACGTTGTGAGTTCGATCCCGACGGGGAGGATTTCAAAGGTGGGATTCGCCCCCATCCTTCCCAACAAAAGTGGCCCTGAACCTGTGGGCCGCCCCCGAGAGTGCACGCCTTAAGCGCTATCTATGGGGCGGCGTAGAAGTGCTCTCGCTCATTGCTCTTCCGTTTCCAAGCGTACAGCGTGGGACGGTGGTTCCTTTAGGGTGGCATGGATGCCGCCCCCCCCCCAAAAAGTCAAAGCCAAGCTGTGGGGGGATAGTGGCTAAGGAATTCAGCATGTCCACCGGTCCTCTCTTTGAACATCCCAGGCAAGATGAGAGCAGATGAAATGAATGAAGAAGGTGAAATGCTGTTGTTGTTCAGTCGAACAGTCGATTCCGACCCTTTGCGACCCTATGGATGGAGCATTGTCCTCCAGGCTTAGGCACCTCTGTCCTCCACCACCCAGCTCTGTGCCCATTGTGTCTACAATGCCATCTAGCCATCTCATCTTTGGCCGCCCCCTTCTTCTTTTGCCCTCCACCTTTCCCAGCATCAAGGCTTTCTCAAGTGAATCCTCCCTTCTCATTTGATGTCCAAAGTACTTTAGCTTCATCTTTACTACTTGACCTTTTAAGGAGCAGTCAGGGTTGATTTCTCCTAAGATTGACCTGTTTGTTCTCCTCACTGTCCAGGGTTTGTTTGTTTTTTAAAGGAAGGATTCCCTTGTCTGGCTTTCCTGGGAAGAGGGAGGGAGAGGCAGGGAGAGCCGCAATTGGGATGCTGAGTCAAAAGTTAAGTGCACCGAAGTGCTCCGGTTCCCTTGGGCAGCCACACTGGGGCCCTGCCTGCACAGAAGAATAGCCCCTGCGTATTGGGGGCCCTGTGTATCAGGTGTGTGTACATGTCCGTCTCCCTTGAACCCTGGTGACTAACCTTGGCACTCCAGCTGTTTTTGGATTTAAAAAACCAGAATCCCAAGTCAGCACTCCTGCTGATCAGGGCTTCTGGGAATTGAAGTCCAAGAACAGCTGGAGTGCCAAGGTTAGTCATCACTGTCCTAGCACTGCCAAAGGACCAATTGAGATGGAAGGCTTTGTAGAGTTCTGGAGCTCTTTCTGTTTTGCTGTCTCTGCAGAGAGCCTCCATTCCCTTGCAGGTGCCTCGCCTGGGAAAGAAAGGAAACCCCTCCTTCCCTCCCTGGTGACCTTCTGTTCCCCCCCACCCCGTGTCTTCCTTTACAACAAGGAGTTGTAGTAAGGGGGCGGGGGGGATCTGCCGGGTACTTTTTGCTTCTCTGCTCAGTGTTATCTCGGCATGAGCTGCTTCAAAGGCAGTGCAGAGAGAAATGAAAAAGCCTGTTTGATGTAGCGGATCCAGTCCTGGACTTGAGAGAACAAGGACCAGCTATGCAATTCCATGCGTGACCTTGGGTGAGTTGCTGGGTCTCAACTAAATCTACATTACAGAACCGTGGTGAGGATGAAGTAGGGAGGATTGTCCTATATGCCAACTTTCTCCTCCCAAGAGGAAAGGTGGAGTATACAGGTAACCAATAAGTAAAAGGTTTTACAGGTTTAAAAAAAAATCTTGATTTAAAATCCTGGGTGAGAAAGAAAGGCAAGTTCTTTTAGAGAGGAATCACTCAGTACTCATCACTGCTCAGGTCCTTCTAAGGACAACCAAAATGACTGTCTCACACACAGTTTGCAGAGACATAAATCTCTGTCACCTTTTAGTGGATGTGGATTCATTGTCTGTTGCCCTAATACTAAGGTTCCTAAATCCCTCACAATGTCCTCTGATGACTTTGGAGGATACATTAGGGAGGGAAGCAGTTCCTTTAGTGTGATTCCTTTTGATTACAAAAAAGAACAACAGAGAAACAAAATTGTCGGATCCCCAGCCACCATCCCTATCTGGAGCAAGTGACGGAAGAGAACAGACTGTGGGTATTCTTTCTCAGAATCAGTTTATTGTGCAATAGGTGTACATTTATGGCTCTTCAGGATTATATGCAGTATGTCTGACTCAAATACTGTATGCTAATCATTTACTGTATTGGGATTTTTTTAAAATGGTATTTCCTTTAGAGAAACTGACAATTCTCATAATGCATTTACTGATGTTAGGAAAATACCTGGAACGTACTTTCTTTTTAAAAAAATGTATTTCATTTATAACTGGCTGAGTTAAATGAAATACATTTAAAAAAATAGAAAGCACATTCCAGGTACTGTAGTATAATTCCTAACACTAGTAAATGCACTAGGTCTATCCAGTGGTGGCGAACTTTGGCACTCCAGGTGTTCTTGAATTTCAATTCCCAGAAGCCCTGATCAGCAAGAGTGCTGACTTAGGCTTCTGGTAATTGAAGTCCAAGAACAGTTGGAGTGCCAAGGTTAGCCACCACTGGTTTAGGTGATTCACAAGTTAATTAACATTTTGACCTAAACATGCTGGGCATTCATTTTACTGACATCGGAATGATGAAAGGCTGAGTCAACCTTGATCCCTTGTCAGGATCAAGCTCACAACATTCTGGCTGATGTGTGTTCAGTTAAAGAAAAATCTGAAAAGTGAACCACCAAAGAAGCACATATAATATATAAAAGCATATATAATTTATACAACCATACATAATTTTAAAAATGTATTTCAGTCAAAAGCCCAACAAATTTTCAAAATTCTCTGTGTACCTTCTATTTTTAGGAAAATATTCTTAAAGCAAGGACTATCATTGAGAAGCTCTAACTATAGTGCCTACCAGTCTTTGTCTCAATGGCTAACCAACAAATGTGACCCCTGGTTATAATTTTAATTTACTGGCAGTATTTTAAGGTTAACAACCAGGATCTTTTGGAAGGCTTACATCTCAAAACCAGCACTTTGAACTAGTCTTTTAAATGCATAGGTGCCTTGTGTAAATGATAAACAATTTATATACAGTAATACATTCTATTTGCTGATGTAGCAGATAGTGTGATTTAAATTCCACCTCCACTCGGCCATGGAAACTCACTAGAGGTGGTGTCAGAACTGGTAAAACCATTCCTTAAATATGCTGTTTACCTTGAAAGTCCTATTAGGGTTGCTATATGTTGGCTACAAATTGACAGCACATAATAACATGTTTCCTTAGGACCAAGTGTCTTTTACTTAGCTGAGACAACATATAGTACTTAAAGGTAGAGGTAAAGGTAAAGGTTTCCCTTGCTCAAAAGCCAGTTGTATCTGACTCTAGGGTTCAGTGCTCATCTCTGTTTCAAAGCCGAAGAGCCAGCACTGTCTGCTTCTGCAGGCATGACTAGACACCGGAGCACACGGAATGCTGTTTACCTTCCCACCGAAGTGGTATCTATTTATCTACTTGCAATATTTTACTTTCGAGCTGCTATGTTGGCAGGAGCTGGGACAAAGAAGGGAGCTCATTCTGTCCTGCAGTACTCGGGAATCATACTGCTGACCTCCTGCCTTCCAGTCAGCATCTTAGCACTTGAGCCACTGCAGTCCCTTATAAATAGTAGTTAGAAGTGACTTATAGCAACTGTAAAGGGGCTGTTATTGTGTAGCAAAACAAAACAAAGTATTCTATAAGACAATTCTAAAAATGGGGCATCCCACATAAAAGACTGTAACTTTCAAACTGGATGTCAGATCAGCACTCTGCTCTTTCTCTGTGCCATATCTGGAGAAGTTTGGGCAAAGGGTTTTCCAGTTCTGATTTTTTAAAAAGTAAAACTGTTTTCCCCTCTTGCAGAGATAAGTAGTCTTTTATGTCCCCAAATTTAAAATGCTGCTGTTGTTATGTGCCGCCAAGTTTGAAATGCCTAATTGTGACCCCAATAGAGCTTTCAAAGTAAGTAAAATATTTAAGAAGAGTTTTACAAATGCACCTCACTCAGCGAATTTCCATGATCGAATGGAGATTTGAATACAGGCCTCCCGAGTCCTAAGATATTACTCTGTCCACTAGACACTGGAAATCTGATTTAAAATAGTTTATATTAACCGGAAAGGCAAATCTGGCTTATCTTGAAAGTGAATGGTTGGATCCACTTTTTTAAATTTAAAAAGAATCCTGGTAATGTTCCGTGCACTCCGTGCACTCCGTGCACTCCGGTGTCTAGTCATGCCTGCCACATGACCACGGAAACGTCTGCAGAAGCAGACAGTGCTGGCTCTTCGGCTTTGAAACAGAGATGAGCACTGAACCCTAGAGTTGGATACGACTGGCTTTCGAGCAAGGGAAACCTTTACCTTTACCTGGCTGCAGGGGCTGAACTATTGGTCCTTTAAAAGGCCTCTTAAAAGGGTAAAACTGATTGTTACAGGCAGACTAGCTATAATGTTCCAAGGTACTGTATAGATAACTTTCTATGAGCAATGGAGCAGCAATCTAAACATTTGATCCTGCTAATCAGGATCCAGTTATCTGACATTCAAGAGAAGAAGTTTGAAACTCCTTCCTAACCAAACAGCCCTTTAAAACGAATTCTGTTCCTGGTTGTAAATATATTTTAAAATACTTTTTAAAGTATAGAGAACAGCAGCACAACAGTGGCTAGTGGGACTGCGGTGGTTTAGTGGTTAAGATGCTGAACTTGTCAACTGGAAGGTCAGCAGGTCAGCAGTTTGAGACCCAAGTGCTGCACAATGGATTGAGCTCCTGTCTTTGTTGCAGCTCCTGCCAACCTAGTAGTTCGAAATCAAGAAATTGCAAGTAGATAAATAGCGACCACTTCGGTGGGAAGGTAACAGCATTCCGGTGCCTAGTCATGCCTCCCACATGACTATGGAAATATCTGCAGATGCAGACAATGCTGGCTCTTTGGCTATAAACAGAGATGAACACTGAAACCTAGAGTTGGATGCATCTGGCTTTTGAACAAAGGCAACCTTTACATTTACAGAAAATAAATGTTCAAGAGCTCACTTATTTAAGATGTGAAATTACAGCTTTTTGTTTTGTGGCTGGGGATGGTCTTATTTGATGATGGCAGAGCTTTGTTGCCTATTCCACTCATATTGTTACTATTAAAATTGTTGGGTAGTTAAGGGAAGGAAAACTCCAAAGATGCTGTGGCGAACCTATGGCAAGCGTGCCAGAGGTGGAACTTGGAACCCTCTCTGTGGGAACCCGTGCAGCCACCCCAGTCATCTTACATGTATATGAATCAAATCAAATCTTTACTACAGTCTGAGACCAGCATAGAATAACAAAGGCATGTTACATATACAGTGGAACCTCGGTTAACGTAATTGATGCGTTCGCCGGGACGTTTTCTTATGGCGAAAATTACTTGAACTGAATTTTCCATAGGAATGCATTGAATGTAATTTCCCATAGGAATGCATTGAAAACCAAAATACTTTAACCAAAATGCAGTTTCCCATAGGAATGCACTGAAAACCAATTACAGTGGACCCTTATACAACAATCGCCCCGTATAGCAAAGAAATCTCATAACAATTAGTTTTTTCTTTTTGTTTTTTTGGGGGGGATGGCATCCCACATAACAATTTTCTCAGTGGAAAAAAATCTGTACAACAATTTTTCAATGGGAAAAACTACTTAGTGAAAAAAATCGTTGTACGATGCATCCCATAGGGAAAATCGCTATACGATGCATGCATCATAGAGCAATTGTTTCGTACAACAACGAGCCCTTTGGAATGGATTAAAATCATTGTACGAGGTACCACTGTACTCGGTTTGGGAACATGCTCTTGAAAGGTTCACACAGAGCCAACATTGGCCTACTGACTTCGACCAGGAGGAAAGCCCACCGGTTTCTTCCCGGGCTCCTGTAAGCTCAAAGGATTTAAGGTGGGGAAAAGCGGGAGGAGATACTTGTCTGTGTTGTGCCTTTACTAAGCCACCCTCCTGAGACGGCTGCACCTCATAAAGTTAGCAGATTTATGCTTAACAGTGCAGCCATATAAACCTGTTTGCTCAAAAAATCAGACCCACTCCTTTCAGTAAACATTTTCTGCTTACAGGCAGCATTTAAACAGCCTTAATGGGCATAGAGCTGGGAGGGCTGAGGAGGAGGGCTGAGGATAGGGGTGCCTGGCGGCAGTGGTGGGCTCTTTTACTACCACACTGTGGGCGTGGTATGGTGGGCGTGGCCAGGGGGAAAGCCCTGTGTTGCACCCAAATTAGGACTACAGTAAAAACCCGATTTACATACAGGTGAAATTTGGAAAATTAGAATACCGTGCAATTGTTCATTCAGTTCAGTAATGCAACTTAAAAGGTGAAACAAATATATGAGATAGACTCATTACATGCAAAGCGAGATAGTTCAAGCCTCACTTTGTTATAATATTGATGCTTATGGCTTACAGCTTATGAAAACCCCAACCCCCCAATCTCATGTACCCCATACTCATCACATAATGTCATGTACACTGTACGCCATGATCATCATAATTATAATGAATTAAGGCATGACATATCTTGCTTTGCATGTAGTGAGTCTATCTCATATATTTGTTTCCGAGTTTTCTGAGTTTCACCTGTATGCCTCAAGTTACAGAAAATTCAACTTACATAATGACTTTGTGCTAAGACCATGTCCTGAATTACACGATTTCCTATGGGTTTGCTTCAAGTTACGTAAAAATTCATTTCCTTATGGGTTTGCTTCGATTTACATAAAAATTCCATTTTTCCTATGGGTTTGCTTCAAGTTATGTAAAAAATATATTTTCCTCTGGGTTTGCTTCGAGTTACATAAAAAACAAATTTAAGCAAAAGCCTATGGAACAGACTTTTTTTTCCGTAAGTAGGGGTTTTACTGTACTTTATTTCAAAACTTGGATGGGCGGGGCCAGCCAGAAATTTTTCCTGGCCACGCCCACAGTGGTAGTAAAATAATTTGGAACCCACCACTATGTGTGTGATATTGTTGCCACTCCTGAAAAAATATTTGCGCACACACACCCTTCTAGAATCCTGGCTACGGCCCTGCCTGATCAGTTGGCAACTCAATGGCTATCAAGTGAGTTAATATGAGGGCAAAAGCTACACCTGTTGAATTTCTCTATTTTTCACAGCTGCTAAAAAAGAGAGGTAGAAAACTAGACTTGCCAAACAGTGTCAGCACTACTTCATTTCTCACCTTGACATCTGCTTTCTTAACTGAGGAGGTTGCTCCTGTAACTGACAACCACATGTCTATAAAACTAGACACAGTTGTAAGAGGAAAAAAGGACTTACATAAACATTAGTTTTTTGAAGTTCCACCCCACACCCCAGATTTCTGGGTTTGGTGATGCCTTTGTTGGATCACCAAACAATTACAAATAAGGAAAGTTTTTAGAGTTTTTTCAGAACTCTGTGAGGCAGGAATAGTATAAAATTTGGGTCAAAAAATCAGGTGGAATGTGATGCTCATGGCTCTTAAGCCTAGAAGGTATGCAGAAGAGAAGCATAAAAAACAATAGCAAAGTGTATCACACTTGGTTGAAACATCAGCTGCAACCACTGGCAATACATGCTGGGGATTCTGGGAACTGTAGTCCAAAACCTAAGGGCAATACTGGGCATTTCATTCATTACTTTGGGGTGAAGTTTCCTTTTCAACTCTTGCACTTCTTTTTATGGCATCGGCTGAGCCACGGAGCAATATAAGGGATGGGGAGAAGCCAAATAAGAGAATGTATAATATGTAACAAAATTATAAGGAAAAGAGCTACAATGAAATTAAATGGATTATAATGGGAAACAGTTTGCCTTGCTTCCACTGGTGTTAAATGCAGCATGTATTTGGATACTAATGGTTGGTTGGGAAACATTGGAAGCATGCTATTCTGCTTTTGGTCCTTTTATAGGTACTGGAGCTGGATTGGACACTATGGAAATTCTAGGCTAGATGGACGTCTGTTCTGATCACAAAGGCCATCCTGTGTCCTCAATAGATTGTGTGGATAGATGGTTGCTATGCCTCGCCCTACTTGCCTGCACTCACCCTTCCTGCACACGGCTGATCTGGGTCCGCAGGTCAACGAAGGATTGAGAAAACTGGCAGTGGGGCAACAGCCCCACAAACGTGAAGAAAGGGAAACAACTTCACTTCCCAACATTCCTTGCGCCGCGCCGTGCCGCATCAGAGCCAATCAGGCTGAGAGGCTCTCGCACGGTGCAGCGTTTGGAAACGTGCCGCAGCCAATCAAAAGAAAACCATTTTAAAAAAACGCAGCACAAACACAAAGCACCAACCCATAACTACAAGCCCCAGCATCCTGCGCACCATGAGCGCGCAGAACGCTGAGGAAGCCGGCACCCAAAAAACAAAACAAAAACAAAAACACCGGGAGAGCAAGTCCGCCAAGCTGCGGGAACCAAAGCCCCCCTCCCCAACAGCGCCTGAAGCTCCTAATCAGAGTTTCCCCTTTAATATCACTGGGTGGGGGGTGTTGTGCTCCCCCTCTCTACTGGCTCCCCTGGGGTTGAGAGGGTTGGGGGGACCAAAGGAGCCTGTCTCCCCCACCCTCCTGACCCCAGGGGACCCGGCAGAGATGGGATTCCCCCCCCCCCACATGCCCCATATTAAAGAAGAAACCAAGCGGTTACTTCTCTTTAAAAACGGAGTTGGGGGGGAAATCCCCCTCTCTACTGGCTCCCCTGGGGTTGAGAGGGTTGGGGGGACAAAAGGAGTCTGTCTCCCCCACCCTCCTGACCCCAGGGGACCTGGCAGAGAGGGGATTCCTTTCCCCCCCAACACACACACGCCCCATATTAAAGAGAAGAAACCAAGCGGTTACTTCTCTTTAAAAATGGAGTTGGGGGGAATCCCCCTCTCTACTGGCTCCCCTGGGGTTGAGAGGGTTGGGGCGACAAAAGGAGTCTGTCTCCCCAATCCTCCTGACCCCAGGGGACCCGGCAGAGAGGGGATTCCCTTCCCCCCCACACACATGCGCCATATTAAAGAGAAGAAACCAAGCGGTTACTTCTCTTTAAAAATGGAGTTGGGGGGGAAATCCCCCTCTCTACTGACTCCCCTGGGGTTGAGAGGGTTGGGGGGACAAAAGGAGTCTGTCTCCCCCACCCTCCTGACCCCAGGGGACCCGGCAGAGAGGGGATTCCCTTCCCCCCCACACACATGCCCCATATTAAAGAGAAGAAACCAAGCGGTTACTTCTCTTTAAAAACGGAATTGGGGGGGAATCCCCCTCTCTACTGACTCCCCTGGGGTTGAGAGGTTTGGGGCGACAAAAGGAGTCTGTCTCCCCAATCCTCCTGACCCCAGGGGACCCGGCAGAGAGGGGATTCCCCTCCCCCTCCACACATGCCCCATATTAAAGAGAAGAAACCAAGCGGTTACTTCTCTTTAAAAACGGAGTTGGGGGGAAATCCCCCTCTCTACTGGCTCCCCTGGGGTTGAGAGGGTTGGGGGGACCAAAGGAGTCTGTCTGAGAGGGGATCCCCCCCCCCAGGACACCAAAAAACATAAAAACAAACAATCAAAAACATTCAAAATTACACAGAAACAAACAAAAATAACACCAAAAAAGTAAAAAAACAACAAACATTTCCAAATGCACCCAGCCAAACACTACAAAATCCAACCACCACCACCACCACCCCAAATAAAGAAAAACAGCTAACTCACCACCACACGACCTCATGCCACAACGACTGGAAAAGAAATGAAAAAAGAAAGAGACTACTTACTGGAAGAAGCTCCACCCAGAGGCCACGAGAGAAAAAACAGTCAAAATACAAGATAACCCCTACCAGCAGCACTTGCTGCCCACAATAATAAACTTTTTTCAAAAAGACACAATAGCCCCACACAAAAGGCCCCAAGAGTTTTTCGAAAAAGTATATCATCCTTTATTCTTTTTTTCATCCACAAAACCAAAACACCAAACAAAACTCATCACAGTTTAAAACAGGCCATCAAAAAAATTTGTATAAATAAAAATTTTAAAAATTTCAAATATAGATTAACCTCTTCTTTACAAACATTAACAACAACAACAACAACAAAAACTTTCCAATACCATCTAAAACAGCCCGGCAATGCCGGGCAACCTTTGCTAGTATATATATATATACTGGAAAGCCAAGTTTGCTGACCCCTGTTCTAGATCAATATGCTATCATACATTATGGGGAAAATACAGAAAGCTAAAAGAAGACTCTTCTATTCTGAACCTTCAGTAAATTGAGGCAGAAATCCTGTTGTTCAGTATGGTGAGTTACATTAGAGTAAACCCAGTATAATCTGTGCTGTAAATATTGGTTGAAGGCATGCTGCTTAGTGTAATAAATTACATTACTGTAGGTCCATCAAATCAATGGGGATTTGGTGAGTCAATTACTGTGGAGTTACCATTGATTCCAATGGGCCTGCAGTAGTTGTAATTCTAGTGTACTAAATTGCAACTAGAGTAGGCCTGTTTGAATCAGAGGAATTTATAGAGGAGTTGACTCACCAAATCCACATTGATTCATTAGGCCTACTATAGTGAGACTTACTACACAATCAATGTGCTTTCATCCAATATTTTATATAACAGATTATAATGTTGTTTAGTTACTTGACTGCAACCTTATCTATTGCTAGAGGAATCTTTTATTTGTATGTGCATCCCATTAGCAGCTCTTAAGAGATGTTGTATAACTGGAAACGTTTTTAAGTATGAATGTAAGTCAAGTAATTGTGTGAAACTGTTATTCATTATATTTTCATCAGTCACTTTACTTTTGCAAAATAAATTTCTTGTTTTAACTGCAGTTTAATAACATTCTGTTGTACTTGTGTACATAGAGGGTGTAACTAAGAACACACTAAGAACACACTGTGACAAGGCATAAAGGTTGGTGTCGCTCAGTGCTTTTCTGTGATAAGCCTGTGCAAATCTTTCCAAAAGATCTTAATTCAGTCAAATACCTTTGTTCTGTTCTAAGCAGGATTTTTGCCTCCTCATGTATTACTGAGATGTTGTACCAAATAGTTACAAAATAATAGTTACAAATAATCCGGCCCTCGCTCCAGCCACTGCCGATGCCGCTTCCGGAAGTGGCCGTGGCTGCATTTACAGTGACTGTGAATGTGTTACGGTGGGAGGACCACCAGTCTGAGGGAGCATGATCCGGCCCTTGACTTAAAAATGTTGCCGACCCCTGGTTTAGAGCTTTTCATTTGGATTTTGCACAGCGCTAAAAAGTAGGGCAGAAGTTTTTTTAAAAGCATTACTGTTAGCAATCTAAACTAGTGTATTGCTCCATGTCCAGTTTATTCTGCTTCTACTGTGGACCAATATAACTTGGTGGCAGGCTAATTGTGTTATTTCTGTGTCTCTATGTCTTGAAAAATCTGCATTAGTGCTAAGATTCAGATGTCTATACTGATAGTAGTGGCTTGTATGGTATGTTGTTGAGCACTGATATTAAACCCTGCTGTAGAGACGAGGCAGACTTGTCACCTTTTTTGAGGATGTTGCAAGAGGGCAGAGGCATGAAGGCTGGCAGTTCAGCATAAGATACACAGTTGCTAAGTGGGCAGCAGTGCATGGCACAAGCTTTGGATATCACAGTTTACAACATTGCTACACTCTTTGCAGCTACTGTATAATTTTTGTTGCTTTGCCACCTCCTGGAATCCTTTGGAAAGGTTTTTAGTACCCCTCTACATTAACTATCAGGACTATGGTGGCTTAGTGGTTAAGACACTGAACTTGATGACTGGTCAGCAGTTTGAGACCTGAGTACTGCACGATGGAGTGCGGTCCCATCTCTGTCCCAGCTCCTGCCAACCTACCAGTTTGAAAACAAGAAATTGCAAGTAGATAAATAGGTACTACTTTGGTGGGAAGGTAAACAGCATTCCATGCACTCTGGCATCTAATCATGCCTGCCACATGTCCATGGAAATGTTTGCAGATGCAGACAATGCTCACTCTTTGGCTGTAAATGGAGATGACCACTGAACCCTAGAGTCAGATATGACTGGCTTTCGAGCATGGGTGACCTTTACCTACATGAACTATTATGTAACAGCAAAAGGCATTTGCTCACCTGCAGGCTGCCAAATAAATTGCTCCTCTGTTGTAGAGATAACTGTTTTTCTTAAAAATTAACAGCCAAAGGAATAGCTATGAGATTTCTTTTTCTTCATTAGAACTCCATGTTCAACCAACTGAAAATTCAAAAGATAATGCCCTTGAAATTCTTAGAATTCTTAGTACAAAAATTCATCTTGAGTACCCGAATTGAAGAGAACTCCAAGCCCTTTTGCATAGAAATACATTTCTACTCTAGGATTTCTTAATTATAGGAGTATAATTCTTGGCTTGAAAATGTTTGTGGGGCAGAACTGCCTATTCACTCCTGTGCTCCTCTCACAACATCCTTTCTGGAAAGTTTGGGCTCTACTGAAAAATGTGAGATAGGACACTGGGATGTGGAGGGGAAGGGAGGGGAAGATGTGGAACTTTCTATGAATTTTCTTAAGCTAAAATCTTAGTCTTTAGATCTTCATGATTTCAATTAACTGGGTTATTAGTTAGGTAGGCAAGTTGATATCAGGTACACCGAAAGAGCCTCCTTGAAGATTGTGGTATTTTTGAACCACAATCAGGTGTACCCTGGTAACGGCAACCATGTATTGCCAGCTAATCTTTCTCACACTAGGTCAGGTGAACGGAACTACAGAATAAACTCACCAAAAGGTAGCTTCATTTTGGCAGTTTCACATCTGGCCTAGACACTGAAGAAGAAGTTAGTTTTATACATTAAGTAGATTACAGGATGTTAGGGATGTCATGGGGAACACCCTGGTATTGTAAATAATACATGATATGTGGTACTACAGCTTTAAGAGTAACTTACTGAACTATGGACAGGTGATGGTAATGATGGAATGAATCAGCATTTGTCACTGCATAAAATAGAGCCGAGTAGTTTGCTTCAATGCTCTTGATCTTGATCTTGTAGCCATGCTGCCCGAAGGCTCTGGATTTAATCTGGTAGCCACGCTGCCTGAATGCTCTGGATGTAATCTTGTAGCCATGCTGCCCGAATGCTCAGGAATTAACCTAGTTGCCATGCTGCTGCGCATGGACTAATGCTCTTGGACTTATGCCATGAAGTTGTACTGAAGTTCTGCTGAACTGTGTTACCTGAAGCTCTTATGCAAATAGCTTGTGAATTGGATTACAGCAAGAAGGACTGTCTTCCAGGTAATCTTCCTAGGGTACTGTTTTTGCATACCTGAAAGGGGAGAAGCTGCTGACTATATGTTGGCTTTCCAGGACAGAGAAAATGTGCCAGCATAGCCTTACTGATTGCTATATGTTTACTCTCCAGGACAGAGAGAGTGCTTTGTTAAAGACTGTAAATACTTGAGCAAACCGGGACTGAATTTGTTTGCCATACTCTGCAAGCCAAGCCAGAGAAGAGCTAGGCTGCAGCAGGAGATTTTGCTGTATGCAAGTACTTACTGTGAAACTGAAAGACTAAGTTTGTTTGCATAGTTGTTCACAGATAAGATACTACTGTTTATGTTCTTTTCATCATCACCTCTGCTGAGTAAAAGCTCTTTATGTTTTGCACCGTTCAACTGAGTCTCTACTATTATTGACTGGGTGTAAAGGAGAAAATTAAACCGGCACCTCCGCTGTCGCTCATAGCTAACTACTACACTCTGCTAGATTTGAATTCAGCACCCAGTACACCACCATTTACCTATCACAGGATATTTTAAGTGACACAAAAGTATACGTAACAATATTTAAATATTTATTTTGGAATAATGTTTTAATTCTATGAGGATGCACAAGTGTGCATAACTTGCATCTAATAATAGTATGACTCACCAGCTGCCTGTGATCTTGTTTGATACAGTAGGAATTTGCTGTCTGCGTTTTAGATAGCAGTTGTGTTATAATGTGGCATTATTTTGCACTATGTTTGTTTTCTTTTCTTTTTTTGGTGCTGGGATCAGCAAAAATGCTGTTGAAGTAAATTATAGCAATCATTGGGTTTCACTATATAACAACAATTTAGTAAATTTATTAACTGTAATTCCATATCTGCTCCACAAGGCACACACAGATGGTGTTCTGTGCTTAGCTATCACTTTACAGTACTGTATAAAGAATTGTGTTCTGTAGTAGAATAAAAAGCTACTTATGGCTTGTAGTAACTTTTACATAGTAGTCTGTTTTCTACATGTGTTATAATTTTTCTTCATTTTGTTTTTGCTGTTTGTTAAACTGGAAAGCAAAAATCTGTACTGTACTTGTTTTTTTTAATCTTTGAGCAGTTTCAAACAATGGTTTTATTACGCCACCCCTCTGACTCATTTGCTGAATTTAATGAGGCCATCACATGTTATTCTTGGTGTTGCCCCACAGATCAGCCTAGCGCCCCCACCCACCCCGCTTGATGCCATGAGTGACTGCTCACTTGTTCACCTCTAAGACCAGCTCTTACTATAAAGCAGCTTTGTCTGCATCATGAGACTATGCTGCAGTTTGCCTCCCTGCTTGTGCTGTGGTGGTCATAATTAAATTCAAAGTACTTTCGGTCAGCTACTGATGTACAGTTAATTGTGCAGAAGCCTTGCCTCTTCTTAATGGACCTTTGTTATGTTTTGTTTGGCTGGCAGATGCTAGTGTTTTTATTAATGTAGTTCTGCTCTTATCACTTTCTGTCAAGTGTGATCAATGCAGAGAGGCAATGGGGTGCGTTTCCTAGGTAATATTGCTTGAGATGTCTTTGGTGGGTGTTGTGTGGTAGTACACCAGGAACATTCCCTCCAATGAGCACTTCTGGTCTATCTTCAGAAGATAACTGGTAATTAATGAATAGCATGATCCACTGGCCGAATGTCCCTTCCGTTCCCTGAAGTTAATATGATCTTAGATCGGGGATGACCAAACTATGGCCCATGGGCCGAATCTTGCCCCTGATGCCAATTCACCCTGCCCACGAAGCCCTCGTCACACCTGGAAATGGATGTAAATGAGCCCATTTTACTTCTGTTTCTGGGAGCGACAAGGGTTTCATGTGCCGGATGAATTGGCATCAGGGCCAGATCTGGCCCACAGGCCATAGTGACTGGCCACCTTTAGTGTCTTTCATGGAAGACATAGAAGGAGTCGCAGTGAGGACTAACACAGGTTTATTGGTTGATGATCAGGATGAACATGTGGTAATGGCGGAGGTACCTCACATTATATACAGTAGTACAATACATTTTAATCTTGCTGCACGGTAGCTCATTGGTTGCTACCGGCGTGACGTCATCCCAAGTCACGCCCCTCTTCTGTAGTTGTTTGATAGTGCGGGAGGGTTCCCGCGGCTGCCGGTGATTTGAGGAATGAGAACCATGTGAGTTGAACGCTCGCAGCTGCCCTCTATGGGCAGCTAACTCGCGTTCCTTTAACAGCTGTGCTACATTGTAATTGTGGTCAGGTTACATTCATACATTTCTTAAAGCAACATTGTACATACATAACATCCCTCCCCCCTAGGATGGGACGAAGTCCCTCAACCATTGTGGCTTGCCGCACGTGCGCCTGGGGCGTGCGGCCGCTTGACTTAACATAGGGGAGCCGGAGGCTCCTGGCTCCGCGGAGTCCTGTCCTGCAACGGAAAGGGGGGACTCATTAGTGGCTCGGTGTGGAGTCTGCGGTAACCTTGCATTGGGGGACGGGAATGGAATGAACAGTTGGGAAGTGAACCCCTGCCTACCGTTTGAGGAGCTTGGGGTCCCCCCCAGTATGAATCTCGGGACCGACGAAGAGGCCCTCGTGGCCTCGCCACCCCCCGTTACCTGCCCGGGAGTTCTGGAGACTGTGGTGGGCAGACTTCCCCCTGTTGCCTGTCTTGGGGGTGTTTGTCTCCGGGGGGCTGGAGCTATGGTATATTCTAAAACAAAAGGGCTGGGGGGACTGGAAGTACCAGGGGCTGAACTGAAACCTCTCTTCTCGCTAGGACGGGTGGGGGACCACTCCGCGACACCCCCCTGGTACTGCAACTCATAATCAACTTCATCCCTCTCCTCTAAGGTATCCTCCTCTGCGGCTGAGAACCGTGGATATGCATTTGTATCTGCGGGTGCCGCCGTGTCTCCCCCTTGGGTAACGCGGGTGGGGGAGGACCCTAACACTGATTCCCCCTCATCGGTGACTCGCCTTCTGAGCTGGTCGGCGTGCCTTCTCCAGAGTAGACCTGAGCTAGTCTCGACCCTGTAGGATACCGGCCCCGTTTGCTCGACAATCGTCCCAGGTACCCACGCTGGCCCCGAGGCCGCGTAGTTCCTGCAGTGAACCGGGTCCCCTACCGAAAAACTTTTGGAGCTCTCTCCCCCTATGTTTATATTTCTCCCTTCATCCTCCACCCTGGACGGATCCATCCGGTCAAAAAATGTTACCGGACGCCTCCTCATGAGGAGTTCGGCTGGGGAAAAACCTGAAGCTAGGGGGGTTGTCCTGTAGCAGATGAGGAACTGACACAAATGCAGGTTCAACTCACCAGGACCCATGCGCCGCAGTGCATCTTTCGTAGTGCGCACTTGGCGCTCTACTTGACCGTTTGTGGCGGGGTGAAAAGGGGCAGCGGTAATGTGCCTGATGGCGTTTCTCTCAATGAACGTCTTGAACTCTGCAGACGTGAAGGTACTAGCGTTATCGCTAACAAGGACGTCTGGCAGGCCGAAACAGGCAAAAAGCTTGCGCAACTGTTTAATGGTTGCCGCAGAGGAAGTGCTGTTCATGGGGATTACCTCCAACCACTTGGAGTAGGAGTCGACTACCAGCAGAAACATGGACCCGCGGAAAGGGCCAGCGAAGTCGACATGAATCCGGGACCATGGCCCGCGGGCCGTGTCCCATTCCCTATGGGGTAACCGGGACTCCTCGGGCTGAGAGCTCTGGCAGCTCTCACACGTGCCCACTAAACGTTCTATATCCCCGTCTATCTGGGGCCACCAAAAGAAACTCCTGGCCAGAGCCTTGGAGCGCACGATCCCGGGGTGACTGGTGTGCAGTAGCTTCAGTACCTTAGCCCTCAGCTTCTCTGGGATGACTACCCATTGGCCCCAGAGTAGACAGCCCCTTTCCAGGGAAAGTTCCACTCTGCGCCTGAAAAATGGCTTGAAATGCTCCTCCGGGGGAGTAGTGGGCCACCCTTTCCTATCCCAGGAACTAACTAGGGCCAGTATCTTGGCGAGGTCGGCCGGGACGATGGGGGGTGAGTCGAGGGACTCGATTAGCAGGACTTGGTGGTCCTGCTCCACCTCGCATGTGGGATCCCCTAAACTAGGGAGGGGAGATCGGGACAGCGCGTCCGCATGGGAGATCTCCTTCCCTGGGCGATAGACCAGCTCATACTGGTATGCGTTGAGGAAGATGGCCCAACGCAGCATCCTGGGGGATAGAATTTGCGGGGTGGGTTTGCCGGTAGTGAAGATCCCCAGAAGTGGTTTGTGATCCGTCACTACCGTAAACTCGCGGCCGTATAGGAAATCGTGGAACTTCTTCGTTCCCGCGATTATGGCCAGGGCCTCCCTATCTGTTTGCGCGTAATTGCGCTCGGCCTTCGAGAGGGACCTTGAGTAGTACGCTACGGGGGCTTCCTGCCCGCTCTCCAACACGTGGCACAGGACCGCCCCCACCCCCACTGGGGACGCATCACAGACTAAAACCACTGGTTTTTTCAGATCGAAGTGGGTCAGGACAGCATCCGAGGATAGGAGCGTCTTAAGCTCCTTGAACGCTTTCTCCTGCCTGTCCCCCCACCGCCAAGCCGTGTCCTTTTTAAGTAGCGCGTGCAGTGGCTCCGCGACCGATGCCTTCCGAGGCAGGAAGGAATGATAGAAATTTAGGAGCCCTAAAAATGACTGCAGCTCCGGTTTCACGGTGGGGCGAGGGGCGTTTTTCACGGCCGCAACCTTGGACTCAGAGGGTTTGATCCCGTCCGGGGTTACCTTAAAACCTAGAAACTCGACCTCCCTCGCAAAGAATACACATTTGTCCCTCCTCAATCGAAGTCCTGCCCTCTCAAACACCAAGAGGACCCCATCTAGCCTCTTTGCTAACTCTAATTCGCTCCCCGCCATTATCAACACGTCGTCGAAGTATGGGAGGACGCCAGGAAGCCCCTTTAAAAGGCGTTCCACAAGGGACTGGAAAATTCCGGGGACCGAATTCATGCCAAACTGAAGGCGCGGTACCTTAAATGCCCCCTTGTGCGTCACGATTGTTTGCGCGGCGGCAGCAGCCGGGGTTACAGAGAGCTGCTGGTATGCCTGGGCCAGATCTAGCTTGGCAAAACACCTCCCCCCATGTAGCGTGGCCAGCAAATGGCTGACCACGGGCACCGGGTATGCATTTGGCCGAATGGCCTTATTTATCGTACATTTATAGTCCGCACAAATCCTGACCTCCCCGTTTGACTTAAGGGCTGTAACAATCGGCGTTTTCCACTCCGCCGAATCAACTGGAACCAAAATCCCCTGCCCCACCAATTTGTCCCGCCTCGATCTTGTCCTTGAGGGCGAAGGGCACTCTCCTTGGCTTGAGGCGGATGGGCCGGATTTCTGGGTCCAGCTCAAAGGAAACCGGGGGCCCCTTGTATTTCCCGAGCCCCTTCTTGAAAACGTCCGGGTGTGCATTGCACACATCCCGCATTGGGTCAGTCTCAATGGCGTTAATGCCGGACAGTTCGATTCCCAGGGGAGCAAACCACTGCGTTCCCAAAAGGCAGCACCTCCCCCCCTTGAGGACCACTAGGGGCAGTTTCTCGGAGTAGTTCTTGAACTTCACCTTGAAATTCCCCACCCCCAACACTGGGATCCCATTTCCCTGCACGTCCCGTAGGTGTGACTTCATGGCCCGCAGTTTGGGCCGCTTATCTGGGGGAATGCGCATGAACTCTTTTTGGGACATGATGGAATAAGATGACCCTGAGTCTATCTCCATCCTCACTGGGAACCCCTGCAACAGTACCTCTACGAAAAACCGCCGGTGCTCCAGGCCCACGCGGTTCACGCCTTCCTCGCTGTAGTTGGCTGAGACCTTCCTGGTGCCGGCCACCTTCCGTTGGTGTGTTTGGGAATGGCTGGAACTGCCCTTGTCCTCGACTCGCCCGCGCCTGCATACTCGGGCGATGTGTCCCTTTCGGCCGCAGTTGTGACACTCGGCCTTTCGGAACGGACACCTCGTGCGGTCGTGGGACGCCCCACAACTGTCGCAGTGGCGGTCCTGCTGTTCGCGGGTCTGCCACTTCTCTCCTCGCTTCTTGATCCTCTGGACGTCGTCGTCCTCGCTGGAGTAGGGGTCCGCCGTCGTGGACGACTCCTCGGACGACGTTGGTGTGCCGGCGGGCGGCTTGGGGGCCCACCAGGCCGTCTTCGCTGATGTACGCCAGGCCGCCTGTATTGGTGACTTGGCCCTCTCGGACGTGGCCCCTCGGGACTTGAACACTCTGACCCTGCTCCTGGCCGCCTCGGCCGCTTGGGCCTCCCACAGTACCTCATTGAACGTGAGGCGGTGGTCGGTGGTCATCAGCTTCCTCTGGAGCTCCTCGTCCCTCAGACCACACAACATGCGGTCTCGGAGGGCCTGGTCCAGGTCATCCCACTGGCAGTGCACCGCTGCAAGCCTGAGGGCCGCCGCATAGGTGGACACGGATTCGCCCGGTCGCTGGTCTCACCTGTGGAACGCGACCCGGGCTGGGAAAATCGAGACGGGCGGCTGGAAATGCTCGCCCAACCTCTCCAGGATGCGGTCGATGGGCACCTCGTCCACCTTCTGGGGGGCCACCAGGGTCATCAGGATACGCAGCGTGGCCGGTCCCACCTGGGCCAGGAAGTGGGAGCGCATTTTCGCGTCATCGTCGACGCCCGCGGCTTCCATCGCGTGCTGAAACTGGCACTCGTAGAGCTCCCATTGTTCGGGCTCGCTGACATCGAACTGGTAAGGCTTGGCCTTGGGATTCGCCATCGATCCCATCCTCGTCGTCCATTTTAGTGTCTTTCACGGAAGACATAGAAGGAGTCGCAGTGAGGACTAACACAGGTTTATTGGTTGATGATCAGGATGAACATGTGGTAATGGCGGAGGTACCTCACATTATATACAGTAGTACAATACATTTGAATCTTGCTGCACGGTAGCTCATTGGTTGCTACCGGCGTGACGTCGTCCCAAGTCACGCCCCTCTTCTGTAGTTGTTTGATAGTGCGGGTGGGTTCCCGCGGCTGCCGGTGATTTGAGGAATGAGAACCATGTGAGTTGAACGCTCGCAGCTGCCCTCTATGGGCAGCTAACTCGCGTTCCTTTAACAGCTGTGCTACATTGTAATTGTGGTCAGGTTACATTCATACATTTCTTAAAGCAACATTGTACATACAAAACACCACCTGAACCAAATGACCGGCCCATGGCCCAAAAAGTTTGGGCAGCCTTGTCTTAGATGCACCAGCAACAGCCCAGGAATGAAATTAGTTAAAGAAGGGTAAGGAGTTGAAAGGTACCAAGAAGGAATAAGGAACTACAGAAATACCTCAGATAACGTTGAGACTTGGTTCCACAAGTCTCAATGTTATCCAATTTTAGCGTTATCCGATGCATGCTTTGGATAACGCTTTAAAAAGCCTGCTGCATTCCGGAGAAGGCAAGGAACACAGTGGTCGAAGGGAGCACCCGTTTGGCCATACGGAACATCTGTATGCCGGCTGCCTTCCAGAGAAGGCAGGTGCCAAACAGAGCGCCCGTATGCCGCCACTCTGCACTCATCCGCCGGCCCTCTGGGAAGGGAAGCGGCCAGGTGCTTGGCTGATTCCCTTCCCGGAGGGCTGGCAGGTGTCTCTGCACTCACCCTCCGGCCCTTCGGGAAGGGAAGCAGCCAGGCACTTGGCTGGTTCCCTTCCCAGAGGGCCAAACACGATGCATCGGATAATGCTAAAAGAACGTTAACCTATGCAATTTCCCCCCCAGAATTTTGCATCGTTATCCGATTTTAGCATTATCCGATGCAATCGTTTTCCAAGGTATTACCGTACTGTATAGTCAGCTTCGCCCCATTTCAGACAAGGTGTCATTTTTAGTGCTACATCAGCTATCAAGATTTTTTAAAAAGGGAATCTGAAAACAGGAGAAGGAAAGGGATGAAGGGAAGGTTGTGGTGGTGGTGGTGGTGAGAGCAGGAGGCAGAGATCCAGATAATTTTAGAGATTTTACAGGTGGAGTGTGGACTCTTGAGGTCCACCTGCCCAGGCTAGTTAAACATTGCTGTGTGAACCACAACCCTGATTTCAGCAACAGAAATTGCTGGATACGGTATACACAACCGGTATACACAACTCCAAATCAGCCTGGGACAATCTCCCTACAAAGTCAGATCCTGAGTTTATGTCTTACAATCTCTACTGATACAAATACTTTCAGGTAAACTCTTAAGGCCTTCATTTGAAGGTGAATTTGTATGAATGTATACAATGGGAACTTATTCTAAGTGGGCATAATATTAATAGTATAATCTGTATATGCCTCTTCAAAGTAAGCCCCGGGGAATAATCCTTCTGTTGCTGTTCAGTCGCAGTTGATTCTGACCCTTTGCGACCCTATGGACCATTGCCCTCCGGGCACCTCTGTCCTCCATCCTCCTCCTCAGCCCACCCAGCTCTGTGCCCACTGTGTCTACCACACCATCCATCCATCTCATCTTTGGATGCCCCCTCCTTCTTTTGCCCTCCACCTTTTCCAGCATCAAGGCCTTCTCAAGTGAATCCTCCCTTCTCATTTGATGTCCAAAGTACTTCATCTTCATCTTCACTATTTGACCTTCTGGTAAAGCATATATCAGATTGCAGACTATGATTGGAATTAAATTTTCTCACTGGCTTTTTAAAAATAGAAAATTAGAATTCTTGTGTTTAGTTACTTATTTGCATAATATAGAAAGAAATCTGCCAGATGTATTTTGCTAAAGGTAATAGTGCTATAACAATTACCAGCACAGTGTTCAGTTTGAGTAGTAACAAAGTTTTAGCTGTCTTCAGAATGCTGCACTAGGAGCTTATTTAAAGCGGGTTAATAATAATAATAATAATAATAATAATAATAATAATAATAATAATAATAATAATAATAATAATAATAATAATAATAATAATAATAATAATAATAATATTTAGCAATGGCTCCAGAATACAGGCTGGAGTCTTTTCAACAACATCTGGAGAAAACAAGTAAACCTGAAACTAGGGGAGTGGCTCAGTGGTTAAAAAGCTCGCCCTGTTAGCTGGAAGGCTGGCAAGTCGGCAGTTCGAAACCCAGGTACTGCATGATGGATTGAGCGCCTGTCTCTGTCCCAGCTCTTGGGGATGTGAAAGGAGCCTCATTTGGGTGTTCCCTGAGCAGAGTTTCTCCCGCAAAAATCCTTTCAACCCAGAATAATTTCTGACACGAAATTATTATCATTATAATCTGAACCTTTTTGCATGCAACTTTTTTCTGTCATTGGGGTACATCCCCTCCCTTTATGTTAGCTCACTTCAATTTCTCTACTTCCTAGAAAAAGTGAAAAAGAAACAATAACACTCAGTATATGAATATAACTGTTTACATGCATTTAATGGAGTAAAATCCATTCTTTTGTTGGGAAATTCAAAGTTGCTGTAAATGAATGTTAAAAATGCATAAAATACATGACAAGTGTAGTTGTACTATGTTTTTATCTTGATGTGGGAAGGCTTTGTGTTATTTCTAATGTTCCTGTTCTCTTCATATACTTCCGCTCAGATGACTTCCTAGTATGTGGAGAAGCACATTCCATTAAAGATGAGTAATCACCTATTCTTCCCCTGGCAAGCTAGCCTGCCCTACATGTGGAATGCTGAGAGTGCAGTCACATTAAAAATAAGGGCTTAGACCTGAAAATTGGTAAGCCATAGGGCTCTTCTGCACCCTTCACTAAGGATGCTTTCAGAAAGCGATATTATTTTTTAGAAGAATTGTGTCTCTATTTAAAATATTTGTCCATAAAAGTTTTACGCAAAGTGGAAATAGGAAGACAAATACTACAGGGACAAGAATATAAAGCCCCCAGAAGACATTTTACATATATACAGTAATACCTCATACAAAGTCCGCTTCATACAACATCGGATTCATACAACATCGCCTAATTCCTTGAAAACAGTTGCCTCATACAAAGTTGCATGACTTTGTATGAGGCATTGGGGTTTTCCCAGGTTGCATTGTGCCTGGGCAGTATAAAAGGCAGGACACATGCGTGCATTGCTCTTGTGGGTTTTGCATGAGGCAAAGAGTGTTTAGGAGTGGTTTTGAGCACGATTTTGGATTTTTTCGTCAGAATTTTAGAAGCTTTCCTGGGATTTTTGCAGCATTCTTCAGGTTATTGGACAATCAGGGTTGTTTGACATGTTTTTGTAATGTTTTTAGCCTTTAGACAATGATTTCTTAAAGTTATGTCAGTTTCCTGTCTGTTTCCTTGACTTTGCCCTGAAGTCTGTGCTGTTACAGTACAGTGTATCTCTATGGAAATGACGTTGTATGAGGCATTGCGGCAAGGATTTGGACGTTGTATGAGGCATCGCGGCTAGGATTTTGCATGCCTCATACAAAGTCCAAATCTGTATAAAGTCCACACTTGTAGAACCAAGTTTGGACGTTGTATGAGGAATCACTGTATCTTATGCTGAAAATACTTAGTGTGTTATGAGATAACATACCTTACTACTATTATTGGTTAATGGGTTAAATGTACACATGTGTTATGGTTTCTCTTTCATTAAGAATTATTTAAACCAGCATTTCCCAACCTTTTGTTTTTGGACTTCAATTCCCAGAAGCCTAAATCAATTCCCGAAAGCACTGAACATCCAACGTAGTGACAGTCATCTGGGAATTGAAGTCCAAAAACAAAAGGTTGGGAAACACTGATGTAAACCAGGGATCACATGGGTCAATTTTCTAAGGATTTGTCTAAAATTATATTTAGTTGACCAGGTTACAATCATATGTATAGAAAGAGAGTTTAGAAAATTTGCTATTCCAGACAGCAGCTTTCAAAGTCCTGTTTTCTGGCTGGGAACAGGAATTTGAATATAATGGGGAAAGTTCCTTTCCCAAGCTTTTTACTCTTTTGGAGTAAGTCACACTTACTGCCTACTTCCAACTATTTGCTGCCTGAAGCAAAGGGCAAGAGGGTACCAATCAATATAGATGAGCCAGCTGAATGAACAGTTGAATTTCACTTCAGTGCAGGAGATGGAACAACTTCAGGTGAAACTGAAGCCATCATATGAGAAGAGATGACTCATTGGAGAAGGCCCTGATGCTAGGAAAGATCAAAGGGAAAAGGGGAAGAGGGCAGCAGAGGATGAGATGGTTAGACAGTATCGTTGACATGGTGGGTATGTATCTGGGTAGATTCTGGTGGATGGCAGATGACAAAGGAGCCTGGAATACTGTGATCTATGCGGTCTTGAAGGGTCAGATCAGATTCCATTGTGCAGTTGAAGAAAATCAACAATTTAGCAACCTAGATTTGTCTTCCAAGACTAGTCAAATGTTTAGAGTGTTTAATTCATGTAGAAAATGAGCAAGCTGCAAGCCCATTTCAGTTTTATTTTATGAATGTGTATTTCTTTCTTCTTCATTCAGTTTATATTGTTCATACTCTAGAACTTAATTTTGAATATTGTTCAATATGGTAACACCTTAAGAAAGTATTCCTGAAATATAGCACTTAAGAGATCTATCTATCTATCTATCTATCTATCTATCTATCTATCTATCTATCTATCTATCTATCCATCCATCCATCTGGTACATACACCATTCTGGGTGGCTTACAAACATTTAGAAACTCGTAACAATCATTCAATAAAACACCACATACAACAAATCAATAGAACATGCTTCACAGACATCAGCAACATAATTAAAACAGTATAAACAGGTACTCAAACATGCATATTTGCATGAAAACAAGCCTCAATGTGCTCATTACGATTTATACTCATAAGTATGATTAAGATTGCAGGGCAAATTTGTTAAATTTTGACTAATTACATCTCTCCTACTGCTTAATACAGGGATTCTCAACCTGCGGCCCGCTAGCCGGATGCGGTCCACGGTACCATTTCATATCCCCCCCCCCTCCACCACACCAGGAGGTGACATGTGGTGGAGGAAGGGCAAAATGGCCATCCAGCCCCTGAAGCTGTTTGAGGGAGCGTGACCTGGCCCCTGGCTTAAAAAGGTTGAGAACTCTTGGCTTAATTTGTCAGGTATTCACACAACTTTCAAAGAAAATGGCTGGTCAAAGAATTCTGCAAAATAAAAGCAACTTGTTAGTTGGAATCTTGAGGTTTTGATTACTTATAAAGGAAACATACAAATATTTCAGTTGTGGAGATTGACTCTCATTCATGGCATATCTCCACCTATCTCCCTCTGTGTAGAGGAGTTGTTGTTTTTAAAATTAAGGTCCAGTCAATCTCCAATCATCCAACAAGCCCATCTTCTACCTCTTTCACATATATAAGTTGTTAAAACTTGGCAAGAAACTAAAAATATATTTTTAGAATGCAGTAGTGTTGTGAATATCATCCTCTTCTCTTTGTTTCTCCCCTATTTTCTTTGTTTTCCATTATTCTGAATCTGCTTTTTATTATATCAAATATAATTAACATATCAGATATTAGATATCAGTTGGCCCATAAATCACTTAACTCGAATGCAAAAAGAAAGAAAAAGGAAATGATGTTGATGAATAGCTAGCATATCTTTCAGCAGATCATTTGCTACTTTGAATATCCACAGCTCTTCTCTTGTGTATGTCTGTACAACCTGTCAAGGGCATCTAAACTAGTCTGCTGCTTCAGATAGTCAAATATTCTATGGCACCAAAAGTTTGGAGAATTGATATACACTTAACACTTGACATTGTTTTTAATATTAACATATTAACATGTTTTTATTTCATTTAAAAAAAATGAAATCACAGCCTGAGATTGGTATAAATAAAAGTGTGATTTTATTGAACTTTTAATGAAAAGCTATAATAGATTTATACATTATAAATCTAGTAATACTTTATCACATTAAAAAAAACTTCCTTCAGTGGCTGTAATCCTGTTGCTTAGTGCAGTAAATTGCACTACATCAGGCCCAATGAACTGCAGTGGCTGAAGTGGTTAAGATGCTGACTGGAAGGCGGCAGGTCAGCAGTTCGATACCCAAGTACAGCACGACGGAATGAGCTCCCGTCTGTCTCAGCTCCTGCCAACCTACCAGTTCGAAAGCAAGAAATTGCAAGTAGATAAATAGGGAATACTTTGGTGGGAAGGTAAACAGCATTCCGTGCACTCCAGTGTCTAGGCATGCCTGCCACATGTCCACGGAAACGTCTGCAGACACAGACAGAGCTGGCTCTTTGGCTATAAACAGAGATGAGCACTGAACCCTAGAGTCAGATATGGCTTTCGAGCTAGGGTGACCTTTACCTTTACTAGGCCCAATGACTGAGTAGAGATTTCATGAGTCAACTCCTCCAAAGGTTGTTTAGATATTAGATATTTATTTTATTATTTTGTCTGTTGTATGGTAGTTTATTCAATTATTTGTACAACACCCAGTGGGAAACATCCCAGGTGGGTAATAAAAATATAAATAAATAAGTAGGTTCCATTAATTCAAATCAGCCTTCTTTCGTTGTGACTTGCTACTTGAAAGCAAGAAACAACTATAGTAGACCCATTTGATTCTATTGAAGTTACATTGAAGCTGAGCCATTGAAGCTGGGATTACGTCTAGCACAATTTACAATGCTAAACAACAGGATTTCAGCCAGTGTTTTGCAAAAACTGTTCTCTAAGATAGATAGATAGATTTTTAATTTGTACCCCACCCTTCTCAGTTTGTAGGTTGACTTAGGGTGGCTTCCAACATAATTAAATATACAATATAACAAAACCAAAGTATAACAAACATATCATATAGTTAAATGCAAATAAATACAGTTCAAATAGAAAGCAGCATTTTAACAAAATACCAGAAAACCCTAAGAAACAATAACAAAAAAACATATCACAGTCACTATTAATATAAATGCAATATTACACAGTAGCATTGTCTAAATATCCCACCCAAGTATATGATCAGATGGGAATATAAAAATTATACTAGATTAGGCTGAAAAGTATTGCTTCTACAGTGCATTCTGAGAAAGAACCCTTTAAAGCAATCCTATCTGGTTCTGTTCACACTGATCTACTCTAAATAAAGATTTGGACTGGGCATGGAGCAAGGTAAAGCTGAACTGTGATCTACAGTACATGTGTTACTAGATCCCCTCTATTCAGCACTAGTTAGGCCTTATCTAGAGTACCAAAGTATCTAGACACTGTACTTTAAGAAGAATGCCAACAAATTGGAACAAGTGCAAAGGAGGGCAACAAGGATGATCAGGGGACTGGAAGCCAGGCCTTTTGAGGAAAGGCTGAAGGAACTGGGCATGTGTAGCCAGGGCCGGCATCAGAAATTTCCGGGCCTGGTACACCCCCCACACACACACACACACATTTTGACCACGCCCCCATGGTTTTCTGTGCATGCGTCATTTGTTTGCGCAAGCACATATCGGTAGTTTCCTGGCGGTGCCGGGCCCCTGTCATCTCTGGGCCCACGACGGGAGTCCTGATGGTTCCCCCCACCCCTTGATGGTGGCCCTGTGTGTAGCCTTGAGAAAAGGAGACTGAGCGGGGATATCATAGCACTCTTAAAATAGTTGAAATGATTGTCATACAGAGGAGGGACAGGATCTGTTCTTGATTATTCCAAATGCATGAGGCTCAAGTTAAAAGAAAGCCAAATATAGTCTGAATATCAGGGGAAATAGTTAGAGCAATGTAACAATGGAATCAAATGCCTTGAGAGTTGTTCAGTACTCCAGTGTTGGAGGTGTTCAAGGGAAAATTGAAGAATCATCTTTCAGATTTGCTTTGATTTAGATTCCTGCATTAAGCAGGGGGGACTCAATGGCCTCACAGGTTCCTTCCAGTTCAATGTTTCTATGATTCTATGAATTGTGCAGTCCAGAGGGAGAGAGAGAGAGAGGTGTTTGTATGTAAGTAAACACAGAGGTGCATTATTAACAATTCCAATAACTCTTAGAAATATTAATGTATAAGAAATTGGTTCATAAATAATATAAGTAAATAATAACAGGTTCAATATGTTGTTAAAAAGTTCTAAGTAAAGCAAACCAAACAGTATCCCATTCTTGAGAGAAACAACTCCATTCTATTAATTCAATTGCTTTAATATTTAAATGTATCTGCAGATTTTTGGAAGCTGGCCTGCAGATGAATAAAATGATGCAGGCTTTCTCCCCTGTCCAGTGATGGTGAACCTTGGCACTCCAGATGTTCTTGAACTTCAATTCCCAGAAGCCCTGATTAGCAGGAGTGCTGACTTGGGCATCTGGTAATTGAAGTTCAAGAGCACCTGGAGTGTCAAGGTTCGCCATCACTTCTATATGCTATATGCTATATATTTGCTTCTTCAATCCTATTTTTAAATTTAATTTTGTTGTCTTCAGGTATTATGCTGAAATAATTATATACATGTTTGTATGTTGCTCATAATTCAGTGTGCCAACAAACATATCAAACAATGCTCCAGTGAATATTATTGTAAATGTTTTGATTGGTAATGATAACATTTTGTGACTATATTACTAGACATCAACATCAGTCTTTTGGTTACTTATTTACTGGATCAGTGATTGCATTAATGAAAGTAGTCCGTGTGCACAAAGCATCACATTTATTTCCCATAAATTCTGGTACTATGGACAAAATCCAATATTAGCCTGAACTAAAAAAAACTCACTGAAATGAATGGGATTTCATAATTAATGCTGGCATTATTTTAGATGATGATGAGACTAAAACAACATGGGTTTAGTCCCATGTTTTTAAATGTAGACAAATCCAAAATCAACAAAAGCTGCAATTTTTAAAGATCTGGAACCTATTCTAGTCCACATTTTGGACAGTTTTTGATGTGAAGGATTATCTAAGTACCTGGCTTTTGGATACATGGGAAGCCTCACAGGTCTAATTTTTGCCGAAGAGGACAAGTGGTTTGGATTTACTTCATAGCTTGCATACACAATGAATAAAGAGAAGTGGAAATTTATGCTTACAGTGAGCTCTCTGCTTTTGGTTACTAACTGGACTGGATTAAGCACTGGATGATAATTGGCTATAGCAGATATAGTACAAAATAAGAATATAATTTTCAAGTGTGAGATATGTAGATATAGTTATGTTTGTATATCCACAGCTATATAAAAAGGACTTCAGTCAAACCCCGACTTACATAAAAAGTCCGTTCCATAGGCTTTTACATAAATCTGATTTTTACGTAACTCGAAGCAAACCTATAGGAAAAATGAATTTTTACGTAACTCGAAGCAAACCTATAGGAAAAATGAATTTTTATGTAACTTGAAGCAAACCCATAGGAAAATGAATTTTTTACGTAAATCAAAGCAAACCCATAGGGAAATGATTTTTTTATGTAATTCGAAGCAAACCCATAGGAAATCATGTTACGTAAATCGGGACATTTACGAAAATCAGGACGTGGTTTTAGCACAAAATCATTACGTAAGTCGAATTTTATGTAACTCAAGGCATACATAAATTGGGATTTTACTGTATTATGCAGCCAATATGCTGTAGATTAGGGGTTCTGAACCTACGGCCCATGGGCCAGATCTGGCCTGCAGCATCAAATCATCTGGCCTGTGGACTTGCTGCAGCCGTGGATGGTGCCACAAGCACCACCTCAATTTTTGCCCCCTCCCTCCCTCACTTGTCCATGGGTGAACAAGGCTGGTGATGCATGCGGCGGCGGAAGTGATAAATCAGTGGCGGAGGAAGATAGGAAGGAAGGCTCACACACACACACACACACACACACACACACACACACACACACACCAAGGCTTTCCTTTCCCTGCTGAGCCAGGGAGGGGGGCCTCTGGGAGTGGCTGTTTTGGCAGGGGAAGCCACTTTTGTTGGCTTTCCTTTTCCCACTGAGCCAAGGAGAGAGGGCTCCGTGAGTGGCTGGTTCGGTCAGGGGTATGTGTGTGTGTGCATATGGACCTTACAAGATATGGACCTTTCCTACTTGAGCTTGTCTCTGCAAAAAAGCCACCTTTCTCTCCCACCTAACTAGCCATGGTTTCACTCCCAGAGGGTCTCCCTCCCAGCTCAATGGGGAAAGGAAAGCCGGCAGGTAAAGGTGGCTTCCCCCCCTCGCCTGCCGAACTACCCCATACTCCACTCATGGCCGGGCCTTCAAATGCCACAACTTGTTTGTCTTTGTTTTGCTTGCTCTCTGATCTGTCAAAATAAAGCCACCTTTGGTGAGTTCATTCTGCAGTTCCTTTCCTCAGACCTAGTGTGAGAAAGAGTAGCCAGCAACATAAGGTGTTACTAGAGTACAAGACAGTGTATATTTGTGTGTGTGAGAGAGAGAAAGAAAGAAAGAGAGTATTTGTGTGTGTGTGTGTGTGTGTGTGTGTGTGTGTGTGTGTGTGTGTGTGTGTGTGTGTGTGTGTGAGAGAGAGAGAGAGTGTTCTTCTGTGTCTGAGGGAGTGTGAACCAGCTGTTGCTGCTGCCACTGGTGGCACCCCCGGCCCCTCAGCAGTCTGAGGCACTGTGATCTGGTCCCGGCTTAAAAGGTTTGAGAACCCTGCTTTAGATGATCCATTAGTATATACTATTTTTGTGCTTCTGATTATTATAATAGTTTGTTGTTCTATGCCATCAAGTTGTTTCCAATTTGTGATGACATTAGAAAAAACACCAAAAGGTCCTAATATTAATAGCCCTGTTCAGATTTTGCAACTTCAAGGTCATGGTTTCTTTTACCCAGTCAATATTTCTCATATTGTGTTGTCCTCTTTTCCTTGTGCCATCTGTTTTTCCTAGCATGATTGTATTTTACAGTGAGTCTTCTCTTCTCATCATATTTGTAAAGTATGATAACCTTAGTTTAATCATTTTAGCTTGTAGAGAGAGTTTAGGCTTGATTTGATCTAGAACTCACTTATTTGCCCTAACTCTTTTTAATGGTTGGTATCTTAACCTATAAAACCAAGGGTTAACCGTTGGAACTTGCTATAGGTTCCAAAGCCTCGCCCTAATGACCCGCACCCACCATTCGTGCACATGGCCGAACTGGGTCCGCAGGTCAACGAAGGATTGAGAAAACTGGTAGTGGGGCAACAGCCCCACAAATGCGAAAAAAGGGAAATAACTTCATTTCCCAATGTTCTTTGCGCCGCACCGCGCCACAGCCAATCAGGCTGAGAGGCGCGACCACAAAGAACATTGAGAAACGCAAACAAAACACAATCAAAAACAAAACAAACTGTCAAAAAATACAAAACCCAACCCCCACCCCCACCACAAAATACAGAAAACAAGCCAACTCACCAACACATGTCCTACCTGCACGACGACCGGAAATGAAATAAATAAAGAAAGAGACTACTTACCGGAAGAAGCTCCACCCAGAGGCCAGGAGAGAAAACCCCTACCAGCACCACCTGCTGGCCACAATAGTAAAAACAATTCAAAAACACACAACAGCCCCAAACAAAAGGCCACAACAGTAAAAACAAATCAAAACAATAACACAAAATCACAATTTTACACAAAAGGTCACAATAATAACAAGTCAAAAAAATTACACGAAAACACAATTTAACACAAATCACAAACATATGTCAATAAAATAAAATAAAAAAATTATTAAAATCCTGTGCTGAGTTCTAACTCAAATAAAAACCCAAAACAACTAAACACATTTTTAAAACTTTGAATGTAAAAAACCTTTACTTTCACATTATTAAAATTATTACCTACGGTACAACTATTTTTAAAAAAACCAAAAACTAAAACATTATTCAGTTACATAAAACAGCCAGCCAAGCCAAAAAAATTTTTGTATAAATAAACATTTTTAAAATTACAGACTAAGCAATTTTTAACAAGCATTAACACAATTTAACCTTACAACACAATTTAAAACAGCCCGGCAACCATGCAATCCTATAAACATACAGTTTTATTTATTTATTTATTTATTTATTTGATTTGATTTTATTTTATTTGATTTGATTTGATTTGATTTGATTTGATTTGTATCCTGCCCTCCTGGTGGGGACACCACTCAGGGTTGCTAACAACATGCATGCATATACCCACACATCATACCTGTCAAGTATCCTGGATTGGCCGGGATTTCCCGTAATTCAGCACCGCAAACTCTACTTTCCTGCCGCCATCCTATATTTTGACAGCAGGGGAAATTAGTTACTGCGCATCTCCTACTGCACAGAACCCTTCTATGATGCGTAGAATCTTTCTATGCATGCGTAGAAGGCTTCTGCGCAGAAGGGGACTGCACAGAACCCCTCTACGCATGCGTAGAAGGCTTCTGCACATGTGTAGAAGGCTTCTACGCAGAAGGGGACTGCGCAGAATTCTTCTACACATACGTAGAAGGCTTCTGCGCATGCGTAGAAGGCTTCTGCGCAGAAGGGGACTGTGCAGGTCCTGTATTTTCCAGAGCCGCGCTTGACAGGTATGCCACACATATCTACATACAGTACTTACCTATAAGCTGCAGTAAATTATTCAAAATTAATACAGAGCATGAATAAAAAACAAATGGGTTAATTTTAAAGAGTATACACAATAATGTTACATATCAGAAAGCTGACTTGCTTGCTTATTAAGTTGAGTAACAGAACCACAACTTTCCTTCTTTTTCTAACATCTTATTATATAACCTAACACAGCTTTTCAATTCTTTTAATAAAAAGGGATCTAATGTTGCTTACAAAGCACCAGTTTTCCCCATCTTTGGTTCTGTACTGGTATTTAGCCTGACTAAACTGGCAGCTAGATCTAGACTTCCATCCAATTCTCTGGTATTCATAACTGGTGCCACGGGAATTCTTAAAAAAATTTCTGCTGACCATATTGGTCATGAGATCCCACTAACTGAGGTTTTCATGCTTGAGAAACAGCCCTGGCTCTGTTAAAGCCATGGTTGTGGACACTCACCTAGAGGTAGGAAAACAATTTTATTATTTCTTTCTGCATTACTGTATTCCTTTAAAAATGTAACTTAGTTTGGCAATCTACAGAAATGTTTTCAGCTTTTTAAATATACACAGTTTTCTTCTATATGAACAGAAGTTAAAAGAGGAGTTAGTCATCCCATTATCAGAATCACCACAGTATTCTATGATGTTTTCTTCTTGGGGAGGAAATAGACCAGTGGTAGCGAACTTATGGCATGTGTCAGAGGGAGCATTCAGAGCCCTCTCTGTGAGCTCGCATACCATCACCTCAGCACAGAGTTCGCCCTGCCCCTCTGCCCACCAGCCCAATGGGAGCACTTCCTCCCTCCGCAAGCACAGAGTTCACCCCACCTCACTGCAGCATGGATGGCAGCTTGTTGAGTTGGGCACTCGGTCTCTAAAAGGTTCGCCATCACTGAAAAAGACTATTAGTATGATTAACTTCTCCTTGCACTTCATTATAATAATATCAAATAATAATAGTTATCAGCATTCATATTTGCATTTATCATTTTACTATAAGATGGCATAAGGTCTATTTGGGCTGAAAATAAATCTACAAATAAAATGTACTTGAGTTGTGTTACTCAATTATTTCATTTTGAGCTTAGAGTTTAAATTAAATTGAAATTATCCTCCAAATATTCCATCTTTTGGCAGAATTTTGGCTGTGTTTTGATTCACTTTTGTTTTAGTTTGTTCTCTGTTTTTTTCTCTTTCACTTGGAAGTTTATTTCAAAAAATAACTTCCAAAAATAGAAATCTTGGAGGAGAAATTGGTTCTTGGTTGTGTTATAATACAGCACATTTTTGGTAGATATACTGTACTGTATGTGAATTGACCAGAATCTAGCTGAGGTGTTAACATGGCCCCCAGTGTGGCAAATTTACACGTGGCTAGATTTAATGAATCTGTTATTTTGGACTCCACTGCTAATCCATTTTTTCACACATTATTGTTTATAAAAGATATATAGACAATTTATTTTTCATTTTAGATGACTTTTCACTTGTACAGGATTTCGTTCAGTGGCTTAATTTATAGAACAGTATCTTAGTTTTCACACACAACATGGACCGACATTCGATTTCTTTCTTAGATGTTACGGTTTCTATCTCATATAGCAGGAGGCTTAAAATGCAATTGTTCCATAAGAAAACTGACATATTCACTTACCTTCAGTATCAATTGTTCTATCCTCATTTCCTCAAAAGTAACATACCCTACAGCATTTTACTCAGGGCAAAAAGAAATTCTTCTGAAGAAACTGACTTCCAAGTAGCAGCTAGGAATATACATCGTACATTATGTAATAGGGGCTATCCAGAATCTCTTGTAAGGAACGCTATCCGTAAGGTAAATAACACTCCAAGATCCTTACTTTTTCAGAGCAAGCAGCGATCTACTCCTTCTAATCTTTTTTGGTCCTTAGACTTTACTCCTTATGCCAATCATATTAAAAAAATCGTACTTAAACACTGGCATATTCTAGACGAACTATCAAGTTGTGTTGAAAAACCGATGATTGGCTTCCAAAAGACTAAAAATATTGCTATTTACACCACACGCACAGACTGTGATAGTCACGACCGTACAGTAGGGACATCTCCTATAGGTAATTACCAATGTGATCATTGTAAGTTTTGCAAATTGATGTGGACAACTAATAAAGTAACAATTCCAGGTTCGAGATTTTCAGCCGAACTAAAAGAATTCAGTAACTGTAATACCTCTAATTGTATCTATTTATTATTGTGTACTTGCAATAAAGCTTACATTGGACAAATGACACCCCCCCCCAAAGTTCTGGTGGGAGAGCATCGATCTCGTATTAGAAGTGTAAGTCTACAGGCCCCCCTAGTTCCACATTTTCAAGAGATGGGACACACTTGTGACAACTTAAAGGTGGTCATCTTAGAAGTGTGTAAATTGCGTGGTGGTCATCTTAGAAGTGTGTAAATCGCATCCCTTTCAAAAGGAGACTATGGAGCAACTTTTACTATGTAGGGAAGCCTTCTACATTTATCAGTTTGGCACTCTTCTACCCAAAGGTCTCAATTCAGAACTAGATTTCTCTGCTTTTCTTTAGGATCATTGAAATAACAGCATCATGAGTCATGCTTCTTTAAGACTGTTTCTTTCTTCATATTGGAGAGTTTCACACAGGTGCATACAATTGTTAAGTAACTTCCAACATGGGATTTAAATACCCTTATGTCCTTCTAAAGATTTAACGTTCGTAAGCCCTTCAAGAATTCACTTTAGGAGGCTGTCGACGCGAACAAATAATATATAAATTCAATATTAACTTTGGTAAGAGATTGTATGGTTATCCATTGTAAATTCCTTATTTTATGTGAAAACTTTTCTTTATGAATGTATTTATTCTTGGTAATTTTATGAATTTCAGTTAATCATGCTCCTGATAAAGATCTTTTGAATTGAAATATCCAATACCAGATGGATGTTGGGATGTTTATCAATATAGTCTAGAAATTTTTTGATTGAAACAATTTTTTGATGATATTACAACCTGACTCAGTTTGGATTTTGTTTAATAACTTCAGAAAATCCTTTACGTTTGTTGAATGAAAGTTTTTCTGAAGATAGTGTATTATTGAAGATATTTACTTTTGGATTAAAACAGTTACTTTGGCAATGCTAACCTGATTCAGTTTTTTCTACAAGAAAACAATTTTGGATTTATGAATTAACTTTAAGAACTCTACCAAGTTACAATATTATTACTTTTGCTCCTTCTTTTTGGTTCTTTTACCACTCAGCCATATTTCCTTGCAATTGAGGTGTTAATAGTGACTGCTATTCTGAGCACGGGTGCAAATATTTGTTTATCACATGTGTCCTAAATCTATAAGATCAATATTTTCCCAGTGTGGTTGTCCAGGTTTTGTTGAACTCCCAGATGTTTCAGGCAGTACAACCAGCAGTTAGGGATTCTGCTCATTTTAGTCCAATAATATCTGTCAACCTTTGTTTGGAAAGCCGATGGTCAATTGCAAGATATGCTATCACCTCTCCCAGCACCCTTCCTCTCAGTGTTCCCTTGATGCTGTTAACTGAGTATTGCGGGTGGGTGGGTGTCCAAAGCATTTACTTTGAAAAAGTTAGACTCTTCAGAGAAACCAGTTACTGGAATTCTTCAGCTAAGAACAATGGAATAGGATTCTGGGTCTATTTTGTTGGTTTTCAGAACTGGTGCCATGGGAACCAGGGTTCAGTTCCTGAAAAGGAGAAATGGCTACCACACTCAAGGGAGGCAGTAGATTTGCAAATTACTCACTCTGTTAAAGAGAGTCTTGTTTCCTTTATTTCTTTTAAAATACTTAGGCTGCTTCTAGTGATAGAACTCTGTCTTGGCAAAATAAAAACAAGGCAGAACAGAAACCACATGATAAAAATTAATATTTATTTATGAATGTGGAGGGAGAGAAGTCTAGAATTCTAGCCAAATAGAAGAGCTGTAGTGTTCTTAAACTGTGCAATGTGTCATAAGCCGTCTGTTAAGACGTTAATGCAATTTTGTTATGAACAGGCAACATATATCTTGTGTTGTGTTAAATAGCGGTTTTGTTTTTTGTCTTGCAGGCAATTACATGGAATGACCTGAGGAGCATTTGCTTGTTCTGCTACAGACGAGGAAGAAGAGACAAGGCAAGGTGCTATGATGGAAATTTTTACGTGTGAGGAAAAATGCTCCAGAATGCTGTGTAATTCCAGACAAGTGCTACACAGGTTGGTGTTCTGTGCCAATTGGCTGCTGAAATTTTTTTGAAGATTGTAAGTGATACAATGGGACTTTGACATACTTGTCTGTCCACAAGAAAGAAAATGGTGATAAAATATTCTAGATGCCACTGATGAAGATGCAAAGAAATCAGATGAACATAGTTTTAATTGCTAAAACGTGAAGAACAGCACTTCCAGGGAACACTGTTTAACATTTTTTTGCTTTAACACATGGTAAAAGAAATGACTGATAGTAAAAAGTCCTGGAAGAGAGGCGCATGTATTCCTGTTTCTTTGGAGTTTCTTAATATAAATTATGACATAATACAAAAAAGCTACAAAGGCAGCAGTACACATAACCACTTATACAAATCATGTGATTCTCTTGCACAGAAAGACAAATGTTTAGAAACTGGAATCCCTCCATCACTGGAAAGTGCTATCTATGCTGAAATACAATTAAAAATGGATGGATCTCAAGCAGCGTTCAAGTCAATAAGAAGTCAGTCCTCAAGTAAAAATAAAGCAAAGAGCAGTGATTGCAGTTATATTGAAGAGAGAAAGAGTGTTTCAGAAAGCTTGCCTAGTTTGCATAATTTCATTTGTAATGACTGCCTCCAGACAGTAAAGACTTGTAATGATTGCACCAATGAGTCCACGGACTGCACTTGTAACTTAATGGAACTTCCAGCTACCTGTGGGAGTAAAACTGGACAACAGTTGTATGCTGCTTCAGTAGATAAGTATTTCTGCTTGGAAGGAGCAACCGAAAAACTGAACGTGGCATGTTCAGTCCACAGTTTGTCAAGTGGCAACTTTACTGGAATAATGCCTTCAAAGCCCATTCTGAGCCATTTTGAAAACTGCAATGAAGGTTATGCAGAAGAGGCAGAGGAAGATTTTTCTCCAAGTAAGAAGGAACGTTCTACCTTATTGATCAGAAGATTTTGCAAAAATGATAAGAAAATTAAGAAATCGGTCTATACTGGGACAAGGGCAATTGTTAAGACTTTACCATCAGGACACATAGGAATGGTTGCTTGGAATTGTGTTAATCACTGGAGAAGACGTAATAGGCACTGCAGAGTTATTTCAGAAAAAGAATTTCAAAACTCTGTAAGCCAAGTGCTAAACCCTTACCGTCTGCAATCTATAAGGCACGAGGTAAGTGTCCTTCTATAGTTTTCTTAAGTCTGCTATATCCCTATTTGGACATTGTGTCTAAAAGGATGGAAGGGGAATGTTTGAATGCATTTAAAGTTCTTATGTGACCAAGACCTCTGCCTCTTGACCATTGGAACAATCCAAGTGTGTTCAGCTGAATGTGGTTGCAAACATATCTTTAAATCTTTATGCTGAACATACAAAAAATCTGTCTTACTTGTGGGTAAGATGGGGATGTGTGGGTGAGGCTTATGTATGGCACCTGTAAAATGCAGCAAAAGAGCATAATTTAGAAACATAGGAAGCTGGATTATACTGAGTCATTCCTTAGTTCACCTAGCCCAGGCCAGCAGACTTGGCTCTCCAGATGTTCTTGGACTTCAATTCCCAGAAGCCCTGACCAAGAACATCTGGAGAGCCAAGTTTGAGGAACCCTGATTTAGCCCAATATTGTTAGCTGCTCTTCAGGATTGATTTCAGGCAGGATTCTTTTGTAGCCCTACCTGGAAATCCCTGGAATGATTTGTATTCCAATCAAGTAATAGTGAGGTCTGACTGCTTTGTTTACTTGTACAGCAGTCTGGTATCTAGGACTCATGGGAGCTGTTTTGTTTGTTCTCATATAGTAGAATAGAGTTTGTAGATTTTGTACCATATAACTCACATTACATGGATGCGTGTATGATATTTACCTGTATTATATTGAAATATATCAGAGAGTAAACAAAAACAAGACAAAAAAGACCCAAAAAGCTGTGGTACCTTAAAGACTAACTCCTGTTTGCACAGACTGACACAAAAAAACACTTCAAAAATTATATTGAAATTATGCCCATTATCTAGCCTTATCATCTGCTATTGCTGACATCTTTTTAATGGATTTTTTACTGTATGGTTGTAATTTAGTTGTGATTGACATTCAGACTTGAGATTAAATTTTTCTCAGAAAGATGGAATATTGTTAGGTACCAGGTGTTTGCCTAACAGTTGTCTAGGATATTATACCCTAATGTAAAACTGCTGTACCACTTAAGGGCTCTGCAATTGTAACAGCACAGGTGTAGCTTATTGATTATGTAACTCCAAGACTTTGTATAAAGCAAGGTCTCAGTTTGCACTTCTTTAGGTTATGTCCATGATGGTGAACCTTGGCACTCCAGATGTTCTTGGACTACAATTCCCAGAAGCCGAAGCACCCTGTGAATCCACACGAATGGGTTTACTGTAATTCATCCGGCCCGCGCTGCCTTTGTCTCTCCCGGAAGCAGAAGTAAAACACACCCGTATGGTTAAGGCTCTTCTGGGTTAACCCTTCCACTATCCGGGCACTTTTCACTTCCACTTCTAGGAGCAACGAGGGCAGCGTGGGCTGGATGAAACACAGCGAATCCATTCGTATGGATTCACAGGGTGCTTGGGCTTCTGGGAATTGAAGTCCAAGAACATCTGGAGTGCCAAGGTTCGACATCATGGGCCTATGTGCTCAATAGATCCTATGTGCACAATATTGCCTGTGTGCTCAACATGTCTGCTGGGTGCTATGCTCTGAAGGAGAAAGGTTTCATACTGGAACAAATCTTATGAAGAAACTGCTGACTCACTGATGATCATCTTGAGGAAAGAGTAAGACTTGATATTCTACAAGCACCTTTGTGCTGACTGCTTTATCTGCTGAAAGCCTTTGCATTGTTTTGTGTGTGTATGCTGACTCATGCTTCATCATCATACCGAAGAGGCTTTGCAACTTGTATTGTGAGTAGAACTATTTGCTCAGCCAGAAAGGTCTACTACTTTTGCTGAGCTACAAGATTTGTAAGTAAAGGACTGTGTTACTTGTGTTTGCTACACAAACTTACAAGACAATTTGCCTTTAGTGTATGAGAACCAAGACAAAGGAACAGCCGAAAGGACTGGCTTAACACATCTTTATTGCATGGTGGTCCGGGGGAACATGAGGTAATGGCGGACGAGCAGCTCAATATATACGGTGGTTATACATTTGAATGTGGCTCCACGATAGCCCATTGGCTACCGTCGGCGTGACGTCATTTCTGGTCATGCCCTTCTTGTCCAGGTGAGGTAGTGGTGGGAATCTTCCCGCGCTGTAGTTCTTTGGGGAATTGGGACCTGTGAGCTGGGCGCTCGCTATTGCCACCAGGTGGTCATTAGCTCGCGTCCTAATTGCAACGGGTTACATTGATATATATGTTAAAGGCATAGTATTGAGAACACAAGGCATAGTATTGAGAACACAACATCCCTCCCCCCTAGGATGAGACGAAGTCTCTCATCCAAGATGGCTTATTGCAAACGCGCTTTGGGCATGCTGCAGGCTGGCATGTCCTGGCTCCTTGTCCTGCAACGGGAGAGGGAAACTCGTTAGTGACTTGCCGCGGCTCTGCGGCTTTTGGGGAAGGGACGGAAAAACCGGGGGCACTGGGGACTAACGAAAAACCCCGCTTCTCACTTGGATGGGTGGGGGACCACTCCAGAAAACCCCCCCAGTTTTGTAAATGAAAATCAGAATTATCCCCTAGGGTGTCATTAGAAGGATTCCGCAGGATATCTATGAGGACAGATTCGGACTCCTTTCCCTCCCCCCTAGGTGGGGACCACCGGCCCCCCTCTCCTCCCCCTTGGGCTGAACGGGTGGGGGAGAACCCTAACGTTGAATCCTTTTCCACGCCGTCCGCGCGTTGTTCGTCCGGAACCCGGCGCCGGACCTGGTCTGCGTGCCGCCTCCAGAGTAGACCCGCACTGGTCTCCACACAATACAACATGGGACCCGTCTGCCCAACGATGACGCCCGGGACCCAGGCTGGCCCCGCGCTAGCGTAGTTCCTGCAATGCACCGGGGCACCTACTTCGAAACTCTTTGTGGCCGCTAACCCGATGTTCCTCCCTGTGTCCTCCACCCTCGTTGGGTCTAGCCTGGTCAGAATCGTGGTCAGCTTCCTACGCATTAAGAGCTCTGCGGGCGAGTACCCTGAAGCTAGGGGGGTCACCCTGTATCCCAGCAGGAACTGACACACTTGCAGGTTGAGATCCCCGGGACCCATGCGCCTCAGCGCATCCTTGGTGGTGCGCACGAGGCGCTCTACCTGGCCGTTTGTTGCCGGGTGGAAAGGGGCGGAGGTGATGTGCCGAATGGCGTTGATCTCCGTGAATGCCCTGAACTCAGCGGACGTGAAACAACTAGCGTTATCGCTAATTAGGGTGTCGGGTATACCAAACGTGCTAAAGACCCTCCGCAAATGCTTCACCGTCATTGCTGAAGAGGTGCTAGTAACTGGAATTACCTCCAACCACTTGGAGTAAGCATCCACCACGAGGAGAAAAAGTGTCCCCCTAAATGGTCCCACAAAGTCGATGTGCACACGCGACCAAGGCCCCTTTGCCGCGTCCCATTCCCTGTGCGGCAGACGTGCCTCTTCGGGTCGGGAGCCTTGGCATCTCTCGCAAGTGCCCACCATGTGCTCGATGTCGTCATCTAATTGGGGCCACCAGAAATAGCTCCTGGCCAGAGCCTTGGAGCGTACAATCCCAGGGTGGCTGACGTGCAGCAGTTGGAGCACCCGCGGCCTCAGGGATTTGGGGACTACCACCCGCTGGCCCCACAGAAGGCACCCCCTCTCTATGGACAACTCTAGCCTCTTCCTAAAAAACGGGGCGAACTCTGCCGCCGGGGCGGATGCTGGCCACCCTTTCTGCACCCAGGAGCTGACTAGAGCAAGCGTTTTGTCCTTGCCAGTCGCCTTGGCGATGTCTGCGGGTACAATGGGGGGCGAATCTAAGACCTCTATCAGGAGCACTTGGCGGTCTCGTTCTTCCTCGCCCACGATGCTGTTAGCGTTGGGGAGGGGAGACCTCGACAGGGCGTCCGCGTGGCTTATTTCTTTTCCCGGGCATTACACTAACGCGTGCTGATACGCGTTTAAGAAGATGGCCCACCTTAACATCCTAGGGGACAGGATTTGAGGAGTGGGTTTGTCAGCAGTGAAAATGCCTAGCAGGGGCTTGTGATCGGTCACTATGGTGAAAGGACGGCCATAGAGGAAATCGTGGAACTTTTTAGTCCCCGCGATTATTGCTAGCGCCTCCCTGTCTGTTTGAGCGTAGTTTCGTTCCGCTTGGGACAGGGACCTGGAGTAGAATGCCACCGGGGCCTCTCTCCCGTTCTCCAATACGTGGCACAGCACCGCCCCCACCCCTACTGGGGATGCGTCGCATATCAGGACTACAGGTCTCTTGGGGTCAAAATGGGTGAGAATGGCGTCAGACGCTAGGAGTTGTTTCAGGTCACTGAATGCCCTCTCCTGGCTCTCGCCCCACTTCCACGCCTCGTCCTTCTTGAGTAGCTTGTGAAGTGGCTCTGCTACCGATGCCTTCCGAGGCAGGAAAGAGTGGTAAAAGTTTAAGAGCCCTAGGAACGACTGCAATTCGGGCTTGGAGGTGGGGCGAGGGGCATTTCAAATGGCGGCTACCTTTGATTTGGAGGGTTTGATTCCCTCGGGGGTCACCCGGAAACCCAAGAACTCAACCTCTTTGGCGAAGAAAACGCATTTGTCTTTTCGCAACCTCAACCCCGCCTTTTCGAACACCGCCAGCACCTTGTCCAGCCTTTCAGCCAACTCTGCCTCGCTCCCCCCCGTTATCAACACGTCATCAAAGTATGGCAAGACCCCCTCCAGCCCCTTTAAGAGGTGTTCCACGAGCGACTGGAAAATACCCAGCGCCGAGTTCACGCCGAACTGTAGGCGCGTCACCTGGAATGCCCCCTTATGAGTGACTATCGTTTGCACAGCAGCTGCAGCTGGGGTTACTGAGAGTTGCTGATAGGCTTGCGCTAGGTCAAGTTTTGCAAAACACTTTCCCCCATGTAACCTGGCCAACAGGTGGCTGACTACCGGCACCGGATACGCATTTGGGCGGATCGCCTTATTAATGGTGCACTTATAATCAGCGCAAATGCGAACCTCCCCGTTGGCCTTTAGCGCAGTTACAATCGGAGTTTCCCACTCTGCGGAATCAACAGGAACAAGAATCCCCTGGCCCACCAATTTGTCCAGTTCCGCCTCTATCTTGTCCTTTAGTGCGAAAGGCACTCTCCGCGGCTTGAGTCTGATAGGGCGGACCTCCGGGTCCAGGTCGAACGCTACTGGGGGTCCCTTGAACTTTCCGAGTCCTTTCTTGAAAACTTCGGGGTGCGCGTCACACACCTCCTGTATTGGGTCAGTCCCGACGGCATGCACCCCCCCAATGAACAAACCCAGGGGCTTAAACCATTGAGTCCCGCCACTACCTCACCTGGACAAGAAGGGCGTGACCAGAAATGACGTCACACCGACGGTAGCCAATGGGCTATCGTGGAGCCACATTCAAATGTATAACCACCGTATATATTGAGCTGCTCGTCCGCCATTACCTCATGTTCCCCCGGACCACCATGCAATAAAGATGTGTTAAGCCAGTCCTTTCGGCTGTTCCTTTGTCTTGGTTCTCATACACTAAATTGGCGACGAAGGTGGGATAGTGGCGGGAATCTTCCCGCGCTGTAGTTCTTTGGGGAATTGGGACCTGTGAGCTGGGCGCTCGCTATTGCCACCAGGTGGTCATTAGCTCGCGTCCTAATTGCAACGGGTTACATTGATATATATGTTAAAGGCATAGTATTGAGAACACAAGGCATAGTATTGAGAACACAACATTGCCACAGTGAACTGAACTGTGTGGGACCAAGGAGAAGGTATCCTATTTGTGTTACAGTTATCTATGTTGATGTAAATATTTGGACCTTCTGTTTTTGCTTCAAGTAAAATAACTCTTTTGTACAAACAATCAGCTTTGGTCCCTGTGTTGATCTCAGTGCCCTCAACTTCTACTGCACACCCTCCGGTCACTTTGCTAAACACCAACAAATATAAATGTCGTAAGGAAGCAAGATGTCACTGAAACTGTCAGTAGAAGAAAATACTGTACCTATGATAGTTCCTTGATATGAGGAAAAATGTTGTCCACATGCTCCATCTGGAATTGCTCTAAGACTCTTACACAGTGTTTTCCACCTCTTAGTGGGTGGTGTTTCAGTTACTGTCTGGATCTTGTCTCTTTAGCCTCTGCAGCTAATATCAAGGGAGGTGGTCTGCGGTCATGCTTTTATTCAGCCCCATCAATGCATTGATCATTAGATATTTAGAGCCTAAATTCTCATTATTGCCCATGTTTAGATGGTGCTGATGGGAACGGCAGTTCTAAATATCTGGATAATGCAAAATGTTGGGAAAGGCTGCCTTAATTTCTGGGCTTCCTGTGGTTAGAGATACTTCATTGTAGGACTTTGTGTGGAGGTGGTCAGACAACAGTCATTGCTTCTGGGCAACAGCCAAGCAATACTCATTGCTGTTGGGAAATGGGAAGTAATGCTTGGAGGAAAAATACAGAGGATATTTTCCATCCCAGATCTCATAAGTGACTGGAGCTAGTACCAGAGGGGAAGCTCATGAGAGATCTCTTTCTGTAATCTTTACTTGGTTCCACAAGATTTTCATTTGTTGTTTCTCCAGGAAGGTTCTCCTATCTCTAACCACCAAAATAAGATGCTGCTTCAAACAGCTGAAGTGAGAAAATTGATGCAATTCCAATATTAGAGAATTTAAAATAATTTTATGCTATGTTGGCTAGCTTGATATCTCAGTGGTTTACATTTATGGCTGCAGAGCCAGAAGTTGGTAGTTCAAGTCCTTCTTGCGACTCCAGGGAGAAGAGCCATGGGCCAACTTCACAGTCCTGATGTACCTCCAGAAGAAGGGAATGATAAACCATGTCTGAGTATACTGTACCTAAAAAAAATCCTGAAAGAGTCAACATAAGTCAGAATTGATTTGACAGCACTCTTTGTAATGGTGTGTTTAACGAAATATGAGGTTTTTTAAACAGATATATGTGAATTATTTTCTCAAATTTTGCTGACAGAACTACAGGTGACTCAGATGGCCAGGGTCCTTTGTATGTCAGTTGTAGGATACATTGTCCTTAAAAACGGTGTTTCAGAAGTCCTCATTGTAACTGTGTAGGTGAAATTAATGATGTCTGGTAAAATGATCACACACGAGAACAGCTTGTCACCTGTGGGTGAACATTTATGTCAGTGTTCTGTACAAAATATAATATGATATAATAGATTTATCACCTTGCACAAATAAAGTCTGTGCTGAATAAAGTTTTTTGATCTTGGGATATTGATATCCTCTGCACATCATCCCTCTCTCTCCAGCCAACTGAATAATTAGTTTTATATTGTGTTTTTAAAATTACAGGCTGCAATGGGCTTATGTGTTATCTGCTGCCATTCCTAAAGATGGACATCATGCCTATGATTATCCCTTCTCTAATGACTTCCATGTTAGACCACAGTAATGTTCTGTATGTTCAAATGCCTTTTCAATGAAACAGGGAAATTGCTGTTAGTTTAAAATAAAATCATTGAACGATTAAATTAAGCCATTTAAAAAAAAGGGGGGGAATATTTGCATTTTTGTCAGCACCTCTGGCTTTTTTTCTGTTTCCATTAAAATTTAGGGTTCTGCTGGTGCTTGCCTTTTTTGAAACTTGTGTACAATTTGATAATAATAGATAAACCAGCTATCTCACACTCATCTGCCGCGGGGAAGTTGAGCTTTTTTATATTGTATACCTTGTACCTGGAGCTGTATTGTATATTTTTATTGTATTTGTTACGCTGTGCTTTTCTGCATTTTTAGATTATTTATTATTATTATTTTCTCTTTCTTAATTGTATATTTTGTTTCTTTAATATGCTATAATGCCAGCCTGAGTCGGCCTTTGTGCTGAGTAGGGCAGGGTACAAATTAAAAATTATTATTATTATTATTATTATTATTATTATTATTATTATTATTATTATTATTATTATTATTATTATTATTATTATTATTATTATTAATATCCGATGTCTTCACAGTCCATTTCTAAGTTTCCTCCTCTTAGAAATGGAGGTTGAAGATATCTTATTCATTGGAATATCAATCTGCAGAACGATTCCCCTAAGAAGGCTTCCTACTTGTTAGTTTTCATAACACTAAGATAGGAATTTCTCTTTTTTCTGGGCATTTAACCCTTAGTGGAATTCTTGTGTAAAGCAATTCTGTGTAACTTTACAGGTGAAACTCAGAAAATTAGAATATCGTGTAAATGTTCATTCAGTTCAGTAATGCAACTTAAAAGGTGAAACAAATAGATGAGATAGACTCATTACATGCAAAGCGAGATAGTTCAAGCCTTATTTTGTTATAATATTGATGCTTATGGCTTACAGTTTATGAAAACCCCAGCCCCCCCCATCTCATGTACCCCATAATCATCACATAATCCCATGTATGATATACGCCATGATCATCACAATTATAACAAATTAAGGCATGTTCATATCTCGCATTGCATGTAGTGAGTCTATCTCATATATTTGTTTCACCTTTTAAGTGAAATGAATGAACATTTGCACGATATTCTAATTTTCCGAGTTTCACCTGTAGACAAAGCAATAACAATAATGAAAAATTAAACATGGAACAGCAATCATGACAGTGTTAAATTGGTTATGTTCATTGTGATAAATCCCCGTCTTTAGCTGCCATATGGCCTGTCAAAGGCAGATGTGCATTTGGTTTTGTTTTTCAGTAGCATAGTCAAGTACAATGCTTTGCAAACCCATGGACCACAGCATGCCAGGCCCCTGCATTCGGTACCTATCTATTTTTTTTTGTCCCATCATATAAATAACTTGTGGGGTGGGGGAGAAGTTAGGATTTGAAAGGCTGGTGTGGACAGTTTCATTTTCTGAGAGGGTCCCTGTTATAGTCAATTTTACTGAACAATTTGAGCTTTTCAGCCAACTAGTACAAGATGGAAGAATTGGAAGCCTGGGAAGGACAGTTTAGAACAGGGATTCTCAACCTGCAGCCCGTGGGCCAGATGCAGCCCACGGCACCATTTCATGTGGCCCACCACCACCTCCACCATACCAGGAAGTGCCATGTGTTGGAGGAAGGGCAAAATGGCAGTCTAGCCCCCAAAGCTGTCTGAGGTAGCATGACCCAGCCCCTGGTTTTAAAAGGTCGAGAACTCCGGGTTTAGAAGATTACGGCCTTCTTTCTGGACATGACAATTGTCAGAAAGGGCTCAGTCCTGAAAGGTTCTAGATGGGATTAAGCAGGCAAGGCTAATTTTAGAGTTACCTTGAGAAAACAAAAAAGAACTAGAATGGACTAGAAATGCTTACCGAATGAAAAGAAAAACAAAATGCCTGTTGCAGAAAGAGTTGGGTTTAATGAGTAGTTAATTGGTATCTAAACTGCTTGTAGGTTGTTACATTAACTCTGGTCTAGAAGTCCTGTGCCTTGTAATAAAGGGAGGACCACCATGTTTTAATTCTCCTTGAATGTGTTAAAATAAAACATGTTTTCCAGTTCCAGCTATTGCCTCAGTGTACATTTTATTCTTCAGAACAAGGAAGTCCCCAAGCTATAAAGGTTATGAACTTTAGACTATTACATTATGCTATATCACTTAGAGGAACAACATAAAATAGAGAGATTGTGTAATTTTAATCACTGCTGATCTTGACCACATTGCCTCATTCCCATATTTAGTGACTGCTTGGTACAGTCCATTTCTCCAGGACTGCGATGTGATATAAATTATACCTTCACAGTTGCTATTTTTTAAAATAAAAAATGGACAACATATTCATGCATTATACCATATCTATTTTAGTTCAACCTGTGGATTAGCTCAGAGACAAATTGCAATGTGATTTCTGATTTCTGAGTAGAGACATTTTTATTACTGAATCTGCCTTTCTACAGGATTATATAAGATATAACACAGTGATGGTGAACCTTGGCACTCCAGCTATTCTGGAACTTCAATTCCCAGAAGCCCTCCTCAGCAGGAGTGTTGACTTGGACTTCTGGTAAAGGAATCCAAGCAAGGTTCGCCATCAGTGATCTAACACAATAACTTTGAACATAGAAATTTGCAGCTTACTGCAACCTTCTGATATTCCATGGGCTAAACTGCATCTGATATTGCCCATATCTTTGCCACTAGGATTTCTGAGTTTTAAAATATATACATAATTTTTTGCTTGACAAGAAGGGCAAGGTTGGCTTTTCTTGCATTCTGAAATACAGATGTAGTCATATGGGCTTCTTTGGGAATGTGATAGGCGTAAAGGATTTTTCAGTTCTGATCAGTCTCCCTCCCTTTGCTGTGCTAGCTTATTACTTTAAAAAAAAAGGTAAGCTATGATGGGGCTGAAAATGTAAATAATGCCTCTCCTGTATATGGAAATTGTTGATTAAACTTATTTTTTTTATATATGGCACCTCTTACACTAGACAGAATCCTATTTGTTAATTATAAACACCCCATACTAATAATCATTGAGGAATTGGGGGATAAGTTCATGTTACCTTTAACTATGACAGGGTTTCCCAAACTTTTTGTGCTACAGGCCAGTCACGTGGTTGAGCGGGCCGGTCATGTGGTTCTTCCCACTGGAAGCAGAAATAAAACATGCCCGTGTATGCACAAAATGCTGCCATAAATGCACGCGTGGCTGTCGTAAATGGTTTATGACAGCTGCGGGTACATTTACAGCAGTGTTTTACTTCTGCTACCAGAAGCGGCTAGAGCAGTATGGGCCATAGTTTGGCCACCCCTGATTTCTGATCTCAAAGACAAATGAGGAGACAAAGATGTAAGAAGATAGCCTGGGAGTAATTTAATTCTAAAGTCTATAGTATCAGTGGGCTGAAGAACCTAAGAGACTGGTGTGGCTTGTCCTCAGAAGAATTGTTCTGAGGATTTAAGAACAGGAAAACTATCTCCATGATGACAGCCAATATCTGGAACAGATACGGCACCTGAAGAAGAAGAAGAAGATCCAGACTTGATAATAAATAGATCCGCTGAAATGAATAGTGCTTGACTATCTTGACTCATTTAAATTTCATTAAATTTAATATGTTTACTCCCAGTATGGCTGAATCATTTCTGGATCAAATGCAATGTTTGTGTTTGTTTTTATATATATATATATATATATATATGTGTGTGTGTGTGTGTGTGTGTGTGTGTGTGTGTGTGTGTGTGTGTGTTCTTTGGACTGTACTTTCTCGGCTTTATATAGTTGTAGCTTAGCCATAATGTATTAAACAGCCACATTAGGAATTAAGCATGTATTTATTCAACTTGTTCTTTACTTTATCCTGTTGCCAAAAATATTGAAGAAGAGTGCCAAATTGAGCATAGTTTCAGAAGAAATATCGACATGATTTTATGACTCAGTGAATCCAAGACAGGAGAGAAGGGAAACACCCTCCTCAGTGTATCGTGAAGCTCATTTTAATAGCTACAAATAGTTACTTGTTAATAGTTTCTGATAGAAGCTAGCTATAACAAAAAAACTGATAAAAGGGAAATAATGATCTTTCCTGAAGTCTTAATAAAGTGGGGAGTGAACAGATACTTTCTTTCAATTTGAATTAATTCAATCAAAAAAATAATGTAGAAAAACAGAGGACTAATGAAGTATTCCTTCTAGTCACAGGCTGAGAAAAAAAGTTATAGATGCAGAAATCACCTTCACCATTTTTCTATTAGGATATTTTGTTATTTAGTTATGCTTGCACCGTTATTATTGTAGTGCAATATGTATAATAATAATACCTTTTGTGCCATCAAGTCTTTATAATTGTGGAGCAAAATATAAAGTGGTTGCTTTGCAAGCACATTGAAAACAATGTAATAACTAGAAGCCAGACTAATCTCACATTTCAATCAGGTTACTTCCTTGGTAGATGCTGGAAATGCTGGAGTGTAATATACCGTATTTGCTGACATATAAGACGCATCGGAGTATAAGATGCACCCCGTTATTATCAAAACAGCCCACTATAGGCCACTATATACCATACAAGACACACTCCATTTTTTCAGTGTATATTTTAAGGGGGGAGAAAGTGGGCCTTATAAGCCAGCAAATATGGTAGCTTGATTTCAGCAAAGCCTTCGGCTTTGAATTCTGATTAGCAAGCTAAAAGATGTGCCCTGGATAGCACAAATGTCAGGTTGATATACAGTTTGTTACAGAATTAATGGCTCCTCCTCAAACTGGGAAAGGGTACCACAAGGCTCAGTCCTGGGCCTGATGCTATTTAACATTTTCTTTAATGACTTGGAGGAAGGAGTGCAGACAATACTTATCAGATTTGTAGATGACACAAAATTTGGTGGAATAGCTAATAACTTGGAAGACAAGAACATAAAGTGGAACCCCCTATGGGCGTGTTTTACTTCTGCGAGCGACGAGGGTGGCACAGGCCGGATGAATCACAGTAAACCTCTTCGTGTGGATTCACGGGTGCTTGGGCTTCTGGGAGCTGAAGTCCAAGAACATCTGGAGTGTCAAGGTTCGCCATCATGACCTTAGCCCTAATGACCCTCCGGGCACATAACCAAATGAGAAGTAGCTACATTTGGCATACATGGAAGGGGCCAGGAAACGGAAGGCACTTAAACTAACACCATTGCCTTCCTCCTCAGAATAAGTTTGGCATTATGACACTCAGGGTGGGTAGGAGGGGCAGGGGAACTTGCACTGGTATTGACCACCACTTCCTGTAGTGTAAGATCCCAGTTTACTCCTAGATAGTGGCTTCAAACAAAATAGAGAATTATCGGTAAGTGAAGTAGTGTGTACCAGGTTGCTGAAAGCATCAAAGCATGCTGAAAGCCTCTCCCAGTATCTTCTATGTGGCTGTTCTGCTGGGTTAACTTCAAGAGCCAATGCAAGTATGGCAACAGAAACTGAGGATTACTGACACTGTGAGTAAGGTAAGGGCATTGCCCATCTCAAATAATCTCTAGTAGTTCCCTTTGATCTATTAATTAATGGAAATCAAATTTTAACATGTGGCAGGTTTAACGTCATACTCCTCATCTAGAAGTGACTAATTCTTATTTTCTGCTGTGGTTCAAAGAGTTGAACACCATTATTGGCACACAGTGATGGGTCCTAGAATATATCACAATGAAATCTGCAAACTTGACTTGGCATACAGAAGTAAAAAGAATAGACATGTTGTTATAACACTAAAAATAAAAACACTTTGTATCTTTGATAGGCAAAAAAATGAAAAGAAACATACTGTACTGTATTATTGTAATAATATTTCAAAACTGAGAGGGATGCTCCCTCTTGTGGATGAAACATTAAATGCAGTTTATTGCATTCCAGTAGTAACAGCTTGCTTGTTTACTGTCTAATGTGAATAGCAGACAATATGATTTGGTGCAGATGGTTTACCTTACAAATTAAAACTGACTTTCTTTGATGATGTTGGTAGACTGAAAAATAACAACCATATCTTAAAACCTATTCCCCTCCCCCATCGATTTATGGTCTCATGTTTGCATCCATGATGAAGTCTCATAAATCATTAGTATTTCCTTGGCTGTAGCAACTACACTACCTTGCAGATTGTTTCTTTTTAACATGATTCTTAATATGTTGTGTTTTTGGCTCTCATCTTTCTCTTGCATGGAGAAGTGCAGTTTTAAAGATACATGGGCGTATTCATACATATACTCTGGTGTTGAAACATGACCTTGTTCCTCAAGTAAATAATTTTATAAATACTGTATACTGAGGAAAAATGTACCCTAGTTCACTTGGGCACACTTACAAAATCAGTACAATTTAGTGTGACACAAATATTGCTTTAAAATAGGCAACTTTCTCAATACCATTTCTAATACCCTGCATCATGTTCACACAATGCTTGATTATACAGTAAAAACCTGTATAACCGGGGGGGGGGGGGACTCCATTCCACAGAGCTCTTTGCTATACAGTTTTTTCGTTATACAGATCGCTATGGGCAATGCACCGTATAACAAAAAAATGTTCGTTATACGGATCGCTATTGGCGATACCCCGTACGACAACAAAAAATTTCATTGTATGGGGTATTGCCAATAGAGATCCGTATAATGAACACACACACACCCCTGTTATACTGTACATCACAAATAGCATATGAATGCTTCATTGTATGAATTTTTTGTTATATGAAGTGTTTGTTGTACGGGATATGCATCATGTAAATGAGTAAATTTAAATCAATTTCACCAGTCAGCTCCAACAGAAAATGTTACCTTTTAAGAGTGTAACCACACCCTAAGCTGTTTTGCAGCCTGTTTTATTTGATTTGTATCCAAATACTTATACTGTATAAAGATCCAAATACAGTAATACCTCATACAAAGTCCGCTTTATACAACATCGGATTCATATAACATCACCTAATTCCTTGAAAAAAGTTGCCTCATACAAAGTCGCTGCAACTTTGCAGCATTCTTCAAGTTCTTGGACAATCAGGGTTGTTTGACTTGTTTTTGTAATGTATTTAGCCTTTAGACAACAATTTCTTAAAGTTCTGTCAGTTTCCTGTCTGTTTCCTTGACTTTGCCCTGAAGTCTGTGCTGTTACAGTACAATGTATCTCTATGGAAACGACGTTGTACGAGGCATCGCGGCAAGGATTTGGACCTTGTATGAGGCATTGCGGCAAGGATTTGGACGTTGTATGAGGCATTGTGGCTAGGATTTTGCATGCCTCATACAAAGTCCAAATCCATATGAAGTCCAAACTTGTGGAACCAAGTTTGGACGTTGTATGAGGTATCACTGTATTCCTTCTTGTATATGTGCAATTTAGGACTGCAGTGGCTCAAGTGGCTAAGACGCTGACTGGAAGGCGGCAGGTCAGCAGTTCGATTCCCGAGTACTGCACAACAGAATGATCTCCTGTCTTTGTCCCATCTCTTGGCAACCTAGCAGTTCGAAAGCAAGAAATTGCAAGTAGATAAATAGGGACCACTTCAGTGGGAAAATAAACAGTGTTCCGTGTGCTCTGATGTCTAGTCATGCCTGCCACATGACCACGGAAATGTCTGCAGAAGCAGACAGTGCTGGCTCTTCAGCTTTGAAACACAGATGAGTACTGAACCCTAGAGTTGGATATGACTGGCTTTCGAGCAAGGGTGACCTTTACCTTCCCTATTCCTAATTCTTCTAAGACCTGCCTTTTTCAAATCCTAAACAATAGCACTAATTTCACATATACATTCATTCAATGATTGGATTTAGATCTACAGCTGCCTGAAAACCTTTCCTAATTAACATTCTTAATCTCCTTCCTTCACAGCATGGTTATTTATTACAGGGACAAGGGAATTAGTAGGAGATGCTTTCATTTACCTCCTCATCCAGCAATCCCTAGATCTCAGTGGACAGAGATGCTGAGGTTTAATTTTTCCTATTCTTACGTGTCCATTTTATGGTTTCTGTATGTAGGTACGTACATGTTTGGCTCTTAGCTGAAGCATGCCTAATTTGTAAGTTTGTAGTTTATAGGACTTTCAAAGCATAGTTTGAGACATTGCAATGCATAAAAATATATTGTTTCTTGGATTGCTGAAATTTGAACTGCTGACCAGCAGATGGAGACTGAATAAAACTTTCAAGCATTCATTTTGCAGCTAAGTTTAATTCGAGTGACTGAAGCAATCAAGAGTATGCAAATAAAAATAAAGTAGTATTGTTTAAATCCTTTAATTATATCAACCCTTAGCCAGGACTCTGACAGTGATAGCATTATCAATCCATACTCACCTTCTTACGCACTAGGCTTCCCTGTCTACTTAATTTACTAGCAGTGGTGATCCCAAGACTGAACTTAAAGGTTTTTCCATGAGATAATTGGAGACTCCAGCTGATGTCTAATTTCAAAATACATTCATTGCTACCCATGTACATGAAATTTTATACATTTTGCATTACTTTTTTTTGTTCTTTCATATTTGATCAATTTGTAAAGTGGAGAGCATCCCCCCCCCCCAACCTAATTGTTATGCGATTTCGTTGTTATACGGGGCGATTGTTGTATGAGGTTTATTTATTTATTTATTTGAGTATTTCTATACCGCTTCCCTCACTCAAGAGTGACCCGAAGCGGTTTACAACATGATTAAAAACATCAAATAAAATCCCTATCTATAAACTATTAAAATCTCTTAAAAACTGTCTAATAAAAACATACCTGTCAACTTTTGCCTTTAAAAATAAGGGAAATTTTGTGAGCGTGGCCAAATAGGTGGGCATGGCTAAATAGGTGGGTGTGGCCAAATCGGTGGGTGTGGCCAAATCAGTGGGCATGGTCAAATCGGTGGGCGTGGCCAAATCCCCCCAACCCTTCCAGAGCTAGGGGAGCCGGCAGAGACGGGATCCCCCCCCCCACAGGACACCCCGTTATTAAAGAGAAGAAACCAAGTGGTTTCTTTTTAAAAATGGAGAGTTGGGGGGGGGATGGAATTGATCCCCTCTCCTGGGTCCCCTGGGTTCGGGGGGTTGTGGGGACAAAAGGGGTCTGTCCCCCCAACCCCTCTGGCCCCAAGGGATCCAGTGGAGAGGGGGATCACACCCCCCACCCACTGATATTAAAGAGTAAACCCCAATCGGGTTTTCCATTTTAATATCGGGTGGGGTGGATTCGATCCCCTCTCCTGTGTCCCATGGGTCCGGGAGGGTTGGGGGGCAACTCCGGACCCAGGCAGGGGCCACCTGGACCGGAAACCACCACCCCCAGCCGGGGGTGAGGAGGAGGAGCAGCTGAGCGGCCCCGGCTCCGGAGGCCCTGCAGCGGCAGCAGTAGCTGGCCTTCCCACTGCTCAGCTGCTGCTCCTCCTCCTCACCCCTGGCTGGGGGTGGTGGTCTCTGGTCCGGGCGGCCCCTGCCCGGCTCCGGACGGAGGGAAATAAGGGAAAATACGGGGAAATTAATAAAACAGGAGGGGCGGGAAGAGGGGTAAAAATAAGGGGTTTTCCCGGGTAAAATGGGATGGTTGACAGGTATGATAAAAACCACCCTTACCCTCCCTCCACCCTCATTAAAAGGACTACCAGGACAGAGTACCCACACGAGCTAAATAAGCCAGCGAGACTGGGAAGTTGATCCATCCGCACTCCATACCCACTGGCATAGCCATGTTTTCACTAATTTCCTAAAGGGGAGCAGCTCTGTCTGGAGGCGCAGCTTGGGTGATGAGGTTCCAAAGGGCCAGGGCAGAAACCGAAAAGGCTGTCCTCCTGGTCCCAGCTAGATGTACTTCTTTAACTGATGAGACCATCACAGGTTCCACTGTACAGGTACTGTATATGCATTTTCAGTGCACTGGAGTACTGGAGGCTCAGATTGTTTGGCTAGAAAGAAGCTTTGTCACACCTATTCCAGAGATCCGACTGAATGTCAATGTGAACTATCTTTTTCCTGGGTATCCACCCGACATCTGATCAGCTGAGTAGTAGGGGGAAAGTGGACTGGCTTCACAAGCCTCTTGTAATTCCCTATCCTATTTGGGCCCTCAGACCCACCATCCCATATTAGAATGAGGAAAAAGTGACAAGGACATCTTTTAACAGACTAGATTTTCCTTCAGCAAGCTATACTGATAGAAGCTCTTTGTTGTTCCCACTACTGGCAGTCCATTTAGCAGGGTAACAATAAAGAAGGATTCAGAAATTGGGTAAAGCTCTTGTGCATATTCATATATGTTTCCAGAGAGAGAGGGGAGAGTCGGGCATCAAACCATACCTGTCAAGTATCCCGAATTGGCTGGGATTTCCCATATTACTCCGCTCATTCCTCCCCTTTCCCGCCGCTGTCCCATATTTCAACGGTGGGGAAAGGGGTTACTGTGCACGCGCATCCATCACAAATGGACTCTGCGTCTGCACAGAGGGGCTTTGCGCATGCGCGGGTGAGTTGTTGTGGCGCATGCGCACCTGGGCCGGAGCAGTTCCTGTATTTCCAGGAGTCGCGTTTGACGGGTATGCATCAAACTCAATCTGGAAGTAGTTTTTTTGTTGCTATGGATCAAATCAGTCAATCCTGAAGGAAATCAAACCTTAACTGCTTCTTGGGAGGACAGATATTGAAGCTGAACCTGAAGTAGTTTGGCCATCAAATGAACTCGCTGGAGAAGATCCTGATGCTAGGAAAGATTGAAGGCAAAAGGTAAAGCGGACAACAGAGGATGAGATGGTTAGAAAGCACCATTGAATCAGTGAGCAGACACCAGAGGATGGTGGATGATGGGGAGTCTGGCATGCTGTGGTCCATGGGATTGCGAAGGGTCAGACTTGACTGTGTTACTGAACAACAACAAAGTGAATCTGTGAACCAGTTTAAGACACATGATCTACAACAGTAAATCAGAACCTTACTAGAAAAGATGTTAGTTTTATATCTAGATGCAGTATGAGGATGAGCTGGTAAATTTATATTGATATGACCCTGGCAATTTAATTTGCTCTTGTCTTGTAATTGGTCAACTTGGACATACGTAGGCTTAGTTTGCCTATTTGATGCATCTGGTATGTGCTGAAATGTTTTCAAGCCTGGAAGGATAACATTATAAGAGGAGGAAGTATGCATTTGCCTTCAGATAATGAATTGAACAAATGTGTAATTATATAAAACATTCCCAATTTCATTAAAGAGTGATCATCCTATAAAAGTACAGTGGAAACTCATACAACAATCACCCCATATAACAACGAAATCACATAACAATTAGGTTTTGGGGGAAATGGCATCCTGCATAACAATTTTCCCTGTGGAAAAAAATCGTACAACAATTTTTTAATGGGAAAAACCACTTAGCAAAATAAATCATTGTACGATGCATCCCATAGGGAAAATTGATATACGATGCATACATCATATAACAATTGTTTCGTACAACAATTAGCCCCATGGAATGGATTAAAATCATTGTATGAGGTACCACTGTATTAGAAAAAAATCTGGTGAAGCAGATTGATGACAGAATGTAGAATTAAACAATAAATTTCATGACCCATAGTTTGAACCTGGCCTCTTTTACCCAGCCATAAATAAGATTGAACACAGTAGCTTGTACTTAGACAATCAGAACAAGTTTCTCCTCATAAGACTGAAGTTCACACAGGGTAATTTCCATAAGGATTAACTATAATTTGTAATGACCTCGGAATGAAGTCAGTGATTTTGCACCACTTATATGAAGTTTGCATTTTAAACCAAGAATAATATACAGGATTTTAAAAAAATATTGCAAAATATTTAAAATATTATTGATTTATTTTCATCTGTCAGTACAGTGGGTCACTTCTTCATGCAATACTTATCAGAAACTGATTTTGAAACTCTCTTAGAAGAATGGGCACATGTGGCTCTCCAAATGTTTTTGGATTGTAACTCCTATCTTACCACCATAGCCATCGGTGAAAATGGCAGGAGTTATAGTCTAATCCAGGTTTTCTCAACCTTGGGCGCCCAGGTATTCATGGGCTTCAATTACCAGAAGCCCAAGTCAGCACACATGCTGATCAGGGCTTCTGGGAGTTAAAGTCCAAGAACATATTGGGGTCCAAGGTTGAGAAACCCTGGTCTAGTCCAATAATAATAATTTTGTGTCAGAAATTATTCTGGGTGGGAAAGATTTTTGCAGGGGAAACTCCACTCACGGAATGCCCAAATGAGGCTCCTTTCATGTCCCCAAGAGCTGGGACAAGACGCGCGTTCAATCCATCATGCAGTACCCAGGTTCTAGTCCAATAACATCTGTATAGGATTATATAGCTGCTTTTCCTGCTTTTAAGAGAAACACAACCCTGCATGGGTATACAGAACTAGGTATATACCGTATTTGCCAGTGTATAAGACACATTGGAGTATAAGATGCACTCAGTTATTACCAAAATAGCCCACTATAGGCCACTATATACAATACAAGACACACCCCATTTTCCAGTGTGTTTTAGGGGGGAATGGGTCTTATACGCCAGCAAATATGGTAGTGGTCTGTATTTTGGAGTCCTGTACTTAATTAGCATGGCAGGCAGGTTTTTTGAAAGAACCATGTTTTGAAGGGACTAAATCAGGGGTGCCCAAGCCTTTCAGGCCGTGGGCCGGTCACGTGGTTCAGCGGGCAGGTCATGTGGTTCAGCTGGCTGGTCACCTGGTTCCTCCCACCAAAAGTGGAAGTAAAACACACTTTGCAATCTGTTTTGCAACAGGATGAGATAGATTTTAAGCTACCATTTTCTCTGCTTAAACCAGGGGTGTCGAAACTATGGCCTGTGGGCCAGATCTGGCCCCCAACACCAATTCATTCAGCCCACGCCACCCTCGTTGCTCCTGACAGTGGAAGTAAAATGTGCCATATGGGTGCATTTTACTTCTGCTTCTGGGAGCGACTAGGGTGACATTGGCTAGATGAGTTGGTGGTGTTGGGGGCTGGATCTGGCCCACGGGCCATAGTTTGGTCACATGTTGTGTATTAAGGCAGAATTGTAAGTTGCGCAGGCATCACCTTGCAAAGATAAAATAGCGGTTTCCCGCCATCCAAATTAGGAGCTAAAGTTGGCGCGAAATCTCCCTCTCTGGGCGCGCTCATTATGCTAATTAGAGTTCTGTGATTGGTTACAACTTTGGATCCTGTTCCTGATTGGTTAATACTTATATACATCCTGTTATGATTGGTTAGTTATGATTGTCCGGCAGGTTGCTTCATTGTAACAAGGAGTCACCGCCGGGGAGACACTATATAAGCCCCACAGGTAAACAAGGGTGACTGGGCCAGACCAGATCTATACTGCACAGGTTAGCTAACATTGGGCTAATCCTGGGTCTCCTCTATATGCTATCATGCCAAGGTGTAGCTTAGTCACTGCCTCTACGGTAGGAAACACAAGGGACTGACTACATGGGACAAATGTAGCCATCTTATGTCAGGAGCGACTTGTAAGTGTAATCTGTTGTTATTCTGTTCATCGTTGCCTGGACTATCTGTACCTATAAAGGACAGGCACGACCGTGCGTGTCAGGCAGGCATGCCCACACCCCTGAAGTCTATCCCGTTATGATTCGTGCACACATACCTAACACCACTGAGATCAGCCCCGCGAAGGTCCAGTGGCTGAGAGTGGGGCCTCCACCCCACAAAATGGGAAAAGGAATGGGAACTACAACTCCCAAGTTTCCTTGGGATAAAAAATGGCAGTTTAACAACAAAGCCTGGAAATAGAATGTTGGAAAGAGTTGATTTGCATGTTGGACTGTGATTGGTTTAACAGCAAGGCCTGGAAATAGAATGTTGGAGAGAGCTGATTTGCATGTTGTGTGCCTCTGCCCTTCCGCCCTCAGCCGTGCTGCCTGAGGATGCAGCCAGGCGAGGCAGCACCATAGGCACTGCCTCTGCCCTGCCACCCCTCCCGCCCTCAGCTGTGCCTCCTGAGGACACGGCTGGGTGAGGTGGCGCCATAGGCGCAGCCTCTGCCCTGCACCCCCTCCCACCCTCAGCCTCCGCCTTGCCATGATTGGGAAAGCAAGGCCGCCGGAGGCGGCTGCAGCGCCGCTCATGGCAATGCAGCCCAGAGCGCAGATAAGGATTCACTACCCAGTGAAGCAGGTACCCCAGCTAGTTGCTTATAAGGGCCGGACACAACAGCACACCTGGACTAAATAATCTTAAATACAAGTCATGACATCACTCCCGATGCAAGGAGTATTTCATAAGGTCTAAGTAGTCTGTTACCACCCTTTTGCCCAAGCTGCAAATTCACAAAGAAGAAAGGGAATGTCATTGTTTATATGCCAGAAAAGCACTTAAAGTGTGTTTGAACAAACCTGATATGCTTTTTTGTTTTGCTGGGGCTGCCAAGAACAGATTGGCTGTATTGTAAGGTGGATCATTTAAATAAGCTTACAGGACTAAAGCAGTTTTTGTGCTATGTGGTATCAAGGTTCCCTTCACTGAGCCAAACAATGAAGGTTTCCAGCCCCTGAAAATGCATTTATGACAGTAACTAAAGCATTCAAAATGTATTGTGCTAGATTTTAAAAAGTACAGGTGTTAAGTCTTAATGTACCAGCTGAGATATTACTCTCTCCACTTCATTCTTTCAATAACAAGTGTGTGAGGTAAGTTATTCTGAGAAGGTGTGACTGTCCAAAGACACTCAGCGAACTGTGCGGTTCAGTGGGAACTTGACCATGTATCACCCAAATCGCAGTCAGCACTCCAGCTATTATACCACATGATCCTAATGCTTATGTGATCTGAAGATTAATTTTTCCTGTCTCAGCTTTACTGGACCAGATACAATACTTTTAACCCCTGCGTCAACTAAGGCCAGCTAAGCTAGTAAACTGCACCACCACCATGTGGTGCTATTGGAGCACAGTAGAGAACAAACTAGCAGGCCCACCTTGTGGCAAACTTGCAGATACTGAAGATATCTGGAATCTGAACTGCTAGATCTGGTTATTTCATGTGGCCCCCCACCCTTCCAAGGGCATTCGAGAAGCAAAATGGTCACCCCTTTGAAACTGTTGGGACAAAATGGCTGCCCCCATTGTGCAGGCAGGGCAAAATGGCAGTCCAGCCCTTGAAGCTGACAGAGAGAGTGACCTGGCCCCGGGCTTGAAAGGGTTGGGGACCCCAGGACTAGAAATTTCATCGTCACTGAGCTAAACCATAGTAAGTAGTAAGAACCTTGGAGTGCCAAGGTTTGCCACCGCAGCTGTGGAGGGCCCCGCCTCTCCCTCCCCCGCTCCTACCGGGGAGGGATAAAAGGCTGTGGGCCACCAGAGCCAGGCCGAAGAACGCTGCCCAGAGCGCCACCACAGCTGAGGAGGGCCCCGCCTCTCCCTCCCCCGCTACTACCGGGGAGGGATAAAGGGCTGAGGGCTGCCGGGGCCAGGCTGAAGGCTGCTGCCTGGAGCAGCACCGGAGCTGAGGAGGGCCCCGCCTCTCCCTCCCCTGCTCTCACCGGGAGGGATAAAGCGCCATGGGCCGCCGGGGCCAGGCTGAAGACCGCCGACCGGAGCGCTGCCGCAGCTGAGGAGAGCGCCGCCTCTCCCTCCCCGCTCTCACTGGGAGGGATAAAGGGCTGCGGGCCGCCGGGGCCATCAGTGAAACTGTTGAGCTGATGATTCTGTCACTTGTGGACCTTGTCACTTGGAATTTTGTAACTTTAATATTTTATTTTATTTTTTCTGATTACATTGTTATTGTTGATATATTGTATTTTCTGTAATCTGTATTTCTAACATTGTATCTTTAAAGATATTTTTGTAAGCCGCTTCGAGTTGTCCATTGGATTGAGGGAAGCGGGATATAAATAAAAAAGTTGTTGTTGTTGTTGTTGTTGTTGTTGTTGTTGTTATTATTATTATTATTATTATTATTATTATTGTTGTTGTTGTTGTTGTTGTTGTTGTTATTATTATTATTATTATTATTATTATTATTATTATTATTATTATTATTATTATTATTATTATTATTATTATTATTATTATTATTATTATTATTATTATTATTATTGGAGATGTGTAATTCCAGCCCATATAAGAGGCAAGAGTTGTGAATGGATGATTCATCTGCTTGCCTACCTGGTGTTTAATCTGTTCTGGAGAAACTCCCAATCCTTCTAAAACAGGAATAACAAATATCTAGTCTCAGGAGTTCCCAAGCCTTTCAAGCCGGCGGCCAGGTCACACTCTCTCAGTCAGCTTTGAGGACTGGACTGCCATTTTGCCCTGCCAGCCATTTTGTCCCAACAGTTTCAAGGGGGTGGCCATTTTGTTTCTCGAATGCCCTTGGAGGGGTGGGGGCCCACATGAAATGGTGACGCAGGTCAGATCCAGCCCACAGGCCTTAGGTTTAGAACCCCTGATCTAGTCTATGGGTCTAATCCAGTGGTTCCCAACATGGGGCCATGCCCCACAGAGGGACTTCAATTCCCAGAAGCCTAAGTCAGTACATTGGCTGATCAGTGCTTTGGGAAATTGACTTAGGCTTTTGGGAATTGAAGTCCGAAAACCAAAGGTTTGGGAACACTGGTCTAATCCAACCAGCAGAGACCATGCTACTTTTCTCCAGCCCCCATTGCCTATCTTTGAACTTTTCCTCATCCCGGTTACGAAGGAGGGATCAAAAGCAAAATTGGTGGGGACCCTCTCACTGAAGGAGGCTGCTCAAAGCTACATGGGTCTCTGAGTTTCCCACACTGTCACTAATACATTTCTTCTAGGGGAGTGATGGCGAACCTTGACACCAGATGTTCTTGGACTGCAGTTACCAGAAGCCCAAGTTGGCATTCCTGCTAATTAGGGCTTCTGGGAATTGAAGTTCAAAAACACCTGGAGTGTCAAGGTTCGCCATCACTGCCCTAAGGTTATTGGTACAGAGAAAAGTTCTTTGACCTTGAATCATCTCAGATTGGAGGCCAATGTGAGGGAGGAAAAACCATCATAGATGAGGTAGGCTGCAAAACATTAGTTTTGCCCCATTAAGCCTGATGGAAAAGGGGTGCAGTAAAGAGCTTACTGTAGGATAACTGAAATGTGTAATTCCTGGCTTTTTTAGTGTCAGGGCATTTGAGGGCAAATGTTTGCCCCGAGGCTCCACAGATGGATTCTATGCTGGACCTGGAAATGACAAAAATGTTACAAGCAAACAGGAAATGCTTTATGAGAACCTTCAGTTTTTATTTTCAGGGCTTGGGGGTCATGGGAGATCACCCTGAGACTCAAAATGAAAACTACCACTCATAGAGGCTTCCAGGAGCAGAAAGGGGCCTTTTCTGGATGGTAATAATAATAATAACATGCATTTTTATGGATGGTTTTTTTAATGACATTGAGGACTGCAAAAATGCCTTGGAGTCTGTAAACTACATATTGCTCATCTATATTCTAAATCATTCTTCTTTCTCTTGACCCAAAGGTTTGTTTTTGAGTTCTTCTTCGTGACATTAGATTTCTGTATTTTCTAGAACAGCAGTTTTTAAAGCATTTTATACTTTCATGTCTAGGTAAAGGTAAAGATAAAGGTTTCTCTTGCTCGAAAGCCAGTCGTATCCAACTCTAGGGTTCAGTGCTCATCTCTATTTCAAAGCTGAAGTGCCGTTGCTGTCTGCTTCTGCAGACATTTCCGTGGTCATGTGGCAGCCATGACTAGACACCGGAGTGCACAGAAAGCTGTTTACCTTCCCACAGAAGTGGTCCCTATTTATCTACTTACAATTTCTTGCTTTCAAACTGCTAGGTTGGCAGGAGCTAGGACAAAGACAGGAGCTCATTCCTCATGTCTAGTATTGCTTTAATCTCTATGGTTTTGTTGCCACTAGAAATTTTCTGTTAGACCAAAGATTCTCAACCTGCAGCCCACGGGCCGGGTGCGGCCTGCAGCACCATTTCATGTGGCCCACCACCACCTCCACCACACCAGGAAGTGCCATGTAGTGGAGGAAGGGGGAAATGGGTATCTGGCTCCCAAAGCTGTCTGAGGGAGCATGATCCGGCCCCTGGCTTTAAAACTCCAGTGTTAGACTAAGTCCAGCTCTTTCCTTACTGTGCATATCTCCCTTTGAATAAATCCCAAATTTATTGGCTATAATTCAAACTGTTATATGTATTGCTTTTCTTTGTAATTGTACTTGATCGTTACATGCATCTATTAGTCATGCAAAGCTCATTAAAAAAAATTACTGAATGTAGCCAAAGTCGGTGACTGCAAGGTCAATTTTAATGAAGTAATTTCATTTTGCTAGGCTTTTTGGAACAGAGTTGCATTCCAGATTCCTTTCATGGGATAAAACTAATGTTACAGGATGAGAGGAAAGAAGACAAGAGGCATACAGGTGAACATGTACTTGTGGTCTAGAGCTTGTCCCTACTTTAACCTAAAACAGAAAAGCTTGAACACATTGTATACGAGATGTAGTCTGTACAGTACTGTATCTTTTTTTTTTTACTTTCCCAAGTTCAGCATTTTATTGGTCACTCGGGGACAGGGAAGTCACTGCATAACACTACTTAAGTGTCCTGAGTGTTCTCTGTGACATGAGAATATTTCTTGAGACTTGGGAAGAAACGTCGTTCAATAATTAGATAAGGAAGATTTTTAGAAATTTGAATACTATGGATGCTATCCCACCTTCCCATGTTTTTAATTACTTTTCCATACTTTTCCTTAGAGCTGTGTTGTAAGAATGAAATTCCTATACAGTAAAACCTCGGTTAACATAATTAATGCATTCCCCGGGACATTTTTTTAAAGTGAAAATTACTTAAACCGAATTTCCCATAGGAATGCATTGCATGCAATTTCCTATAGGAATGCATTGAAAACCAAAATATGTTAACTGATACAGTAGACCCTCACATAACAACGTCATTATGTGAGGGTTGACTGTTTGCAGTTTCCCATAGGAATGCATTGAAAACCAATTAATCCGTTCCAAAAAAAACCCCACTATTTTCTATGGATTTCCTTTTGTTATGCGATTTTTATGTTAACTGAGCCGTTTGTTAACTGAGATTCCACTGTAGGAGTCTTGAAAATAGTTAAAAGGCAAAATAAATCAATATAAGCTCTTTTTAGATTATTTCAGCATTGCAAGAATTCAAGTGGTACTATTGTTTTATTTGAATCTGTGCTTTCAGCATTAAGAACACAGCATTTAATTTGCAGCAACATAAATATCAGGAAATATGTAAGGTCCAGAGACACTTCAACGAGTGATATGCTCCAGATTGTGTTTTCTTTGTAGTTTTTACAGAGGTTTGTTTTGATTTTTAAAATATGAGACTCGGGGGGGGGGGGGGGAGGGAGGGATGGGTATTAAGGGAATTGAAGAGGTGAGGCAGCACCATGTGAAATTCAGGGAAGAGATTAAGATTTGGCATTACACATTAGTTTCTCTACAGGCTCTTAGGCATAGCCTCTTGAGACGAGAACAGACTGTCATCCTGTGCAGCTGAATACAGTTGGCTTGCATCTTGGTGTGTGTATGTGCGTGTGCGTCTGATGTGTGTTCCTGCATTCCATGTTGTAATTTTGGTTCAGTGTGATGTGATCTGGATAAATGGACTCTGGACACTTAAATTGAAAAGGTATGCACTCTTAAAAGAAGATTTTATTTAAACTAATCGGCACAGTGTCATGTTGAGTACTATGTTTTTGAGAGAACTTTCACATTTAAAACGAAGCAGTATTATTATTATTTTACTAAGATGTGCTTTTGAGTTTATTGCATCCAGATCAAACTGTTCTATCTTAAAGATGATTCTCCCTTTCTGATTTTTGTGTGTGACTTCGTACACAGAAATGCTTGTGTATTTCTTTGTTGACTGATGACTCTAAAATCCAGTTTGCTGTTCTATAACAGTGTGAATACCAATTGTTGCTAACTGTAAACTTGTGTGCTGAAAGTTTCTGGTCACTAGTACTTATTCTGGCTGTATAATTGTGGTTCAGTTGTAGAATTTACCTTCTTGTATTAAAACAGCTTTAATAAAGCAAGATTTTGTAATGCTAAAATTCAAAAACTGGTTTTACTCTTTACAAAATAATATTTAATGAACTGTGTGTCATTTAGTTTTGTGTTTAGTTGGACAATGGAATGTACTTTTTGTCTGCATGCCTTAGAAGACAGTCACTTTGGCGAGGGGGTGGCGATACAAATGTGAAAATTAAATAAAATTAAATAACCATATATATAATTTGACTGTTTCGTCCTGCAGTTAGAAGGATTAGATACAGTACCTTTGAAAATATTTGTTTATGTTTAATTATATAACATTCCAGTGTTTTATATAGAAACACACAGTACCGTCTGTTGTATAGTATCAATGAAAATATAAGAGAGAGATTTAATTAGTTTTTGTTGCAAGAACACGTAGATAGAACAATTTAAATGTTTTTGTTGATGGTTGTATCAAGTATGTTGCTGGATTTTACAAAACACACTCTACAGTATTTTAGGAATTCTTATCATCAGAACTATACATAATAACTTAATTTTGATAAGCAGAACTAAACCATTAAAATTCGTAAAGAACACAAAATAGGTTAAATAAGTTGTATTAGAGATTAAACAGGGAAAACATTGTTATAAAACATATATGCAATGGTAGATCTAGGGAACTGTTTTGTTACATTTCCACATTGACTGTATTTTTATCATTTATGAAAAAATTTTATTTTATCATTTTTTCATTTATGAAAAAATACAGTACTGTAATATATTTTCATTAGTACATCCCAATCACAAGTCGGAATCTAGAAATTATATTCTTGATGATTCATGTGAGGAGAGGCAGTTTCTATTGCTACAAAACCACAAGATAAGTAAAATTTAATAGCATATATGAGAAATAAAATTAAATGACAAATGATGACCTAAAAGACCAGAAGGAAGAATGTTATATCCTGATTAAATGTTGATAAGGTCATAAGAATAATCAATTAATTAATAAATATCTCTCTATCTACATTCGGATTAAAGATATTTTAATATTACATTTAACTACTACTACATTCCTGATTAAGAGCCTACATTCTCTTAAGGCACAGTGGATCTCAAGCAGTTTTCCTCAGCTGTATTATCTGGGACTATATAAAGTTTTAATGTGAAGAGGAAGGAACAGAGATGATTTGTAGTATTTATATGTTGTTACACTATTATGTTAGAGTATGAAGGGCAGATATGTTTGATAAATGCCAGCATTACTAAACAATCTCCTCTCCTTTTCTATGAATGTACTTAAGTTAACTTTATACACTTGCTTGACCTTACTTTTATGCACTAAGCCTTGTATTAAGTCTTAGATGGTGAACCTGCACTTATTGTTTCAAAATGCAGAACCAGATTCACTGTATTCTCTCTATACCTCAGGGAGAAAACATCAATGCTTGCATTTTCCCTGACACTTTAGTTTTCTGTGTTTGGTGGGCTTTTTTGTTGTTGTATATATCCGTAATCACACATATAAGCTATGGCAAGCCTCCCAGTTCAAATTAGTACTACACCTCTCACACAGTGTGTATGTATCTTGTTGGCAATATTGCATACCCATCAAGCGTGGCTCCGGAAAATACGGGAACTGCTCCGGCCCGGACGTGCATGTGCAGCAACAACTCCTTTGTGCATGCACATAACTTCTTTGCGTATGTGCAGTAACCCCTTTCCCCGCCGTTCAAAATACGGGACGGAGGCAGGAAAGGGGAGGATCAAGCGCTGGAATATGGGAAATCCAGGCCAATATGGGATACTTGATAGGTATGCAATATTGGCTTGTCCATCCCCTACCCCAACCCAAAATCTTCTAGGGCAACAAGGATGGCCAAAAATGCAACAGCTGATAAAAATGAAAAAAGAAATCTAATCTAGTTCTGCTTTGGCAAAATTGGTCCTCTAGTATGTTAAACACTGGAGGGGAAACTGTCAGCTCTTTAAAAAGTGAATTACTGCTCCTGGAGACTTCCTGAAGTTAATTCTCATTCTCTCTCTCTTTTCTGCGGAAGACATGGTTGGGGGAGTGTGACAGAACCAGGGCTGAAAAACAGGAGAGAAAGGCACACTTAACCCAAGGTTTTGTCTCTAAATGTTTTCAAAACTATATTTTGATTCTATATTTTGATTTCGCATTCTGAAATCAACAAAATGATTTCTTGGTATTTTGCAGGGTCTGACTGAAAACTTTTCTGGCTTTTCTACCTGTCCAAATACCAGATGTTCTTGTTTCTAGGGGTTCTCATGTAGGACTGTGGTTTAGGAAGGGATGTGACACACACACAAAAAGATAAATGCCATGGGGACACAGGAAATGGAGAGATTGAGGATAGGCACTTAGGGCAGGGTTTCCCAAAACCTTGGGCCCCCAGATGTTCTTGGACTTCAGTTCCCAAAAGCCCTGATAAGCAGGTGTGCTGACTTGGGCTTCTGGTAATTGAAGTCCAAGAACACCTGGGGGCCCAAGGTTGGGAAACCCTGATTTAGGGGAAGTGTCATATCTGAGAATAGAAAGCAAGGAGATACCCCTATGAAGTTTGAATAAGGAATGATAAATTGCTAGGTTTCCACAAGTGTGTGTGTGGTAAATGCACAGGGATGTTTCAGCACTGTTCCACAAATAGTGCTCTATTGTACATCTCAGAGATAAACTACGTGCTACAGATTGCCAGCCATTATAACCTGAAATACATCTTTTCCAAAGTGCTATTAAGTCAGCCATTCACTGGTGAATCATACTTGGAATCAAACCTTGCTCTTTCTTCTTGATGATTTATTTATTTTATTTGTCCAATTTATATAGCTGCCCAGCTCGAAATGACTCTGGGTCGCTCACAACATTAAAATCAACATAACAGTCTAAACCAATAAAAAGCCAATTAAAATACTACAAGGATTAAAAGAATGATAGAGTGATATTGCTATATCAGCCAGCAGGCAGGGATCACCACAACACCATTGCCAGCCAGGTTTTTAGTTCTTTCCTGAAGGGCATCAACTCCGTCTGGAGTCGTAACTCGATTGGCAGGAGGTTCCATAGGGCCATGTGTACTGTGGGAGGTCTGGAAAGAGCCTGATATGGTGATTGGATGTTTTTAGGACTTAAGGATTTTCCTTTCCTAAGGATTATTTATTTATTTATTTATTTATTTATTTATTTATTTATTTATTTATTTATTTATTTATTTATTTATTTATTTATTTACTTGTAAGTCGCCTTTTTCGCCTTAGCGACTCAAGGCGGCTCACATTGGTTAAAACATTCCATACCATAAAACCAGTGCTAAAACGTTTAAAATGTCCATTAAAAAACTAACCCCTCATTAAAAAACCACAGACAGGGCTGGTTGAGCCAGCAGGGCTGGGTTGTGGTGCTAGATGCACCCCAGACCTGCTGGCAAAGCCATGTTTTTAGTGCCTTCCTGAAGAGGGGCAACTCCACATGGAGGTGTAGTTTTGATGGCAGGAGGTTCCATAGAGCTGGAGCAGATACCGAGAAGGCTCTCCTCCTGGTCCCAGTGAGGCGTGCCTCTCTTGCTGATGGGACCACCAGAGAGCCCCTTGTAGGACGGGTTGACAATCTCGGGGCGATGCGGTCTCTTAAGTATTCTGGTCCACTACTATGAAAGGCTTGATGATGAGTTATTCTGAAGAGTTTTGCTGTTGGTGTACTCCTTTGGCTACAGTGTACAGGACAAATAATTTTGTCATGTTCTCTGTGGTTTGAGTGTATCGAATAAAAGATCCCTTTCTATTTGGAACTACTTTACAGCCTGAAATGATCATATAAAAATTAGGTTGAAACCCAGTGGTTAATTGCAACTTGAGTAGGCCCAGTGAATTAGTGAGGATTTGCTGTAAGTTCCATTGATTCAGTTGATTTACTCTAGTTGCAATGTACCACTATATTTCAGCCACACTATCCTGTTCAAATTGGTTGAAAGGCAAGGCTACTTACCCAGTGGAGGCATTGCATACCTGTCAAGTTTCGGGAAATTTCTGTCAAATAAGGGAAATTTCCCGGCCAAAACGGGAAACTGGACAGCTATGCTTATCCTGTGCTGGCCTCCAGTCTAATTCCAGTCTAATTGCAGTCTAACTAATACGAGATGATGGTGTGAAAGAGTGTAAAATACTGGGGTTTGACAGAAATTTCCCGAAACTTGACAGGTATGAGGCATTGGGAACCGTACTCACAATTGTGCATTGAATGATTATTTGTGGTGGAGATCCAAATCAATAAGAAAGTGAGAGCTGAACTTCTAAAAACTACTCCGATATCTTTAAAAGGATACTATTGTACATCTTTTTGCCATAATGTTTCCACTTGCCAGTTCCCTGTAGTTCTCATCTAGTTCCTTCACCTAGTTTGCCTTTGAAACACCGCTCATGAATTATAGCAGCTACTGTTGCCTCATCCTTCCAGTTTAAAAGGAAATGAGAATGCTGAATATTGAGTACCACTGTATTAAACAGCAATTTTGTTTACCCTGATAGTGTCTCGCTAAGCATGAGAAAATTACCAGTGGAGAGCAATTTTACTCTGCTGCTGAAAAAAAGAGCCAAGAACCATGTAGCATCTTAAAGATGCATAAGCTTTAATTGGTATAACCTTATGTTGGGTGCCACTCTCTTCATTTTGTTAATGTAGGGGGCTTCAGTTCACAAATTTTTTTGCCAAATAAAACATGTATGTTTTTAGAGGTGCCCTACGATTCTTTATTATGTCACCCTTTCAGATATCGTCATTCTCAGCCAGACTGGTCAATGTACAAGAGTACTGGGAGTTGTACTCAAAAGTATTTGGAAGGTACCAGGTGGAGAAAGTAGAGTTAATGTTATTTTTATGTGGAGATGGAGGGGTTACACCAGGGGTTCTCAACCTTACCTCACCATGGGCCAGACAACTCCCCCTCAGACCACGCCGTGGGACAGACAAAATGGCAGCAGGCACATTTGTACAAGCATGGGTGCATTTGTGCATGCATGGGTACGTCTGCTTCTGGGGTTTTTGTCGTGGGCTGGATGGAACAGCGTTGGGGGCCAGGTCCGACCCATGGGCCGTAGGTTGCGAACTCCTGGGATACACAATTTTGTAATTGTGATGATAAGCTTTATGACTGCTTGCCCTGATATAAAGTATCTTTACAGGCCTTCAGTCAGTTTTGAGCAAGTAAATACTTTTTCAAAGGGCTGTCTAAGGGCTTTATCTGATATCTTATTCTATATCAATGTATGTTTTTGAAGTGTTGTCATAGTAGTGGGACATATGATATCATTACAATTTAAAGGAACCTAAGTGTCTATGAATTTTTACAAGCACATTGTAATATATACAGAGTTGCAGTTGAAACTAACACATGTAAAGCAAAATAAATCTCATAGATGCCTCAACTGCAGTTCCTGGCTCTCTAGTAGTCTCTAGAGGACATGAGAAGTTAATATAAAGTATTTTTGTTCTTTTGGTACTAGGCCAGATGTTTTAAGTTCAGACTGATGCCTCAAATGACATTGAACTCCAGTGGGAAAAGACAGAAAAACTTTAATCCTAGACCTTTAATATCTTTCTGGCTTTAGTCAAACTGAACATGGTATCTTAACTCAGATTTGTGGGGAAGGGCTGATGAAAGAAATCTGCTTTAATTATAATTTTATTTGCTGAATGAAAAGGAGGAACCCAAAATTGGCATTTTTCTTCAGAGTATAAATCACATTTTAAAGGGACATATATGATTTTATATTAGACTAGCTTGGTACCCGGCTTCGCTTGGAGTTCCCCCACCCCGCGCTGCCAACGCTGGCCCTGTCCGCTCTGGCATGCAGTGGGTGAGGTCTCTCTTTCACACACCCACATACGCCACTCCTCTCCACACACCCATACACACCCACACATGTCCTCTCGTCACCCACACAAAGTGCAGTCACACAGAGACACAAAGAGAGGGGGGGAGAGAGAGATTGAGACGTGGGAATGGGAGATATGGCCTGTCTCTCTCTGTCTCTGTCTCACTGGGGCACGGGAAGGGCAGACGGCAAGAAGAGGCCTCTCCAGGCTCGGTGGCGGAGCAGGTCTGTTGTGGGGGACAAGGTGCCCAGGCATGCCCATACAGGCCTGCGAGGCCTACACCGTCCCATCATTGCCGGCCTCGGCAAGTCGGTGCAGGCCTCGGCGGGTCGGAGTAGGGATGGGTGCAACCTCCCCTCCTCCTCCCCTTCCGTTGTCCCAGAGACTCTCTCACCAGGGCATCAGCTGGGGCTCCCGTGAACTCCTCAGGCCCATTTCCCATGCTGCCTCATGTCTACTTAGGCCCAGCATGGCCACAGCTCCTGGAGGCCTGCCATGGGCGTACTCGGTGCCGTGTCTGCCTCCCTCACTGGCAGGCCTCCCCCGCAGCTTCCGCCTGCGCCCCTCCCAAGCCACAGAAGGGCCGGTCCAGGCCAATGGCCAGAGGGCCACTGTGCCTGAAGCGGGGCTTTCCGGCCACCCATCCTGCCGCATTTGGATGGGGGTGGGGGTGGGGTGCACGGCCCCCTGCCGGCAGTGGCAGCGGCTGTGGCTCCTCTCACCTGGCCCAGCCACCATTTTGGTCACTGTGACATTGTGCTTCCACGCCTCGGCCATCATGTTGGCCAACGGTCCTGTTGGTCTGCCCCTTCCCCCCATGGACGGACTGCACACGCGCCTAGAGGGCTGTCTGGGAGATGTAGTCTCTGTCTCCCCCATGTGTGCGCAGTTTGTTTGTCCCATTTTGTGGGGCGCACACCCCACCTTTGCCCATGGGACCTCGACAGTAACCGGCGCAGACAGCTAAGGTAGGTGTGTGCACATTTTCAGTGGGCTACATCCAGGAGTGTGGATTCCTTTCCCGGATCCACAAACGTACACCTCTCTTTTATATATATAAACTAACATAGTTTGCCTGGCAGTGCCGGGCTTTTTAAAATTGTGTTGGATAGTGAAGGATTTTTTTTCCCTTGAACAAATGGAGCCGGGCTGTTTTAAATGGTGTTGAAAGGTTTTGTGAATTTGTGGCTTTAAGGCGCTGCGTCCGCCTGCGGCGGACTTGTGCTCCCGTTGTGATGTTTATTTTTAGTTTTTGCGCGCTGGCTTCCTCGGTGCCGGGCTCTTTAAAATGGTTTTGGAAGGGTTTTGTTTTAGTTGTATGCAAATGAGGTTAGTTTTTAATTGTGTTTTTTTATTTTTTTATTTTTTTTTACGCATGGGCTGTTATAAACTGTGATTTTTTATTTTTGGTTTTGGTTTTTCAAAAGAGGAAAGGATGATATAATTTTTTTATAATAATTGTATTTAACCAAATAATGTGTTACTATGTGTTTTTTTTTAAAAAATAGTTGTACCTTGGATAATTATTTGTAAAATGTGTAAGAATATTTTTTTAATCAATGTTTCTATACTGTGTTTAGATGGGTTTTTTTTTGTTTTTTTGAGTGAAAACTTATTTTTTTTAAATTTTTTGTGATTAGTGTGAATATTTTTGAATGATTTGATAACTTATTTCAGTAATTTGGGAATTAATCTTATTATTTTGAATATTTTTGGATGTTTTTACTCTTGTGGCCTCTGGGTGAGCTTTTAGTGTACTCTACAATTTTTCTCTACTGTCCTCTGGGTGTCGCTTCTTCTTCCGGTAAGTATTCTCTTTATTTTCTCAGTTTAGTTCCGGTCGTCATGGAGTGAAGACGTCTCATGGAATTTCTCTGGTTGTTGTATTTTTTGGGGGGGTTGTTTTGGGTTTGGGGGGGTGTCTGTGTGTTTTTTTCCTTGTTTGTTTTTGGATGTTTTTGTGTTTCCTTTTTTTTTTTTATTTTTGGTTTTGAGTGTTTTTGAGTGTTTTTGTTTTTTGTTTTTGGATGTTTTTGTGTTTACTTTTTTTCTGCGGGCCAGGCTCGATGCCTGGCCCATGGAAAGGAAAGGGCGGGGGGGGGTCTTTTTTTCCACGGGCCAGGCTCGATTATTGCAGTCAATTGCAATCCTGATGTTAAATCCGGCATGCCTCATTTCTTATGTGTCGCAGGAGATAGCTCCATGATCATAGTGTATGGGTTACTTCATGGCACCTTAAACAAATTCATGCCAATGGCATTTTTCCTGCTTCAGGAAAAAACTGCATTCTCCAATACGAGTTGCAGCCAAGGACTGGAAGGTCACAGTGTTCAGGAAGGAAAAGTAGAAGAGTGTGCAGCATGACTGAAGGCAAGGCCAAAGCTATAAAATCAAGTAAAGAGAGCAAGATTTCTGGGGATGTTCTTCAGATAACCTGTTAAAGTGGTGGTGGTGGTGGGGAGCCATTTATGCATTTCTCACAATGCATCCATAACTGAGAGTTAGCAGAGGCTACAAAATATTTCTATGCAAGAGACAATAAAATGCATTGCAATTAAACTTTGGAGCATAGCATTCCAGACTCTCCCTTTGGCTGTCCAGTTAATCTGTGTCTAGTTGGCTCATTATTATGCCAGAACATTCACATTTTATGTATCTTTCTTTTTTGTGCAAAACATAACCTATTTAGAATTGTGTAAGTGTTGGTTTTGAAAATCTTTTTTCACCTCTTCCTCATGTTGTAAAATTAAATGATTGTGGAAAATATCTGGCATGTAAGGAAAGCATATGCAAAAGTATATTTCTGCTAGAATTTTTTTCAACAGCTTTTTGGATAAGACAATTACTTCATCTTTCCAGTCCATATTTGTACATTGTCAAATGTTCACAAGCACATGTGATCCACAGAATGCTTTGGGGGAAAGAGGGCAGCTTTGCTTGGATTTACTTTTTGCCCTTTGGACAAAAAATATGCCTTGAGGTTTTGTCAGAACATATTAACGCTAGTATGAAATGAGAATTTTCCTCAGAGTTTTCTAATATGTATTCTAATACAGTACAGTATGTGCTAATATGTATTAATTCAGATCTTGTAGAGATAGAGGGAGAAGTATTTTCTTAAGGTTGAAGTAATACAATTGCCTCTTTAAAAACTCTTCAAAAGCAAAGCTCTAGTCTGTTTTTAAGTACAGTATCTTGAAGTGGTGCTCCATAAGGGCACTGGATTTTACTGTATTATTGCACAATTTGAGTTGTGTTTTTTCTTATTAGACACTAGCAGAGATTTCCCGGCGTTGCCGGGCTGTTTTAAATTGTGTTGGAAGGTTTTTGTTTTGTTAATGTTTGTACAAATGAGGTTAGTCTGTAATTGTTATTTTTAAAATGTTTATTTATACACACGGGCTGTTATAAACTGTGATCAGCTTTTTTGGTTTCTTTGTGGATTAAAAAAAGAGGAAAGGGTGATATAATTTTGTACAATTATATTATTTTACCAAATAATGATTTAGTATGTCAATTTTTTAATAGTTGTACCTTGGATAATAATTTTAAAAATGTGAAAGTACATGTTTTTTAACATTCAATGTTTTTAAACTGTGTTTAGATGTTTTGGTGTTTTTTTAGTGAAAACTCTACACAGGATTTTAGAAATGTTTTAATTTTATTATTTTGTGATTTGTTTGTGATTTGTGTGAATGTGTGATGTAATGTTGTTTTTGACTGTTTTTTCTCCTGTGGCCTCTGGGTGGGGCTGTTGAGTGTTTCTTTTACTTTGACTGTTTTTTCTCTACTGGCCTCTGGGTGGTGCTTCTTCCGGTAAGTAGTCTCTTTCTTTCCTCATTTCATTTCCAGACGTCGTGGAGTGAGGGCGTGTGTTGGTAAGTTGTCTGGTTTAATTTCTTTTGTGGGTTTGTTTTGTTTTTCTTTTTTGGTGTTTTTATGTGTGTTTTTTCTGTTTGTTATTTTTGGTTTTGGTTAATTTTGGATGTTTTTGTTTGTGTTTTTTTTAAATTAATGGTTTATTTATTTTAATTATTTTGGTGTTTGTTTTTTACTTTTGTTTCTCTTTCAAGGAGGGGGGGAAGGCACTGGTGCCTTGGCCCCCGCTTGAAAGCAAAACACTTTTTTGGTAAGTAAAGTCAGCGGGCGAAGTGCCGTCTGCTGGCTTTACTTTCCTGGAAATGGGTTCACTTTCAAGGGGTGTCCAAGGCACCAGTGCCTTGGCCCCCACTTGAAAGTGAAACACTTTCCTTCCCATGGCGTGGGCTCACTGGCCAGACCGCGGGAATCCCAGCGCCGCTTCAGGCGGCGTTTGGGGTTGGGGTGGGCTTTCCTTCCCACGGGCCGGCCTCGCTGGCCGGACCGCGGAAATCCCAGCGCCAGTTCAGGCGGTGTTGGGGTGGGTGGGCTTTCCTTCCCACGGGCCGGCCTTACTGGGTGGACTGCGGGAACCCCTGTGGCGCTTGAGGCCACTTGTTTGTTTTGTGTGGCTGTGAGGCACTAGGTTTTTATTTTATTTTTTTGCACGGCGGGCTTCTCAACGTTCTGTGTGTTCATGGCGCGCAGGACTCTGGGGCTTGTAGTTATGGGTTTGTGGTTTGTGTTTGTGCTGCGTTTTTTTCTGCGGCTCGATTTTGATTGGCCACGGCGCGTTTCTCAATGTTCTTTGTGCTCGCAGCTCTCAGCCTGAATGTTGGGAAATGAAGTTGTTTCCCTTTTACGCGTTTGTGGGGCTCTTGCCCCACTGGCGCATTCCTGAAACCTTTGTTGACCTGCGGACCCAGTTCGGGCATGTGCACGAATGGTCGGTGCCTGGCTTAGGATCCTATGTGAAGTTCCAACGGTTAACACTTGATTTTATAGGTTAAGATTGCTGTCATTCATGCCATGTTAAAGCTGAGGCAGTCTGCTGCAAGTGCATGGGATCTTTGCCATATAGCAGAGATAAGAAAAGTGGAACCAAGGGGTGAGAACAGCCACTCAAAATTACCTCTGTGATAATTAAAGTGACAGGATGCTACAAAGTCTCATTCTGTCCCCTTTACTATCCAATATGTATATGAAATAGTTAGAAGGTACTGTATTAGGGTTTTGAGGGTTTGGTACCATCAGTATGTTGATGATATTCAGCTCTATTCTTATCAATATGAGTTCATGTTGTGGAGACACTGGACATTTTTCTGAATAATTCAATTGACTGGATTAATGCCAGTAAATTGAAATTGAATTCTGGTTAAGACAGGCTCTCTGATTCAGTGGTTTCTATGTTTGGGTGTTGGGTAAGCACCCAAAGGATCAGAGCTTGGAAGTATTCTTGCATTGGTCTTCGGAAGGATATCTGTAGGTTTAAGGATCTTGGCTTGAAAAGTTGTGAAGTTCTTTGTAGTAAGCATCATTTTAATGATTTTTAATGGTTTTAAATTGCTTAACTTGTCATATATGTTTCAAAGTGTTTAATTTTGTTAATACTACTTTTTCTGTACCCCACCCTGAGATCTCACACTATAAGGTAGAGATGAAAATTCTAAATAAATATTATCTGCATATGCATATGCATATGTAAAATATTGAGCAAATGTATAGACATTAAAAATAAAAATGAAAAAATATATGTAGAAAATATTTCAAGCAGACATTGTATTTCTGTCATAAGATGGGAAGGGGGAAAGTAAGTGATCTCAAGAGTGACACTGCTTCTTTCAGTAAGTTCTGTAAAGAAGGGCATATGCCATAACAATTTGACTTTATTTATTTATTTGTTTGTTTGTTAGTTTGTACTTTAAATGGTGTTAAGTATATATCTCAACAATACTTCTATTAAGGTGTAGCTGCATACTAGAAACTGGAATTATTGGACCACAACCCTCAAGGGTCTACAATTTGGCAAAGACAAATCCCAGGGCGGGAAAGCAATGGCAATGTAGAAAGCAATGGCAGCTGTGGCCATTGGGTGTGTGTGTGTGTGTGTGTGGCCATGCCACTACCCTACTCTCTAGAATGGAGAATGACTGGGTAATAAAGTAAAGTTCATTGTGCTTTGCCTGCATGAGGAAGAACAAATATGACTGCATTCTGAAAGCTTTGGTTACTAGCTCAATCTCCAGAAGGAGTGCAACAGACTTCTTGACTTGAGGACAGTGGTTCTTTCTCTTATGTCAGGGGTCAGCAAACTTGGCTTTCCGGAAGCGCTGATTGGCAGGTGTACTGACATGCGCTTCTGGTAATGGAAGTCCAAGAACACCTGGAGAGCCAAATTTGCTGATCCCTGTCTTATGTCATCTTGCTCAAGGAGAGATCTGGGGTAGGGTACCTGGCCTCTCAATCCTGCTTAAGTGGGTGTGAGTCCCACTGAACTCTCATCTGAGCATATGATTGTACTATATCACAGAGTTACTCGTTTTATCTTATTTTAGTAAAAAGCTGACATAAATAGAGAGATCACTTTATCCTGGAAAAACCCATACTATTGCCAAGATAAATTTTATTTTATCTTTAGTGAGAGGAGGCAGGACAAGATTTAGGGACTAGCAAACCAGGTGACTACCTAAGATCCCTGGCTTCTGGGCCATTGAATTCCATGTGTGTGTGTGTGTGTGTATGTATGTATGTATGTATGTATGTATGTATGTATGTATGTATGTATGTATGTATGTATGTATGTATTTACTCACTCAAGTTTCTATAGCCACCCCAATCACAAGGACTCTGGGCAACTTACAATACGAACATTCCCCCCCCCCTCAATAAATAGAGCCCCATTAAAACAATAAATCCCCTTAAAAACCCTGTTAAAAAACCCTCCTGCACATGCTAAAAAGGGAGGATAGTTCTTATTTAACCAGCCAGTAGGCAGGGGTTATTTCTCCACCAACCCCCACACACCTGCCCCACCAACCAGGTTTTCAGTTCTTTCCTGAAGGGCAGCAATTCCGTCTGTTGCCTCAGTTACACTGGCAGGAGGTTCCAAAGGGTCGGGGCATTTACAGAGAGGGCCCTCCTTCTTGTGCTAGAGATGCAAGCCCTTCTAGCTGATGGCACAATTAGAGAGCCCCTCCAGTCCGCCCTGGTTGGATGGGCAGAAGTTCTTGGGACAATGCTGTCTCTTAGGTATCCTGCCCCACTACCATGTAGGGCTTTAAAGCTAATGACCAGCATCTTGAATTGCACCCAGAGGCAAATTGGTAACCAGTGCAGCTCCTGAAGCAGTGGTGACACCCGAGCATAAGGCCCGCACCCCAACACCACCCAGGCAGCCGCATTCTGGACCAACTGCAGCCTCTGAATGGTCGTCAAGGGCAACCCCATGTAGAGCACATTGCAATAATCTAGTGTAGAGGTGACCAGAGCATGAGTGACCATGAGTAAGGAGTCCTGGTCTAGGAGCGGACGCAACTGGCGGATTACCCGAAGCTGGGCGAAGGCCCTCCTGTAATGCTTTCTGTTCAGCTACCCACAGCTGGAACAAACAGCACAAACTGTTTATCTTCATCTGTAATTCTGGCAATGCTGATCTGATTGCAAACATTGCATTATCATCAAGATTTTAAATATAGAAGCTGAGATCTAAGTTGAGATACAGAGGAATATTTGTTGTTTTAGGAAAGTACCCCAGTGAGATTATTCAATGTAGAATCATTATCAAGACATATGTTTTCAGTAAGTAAGGAGCTCACTGGATAAAGAATAACATTAAAGGAGGGTATACATCATTTGTAGCACTCTGAATAGGCTGAGGGTCAGAGTCCCTAAATGTAGGACCAACATGCTCAAGTGGGAGTTGCTGGCAGACAACAACATGCCGTGTGAATGTGGAGAGGTACAGAATCCGGCTCATTTACTGGTCTGCAGATGACTACCAGAAATATGTACCGATGAAGATTTTATTTTGCCCAACGACAAAGCCAAGAAAGTGGCTTTATTTTGACAGTCCAAAGTTTGATCTGAACACGAAAGAAGAAAACGAGGAAATTGTAAGGATCGTGAACAGTGTTATCCATGTTCCTATCTTTTAACTTGTTGTTAGTCCTGCTTCTTCTTTCGCATATTGGAAAGATACTTCAGGTAAAGTATTTAATATATGTTTGTTTTAAAATTACTTCCTATGCTGCTCTTCATACAGTGAAGAACTCAATTGTTTTTAAACCCACTGATGAAATCCTAAAAGCACAAATGCAAACTACAGTAAGCAACATGACATAAAGTGATATAGCAGAGCAATGAAAATATTAGAAAGTTGCAAAATTAAAGACTGCCAGCTGCTTTGCTGAAAGGCTTGGACAAAAAAAGAAGTGTTTTCTCCTGCCAAAAGAGGTTGGTTCCAAGACAGGCTGTCTTGGAAGGAGATTTCACATGAATGGCCCTCTTATCATAGGGAGGCAGTGTAGTTATAGACTCTGTGTATCCATTTTACTGGCCTTCAGTCATATCAGTGAAACCTACCATTAGATGTATATTTGACAGGAATGTAACAAAGGTAATCTTTGGTGGCTAATCTTAGTCTCTAGGTCTAGGACTTCCTCCAAAGCTATCTTCACCACCTTTCCACCAGCAGAAAGATGAGTTTATTGAGGCAGACCATTGACTGTTATGATGATGTAAGGCAGGGATTCTCAACCTGTGGCCCGTGGGCCAGATGCGGCCCACGGCACCATTTCATGTGACCCCCCACCGCCTCCACCACACCAGGAAGTGCCATGTGGTGGAGGAAGGACAAAATGACTGTCTGGCCCCCGATGCTGTCTGAGGGAGCGTGACTTGGCCCTCAACTTTAAAAGGTTGCGAACTCCTGATGTAAGGTTTAACCGTTAAGACAGTGCTGATGTAAGGTTTAACTATTGAGTATTGATTTCTCTCCCTTTAAAAAAACCTAATGGCCAAAAACCTATTGGACAGTTATCATAGTGTCAATGAAATTGCATGAATCACTATAGCAAGTTGCCGCTCAGTGACAATTTACTGCTTACGTTTTTCTTTGCACACCAAGCAATTTGTTGATAATTTTGTATAGTTGTATTTTGTTTAGGTTTTGTTGGGTCAATAAGTGGTTTTTCAATCTCGTCGTTCTGTGCAGGACAATGACAATAAAGATCTATCTATCTATCTATCTATCTATCTATCTATCTATCTATCTATCTATCTATCTATCTATCTATAGTTCTCTGTCTGTTTTTAAGTTTTAACTAGTTTTGTATTGTGAATGTTATTATTTTTGGACACAAGGGTTGTTTTTTAATGGAAAAGCTGGTATAAATTAAATGCATAAATGAAACAACATATGAGAGTACCCTGGGCAGCAAAGAGAACAAATAAGTCGATCCTGAAGGAAGTCAACTCTGACTGCTCCTTAGAAGGACAAATATTGAAAATGAAGCCATTGTACTTTGGACATCAAATGAGAAGAGAAAACTCACTCAAGAAGGCCTTGATGCTGGAAAAGATCGAAGGCAAAAGGAGAAGGGGGCAGCAGAGGATGAGTTGGCTAGATAGTATTGTTGACACAATAGGCGTAGAGCTGAGCGGACTGCAGAGGAGGGTGGAGGATGGGGTGATTGGCGTGTGATGTTCCATTGGGTCGCAAAGGGTCGGATTCGACTATGCGACTGAACAACAACAATAACATGGTAGTCAGGTTTTTTGATGCATTTTGTCACCCTTAAACTTCTGGAATTTGTAATAAAGTTGTTGCTGCCTTGGGGGGAGGGGGAAGATTACCACCCTTCAACAGTGTGGCCTGCTCTAGTCACCTGTTACTTGCAACAGCTTGGGCATACGTCTAGACTTAGTTCTGTCCATGGAACACCAGGTAGCTGCTGTGGTTCAGGCTGCCTTTTTCTAACTCTGGCAAATTACCCAGTTGGACCCTTATCTTAATGCCAGGTCCCTAGCAACATTGGTTCTTGCACTGGTAGTCACAAGGATTGACTACTGCAGTGTTCTCTATGTGAGACTGCCTTTGAAGTTCATTCAGAAGCTACAGCAGGTCAAGAATGCAGTGGCCAGTTTGATTACTGGTGTGAGGAAATTCATCCACATCTCCCTGATTCTGGTTCACCTGCATGTGTTTCCTGTTTGCTTCTGTGCTAAGTTCAAGGGTTCACCCTTGCTCAAAAGTCAATTATAATCCGACTCTAAGGCGTGGTGTTCATTTCTGTTTACAAACAAAGAGCCAGCCCTGTCTGCATCCATGGTCATATGGCAGGCGTGCCTATACACCAGAGCGCACGGAATGCTTTTATCTTCCCAACGAAGCGGTACCTATTTTATCTACTTGCAATTTCTTGCTTTCGAATTGCTAGGTTGGCAGTAGCTGGGACAGAGATGGGAGCTGATTCCATCATGCAGTACTTGGGTCCAAACTGCTGATCTGCCAATCTTTAAGTAAGCAACTTAACCACTTGAGCCACCGCAGTCCCTGGGCATAAGTTGCATGTACTTAAATGCTGCATTGACTGAACTTCTCCACATTCACAAAGAAATTATCCTATATCCAAACAGTCCCAGTGTACCTTATTATTCTTTCATCTTCTTTCTTCACATCGAAGTCTATTAAGTGACTTCCACATGGTTTAGCCAGAATTTTGTCCTGGTGGAAGGTACTCTTTGCCACTTATCCATTCAGCAAGGTTTGCTGTTTTTGCTTTCCATAGATTTGGCTTAGCCTCTTCTATTTTAATATTTAGAGCTTGCGATATATCCAGAAAGCTTTTCATTGATTTTAGCCATGATCTAGAAGAAATGGTGTCCATGAAGTGGATGGCTTTGGTGCTATATTGCTTTATTTTGTTCATTATTTGCTAACACCTCTCAATGAAGTTCCAGAGACATAATGTGTCAGAGTCAGGACGCAGGGGACAAGCTAGCAGCACAATCACTCACCAGGACCCAGGACAAAAGGTCAAAGGCAAACCTTATCCATGACCAAATCCACGATCACAATGAGGAGCAGACAAGGGAACAAGGCTAGCTAGTCCAGTAAAGGAGATGTAGTCCAAAGAAGGCCAAGAGTCTGACAACCAAGGAAGCAACCAAAGCAAAGTAACTATAGGGATGGAACGAGAGCAAGAGGTCCACACAAAGTACCACAACAAACCCAGGAGCCTCTTTTTCTCTGTGTGTGTGCATGCGTGCACGCAGAGGCAGCCTCTGGAGCAGTGGTTCCCAAAGTGGGGCACTTAACCCATAGGGGGATTTCAATTCCCAGAAGTCTAAGTCAGTACATTGGCAGATCAATGCTTTGGGGAATTGACTTAGGCTTCTGGGAATTGAAGTCCAAAATCAAAGGTTGAGGAGCTGGTTCTTATAAAGCTCTCCCACCAGGACTCTCAAGTGGAGCTCATCAGAGCTCTAGCATCAGGCTGTGGGTCTAATCAGAACTGAAACCCTGAAGTTGCCTCAGATCCTGACACAATGCCAGTCAAATAATAAGTTTTTTCAGTGAGGGTAGTGTCCAGGCAGCCAGTAATAATATTGCATGTTTCATAAGTGCCAATTTATACCATACAGCACTAACATATTCTGCTGTGGAGTAGCACAGGGACAGGACTGTTATTCTTATTGTTTGTCGATGTGCACTCCTGTGTAACCCAGATGGTTTTTCATTATTTCTGAAAGCGACTTTATGTTTGGTGTTTAAACAATGTTTTTGGTAGCTCATGAGTCAATCTATTTGATGGCCAAATACTTTGGGATAGAGCCATGTTTCAAAACCTTGCCTTTGCAACTATCTCAGAGCTTCCTCTCTGCTTCTCTGTTCTTTAAGTGGAAGGCACAGACCTGTGTTTTTAAAGGGTTTGGTTACAGCTAGGTTTATTTTAATATAAGAAAATATCTTCTAAAGTAGAGATTACCTAGTACTTGATGGATTCAGAGGTTTTCTGGACAGTCAAGCATAGATCAGGAGTTCTCAACCTACAGCTCGGAGGCCGGATGCAGCCCATGACACCATTTCATGTGCCCCTACCGCTTCCACCATGCCCAGAAGTGCCATGTGTGGTAGGCAGGGCAAAATGGCCATCCGGCCCCCAAAGCTGACTGAGGGAGCGTGACCCAGCTCTCAGCTTGAAAAGGTTGAGAGCCCCTGGCATAGATGAAACTCCAGGAGTATGAAAATGTCAGCTGATCATTTGTGTAAATGTTTTAAAGTAATGGTGTCTCCTTCCTACCCTATGGAGGACCTTCCTTTGATTCTTCAAGTGATTGTACCTCCCTTGAAATTCAACAAAGAATCTTTCGTTTGAAACAGAACAATGAACCTTACTGTTATAAATTGCAACCAGAATAGGCCCACCAAATCAGCAGGGATTTGGTGAGTTCCCTTGATTTATTAACTTGCTACCAGATTTCAAACAGTATTTCTCTTTATATGATAGAAGATAAAATAGGTTAGAAGGATGGTTTTGACAAGGGAAAGCATGATCTGTCACTTTTCAGTCCTGCTTTTCAGATTCAAATTTGTTGTTTACCAATCGACCTCTCCAGGAAGGTTAGAGAAAGGACTCCTTCTTGGGATTTCATTGTATGAATATGCATGCAGCATTTAGTTAGGATACATTTAAGTTAACCCAAATTTTTTCTGTTCCCCAGAAACATTCTCTAGCAAGGAGGTCTTCTAAAGTTTATTATAACGTATGTGAAACAGTCTTTCACACTTATGTTTTGAGCAATATCTCTCTTAAATCTACGTGCTGATAAAAATATTTTTTAAAATAAGAATGGGCAATGTTTTGCACTTACTTCTTTAAAAAACACAGGCTCATACAATAGGCATAGCATTCTTGGCTCTACAAATTAACTTAGCTGCAAAGAGTAAATAATCATAAATAACTTGTGAAAGAATAAGACTTAATATATCTAGTCTGCAGCTCAATATAAACAGTCTGTAACTCAAGAAAGTACTGCAAATTAGCGCACGCACACACATATCTTGGAACAGAACGAGTTTTGTCACAATTCATGTTCTGTTGCCCTTGTGGTGGCATGAAATAGAAATAATGGTTCTCCGAATTGAATTACTAGTAATAGAATTAATGAGGATATTTTATTTCAATTGTATAAGGTAGTTTTCCAAAACGGACAAAAATAGTGTTATAAATAGTAGGGAGGTTAGTTATAATGGCTTCAGCATAACTCGTGTTATGGAGAGAATTAGGCTGTCTTCAAAATTAAACATCAAGTAACAATAAGATTAATATTTATGGCAGAGAAATGAAAAATGCAAGGGCAGATCCTTCTGTATATCCCTATTAAACATTAAAACAATGAGATATAATTTCCAATTAAAAACAATGTCATGTAACATAAGGGCAACTCCAGATAGTCTCTCAAAATGTGTGAAAAATATTTTAGGAATGTCTATTTATGACAGAGTGCCACTACTAAGAGAAGAGGTCCTGCCGTCGTTTGCAGTAATCTGTCCTGTGAGAAAGGAAAACTTTGGGAAGGTAAACATTGTTCAATGCACCGGTGTTGAGGCATGCCTGCCACATGTCCACGGAAATGTCCTGAGATGCAAAGAGTACTGGCTCTTTGGGTGTAAACAGAGATAAGCACTGAACCCTAGAGTTGGATATGACTAGCTTTCAAGCAAAGGCGACCTTTACCTTTACTTAACTTATGCCCAACCATGTGTACAATAGAAGATGTGGTAAATATCCAAGATAACATTGTCTATGTGGCTTTGTCACACATTCTTTTGGTTCATTTCATTTTCTACTTCTTTTTCAAATGTTTTTGGGAAAGTAACTTGTTTGTGGAGAGATTTTTTGAGGCAGAGAAAGTGTTCAACACTTTCCTGCTGAAGTGGTGGTTCCAGTTTAAGGAATCTTACATGTTTGTTCTCTTTTCTCAAAACCAGCTCCTTAGCAAGCCATTGTATGGAAAGAATTTACTTGTTCTTCTCTTATACGTTTGATCCTTCTTTGTAAATCCTGCTAGAATCCTAGCACTGATTATGGACTGGGAAATCTTATTTTTATGATTGATGTTTATGTAGTACTTCACATTCTTGGTTCACAATTCACACTCTTGGTCACTGTTCTTTTTCAAATGCAATTTCTCATTCCTTTGAAACTTACTAGTGGGGTGGGCCGGGCCACCGGGCGCCGAAGGCATGGAAAGTGGTGGGGGCCCCTCGGGCACAGGCCGGACAGCTGAAGGGGCCAAATGGACTGGGTGCTCCTGGGGTCCTCATTTGAGGGCCGGGCGCTGGCAGCCCTGCGTGCCCTGTGATGCGGTGGTGGCACGGGTTGAGGCACCGGTGCAGGGGCCACCGTGGGCCTGCGTTGCGCCATGCAAGGGCGGCGGGCCGTGAGGGTGCTGCCTGAGACGGCCTTCTTCTTTGGTGCCATGTGGGCCTAGGGTGCCAGGGGGGAAGACAAATATGGGCCCCACTAAAGGAGCATGCTGGCAATGCAGGCGGGATAGGCCTGCGCGCAATAGAGGCCCCCACCAGCAAGGAGCTGAAGGGGCCAAATGGACTGGGTGCTCCTGGGGTCCTCATTTGAGGGCCGGGCGCTGGCAGCCCTGCGCGCCCTGTGATGCGGTGGTGGTACGGGTTGAGGCACCGGCGCAGGGGCCACCGTGGGCCTGTGTTGCGCCATGCAAGGGCGGCGGGCCGTGAGGGTGCTGCCTGAGACGGCCTTCTTCTTTGGTGCCATGTGGGCCTAGGGTGCCAGGGGGGAAGACAAATATGGGCCCCACTAAAGGAGCATGCTGGCAATGCAGGCGGGATAGGCCCGCGCGCAATAGAGGCCCCCACCAGCAAGGAGCTCGCCCAAGTAAGCCGAAGAAGTGGAGGGCGGCCCGCAGCCACGACCCGTTCCCGGGTGGTAGGCGGCAGTGTGCAGGCCCCGCCGGGAGAGAAAGCTCGCGGAACTGAGCGGCAAGGCTGGCGGCTCCCGCCACGGCTACCCGCGGCCCCGGCCCATTCCCAGGCAGGAGCAGCAGGGGGCCGCACTGCTGCAGAGACAGCTGCCACCGCCACCGAGACCGGGAGAAGGAGCGGAAAAGGCTGCAGCTCGCCGGAGCGCAAGGCAAAAGCCCCCATAGCGAGCCCGTTCTCGGGCTGACGACGGGGGTAAGATCGGCTGGGCATGGCAACGAAACGTGCCCGGGGCCCAGCTGAAATTTAAAGAGAGAGGGCCGTTGGCCCGGCCACCCCTTATAAAGGGGAAGCCGGCCACGCCCCCTCTCCCTTATTGGCATGCCCACGCGTCAGGGGCAGGGCCAGCAAAGCACGTTGCGGCCATTTTGCCGCCGCGCATCCCTTGTGGCAAGAGTCCTAATGACCTTTAGTATACTTTCATACAAAACAGCAAAGGAATTGTGACTCCTGTCAGCTTTACATGAAGTGTGAGCCAGGTTAAGTGTGAATGTTTGAGGGAAATGGTATATAAATGAACTGAACTCATGGTTGGTTTAGAAAAACAGACATTATTTGATGAAGAAGACTTTCTTAGGAGTCAGATACAGTTTTGCAGACAGTTAACTGTTCTGATGTCTACTTTCATGTAAAGTAAATCAGCATAATTAATCTTCTAAGTCAGCTTCCCAAAATGCCACTGTCGCCTCTTTCTGCAAACAGAGGGTTTATTTACATTGGTTGTTAAGAAAAACATGAATGCTGCATGAGGAAGAAATGTCTTCATACTCTGCAAAATATTTAAGTATTCTGGAAAAATCACAGTACTTTTCAGAGCACTTTAGAAAATAATACCAAGAATTGAGGTACTCTTGGAATGTCTGTCAACATAAAGGTAGCAAAAAAGAAAAAAGGCTGTTCAAGACTTTACTGTATGGGACCAAAGACAACAGAACAGCCGAAGGGTTGGCTTAACACAGGTTTATTGCATGATGTTCCGGTGGAGCATGAGGTAATGGCGGTGATACATCTCTATATATACAGTAGCATTATACATTTGAATCTTGTAGCACGGTAGCTCATTGGCTGCTACCGGCGTGGCCTCGCCCAGGCACGCCTCTCTTCAGTAGCTCTTTCTCCTGCTGCTGAATGCGGGGAAGGTTTTCCCGCGGCTGTCCGTGATTGAGCAATGTGAACCATGTGAGACTGAACGCTCGCAGCTGCCCTCTATGGGCTGCTTGCTCGCGTTCCTTTACAGCTGAGATACATTGTAATTGGAGTGGTTACATTCTTATCTTACAGTACAATGAGCATGCATACATAACATCCCTCCCCCCTAGGATGGGACGAAGTCCCGCAACCATTGTGGCTTGCCGCACGTGCGCTTGGGGCGTGCTTGCGCCTGACCTAGTACCGGAGAGCCTGTGATCCCTGACTCTGTGGGTGCTTGTCCTGCAACGGGAAACGGGGATTCGTTAGTGGCTCTGTGGGGCGTCTGTGCCTGCCTTGCGCTGGGGGATGGGAATGGAATGAACAGCTGGGACGTGAACCCCTGCCTGTTGCTCTCGGACCCCGGGGACCCTCCTATTGTGAACCGCGGGACCGATGAGGATGCCCTTGTGGTTCTGCTACCTTCTGTTCCCCGCTCGGGGGACCTTGAGACTGTGGTGGGCGGACTCGCCGTCGCCTCCTGTCTTGGGGGTGTCGGTCTCCGGGAAATTGGTGCTATGTTGCATTCTAACTCACAAGGGCTACTGGGACTGGAAGTACCAGGGGCTGAACTGAGACCCCTCTTTTCGCTAGGACGGGTGGGGAACCACTCCGCTAACTCCCCCTGGTACTGTAAATCAAGGTCTAAACTTCTTGGGGAATCTGTGTTTTGGGGACGCTTCCGGGGGCTGTGTGTGAGATCGGGGCTCTTCCTTTCCGCCGCAAACTCCCGCAAAAGATCTCTGAGGATCGATTCCCTTTCCTCCCCCCTTGGTGGGGACCCATGTCCCCCTTTTTCTCCCCCTTGGGCTAAGCGGGTGGGGGAGTACCCTAACGCTGATTCGTGGCTATTTTCGTCTTCGTCCTGCTCTCCGGGGATCCTGCGCCTGAGTTGATCCGCGTGCCGCCTCCACAGGAGGCCTGTATTGGTCTCCACGCGGTATGAAACGGGGCCGGTTTGTTCTATTACAGTGCCCGGCACCCAGGCTGGCCCCGCGTTGGCGTAGTTCCTGCAATGCACCGGGGCGCCTACGCTGAAACTCTTTGCGGGTTCCACCCCTACGTTCCGCCCTTTGTCCTCTACTCTCGTGGGGTCTAGCTTGGAGATTACCGTGGCCAGCTTCCTGTGCATTAACAGCTCCGCAGGGGAGTACCCTGACGCCAATGGGGTGACCCTGTACCTTAGCAGGAATTGGCACAGTTGTAAGTTAAGATCTCCGGGGCCCATGCGCCACAGCGCGTCCTTAGTGGTGCGCACGAGGCGCTCTACTTGGCCGTTGGTGGCCGGGTGGAAAGGGGCGGAGGTGATGTGCCGAATGGCGTTGTGATCCATGAATGCCCTGAACTCGGCGGACGTGAAACAGCTAGCGTTATCGCTGACGAGGGTGTCGGGTAAACCGAACGTGGAAAAGACCCTCCGTAACTGTTTAATTGTTGTGGCCGAGGAGGTGCTCGAGACTGGAATGACCTCCAACCACTTGGAGAACGCGTCCACCACAAGGAGGAAAAGTGTTCCCCTGAACGGGCCAGCAAAATCTACGTGAACCCGGGACCAGGGGCCCCTTGCTGTGTCCCACTCCCTATGTGGCAAGCGAGCCTCTTCTGGCCTGGAGCTTTGGCACGCTTCGCAAGTGCCGACCATGTGCTCGATGTCGGCGTCTAGCTGGGGCCACCAAAAGTAACTGCGGGCTAGTGCCTTAGAGCGGACGATCCCGGGGTGGCTGACGTGCAGCAGTTTAAGCACCCTCGGCTGGAGGGACGTGGGGATCACTACCCGCTGTCCCCACAAAAGGCAACCCCTCTCTAGGGACAATTCTAATTTCTTTTTGAAAAATGTGTCGAATTCCGCTGCTGGGGAAGACACGGGCCACCCTTTCTGTACCCAGGAGCAAACTGTAGCTAACGTTTTGTCCTTACCGGTCGCTTTGGCGATGTCGGCCGGTACTACTGGGGGGGAGTCTAGGACCTCTATCATTAAGACCTGGTGGTCCCTCTCTTCCTCGCCCACGTGGCAGCAATCCCGGGGAATGGGGGACCTCGACAGGGCATCCGCATGGCTGATCTCCTTCCCGGGCCGGTACACCAACGCGTGCTGATACGCGTTGAGAAAAATGGCCCACCTGAGCATTCTCGGGGACAGGATTTGGGGTGTGGGCTTATCTGCGGTGAAAATGCCTAGCAAGGGCTTATGGTCGGTCACTATGGTGAAGGGGCGGCCATACACAAAATCATGAAATTTCTTGGTCCCCGCAATTATCGCTAGTGCTTCCCTGTCTGTCTGGGCGTAGTTTCTCTCCGCTTGGGACAAGGACCTAGAGTAGAACGCTATCGGGGCCTCCCTCCCGTTCTCCAGCATGTGGCATAACACCGCCCCCACCCCCACCGGGGATGCATCGCATATCAGGACCACTGGGCGTTTGGGATTGAAGTGGGTCAGTACAGCATCTGATGCCAGGAGTCGCTTCAGGTCATTGAAAGCCTTCTCATGGTCGTCGCCCCACTTCCATGCCTCCTCCTTTTTTAACAATTTGTGTAGCGGTTCCGCCACGGCTGCCTTCCGAGGAAGGAAGGAGTGGTAGAAGTTGAGCAGCCCAAGGAACGACTGCAGCTTGGGCTTGGAGGTGGGGCGAGGGGCCTTCTTGATGGCGGCCACCTTGGATTGGGATGGCCTTATTCCCTCGGGAGTAACACGGAACCCTAGGAACTCAACCTCAGTTGCGAAGAAAACGCATTTGTCTTTCCGCAACCGCAACCCCGCCTTTTCGAAGTTTGCCAGGACCTTTCCCAACCTTTCTGCTAATTCGGCCCGGCTCCCCCCTGTAATCAATACGTCATCAAAGTAGGGTAACACCCCCTCTAACCCCTTCAGGAGGCGTTCCACGAGTGACTGGAAGATCCCGGGCGCCGAATTCACGCCGAATTGGATGCGCGTTACCTGGAACGCCCCTTTGTGGGTGACTATGGTCTGCGCAGCAGCTGCGGCGGGGATCACCGGGAGTTGCTGGTAGGCTTGGGCCAGGTCGAGTTTAGCGAAACACCTCCCCCCGTGTAACCTGGCCAACAAGTGGCTGACTACCGGCACCGGATACGCATTAGGGCGGATCGCCTTATTGATGGTGCACTTGTAGTCAGCGCATATGCGGACCTCCCCGTTGGCCTTGAGCGCTGTTACAATTGGAGTTTCCCACTCCGCAGAATCAACAGGAACAAGAATCCCCTGGCCCACCAATTTGTCCAACTCCGCCTCTATTTTGTCCTTTAGTGCGAAAGGCACTCTGCGCGGTTTAAGTCTGATTGGACATACTCCAGGGTCCAGGTCGAAAGTCACTGGGGGGCCCTTGAATTTTCCGAGTCCCTTTTTGAAAACCTCGGGGTGCGCATCGCACACGCTCTGTATTGGATCAGTCCCGGCGGCGTGTACTCCCACGGCGTGCACCCCCCCAATGAACAACCCCAGGGGCTGGAACCATTGAGTCCCGAGGAGGCTGCATTTACCTCCCTTGAGGACGACTAGGGGAAACGTTGCGGCGTGCTTTTTGAACTGGACCTGGAACTTCCCAACCCCCAACACCGGGATGCGGTTCCCTTGCACGTCCTTCAGCGTGGACCTCAGCGCTTTGAGCTTGGGCCGCACATGGGGGGCTATTTTTAGGAACTCTCCCTGGGAAATGATAGAGTAAGAAGAACCCGAGTCCACCTCCATCCTAACAGGGGCCCCTTGTATTACTACCTCAACGAAGTATCGGGGGTGCTCTGTGGATACGCTGAAAACCGGAGCATCGTCCTCACTGTCGTCGGAGATGCGCCCTACTCCGTCCCGCTTCCTCGTGGTCCGGGTGCCGTCCTTGGGCCTTGTGGTGCGGTCCTGCCTCGCCGAGCGGTCTGGGGAACTCCTCTTGGCCTCGTGCCGTTTTCGGCAGACCTTGGCGATGTGCCCGCGCCGGCCGCAGTTGTGGCACTCGGCCTTGCGGAACGGGCATCTGGCATGGGAGTGGGCGGCGCCGCAGCCGTCACAGCGCCGGCCTTCCTTCTGGACCTTCCGGACGTCCTCGTCGTCGCCGCTCTCCGCGGACGAGTTCGAAACTCGCCGGGCCACGCGCACCGAGCTCTCTGCCTTGGCGGGTTTCGGGCGCCAGTCCTGGAGCTCTTGCACCCCGGCCGTCGTGGCTTCCGCGGCCTGTGCCGTGTCGAGGACTTGCTGCCACGTGGGAGGCGGCTCCTGTCTCATCAGCGCGCGCTGAGTCTCGGTGTCCCTCAGGCCGCAGAGCAGGCAGTCTCGGAGGGTGACTTCTGGGGTCTCCCACTTGCATGGGCCAGCAGCCAGCCGCAGGGCCGCGGCGAACTCAGCGACCGATTCCCCGGGCGCCTGGACTCGCCTCCAGAACGCGCTCCGAACGGGGAACATCGCTATCGCGGGCTGGAGGTGGGTGCGCAACACCGCCAGGAGCTCTTTGGCTTTGAAGTCGCTCACCCTCCTCGGCGCGATCAGGTCCACCAAGGTCCTCTTGGTCTCGTGTCCGAGCATGCGGACGAAGATGGCCCTCTTCTTGTCCTCATCTGAGACTTCGAGCTCCACCAGCGCTCCATTGAAGTCTATCTCAAACAGCTCCAAGTCTCCCGGCTTCCTGATCTCGTAGCCGGCGCATGTCTTGGTCCCGTGGGCAGCCATCATCCCACCTTCGTCGCCAGTTTACTGTATGGGACCAAAGACAACAGAACAGCCGAAGGGTTGGCTTAACACAGGTTTATTGCATGATGTTCCGGTGGAGCATGAGGTAATGGCGGTGATACATCTCTATATATACAGTAGCATTATACATTTGAATCTTGTAGCACGGTAGCTCATTGGCTGCTACCGGCGTGGCCTCGCCCAGGCACGCCTCTCTTCAGTAGCTCTTTCTCCTGCTGCTGAATGCGGGGAAGGTTTTCCCACGGCTGTCCGTGATTGAGCAATGTGAACCATGTGAGACTGAATGCTCGCAGCTGCCCTCTATGGGCTGCTTGCTCGCGTTCCTTTACAGCTGAGATACATTGTAATTGGAGTGGTTACATTCTTATCTTACAGTACAATGAGCATGCATACATAACAAAGACTTAACATCGTACTACAGTTTAATAGGTCTCGCTCTGAATGTACTCATTCTCAGGTTGCACTTGTTTAGCATAGTTACAAACAGTCAGAAAAATACCACCTTCTTCTCTTCATCCTTCCATTATACGTTTATCTCTCTCAAATGTACAGTATCTTACCATAATTAAAACTAGTGCATTCCTGGTCTGTTTCTGTGTATAATTGAGAGTCACAGTTTTTACTATAGAACTTGGGGCGATTTGCCCGCACCATCATACTTTTTTTTTTTAGAGGATGATTTAGTTTTGTGAAATGAGAAAGATGATTGTAGGACTAAATCCTAGAATGGAAAGACCCAAAGTACTTTACCACCATCTTTCTTCCCATGTTACCACCTAGGTCCATGATGGCGAACCTTGGCACTCCAGATGTTCTTGGACTTCAATTCCCAGAAGCCGAAGCACCCTGTGAATCCACATGAATGGGTTTACTGTGATTCATCCAGCCCACGCTGCCCTTGTCACTCCCGGAAGCGGAAGTAAAATGCGCCTGTACGAGCGACGAGGGCAGTGTGGGCCGGATGAATCGTAGGTGCTTGTGTTTCTGGGAATTTAAGTCCAAGAACATCTGGAGTGCCAAGGTTCACCATCATGGACCTAGGTATTAAGATCTGCTCCTGTGACCTTCTTCTGTGCCTGACTTATTTTGGAAATGAGGATGATGAGGAATGGAATTTGAACCTTTTGGTAACAACCCAGCCTTCAGAATGCTTTTGGAGTGCATTCCTGGCTAAATTCTGATGACATTTCAGCATCAGCTGAAGACTGTTTATTTAATCCACCTTTTCTCTCAGGCAGCACTGAATTTTTTTAGTTTTATTCTCATGCAATTATGCCTGTTGGTTTATCTTTTATGATGAAGATTCTATCATTTAACTACTGTATATTGTATTTTAAGAGTGTGTTCAATGTGGAAATAATTAGATTAATTTATTAACATTGTTGAGGATAGTTCAATAATAGGTTCCATAATATGATAGCAGGCCTAAAAAAATTTTTTTTTAAGTTTCCTTATGGAGATAATGCATTGACCATTTTGTTTAAAACAGGGGTTCCCAACCTTTTTATGCCGTGGGCCTGACCACACACTGAGCGGGTCTGACCACACCACTTGGATGCAGGAGCATTTACGACAGATGTAAATGCGCCCACTTCCCTGTTTACGACAGCCATGAGCGCATTTGTGCATGCACATTTTATGGCTGACATAAACGCACCCGCTTCCACTTCTGGGTGTGTCAGTGGCAGCAGACCACATGGTGCCGTGGGCTGGGGCCAACCCGCGGGTTGTAGGTTGGTTTAAACTGTCAACTTCTTTGGGTGGGATCCTGCTTATTGTAACTTTTTTAAAGTATGCAATACATTTTAGCAATATGGACAATAATAACGTCTGTATCAAAACAAATGATATTTTATGACTAGTACTTTAAACTATTTTATCTTTTTAAAGCCCGTGTTATGTAATGGATAGCGTGTTAGACCTCTTTCCTCACTCTCATGTGAAATCTTGCTTCTTCAAACCGTTATGCAGGGTTTTCCTTGCCCCTGGACTCAATATAAATGCTTTGCTGCTGCCTTCAAAGCTTGCTACAGGATTGTCAGGTGTTCTACCACCTCTTCCGTCTCAAAGATCTCATTTATAAGAGACCCAAACTGATCTGCCTACTCTCTTTATTGCTGTTTCCTTATGATGGAACTCTCAAAGCCCTATGCAATGCCATCTCTTCCTTCATAACATCCTCCCAAACTCAATACTGGTCAATATATTCTTAAGCTATTATTCTTCCAAGAGTTTTTTGTTTGTTTTGGTGGGCTTTTTTTTTTTTTGGTTGGTTGGTTCAATTCTATTGTTTGAGAGTCTTACTCATACCAGTTCTGGTTCACAAGGAATATTTCATTGCCCTGTTTAAGACCAGCAATTTAAGAATCACTTTGTTCTTCTGTACTCTCTTTAACAAAACAAACAATGACAATTCTCAACATACATTTCAGATTAAACCCTCAAAAATGTTTTCTTTTTCTTTTTGACAGATCCTGAAATCAGCAAAAGGAATAGGAGACTCTTTGGAATATTTTCCCTGTCCTGTGAGGCAACCGCTGACATTGTACCACCGCGTAGATTGTTGGTGCCAAGGTGACAACTCTTCCATAAAACCATGTACTCGGCAAGTTCTTGAATATCGTGCTACTTTACACAGGACTTCGCTTTCAGAGTTAATCAGCGGCTCGTTATTAGAAGCAACTACATCATTGGGAACAAGAAGTGGAACATTAAATATTTTAGGAGGATCAGCCGGAAGGACCATGCTAAAAGGTAATTAATTAAACAAAGCCGAATAGTTGTTAGGTTGTTATACTGTGGGCCTCCGCCATTTCTCCAAATTCCCATTGAAAAACTGGTATTCTTAGAAGAATACTGGATATTTTAGAAACATTGAACTTCAGGATTTCTTTATTGATGCACACAAGGAAGCCCACAATATTTATTATGATGAAAAATATTACATTCTTATATAGGGGTTCTGAACCTTTCCAAGTCAGGGACTGGGACTGGGTCACGCTCCCTCAAACATTTGAGGGAGGTGGACTGGTTGTCTCTCTGCCATTTATGGCTGTCGTAAATGCATTTACGACGGCTGCAGACTCATTTACGTCTGTCATAAATGCATTTACAACAGCCATAAATGAGTCCACGGCCAATTCCTGCGGCAGCGGCTGGAGTTAGGGTGGGGGTTGGATTTTTTTGTGCCATGGGCTGTATTTGGCCTGTGGGCCATAGGTTGAGAACCCCTGCTCTACAATGTCCAGGATTACAACTGTCCACCTTGACCCGGTTGTCATATGGTGGCTTCTAAGTATATCGTCTTGCAAAGGGCTAAATCTAATTGCTATGTCTGTTGAAGCATATGGGTGAGCCTATCCCTGTTTCAAATTAAGCCATATCACTATATTTTGAGGTAAAGTAGATGTTAACAAAGGCAGGATTTAAAGTACAGTGCAGGCCATAACTGTTTTGGATACACTCAAAATACATTTTCTGCCTTGGTATCAAATACTCAAAATAGTTTATGTTTCTGAAAGTTAATGGGCCTTTTGACAGAAGATTTGTAAGAACAGTAAAATGCATTGCCCATTTTTAGAACACAGATTGTTAACAGGAAACAAAGGTGAATAAACATGGTTATATTTTAGTGCCTGAGTTGCCCATGTTTGATTGTACTGATATGTAAAGTATTGTCAATAAGCCATGTCTCTTTAGTGTTTGTTTTGGGGAAGTTGCAGATGACTAAGGTACATTGTGCAGTCAACTCATTTCTCCCAAACCTTGATCCCAATTTCTGCTTTACATAGCAGCTTGGAAGAAGCTAATACAGTATGTAGAAAAAGGAATGCATTTACATCCGTTCAGGGAGTGTGATTGCTTGAGCTGATGTGAAAAGGGTTCGTAGCTGTTGTATTTGAAGCCATACCAGCTGGCCATAGCAGCAGTGAGAGAGGCACAACAAGAGGGAAACTGGCTGACATTTAAATCCTCACGTCCACAAACCTGTTCGCTAGAGCAGCTTTTCCCTTTCCTCCCTGTTCATTTCTTTTGCTCTAGGTCTCCCCACTTTCTTTTTCTTTTAAAGGCTTTCTAATCTAGTGCTAGGGACTGGGGTGGCTTAGTGAATAGGATGCTGAGCTTGGCGACTGGAAGGTTGGCAGGTCAGCAGTTCGAGACCCAGGTGCTGCATGATGGAGTGAGCTCCCATCTCTGTCCCAGCTCCTAACAACCTAGCAGTTCAAAAGCAAGAAATTGCAAGTAGATAAATAGGGACCACTTCGGTGGGAACATAAACAGCGTTTCCTGCACTCCGAGGCTTAGTCATGCCTGCCACATGTCCATGGAAACATTTGCATATGCAGACAGCGCTGGCTATTTGGCTATAAACAGAGATGAGCACTGAACCCTAGAGTCAGATACAACTGGCTTTTTGGGCAAGGGCAACCTTTACCTTTATCATTACCATTACTTAATCTAGTGCTTGGGTGGTTAGGTGACGAAATGGGAAATAACGAGGGCGGAATCAACAAAAAGAAAGCAGGTTACCAGTCAACCAGACAACCTTGTGTTGCTGGCTAATCTTTCTCATACTAGGTCAGGTTAAAGGAAACTGCAGAATGAATTCACCAAAAGGTGCCTTCATTTTGGCAGTTTCACATCTGGCCTAGACATGGGAGAAGAATGTAGTTTTGCTCCAGTTATTCCTTTGCAAATCTGAAAGGTCAGAACAGAGCTAGCTTTACAAATTGCAGACAAAGCTTTTGAATGCCAATTTACTCCTCTCTGCTGATACCTGTGTGGTGGGCTGAAGTGAATTAAGCCGGGAAACCTGACTTTACCACTGTGGCTGATCCACTCACATTTTCTCACACTATGTAATTGCACTGTCAGTAGTGAGTGCGTCAGCAAGCTCAGTTCACATCTCAGCATAATGGATTAAATCGATGGGTTTTTTAAAAAATCAAAACCTCATTTTTTAAAAATTGAAATCAGATTTTTAAATTTAAATTGGATTTTTAAATGAAATGCTTTTTGAGGATAAATCTATCTAAAGATAGTTTTCTGTTTAGGATAGTCTAAACGTTACTTGTTATGAAATGACAAGTAGCATGAGGCTGCATATTCATGGGGTGTTTAAAATTTTGGGTAAATGAATTCCATTAATCCAATCACAATATCATGCTATTCTCAAGGTTTTTGTAAGACACGTGTCTGCAGAGAACACATCCCTCTTCTTCACAGCAAAAATGTTATGAAATAAACATACAGATGTGAGAAAAAGACCTTAATGCTATTGTTCATTTTCAAAATTATGTATCAACCCCTTACTTCTTAGGTGTTAAGTTTTTTTAATTAAGTGAAAAAAGAAAAAGGGTTTTGGGAATGGACTAGGTTTATGCAAGTGGCAAAGTGTGAAGAACAAGAGTAGAAATTGAAGTGAAAACGTCTGAGTCTTTATGTAGACAACCAGGATTTAAATCTAGTTTTATTGACTAGTGGTTTAAATTCTGCATCTGTCTTCATTAAAAGTAAATATCTAGGAATTTTGGACCCACATTTAAACAATGAAAATGAAAATTAGTGTCATGTTAACATTCAAAATATTAACATGAACATTTACAGTCTTCTTTATGAGAATATATACAGGATTTTCTTTTATTAAAAAAACCTCTTGAACAAGTGGTGAGTTCAAAATTTATCTAGAATACTTGATCTAAAAAAATCATATGCAGACTCACACATTTGTTGTCTTCAAGAAATCTGTGCTTATCATTTGTTGTTGTTGTTCAGTCGCACAGTCGATTCCGACCCTTTGCGACCCTATGGACCATTGATCTCCAGGCACCCCTATCCTCCACCATCCTCCTCAGCCCGCTCTGCTCGGTGCCCGCTGTGCCCACAATGCCATCCTTGGCCGTCCCCTTTTTCTTTTGCCCTCCACCTTTCCCGGCATCAAGGCTTTCTCAAGTGAATCCTCTCTTCTCATTTGGTGTCCAAAGTACTTCATCTTCATCTTTACTATTTGACCTTCTAAGGAGCAGTCAGGACTGATTTCTTTCAAGATTGACTTATTTGTTCTCCTCGCTGTCCAGGGTACTCTCAAAACTCTCCTCCAACACCACATCTCAAAGGCGTCTATTCTTCTGCGCTCAGCCTTCCTAATGATCCAGCTCTCGCATCCATACATTACCACCGGGAATACCATTGCTTTGACTATACGGATTTTTGTTTGCAAGATGATGTCTCTACTTTTCACTATGTTCCCCAGGTTTCTCATGGCTTGTCTCCCTAGAATCAGTCGCCTCTTTTTTTCATGGCTGCAGTCACCATCTGCAGTGATCCTAGATCCCAAGAAAGTAAAATCCGTCACTGCTTCTACTTCTTCCCCGTCTACTTTCCAGGTGCTGATAGGGCCAGTTGCCATTATCTTGGTTTTCTTGATGTTAAGTCTCAGGCCAGCTTTTGCACTCTCTTCTTTCAACCTAATCTGGAGCTTCTTTAAATCTTCCTCACTTTCTGCCATTAGGGTGGTATCGTCTGCATATCTCAAATTATTGATGTTTCTCCCAGCAATTTTGATCCCATATTGTGATTCCTCCATCCCTGCATTGCGCATTATGTGCTCTGTGTATAGGTTGAAAAGGTAGGGTGATAAAATGCAGCCTTGTCTTACTCCTTTTCCTATTCCAAACCATTCTGTCATTCCGTGCTCTGTCCTAACTGTTGCTTCTTGACTCTTGTACAGATTTCTCATGAGGTATATGAGGTTTCTGGTATTCCCATTTCTTTAAGTACTTGCCACATTTTATTGTGGTCCACGCAGTCAAAGGCCTTGGTGTAGTCAATAAAGCAGAGGTATACTTGTTTCTGATATTCTTTTGTTTTCTCCATGATCCACCGTATATTAGCAATGTGGTCTCTAGTCCCCCTGCCTCTTCTGAAACCCGCCTGCACCTCTGGCAATTCTCTCTCCACGTGCTGCTGAAGTCTATCCTGTATTATCTTGAGCATCACCTTGCTAGCGTGTGGGATGAGCGCAATTGTTCGATAATTTGAACACTCTTTGGCCTCTTGTGTTGCTTTCCTCTATTTCTTTGCCCTGTTCATTTAAATAGATTTCCTTGTCTCTCCTTGCTTTTCTTTGAAATTCTGTGTTCAAGTGACTGTATTTTTTCTTTTTTCCTTTGCCTTTTGCATTCCTTCTTTCCTCTGCTATTTTAAGAGTCTCATCAGACAACCACTTTGCTTTCTTATGCTTCTTTTCTTTTGGTATGGTTTTCCTTGCTGCCTCCTGCATGATGTCCCGCACATCTGTCTATAATTCTTCTGGCACGCTGTCTATCAATTCCAAACCATTAAATCTGTTCCTCACCTCCACCGTGTATTCCTTAGGGATGTTGTCTAGGTCATATCTGTCTGGCCTGATTCTTTTCCCCATTTTCTTTAGTCTAAGTCTGAATTTTGCTATTAGTAGGTTGTGATCTGAGCCACAGTCTGCTCCAGGTCTTGTTTTTGCTGACTGTATGGAGGTTCTCCATCTTTGGCTGCAGAGTATGTAATCAATCTGGTTTCAATGTTGGCCATCTGGTGATGTCCATGTGTAAAGTCGCCTCTTGTGTTGCTGGAAGAGGGTGTTTGCTATGACCAGTGTGTTATCTTGACAGAACTCTATCAATCTTAGCCCTGCTTCTTTCTGTGTTCCAAGACCAAACTTGCCTGTTATTCCATCTACTTTTTGATTTCCTACTTTGGCATTCTAATCTCCCAAGATAACGTGGACATCATTTCTTGGTGTCTGTTGTATGAGGTCTTGTAGGTCCTCATTGAACTGGTCCACTGTGGCTTCATCTGCGCCCGTGGTTGGTGCGTATATTTGGATTACAGTGATATTAAAAGGTTTGCCTTGTATTCTGACTGACATCATTCTATCATTTTTCAGATTGTATCCCATTACTGCTTTTCTCACTCTTTTGTTGACCATTATGGCTACTCCATTTTTTCTGAAGTTTTCTTGACCACAGTAGTAGATGTGATGGTTTCCCGAGTTGAATTCACCCATCCCTGTCCATTTTAGCTCGCTGATTCCCAAGATGTCAATGTTTATTCTTTCCATCTCATTTTTCGCCACCTCCATTTTTCCTTGGTTCATCGACCTCACATTCCATGTTCCTATGCAGTATTGTTCTTTGCAACACTGTATTTCTCCTCCCCCTCTCCTATCTCTCCCCTTCTTTTGATCTGTGTTAAGCCTCCTGTTTCATCTAACTTGCCTCTTTTGTTTTGCCTTTTGTTCTGGTCCATAGGGTTCTCTTGGCAAATTTTTTTTTTGCTTATCATAAATATGCTATAATTGAGTAAGAATACCCTTATAAAGGGTAGACATGAAGCAGTTTTGCATATATTTTTATTGGAGCCTTTTAAAATCGTTCCCTGTAACAGTATTTTAAATTTGTGTGTGTTATATGCTGTCAAGTCACTTCTTCCTTTATGATGATATTAATGAGTTTCCAATGCATATGAGCTGTTACCAGTGCCATTTCCCAGTGACTTTCTATGGCCAAGTGGGAGTTTGAACTGAGGTCTGTCAGGACCTTATCTAACATTTTTTCATTTTACTATCCTAACGTTTTCAATTCTTATAATATTAAAGAGCATCAGATAGTTTATGACGTTTCCAATCCAAAGTGTGCTTATGCCTCACTAGGGTTCTGTAAAATATAACAGTACAGTACTTAAGTTTTTCTTTTGACTAAGACTTCTGCCAGGAACACACACACACACACACACAAAAAGAAAACTCTGTGCAGGAACACATTTACCTATGAGAAAATCACACTGAACTCACCAAAGTTCATTTCAGAATAGACAGATGCAGACTTCTAATGTCAATCAAACAAAACAGAAATATTTCAACTCAAATTGTTTGTAGATTGGAGTGCTGCTAATTATGGCAGTCCTTAAATATAAACAAAATTCTCTTGTCCAAGTTCTAGTGTATCAGCTTTTATTTGGGAAGTGGGTAATCTGACCTTTCTGCATGTCTTCTTTGTGACTTGCACAAAGCACGCTAGTTGTGCATTTTGACAGTTCGCAATTTCAGACTGAGCAGCTGCTGCCTAATGGCACGTTCAAACAAATGCACTGTGTGATACTGCTTTTAGAAGAATCTGAACTTCTGATGTTACAGAAGAAAACCAACTTTACTGGTAAGCTTAATATCCTGTGGCTTCTGTACTAATGCATTTTGTCTTTTAAATCTAATGAAAAAATGCTTTTCAAATGGACATATTGACAAATTTTTAAAAAATTATTGTCTTCTATTATTGACTGATGTACATGGTTCTATTACTGGCCAAACAGTTGATAAGAGTTCCCTCCTTTTCTTAAACCAATTCTTGCTACACCTGTGGTTTTCTGAATCACGAAAAACAAAGCATGTAAGATGCTAATTCCAATGAAGAAAATGTTATAAGCATACCTGTCAAGTTTTGGATTTGAAAATAAGGGAAATTTCCCGGCCAAAACAGGATACTTGACAGCTATGCTTATCCTGTACATCCCTCCAGTGGCGGCATTAGGGCATTGCAGTCTAACTAATACAGGAGGACGGTGGGTAAAATACGGGAGTTTCCTGGCCAATACAGGATACTTGACAGCTATGGTTATAAGCATTAAGATATTTTCCTTCAATCATGTGTCACAGACTGCATTCCTGTAATCATAATGCTGCATAACCAGCTTCATTAAGTGTAGCTCACTATCACTAAATGCTTTACTGCTCAGTAAGATGACTTAACTGATTGTCTAAGAAGGAAAGTGCGCAGTTTTGCTGTGTTAGATTAAAGGTGCCCTCCCCTCAGCAACTCATCTGGGGTACATAGAAGAGCCTCCTCGAAGATTGCAGTGTTTTTGAACCACAATCAAGTGTACCCCAAGCAATGGCAACCTTATGCCAGCTAATCTTTCTCATGCTAGGTCAGGCAGAAGAAACTATGGAATGAATTCACTAAAAGGTGACTTCATTTTGGCAGTTTCACATGTGGCTTAGCCACAAAAGAAGAAGTAGAAGCAATTCATCTTGCACATTGTAGGTGCTGCTGTCAGGTCATACCATATTTTCCGGCGTATAAGACGACTGGGCGTATAAGACGACCCCCAACTTTTCCAGTTAAAATATAGAGTTTGGAATATACTTGCCGTATAAGACTACCTCTCTTCCAATGCACATCAAATAAAAATTAACCCACACTCAACCCGAAGACGCGCAGCCCTCCGAGTCGAATGGGCAGGTTCTGGTGGAGAGCCAATCCACGCTCACGTTCTCCTCCTCAAGGTACAGGAAGATGTGTGCAGCTTGCTTCCCCTTGCTTCATACTCCCCGCACAGAGCTGGGACTCGGCCGTGGCACCCCCCATCATATGCGCCGGACATATGAAGCAAGGGGAAACAAGCTGCAGTTAAGTACCTGTCCTATAAGACGACCCCCGACTTTGGCACAGAATTTTTGGGGTTAAAAAGTAGTCTTAAACGCCAGAAAATACAGTAATTCTGTTGACTTCAAGCTGCTACACTTGTCAGCGATAAATTACTAATTTGTTCAGTGCCCTTCTTTTTTTAAGATTGTAGGCACAAATATTACTGCTCAGTCTATCCCAGTCATTGATCCCAGTCATCCAAACTATGCATAAAAGGCCAAAGAAGCCCTGATGGCGCAACGGTTAAACTGCTGTCCTGCAACCAGAAGGTTGTAAGTTCTCTCCTGACCAGGACTCAAGGTTCACTCAGCCTTCCATCTTCCTGAGGTCATTCAAATGAGGACCCAGTTTGTTGGGGGCAAAATGCTAATTAACTTGTGAACCACCCAGAGAGCGTGCTAAGCGCCATAGGGTGGTATATAAGTGTGATTGCTTTGCTTTACTGCCTTTCATAAGCATAAATAACTGTCTTCTTGTGATAAAAGAATCCATTTAAGATCATAATTTTCTGAAGAGAGGATAGAGAAAGATTTCCCACCACTGCTCCATTTGACCTCCTCACAAACTATTGTTCTCAGAGTTGTGGTGCCCTTTGTAAAAGTGAAAGGACAATATGATCCCTGCAGCATGAGCTCAATCCCCCAAGCCAAGGTTTAAACTCAAAAGTGTAGAGGATGAGGAACAGGATGTCTGGATCGAGTCATTGGCTGTGTTTGCTCACAGTAGTAAGCCTGGATTTTGGAGAGCTTCTGTGAAAGCTTAATTACATTGCTGTTTTGCTTCCAAAATTATTGGCACTGTCTTGGGATTCCAGAAAGATGGCTAAAAATAGTCCTTTGACTTTAATACTTGAATGACATTATATAATATATATATAGTTTCACAATCAAGTGCCATTATGATAGGAGATCATAAATGTTGCTCCAATTTTAAGAGACTTCCAAGGACTTATTATTATTATTATTATTATTATTATTATTATTATTATTATTATTATTATTATTATTATTATTATTATTATTATTATTATTATTATTATTATTATTATTATTATTATTATGCCGCCCACTTGACAATGAAACTCAGGGATGCTCACAACAGTACCCATCTAATACAATAATTAAAAAAAATTCATCTAAAAAAGTTCGAAGTCGACCACAGAGGAGTCCAAAGCCTAGACTGACTAGGGGGTAATGTCCGCCCCCTCCCAACAGCCAAGTCCCCAGCACCAAATAGCCTAACCCACGGGCACTGGTGGGGCTTGGGGTCGGTGGCAGCATTCTCTGATAGATAGATAGATAGATAGATAGATAGATAGATAGATAAATCTTTATTGTCATTGTCCTGCACAGAACAACGAGATTGAAAAACCACTTAATGGCCCAACAAAACCTAAACAAAATACAACTATACAAAATTATCAACATACTCCCACCCCACATATATATATATATTTAACCCCTAAAAAGCTCTAAAACTCTAAAAACTCTAAAAACTATATACAGAAGCTCCCTCATGGACTGCATTGCACTGCATTCAAAGCCAGAACCGCTTTTGGGTAGAAACTATTTCTCAAGCAGCTGGTCCTGGTCTTTATGACCCTATACCTTCTTCTAGAAGGCAGAAGCTGAAAGAGATCATTTCTGGGGTGCGCACTATCTTGCGCAATCTCTACAGCTTTCTTATAACACCTGGTGGCATAGATTTTATCTAGAGTGGGAAGAGTACGCCCGATTATCCGCTCCGCAGTCTTTATGACCCTGGACAGCATTGTTCTTTCCCTAGCTGTACAACTCCCAAACCATACACACAGACCATAGGTTAACACACTCTCTATGGTACAATGGTAGAATGCCAACAGCAGGTCCTTTGAAAGATTGTTCTTCCTGAGGATTCTCAAGAAGTATAACCTCTGCTGTGCTCTCTTCATCAGATCTTTGGTGTTTGCTCCCCATGTTAGATCATCCCTCAGCTCCAATCCCAGAAATCGAAACACCGACATCCTGTTCCACACAATTCCCTTCAATAACAAGTGGCTGGATGTTCAATTTGCATTTTCTGAAGTCCACAATGATCTCTTTTGACTTTTTTACATTTGTCTTTTTTACACTGGCGGCGGCAGCAGCTCTTCAATAATTGTTTTTGTGAGAAAATGTGATATTAAATGGAAGGCTACTCACAATTGAATTCCTATTTGCTCTGCTATCACCAGAGATGCTTTAAACATTTTATTAGTTTTTTTGCTTTATTTTGCACTTCTACATAAAAATGTTTGTGTAACAATTGCAATGCCACTGTGACCTTCCTTTGTACTTAGTGCATGTGTTTACTCAAACATACTATTGGATGTAATAATGTCCCATGGTTTTCAAAAGTAAAAAGCTTGGAGAGGAAAAATTTGGAGCAAAAAAAATTAAAAGAGAGATGGGTAGCTAAATCTTTTCTCTACTCTCACTTCAGAATATTTCAGTTTAAAATGGATTCTTTTATCATAAGATAATGCAGGAGTTTTCAATCTTTTAAAGCTGGGGGCCGGGTCACGCTCCCTCAGCCAGCTTCGGGGGCTGGACAACCATTTTGCCCTTCCTCCACCACATGGCACTTCCTGGTGTGGTGGAGGTGGTGGGGGCCACATGAAATGGTGCCATGGGCTGCATCCAGCCCACGTGCCACAGGTTGAGAATCCTTGAAATAATGATTATTTAGGTGAGTTGCCTTTTAACACCCTAAAACAGTGGTAGTGAACTTATGGAACACGTGCCAGAGGGGCCACTCAGCATCCTCTCTGTGGGTGTGCGCACCAACAAACCAGAGAAATGTATTTGTCCACATTCAGATGGAGCAGTACAGTTTATTTAGCTGCTTTTGACATGAACAAGAATGACTGTGCATCCTGTACCAACACACTATTTGCAAACAACAAATGTGCCATTTAAATGCACCTATTGTGTCATAAGAGTATCCATTGTGGTGTAGTGGATAGAGTGACGGGCTAGGAACTCTGAACATCAGGGTTTGAATCCCCACTCAGCTATAGAAATTCAATAGGGGAGTGTAACCGGCAAATCCACTCCTTAAATATCTCACCTTGAAATTCCTATAAAGGCTCACTATATGTCAGTTCCAACTGGACAACACATAACAAATAAAAATGTGCCATAACAGTAAGTCAACACAAAGTAGCTTTCAAACAAAGGTGCCAGTGTATCTTTTATTCTCATCTTGTTTTTGCTGAGTTTTTCTTGAGTGTTTTGTTCAGATACAATGTAAACCACATTACATTTTCCAAATGAAGGTTACAAAACAATTTCACAAAGCAATTTTCAGCTCTGTGGGAAGACCTTGCCTTTTAACAATACTTGTTTTTAGCGTGCATTTACTATTAGTTTCCTACTGTGCCTCATTATCTTTCACTCTTACGTTGAACCTTTTTGCAATATCGAATTTGAAATTTGTTTGAATCTAGGTCACAATTCTGCAGGCTTAATGTACAATACTTGGTTTAGTGTTACATTAGAAATAATGTAATTGTGCAAAAGAAAACGCTTTAACTTAGAGTTGTTATAAGAGATGCTACTACTGGAGTAAAAGATGGCCTTAATTTTTTATTTCATAAGTTTGTTTTGAACAGGGGTTCTCAATGTTTTTAAGCCATGTCCCAGACCACAGCCTCTCAGACAGCTGAGTGGGTCGGACGGGTGCCCTCCCGCCGCAAACGTTGCCACAAAATGGGTCGTAGGTTGAGAACCCCTGGTTTTGAACATTTAATTTCAGTTTCTAGAAATGCCCTATGCACTTTTTACCCCAAAATGAAAACTTTAATTAATATATTTAACAGAAAGCATGACAGTAATATACAGTAGAACCTTGGATAAAGTCCAAACTCCGTTCCACAAGTTTGGACTTTATCCGATTTTGGACTTTATCTGAATCAAATGGGTGATGCATCAGATAACGTCCAAAAATGGACTTTATCTGAGGTTCCTATACCAAATACTTCGGATAACGTCCATTTTTAGCAGTTTTTGACTTTATGCGATGCATCACGTGTGCATGAAAACCGCGACTTTATCCGAATCGGACTTTATCTGAATCGGACTTTATCTGAGGTACCACTGTACTTGGATGTGTGGAAGGTAAAGGGGAGGGGTATTAGAATTATGCTTTTAATGTAAAATTGTTAGGAATATTAAGATACTTTCTTTATTAACATATGGCATTTAAAAAAACTACCTGAATAATTCAGTGTTTTAGATTGGGAGTTTGATTACCCACTGTGGAGCCAAAAGTTGAGAGTTCAGTTCTCTATGTCTCTTTGACAGAGGCTCGACTTGATGATCTATACCAGTGGTGGAGAACCTATGGCACGCATGCCAAAGAGGGTACTCCCAGACCTCTCTGTTGGCACACACGCCATCGCTCCCTCCCTCCCCCCAGCACAGAGTTCACCCTGTCCCTCTGCCCAGCATCCCAATGGGAATGCTTCCTCCTTCTCCCCAGCATAGAGTTCACACTCGGTCTCTCAAAGGTTCTCCATCACTGATCTATGCAATCCCTTCTAGCTCTGCAGTTTTGACATAATAATGATTGTTATTACTTAATAGAGAGAAAAAAACAAGAAGTAGAAATGGAAATGTCATCAAATAGTGTGGAGAACCTAGCTTTTCTTTATGTATTTGAAAAATGAACAATAACTTGGCTCAAGCTATCTTTGTTTTTATTTATTTTTGACATTCCCAGGCTTTCATAGAGGGATACCTAAACAGTGGAACCTTGTATAACAAATGCCCTCTATAGCGACTAAATCGCATAACAAATAGGTTTTTAAAGTAAATGGTGCCCCGCATAACGAATTTTCCTATGGAAAAAGCTTCAGCCCACGAGGCATGCCGGTCCCGGTCCGGAAGAGACCATGCACTGGGGCTACTTCCTGTGCACCTTCAGGCTTCGGCCCTGGGCAAGGTGCGTGTGGGGGTATTGCCGAAGGCTGAGCGCAGGAAGTACAGATGAGCCTAAGGAAGAAGCACGCTCGGCAAGTTCCCCCTAGCAATGCCGCTCTGGGTTGAGGCGGAGGCGTAGCCCTCTGGCAGTGGCAGGGCATGCGCAGTGGCACCGCGTGCCACACTTTAAAATAGTAAAAATTTAAAAAATTTAAAAATTAAAAAAATTAACACCGCGCCATCAGGTCCCTGTCAGCTCCGGGCCTGGGATGGCAGTCCCCCTTGCCCCCCCCCCCGACAGCAGCCTTGATTGCAGTGTATCCTCACTTAACCAAGATTACTGCTAGACATGTTAATCTAGCATGCTATAAACCAGGGGTTCCCAACTTTTTTATGCCATGGGCCTGACCACGCTCCCTGGACAGCTTGACGCCATACCTGTCAAGTTTTGGTTTTGAAAATAAGGGAAATTTTGTGGGTGTGGCCAAATTGCTGGATGTGGCCAAATCAGTGGGCATGGCCAAATCAGTGGGTGTGGCCAAATTGCTGGGCATGTTACTTGCTGGGGATGGTCATGTGACTGAATGGGCTATCTAGTCATAAACTAGTGATGGCAAACCTTAGCATTCCAGGTGTTCTTGGACTTCAATTACCAGAAGCCCAAGTCAGCACTCCTGCTGATCAGGGCTTCTGGGAATTGAAGTTCAAGAACAGCTGGAGTGCCAAGGTTCACCATCATTGCATTTTTCAATGCTTTGTTATGTAAAATAATCTTGTATGTAGTAAATATTGTGTGTAGTAAATTGAGCTGATGGAGCTCAATGGGTTGGAGTGCCTTGCTATGAAGCTAAAATATAAGGCGATGATGGCGTAATGATGGGGTGAATATAAGGCAATGATGGGTAATGATGGGGTGAATACTCCCTTAGAATAGGAATTGAGCTACATGTTCTGCAACCTCAGTCGACCAATCAATTCTGCAGAACATGTAGCTCAATTCCTATTCTAAGGGAGTATTCACCCCATCATTACCTAAATAAATGCAAATTAACTGTATTGAGCTCCTTAAGTAAATTGCTTAGAAAACAACTACAGAGGCCAAGAGCAATCCATTCCCAAGTGCTTTATAAGGGTTAAGATCCATTTCCAATGTACTGTATAATGACAAAGGTCTAAGCACTAGCTTTCCCATGATTAGTTTGGTTCTCTAATCAAATGAGCAAGAATGGCCAACTTGCTTAAAAGTTAGCTCACCCACTACTGCCAATCTTCCTGTGGAATGCATAAATATATGAGTGCGTTCTCAGTTTGCACAGGTATATGTTAAGGACCAATTGGTCTTCCACTGCTCCACATTAATGGACCATGCATCTTAAAATATATTCCAGAATCCTGTACAATCTACAGCAGAGTCCAAGCAGACCAGTTGATGTGGGAAGTGTATAAAGTTTGAAAAACCTCAGAACAGACAATTAGTTATATCACTGTCGTATTTGCTAGCTGCCTTTGTAGATCACAGGTGACAGTTCTACATTTAATGCCATTTTGGAAGAATCTAGCGAACTGCAGTGGCTCAAGTGGCTAAGACGCTGACTGGAAGGTGGGAGGTCAGCAGTTCGATAACCGAGTACTGCATGACGGAATGAGCTCCCATCTTTGTTCCAGCTCCAGTTTGAAAGCAAGAAATTGCAAGTACCGTATTTTCCGGCGTATAAGGCGACTGGGCGTATAAGACAACCCCCAACTTTTCTAGTTAAAATGTAGAGTTTGCAATATACTCGCCGTATGATTACCCCTCTTCCAATGGCGGCGTCTTCGGTTACTCTGGGTTGAAAAGATTTTTGCTGGCGAAACTCCACTCAGGGGATGCCCGAATGAGGCTCCTTTCATGCCTTTGGGTATTGAAACCCAACCTTCCAGTCTCCAAGTTCAGCGCCTTAACCACTAAGTTTTGTCCCCAACATGCTGGTTACATGTGCTCACATCATCCCCTCCCCCTTCACCGGCGGGGAAGGTAAAAGGAGCCCTGTCGGGCTCGGAGCCACTGCGAGCCGCACCTCTCCGCCCCCTTCACCGGCGGGGATGGTAAAAGGAGCCCCGTCAGGCTTGGAGCCTCCGCGAGCCGCACTCCCCGCCCCTTTCACCGGTGGGGAAGGTAAAAGGAAGGTGCGGCTCGCGGTATCTCCGAGCCTGACGGGGCTCCTTTTACCTTCCCCGCCGGTGAAGGGGGCGGGCAGGTGCAGCTCGCGGCATCCCCGCCCCCTTCACCGGCGGGAAAGGTAAAAGGAGCCCTGTCGGGCTCGGAGCCACCGCGAGCCGCACCTCTCCGCCCCCTTCACCGGCAGGGAAGGTAAAAGGAAGGTGCGGCTCGCGGTATCTCCGAGCCTGACGGGGCTCCTTTTACCTTCCCCGCCGGTGAAGGGGGCGGAGAGGTGTGGCTCGCGGTGCCTCCGAGCCCGACAGGGCTCCTTTTACCTTTCCCGCCGGTGAAGGGGGCGGGGATGCCGTGAGCTGCACCTCCCCGCCCCCTTCACCGGCGGGGAAGGTAAAAGGAGCCCCGTCCGGCTCGGAGATGCCGCAAGCCGCACCTTCCTTTTACCTTCCCCACCGGTTAAAGGGGCGGGGAGTGCGGCTCACGGTGTCTCCGAGCCCGACAGGGCTCCTTTTACCTTCCACGCCGGTGAAGGGGGCGGGGAGGTGCAGCTCGCGGCATCCCTGCCCCCTTCACCAGCGGGGAAGGTAAAAGGAGTCCTGTCGGGTTCGGAGCCGCCGCGAGCCGCACCTCCCCGCCCCCTTCACCGGTGGGGACAGTAAAAGGAGCCCCGTTGGGCTCGGAGACACTGCGAGCTGCACCTCCCTGCCCCCTTCACCAGCTCCTTTTACCTTCCCCGCTGGTGAAAGGGGCGGGGAGGCACAGCTCACGGTGTCTCCGAGCCCGACAGGGCTCCTTTTACCTTCCCCGCCGGTGAAGGGGGCGGGGAGGCATGGCTTGTGGATACCACCACCTCAGCCGGGGTTGGGGGGTGAGGAGGAGGAGCAGCAGCTGACCGGCGGGGGAGCCAGCCGCAGCCGCGAGGCTGAGGGTGGTGGTATCCGGGCGGCCCCTTGCTCCGGAGGCCTCGTGGCGGTGGCTGATTTTCCCCGCCAGTCAGCTGATGCTCCTTCTCCTCCGCACCACCACCCCCAGCCGGGGGTGAGGAGGAGGAGGAGCGGCAGCAGCTGACCAGCGGGGAAAGCCATTCACCACCTCCACCGCAAGGCTGGGGGTGGTGGTATCCTGGCGGCCCCTTGCTCCGGAGGCCTCGCGCAGTGGCGGCGAATGGCTTTCCCCACCGGGCGGCCCCTGGCTCCAGAGTACCCGCGTATAAGACGACCCCCAACTTTGGCACAGATTTTTCGGGGTTAAAAAGTCGTCTTATATGCCGGAAAATACGGTAGATAAATAGGGACCACTTCGGTGGGAAGGTAAACAGCATTCCATGCACTCTGGTGTCTAATCATGCCTGCCACATGACCACGGAAACATCTGCAGAAGCAGACAGCACTTGCTCTTCAGCTTTGAAACAGAGATGAGCACTGAACCCTATAGGTGGATACAACTGGCTTTCGAGCAAGGGAAAACTTTGCCTTTACCTTAGCAAATTGTATGCAAGAGACTGTTTCATAAAATTTAACAGAAGGAGGCACAGACTTTTGAAATGTAAAAATAAATAAAACACACTCGCTTAACACTGTAAGGCAGATATGAAGTTACTTGTTAAATTTAACTCTTGTTTTCATGGTGAAGTTCACATTTTCACACATCAATACATTTAATAAATATAACAAGATTTTGGACCTAAAATATCAAAGCTTGTAGAAAGAGTCTGGACAATCTGCTGGATATCATGAAATTCAGAGTACACTTGTAAATTAGCTGTAAAAATGTATGTATATATACACCAACAATTCTATCTGCATCATTATGGCAACAAAAACTTTAAATGCCAAGATACAGTAGTGCAATTTTTACATACAAAGGCAACCTGAACTTGACACTGGAAGTGTGCTTCTTCACTTATTATGCTCCATAACAGAAGTTCCTATGTATAACTTTTAGATAAATGATAGTGCCACCATACTAACACATCTCTGCAATCTTTTACAGTTCATCCATCACAGAGGCATTCAAAACTGTTTCTCAAATAAAATAAAAATTTCTCTCAACTCTAGATTATCACCTTTTCATGTAACCATGTATCCTGCCACCACTGCCCAAAGAAATGTACAGAAACCTGATTATGGAAGAGCCTTAAACTAAATTGCTAGAAGTGAACTAACTGCCTTAATGGCATTTTTAGAATTACAAACTCCTGTACTCCACACTCCAGAAGTGAAAGTTTTATTTCATTAGGAACAAGTACAGTCAAGAGAACCCCAAGAAGCCATGAACGCCCCCAAAGCCCAGGTTGTCACGACGTTAGCAGCCTCCAAGTTAGTTACAGCTATGTTGAGCCTGACTTCTGTAAAGCTACCAAGACTCATAATTCTGGAGCAACCTTAAACTGTCCTATGGCATGATTCACCCCCAATCCCCAACAAAACAGCAGATGACACTTTTTTCACACTTACACACTCACATAGCCATATAACTTGTATGGCAAGGTTATAAATTAAGCTGCCCAGTTAATAGGCATGCAAGCCAAGGAGGAAGTCACCCTTCAAGAGAGATCATCCTTTGGCAAAATTTGGGGTGCGGGCAGGGGGGAGGAACAAGAGATTCCACAGCAAAGTTTTAAATGTCAGGTAGGAGCCTGTCCTGAGGAAGGAAATTGGGCCGGTTCTCTAAACTAAGAGCATTCACCCTCACCCCCACCCCACCCCACCCCAAATTCGCGAGAGACAGGGAGTGGGATATAAAACCAAGAGAATCCCTTCGATTTGGGGTGACATGGATGGGGGAAATCCTCACCAAAATGTCAAGGTGACACCTGGGCAGGAGGGTCAGAAAGAAAGTCTCGAACTCCGACGCCAGCCGCTCACACCACCTACCCCTTTAAACTCCCTCCGGGGCATTTGCTGCAGTCACAGAAAGTTGAGACAAGACACACATACACACACACCCTTCAAGCCCACCTCACAACCCGTTTAAAGGGAAGCATCCCTCTGACCCCCCCCCCCACCTCCTTGCAATATCCACACACACATATAACACACCTCTATAACCTGGCTGACTGGGGGGGAGGGGGAGAATTGAGGTTTTGGCCCACCACACCCCCGGAAGCAGAAGTAAATGTGCACCCTTCCACATTTAGGACAGCTGTGGGCACATTTACAGCTGATATAACCACGTTTACACATGCGTAGGCACATTATACGACTGTCGAAAATGCACCTGCTTTCACTTCTGGGTGTGGCAATGGCAGCGGTAGCCCACATGAAATGGTGCTGTAGGTTGGGAACCCCGGCTTTAAACTGTAAAGGATTTTGTTGTTGTTCAGTCGCACAGTCGAGTCCGACCTTTTGCGACCCCATGGACCACCGCATGCCAGGCTCTTCTGTCATCTGCCTCCCCCTGGTAAAATGTTTTTTTTTTAATTATTGCTAACTTTGAGGCTCCTCTAAACATGCTAGTGTTACCCTCTTGTTTCTTGGTGGCTCAATTTTTCTTATTATCCTGTTGGCATCAGTCTGGACAGGTTATCCTGCTATGGTAATAGAGTAGGCCATACTGCCAGCAACTCAGTGCTGAGTGTCAGGCGACAGTTAAATAACCAGACAACCCTGAGGACTAACAGCCTTGGGTGCCAAAGTCCTCCAAGAAGAGTGGGATTAAATCCCACTTGAATCCATCTGGATGGAGGGCAGCAGCTTTATCAATACTGGCCTAGGGCTGTTGAGGACTTTGCTTGTCAAAAGGACTCGGGACCAGGAACTGGATCAATGGTACGTGTGTCCTGCTGCGACATGGAAGGTAGATGAAAGTCTCAGGACAGTCTTCATGGCTGATTGGCGTAAGGTTCGCTAATATTCGGATTCAGATATGGCAGAAGAAGAAGAAGAATCCTGTTGGCAGTGGGGTACTAAATTTGGTATTAAAAGAGTGTGATGCTTTGTAAAGGCTATTTGCAGTTTTGCGTGTTTTTTAATCCACTTCTACATTTGGCAGCAAGACATTGTAGAAAGATTACAGGAACTCTTCCTTGCAAGGTGGAGCTTTGAAAACTATTTCTTCATAACTAAAATATAAGTTTAAATCTGGTTACCAAGGTTCCCAAACATTTGTATAGTTTTATCTCTATGAATTCCAAGTGCCAGAAATTTACTGATGAGTCAGAGCATTTGTTGTTCTCCTTGTCAAAATGTTCAGAAGCTCTTAACAAGTATGCCTATTTTTCTTAAACAAGGAGGTTATTAGTTAAGTTATTACTTCTACCTCCGCTATTAGGTCATATGCCATGCTTGTAGTCATAGTTGCTGAAGAACACAAAAACTACAGATAGGCTTGTTGATCCATTTGGGGGAGGAGAAAAGCCAAATACTGTAATAGTAATACCCTTATTAGGAACTACAAGAATATCACAAAGTCATTAGCAAGTTTTCCATTTCAACAGAATTCTTCATCTGGCTGGATAGGAGAGAGGAGAATAGTTGAGTATCATGCTCATCTAAGTCTCTACCATTTGCCATCTTTTTATGGTGTACATAGGGGGTGTGGTGGCTCAGTGGTTAAGAAGCTCACCTTGTTAGCTGTAAGGCCAGCAAGTTGGCAGTTTGAGACCCAGGTACTGCATGACAGTTTGAGTGCCCATCTTTGTCCCAGCTCCTGCCAACCTAGCAGTTTGAAAGCAAGAAATTGCAAGTAGGGACTACTTTGGTGGGGAAAGATCTTGGGGACATGAAAAGAGCCTCATTCAGGCATCCCCCGAGCGGAGTTTCTCCAGCAAAAATCCTTTCAACCCAGAATAATTTCTGACACGAAATTATTATTATTATTATTATTATTATTATTATTATTATTATTATTATTATTATTATTATTATTATTATTATTATTATTATTATTATTATTATTATTATTATTATTATTATTATTATTATTATTATTATTATCATTATCATTATCATTATCATTATCATTATTAACCATGACCTACTAGCTCACACATGTCTCTGCATGAAGAGGATCCACTTATATTCTGATGCATCCTGACACTTAGGTTTGTGAGCTTCCGCACTGGCTATTGTCTATTATCTTGCAAAGAGACAGGGCTATAACTCCTCCCAATGTTATGATTTCCATCACGGGAATGACAAGAAGGTACATTTGTGCAAGGACAAACAGTACTATTTGGATTCCAAGATAAAAGTATTGTTTTTCTAGGTCTTCAAAATTATTTGGCCTGTTTGTTCTCAGGCTACAGAGTTTTAACTTTATCCTCACAACAATGTGTGAGGTAAGATAGATTGAGAGATAGCAGCAGTTTGCTCAGGAGGAAGGATTTAGATTTTTCTCATCACTGAGCAACAGAGGGACAAATCAGGTCTGTAGAGAAGAAGTGGGGTCCATTTCAGCTTGAGGGGGGGGGGGGAATCAGGCTGCTGGCACTTTCACCCGTAAGCACACAGCAGAAAAGGATATTTTAACAATGAGAGATTGGTAAATTGAAAGCAAGTAAACAAGAAACATAAAGACTGGAATCTATACCAAACTGCCTGAGACTTTTCCCCCAGAGATCTTTCTCCAGATGTCTTCATTGCCTAAAGTAGAGCTGGACCTGGGAGACCTGACGTCTGTGCCTCCCATCTGTTGTTTCCCTCTCACTTTAAGTCCTCATGTGATCTTGAGACCTGAGGGCAATTTTGCTGTGTTTTTGGCCTTGCCTGTTATGTTTCATGCTGTTGAAAGGCAACTCACCTAAGCTCCTTGCTGAAATAGGCAACTCACCTAAGCTCGCCTGTTTTAGCTCACTTCTGAAATAGGTAACTCGCGAAAGCTCTCTTGTTAGCTGGAAGGCTGGCAAGTTGGCAGTTTGAGACCCGGGTACTGCATGATGGGTTGAGCGCCCGTCTTGTCCCAGCTCTTGGGGACATGAAAGGAGCCTCATTTGGGCGTTCCCTGAGTGGAGTTTCTTCTGCAAAAACCCTTTCAACCCAGAATAATTTCTGACACAAAATTATTATATTACTGCTGCAATTGCTCCTATGTTCTCTAGAAGAGAGGGAGAGTCTTTTAGAATAAAAATAGAAAGAAAGAAAACTCACAAGGGATTCTGAGAAGCTCTGTGCAGCCCATGAGCTGTGCTATGCCCTCTCCTGGTCTGAAGTCTGGCATTATATTGGCCTTTGCGAGGGAAGTGTTGAGAAATACATGGAAACGTCTGCAGAAGCAGACAATGCTGGCTCTTCAGCTTTGAAACAGAGATGAGCACTGAACCCTAGAGTCAGATACGACTGGCTTTTGAGCAAGGGAAACCTTTACCTCCTTTAAAGGAAAGGCGTGCAAGTAACTGCATCGGATAGTGGTGACAATTTGAATTAATAGCAACATTACAAAACATATTAGACATTTTACATTGTACATCTCAAGAATTTAAATATGAAATATCTGATTTTTGTTTTGTTTAAGTGAATATTGTAATCTAAACAAAAGCCCTTTACTGAGTTAACCCATGTGAGAATAGTAATAATTGCATGCTGTCAAAATGTTTCTGACTTATGCCCACTGTTTCCTAGGTTTTCTAGGCAGAGAATACTCTGAAGTAGTTTACCATTCCTTTCTTCTTGGGTGCTCTGGGATTGTGCAGCTTGCCCATACTTCTGTCAGGAAGTATGCCTGGGAATTTGATTTACCCCTTTCACCCGTTAATAAGACCACATGCTCATATTTATAAAAACAACTAAAATAGCTATTGTACATCACTAAATGAAGATCTTGTCAACTTGTACTGGTAATATAGCTATAGTGGTAAAGGATGTCTGGCCAAGTTATTCTGCTATGGTAATAGAGTAGACCATACTGCCAGTGACTTAACAGCAAGTGTCAGGTGGTAATTAACTAACCTGACCACCCTGAGGACTAATGGCCTTGGGTGGCGAAGTCCACAGGGAAGGGTGATGGTCCCCAAGTGGAATAAATCCCACTTGAATTAATCTTGATGGAGGGCAGCAGCTTCATCAATACTGACCTGGGGCTGATGAGAACTTTACGTGCCAAAAGTGTTCAGGTCCAGAAAGTGACTCGCGGAACTGGATCAGTGGTATGGGTGTCTTGTTGCAACGTGGAAGGCAGATGAAAGGCCACTGCATTATATTCTCAGGACAGTCTTCATGGCTGATCGCCATGAGGGTTGCCAATATACAGATTCGGATATGGCAGAACAACAAGGAGAAGACATCACAAAATGAAGATATCTCTTGACATCTTGTACCGGTAATATAGCTATAGTGGTAAAGGATGAGATACTAACTAATTTTTTAATCTTGTACTATATTTTGTTTTAGAACGGCAACTGAGTTCATCTATGGCTGGGTCAAATGCCCTTTCTTCTACTGTAGCTGGTATCAGCAAAGAGCTCGCAGACTTACAGCATCTCATTCAGTTTCCGGAGGAAGTTGCGAGCATTCTGACTGAGCAGGAGCAAGACCTCTACAGAAAAGTGTTACCCATTGACTACCTCTGCTTCTTAACCAGAGATTTGGGAAATGCTGAATGCCAGAACAAGCTTTCAACAATTAAAGCTTCGATTTCTGCCACTCTTCTTTCAAACGGGAGACACAGTGCTGTTGAAAATCTGGTAGCAAGATTCAACGAGGTAGGCTGAAGCTTTTGATTCCACCATTCATGGCATGCATGGATGTACACGTTTGTTTGAACTGGATGTTACAGCCAGCTTATTTTTAATAGTGGTAAAGCCTTGGGGGAGGGGGGTTAGAAGTTGGGTTACTGTTGTCTCAGGAGCTCTTTTGAACTATAGTGACTTGTAAATTAGCTTGTTTCCTTTGGGTTGGGCGTTAGGAGGTAAACAATGGCTTCATTTGCATTCACATTGCTCAAAGTTGGAGAAGAATGTGTTGCTAAAACATTAAAGGTGGAAGAAAAGTGTTCTCTTTCAATGAAGTAGCTCAAATGATGCACTTCTAGTAGTGTTCTACCTATAGCAACTGTTTTGACTTCTCCTGGGCTACTCTCAGATATGGGTGAGTGGGTGGGTTGGTTCTGGCTGACATGCTGTCTGATGGAACCTCTCCTCTTCAGTAAGCCATGGAAAATTTACCCAGAGGAGTTATACTCTGGACAGTATGAGATAGCTACTTTTATCGTTTTAAAGGTTAAATTAAAATAAAGATGTTGATTTTAGTCATTTGAAAATTTGAACAGCCCAGAATGCCCCAAAAAGCAACACTTCTGCTGGGCACTGTGAGAAATGTAAATGATATGTCCAATCAGTCAAGTGCCATTTCAGTTTCTGATAGTGCCAAGTGAGGGCATTAGCAAGAAACTTAAATGATGAGTTGGACTCAACTCTTCAATCTTAGTTAAAGCACTTTGATGTTTGGCAATTGAAGAGAAGCAGCCAGCATAACAGGGCCAAACACAACTTTATTGTAAGCAAACCGAACATGAACAGCAATTATGTAGCAGTGCTTTATATACAATATACAATGGATACTTTCAGGCGGGAAACAACAGGATTGGTTGGGGGAGTAGGGGGTGATTGTGGGGTGACCGGAGACTGGGGAGACTTTGCGCGTCTTGTTAGAAAGGATGGGAATGCAAGTCCCGCAATAACTTAGTACCATGAAGAAGACAAAATGGAGGATCACCCCGATCCCGCAATAATAATTACAAACTGTTTAAAGCACTATTAAAGTTACATACACAACAAGCACTGAGCTGGAATTTTTAAAATCTCGACACAGGGCAGGCATCAGCGGTGGGTCCTGGCGGCTGCTGATATGTTTCATTAAGGTGGTTTATTTGTATTGGTGCAGACCATAAAACTCTTGAGCAAAGTGAGTGTGTTGCTTTATTTTCTGGACTGTTTTCTTGTGGGCTAAAATAGATCCTATTGATCTGCTTGGAGCATTATGAAAGTGAGACTTCTAGATTCCATTAAAAGCTTACATGTATTTTATCCATAGTCCTGAGAAAACAAAGTAAGAATCTCCTTATGCCACAATTGTTTTTAAAGAAGCCATGGCTTTAATGGAGTATTTTTCCATGGAGGAAAATCATAATCCGGTTTCTCTTCCTGAGTTATTTTTCAAGTAGATGTGTGTACTTTATATGACTGTGAGAAAAGGCCTGCCATGCCATTGCTGTGGCATGACTTATTGTGTTATGCAGACTTTCTGAGCTGACTGAGGATGGTGCTCTGAAGCAGCAGAGCAGACTGGTGAAAGCCACTGCAGGCTAGATAAAGCACTATATTGAGTTGTTTGAGCTGTTATGCTGCATAAAATTTGTGGAGAAGGGTTTAGAAACAGGACCAGAAGCACAACGAAGACATGCTGTTAAGCTTGCCCAATTTCAATTCAAAAGACTGGCTTATATATATAAGACTGGCAAGGGGGGACATGAATTGTAGTTACCTCACCATTAATATTGGTTTAAAACAACAGACTATTAGGGTAAAATATTGCAAGAGATGGCATCAGCTGCATCCCATGTACAATATTCTTTTGTAATGGGCTGACATGCTTGTGTTCATGGATTAGTCTCCTTTAGTTATTACCATTTGAGGTCTCTTATTGGGGTACACAGGAAGAGCCTCCTAGATTGTGGTACTTTTGAAGCACAATTGGGTGTACCCTGGTAATGACAACCTTGTGTTGCTGGCTAATCTTTCTCATATAGGTCAGGCAAAAGGAACTGCAGAATCAACTCACCCAAAGGTGCCTTCGTTTGGGCAGGTTCACATCTGGCCTACATGTGGAAGAAGAAGAAGGTCTCTTCTTAATGTTCCTTGTGTTTTCTGCCCTCTCCTATTTTATATTGTGATGTTTCCAGAGTATATATCTATGCTTAGAATTTATTCAAAAGAAAACTTTCCTGTTCTAATAATATCAGTTTGGAAATGATCCAGACATTATAAAAGCCCGTTGGTCATCTGCAAATGTGAAACCACAATATCAGAAAGACTATAAAATTGCAGCATCTGCTCTATTTGAAGTCCCCCTCTAGAAGGGGGGGGGACTTTTTATTGACTCTCATTTCAGAGGTAAAGATATTACGAACTGGTGTGTTCCGAGAGTAATAGAACTGTACGTGATATTCAATAATAAGATATTCCTTTTGATTAGAAGGAACTGTGGTTGTCCTAAAACATGAAACACTTGCCAACACTTTATATTGGTGAATGCTTACTTTAACATCTCATTTATTCCCTTCCATAGTTAAGAAGAGCACAGTCACTTTTGATATCTTGAGTCATTGGCATGCCGTGCACACATAAGTTAATTTCCCAGTACATTTTTTGCTGACAATGAGGAACTCTAGAGTGGCACACATCTGTTGCTTCATACAACATATGTCTAGTTTTAATTTCAGAGACTTGACAATATTAGAAGGCAGAGACATTTACATAATAAACTGACTTTGTTGTTATTTACAGTAAATATTTTGGGGAAGGGAGGATATAGTATTTCTTTACATTATATATAACATCAGTTACATCTTCAATATGTTTGTCATACTCTATTCACAACAGTGGGTTTCTGTCCATCTTTGTTTATATTTCTGAAAGAAAATTCCTACATAGAAAGTCATGCTTTGCTTGGCAAAAAACAGTAACTGCTTGCTGACTTTCTGGCATTGCCTGTAAAAATAATTTGCTATATTTATATTGTGGGAGCCAGGATGAATTTTTAGATGACAGACTCTTAATACTTAATGGGAGACAACTATTTCATACCATTGTCCTTTTTTCCACTGGGTAATTATTGCACACGAATGTTATAGCATGTAATGGGTTGCTTTCTAGTATCATTTTGATAAATGTAGAAGCTATTTTATTCTACTTAATAGGTTATCTATCCTGAGAAAGGCACGTCTGGCTTATTGTTGTTACATCTTCATTTTACTAGCTGCCCCTTGGGGATGAATTCTGTAGCCATGTGATTCAATTCATTAAAATAAAGACCTAAACTCCTATTATGGCTGACAAAGTACAAAAGAGAAATATGGTGTGTCATTTTTATGTATGATATGAAAAGGACTGGTTATAAAATCCTTGCTTGCATTACCAACTATTAAATGTAAAAAATGGGAAATGTCTAACATTTTAGTAGCATTTTAGAGAGTCAAATTGCCAATATCATTCAATTGCTTAAAAAAAGAGTTTAGCAATTAACAATATTTGGAAATTTTGATTTTAAAAGGTGGTTATACAATTTTAATTTTTATATGCAGGTTGTTATCTACTTCTAATACTCCAAGGTATTTTTGGTTGTTATCATTCAATAATGATTTTATGATTTGCCATTTCTTAGCTTTATTCCATCTATTTTTGTCTCTTGGCCCATTATACAGAGAGATTTGCACATTTGTCAAGTCCATGTTTCATCTGAATAGCTTTACTAGAGATTCACATGGTTCAGCTTTGATTCTATCTCAGTGAGACTGCATATAGTTTTAGATCATCCATGTATAACAGATGGTTGATTTCCCCCTGCTTGATCTGAAATATGATAGCCCAATCCAGTTATTATTATTATTATTATTATTATTATTATTATTATTATTATTATTATTATTATTATTATTATTATTATTATTATTAGTAGTAGTAGTAGTAGTAGTAGTAGTAGTAGTAGTAGTAGTAGTAGTAGTAATCACCATTGGTTTGGGATGGGGCATCGTTGCCCCAATCAAACCTGGTGTGCAACCTGGGGGTCCTCCTGGACTTGCGGCTTCTGCTCCAGGAACAAGTTGCGGCTGTGGCCAGGAGGGCCTTCGGGCAAGTGTGTGTTATTAATCAATTGCGCCCAATCCTGGACTGGGAGGCCCTGCTCACAGTTACCCATGCCCTGGTCACCTCCCGTGTGGTCTATTGTAATGCACTCTACATGGGGATTCCCTTGATGACCATCTGGAGACTGCAGTTGGTCCAGAATGCGGCGGCCTGTGCAGTGGTGGGGTGTAGTCATTTCGCCCACTATATGTCTCGGGGGCAATTCAAGGTGCTGGTTGTCACCTTTAAAGCCCTTCATGGTAGCAGACCAGGATACCTCAGGGACCACATTATCCCTAGGACATCGACCCGTCCCATGAGAGCAAACCTAGAGGGCACCCTTCAGGTTTCCCCCATATATCCTTCCAAAACATTACAATTTCTTCTCTGTTGAGGGGCATGTTGCTATCGTAATCCCCATCCAGCCATTTGTAAAAGTGATACTAGTCTGACTGGAATAAGTTATTTTCATTAAATGATTTGTTTCATGCATTGTAGCTCTATTTTTTCACCAGTGTGGTTATCAGCCTTTAATGGATAATATTGATTTTTTAAAAATGAAAAACAAAGCATGTTTGTTACAATAATGTGTTCTTTTTTGGTCTGATGGCATTTCGGGGCCATCTCCTAAAACGTGTCCCAGTGTGACCACCGTACTGTGTTTACTAACAATGCACACCCATTTAAACACAAATGGACTATTTGACTCACGTAATCTTGCACCATCCTTCTCCCTCCTTTCAAACAGATATTTAAAAATGGGAGATGGGGGTATCAAGATACAGTAGATAACATGCCAGACTGTGCCTGTGCGATAAGTTCTTTCATGCCAGATACAGAAACACAATTAAGAGACAACTACAGGCTATTGAAAGCCTTTGTTGTAGGCCTGGGTGGACTATTATTCAATGCTGAATGATAGCCCACAAAGAGCTACAATTTGACACAATGTGTTGGCTTAAAATTCTGAATTGATAAACCATTTGTTATGATAAACAGGAGACATGTCAACTATGAAAGGGTCAGGGGAAACATTATACAGTCCGCTTCATACAACATCGGTTTCATACAACATCGCCTAATTCCTTGGGTTTTTCCCAGGTTGCATTGTGCCTGGGCAGTATAAAAGGCAGGGCACATGCATGCATTGCTCTTGTGGGTTTTGCATGAGGTGAAGAGTGTTTAGGAGTGGTTTTGAGCGCAATTTTGGATTTTTTTGAATTTTTTCATCAACATTTTTAGAAGCATTCCTGGGATTTTTGCAGCATTCTTCAGGTTCTTGGACAATCAGGGTTGTTTGACATGTTTTTGTAATGTATTTAGCCTTTAGACAACAATTATTTAAAGTTCTGTCAGTTTCCTGTTTGTTTCCTTCACTTTGCCCTGAAGTCTGTGCTGTTACAGTACAATGTATCTCTATGGAAATGACGTTGTACAAGGCATCGTGGCAAGGATTTGGACGTTGTATGAGGCATCGCGGCTAGGATTTTGCATGCCTCATACAAAGTCCAAATCCATTTAAAGTCAAAACTTGTGGAACCAAGGTATCACTGTATAAAGTGTTCTGCTATTGAAATAGGTTCAATATCCCAGTTAGTTCTGATTTTTTAAAATTAACCTTAAGATTATACCCTTTCAAATATCTCTGCTCCACAAGACAGATATTCAAGGATATCTTAAAAAATATTACTTATTCTCAATAGCAACAGAAACCAAACAGCTTCTCAATTTCTGCTGTACTAATTTGATGGATTTTTATTGCAATATCATCATAGACTTGCTAATGAACAAAGTTAGATTAATAGTCAGTCTAGATTAATTAGATTAGTAGACCTTTTAACAAAGAAGCTAACAAAGAAAACAGAAATTTTCGCAGGCTATAAAGTTGCAATATTTATTCCATGTTGCACTCTTATTGAGCTTTGGAATAATTATATTTTAGCCTCAGGTTACAGGATGAACCCCTTCTCCAGTGTCTGCCTAGTGAACTAAGTGAGAAAATAACCGAAGAAAACAAAAAGAAAGGCATTGGTTTCAACGGGGCATTATTTACATACAGCTTGTTAATTTCAAGAGGGGCTTTTCTTTCTTTGAAGAACTCAAGCATTGGAGAAATCTATTCAAGTGTCTGAATGTATTTTATATGATCTTTTTCTATTCAAGTGTTAAGGTTTAGATAAGTACATTTTCCCAGGTTGGTTGTGAAAGTGAGCAGAATAAAAAAAACAGGCTGTGGGTGTAATTTATTGATAAGTTTTTTTGGGATGAAGCAAGGCTGCACTTTCCCATCAGGGCAAGAAGGTGTGCGGGGGGGGGGGGGGGGAGAACCAAAAAGAAAATTGTAAAAGTGGCAGTAAACATTGCTTAACTTGGACAATGGTTGCATCACAACCAGGATTTCATAGCAAGCCAAGGAGGTGGGAAAGGGAGGTTCCTCCTCAAATGATTTTCAAAGAGAGAGAGAGAGCAAAGAACCCTTAGTATGCAGCTTTAATGTGACAGAGTGCTAAACATGATAAGTGTGTTTTGAAAAAATAGTAGAATTATTGTTTGGAGAAGAGACCGCTAGAGTTCTCTTTGCATCCCACTGGAGGAATCACCATAGGACATACCCAGATTCCCCTCTGGAATGAGTTATGTGATCACACATGTACCAGAAGAGAAAAGAAGCAATGCCAGCTGAATTGTTATTTAAAAAAAAAACTGATCGTTGAACAGTTTGTTAAGTATTGTCTCATTGTGCTGCTGAAAACTTTGAGTTGAGTACTATAGCTCATGTCTTACCCAGAGGTTTGAAAGTGTGACACAGAACCATGACTAATGGACTGAGAGTCAGGTTGCGTCCACAGAGTATTTTAGACTCATTGTTGAGAAGCTGGATATTATCCAGCTCTTGAAACAGTAACTTACTGAGAAACAAGATGCTTGCTTTAGGCAAAGTGAGTTCCTACTGTTCCAGTGTACAAAGACCATTGATGTGGTCTGACTGTTTGATAGGGTCATTCTTTGTTTTGCTAATTTTACTAATTATATTCACTGCAGTAAGACTACAGCCTCTCTGGCATTATGACTTTTGGTGTCTTGCACGGAAGACAAAGAAGGAGCCGCAGTGAGGGCTAAAACACAGCTTTATTGCATGATGGTCAGGAAGAGCATGTGGTAATGGTGGAGGTACAGCTCTTTTTATACATTTGAAAAGGGTTACACGGTAGCGTATTGGCTGCTACCTGTGTGACGTCATTCTGAGTCACGCCCTTCTTCTCCAGGTGTTCCTTGTGTGGGAAGGTTCCCGCAGCTGCCGGTGATTTGGGGGAATTTGAACCATGTGAGCTGAACGCTCGCAGCTGCCCTCTATGGGTAGCTAGCTCGCGTTCCTTTAACAGCTGAGTTACATTGTGATCATTGTCAAGTTACATTCTCCACAGCAGACCTGTGCTAGTTTCAACCCTGTAAGACACTGACCCCGTTTGCTCAATGACCGCTCCTAGAACCCACGTTGGTCCCGAGGTTGCGTAATTCCTGCAGTGAGCCGGGTCCCCTACCGCAAAACTTTTGGAGCTCTCTATCTCTATATTTCTCCCCTCATCCTCCACCCTGGTTGGATCCAACCGATCAAAAAGTGTTACTGGCTTCCTCCGCATGAGGAGCTCAGCCGGCGAAAGTCCTGAAGCTAGAGGAGTTGCTCTATAACAAATGAGGAATTGACACAGCTGGAGGTTCAATTCACCGGGACCCATGCGCCGCAGTGCATCTTTCATAGTGTGCACTTGGCGCTCTACCTGACCGTTTGTGGCAGGGTGAAACGGGGCAGAGGTAATGTGCCGGATGGCATTCCTCTCGATGAACACCTTGAATTCCGCAGACGTGAAAGTACTGGCGTTATCGCTCACAAGGATGTCCGGCAGGCTGAAACAACTGAACACCTTGCACAATTGTTTAATGGTTGCAGCAGATGAGGTGTTGGACATGGGAATGACTTCCAGCCATTTGGAATATGAATCGACTATCAGCAGAAACATGGACCCGTGAAACGGGCCAGCAAAGTCGACGTGTACTCGGGACCATGGTCTGCGAGCCATGTCCCATTGCCTGTGGGGCAGCCAGGACTCCTCGGGCCGAGAGCTCTGGCAGCTCTCGCACGTGCCCACCAAGTGCTCTATATCCACGTCTATCTGGGGCCACCAGAAATAGCTCCTGGCCAGTGCTTTGGAACGCACTATTACCAGGTGGCTGGTATGCAGTAGCCTCAGCAACTTTGCTCATATCTTCTCTGGGATGACCACCCGCTGGCCCCAGAGGAGGCAGCCCCTTTCAAGGGATAGCTCTACTCTGCGCCTGAAAAACGATTTGAATTCCTCCTCGGGGGGAGTAGTGGGCCACCCTTTCCTCACCCAGGAACTGACTTGAGACAGGATTTTGTCGGCCGCCATGGCTTTGGCGAGGTCTGCGGGAACTATGGGCGGTGAGTCGAGAGACTCTATCAGCAGGACTTGGTGGTCCTGCTCTACCTCGCATTTGGGGTCTCCTAAACTAGGGAGGGAAGATCGGGACAGCGCATCTGCATGGGAGATCTCCTTCCCTGGGCGATGGACCAGTTTGTACTGGTAGGCATTGAAGAAAATCACCCAACACAGCATTCTGGGGGACAGGATTTGTGGAGTGGGCTTGCCTGTAGTAAAGATTCCCAAAAGGGGCTTATGATTGGTCACAATTGTGAACTCACGGCCGTACAGGAAATCGTGGAACTTCTTTGTTCCCGCGATTATGGCCAGGGCCTCTCTATCTGTTTGCATGTAATTGCGCTCCGCCTTTGAAAGTGACCTGGAATAGAAGGAAACTGGGGCTTCCCATCCGTTCTCTAACATTTGGCACAGCACCGCCCCCACCCCTACTGGTGATGCATCACAGACCAAAACTACCGGTTTCCTCGGGTCGAAATTCCCAGGGGAGCAAACCACTGGGTTCCCAAAAGGCAACAGGTCCCCTCCTTGAGAACTACTGGGGCAGTTTTTCCATGAACCTTTTGAACTTCACCGTGAAGTTTCCCACCCCCAACACCAGGATCCCATAACCCTGCCATCCCGTAAGTTTGTCTTCATGGCCCGCGTTGGGGTGCTTGAGGGTGTCTCAACGAGCCCTTGTCCTCCGTTCGCCCGCGCCTGCAGACCCTGGCAATGTGGCCTTTCCACCCGCAGTTGTGGCACTCGGCCTTCTGGAATGAGCACCTCGTTTGGTCATGAGATGCCCCGCAGCCATCGCAACGGTGGTTTCCTCTCTCGCTGGCTCGGTGCTTTTCTCCATGCCTCTTGACTCTCTGCACATCGTCGTCCTCACTGGAGCAGGAGTCCGCAGTCGTGGATGACTCCTCGGAGGTTGCTGGGGTGCCTGTGGGCGGCCGGGGGGTCCGCCAGGCCGCTTTTGTGGAAATCCGCTGGGCTGCTTGCATGGGTGACTTGGCCCTATCAGGTGCGGCCCCCCAGGACTTGAAGACTCTGACCCCACTCCTCGCTGCCTCGGCCACTTGGGCCTCTCGCAGTACCTCGTTGAATGTGAGGCGATGGTCGCAGGTCACCAACTTTCTCTGGACCTCCTTGTCCCTTAGGCCACACAGCATGCGGTCTCGAAGGGCTATGTCCAGGTCCTCCCATTGGCAGTGGACGGCCGCCAGCCTGAGGGCCGCCGCGTAGGTGGACATGGATTCTCCTGAGTGCTGGTCCCGCCTGTGGAACATGACCCGGGCCGGAAAGATGGAGACGGGCGGCTGGAAGTATTCCCTCAGTGTTGTGAGGATGCGGTCAATGGGTACCGCGTCGACCTTCCGGGGAGCCAGCAGATTCATCAGGATGCACAGCATGGCCAGCCCCACCTGGGCTAGGAAGTCCGACTGCACCTTCCCCTCGTCGTCGATGCCTGCAGCATCCATCGCGTTCCAAAACTGGCACTTGTACAGCTCCCATTGCTCAGGATCGCTGATGGCGAATTGGTGAGGCTTGATCTTGGGATATGCCATGGATCCCACCTTCGTTGCCAATTTGGTGTCTTGCACGGAAGACAAAGAAGGAGCCGCAGTGAGGGCTAAAACACAGCTTTATTGCATGATGGTCAGGAAGAGCATGTGGTAATGGCGGAGGTACAGCTCTTTTTATACTGCAACAATACATTTGAAAAGGGTTACACGGTAGCATATTGGCTGCTACCTGCGTGACGTCATTCTGAGTCACACCCTTCTTCTCCAGGTGTTCCTTGCGCAGGAAGGTTCCCACGGCTGCCGGTGATTTGAGGGAATTTGAACCATGTGAGCTGAATGCTCGCAGCTGCCCTCTATGGGTAGCTAGCTCGCGTTCCTTTAACAGCTGAGTTACATTGTGATCATTGTCAGGTTACATTCATACATTCTTAAAGTGATACAGTTACATACACAACATGACTGATAAAGCTTAAGAAAAGATCATATAGAATACGTTCAGACAAAGTCACAAATCATGGTGACTAAGCCATAGGTAATCTTAGGCTTGTATGCTTTCTCCACCTGATCCCCTTGCTTTCATGTGGCAGTACAAGAGGTACAAAGCTTCAATGTAGGGTATCAGCAGAATAGTTTCCAATTTCACTGCAATATGAAAACGTGTACAGATCATTATTTGTTCATAAAGCAAATGATAGAACCTCTAGCCATAGCAATCTTCTTGTCTTTCAGTACAGATTGTATCTCTCATACAATGGTAATGAGGAGTTAACGAGCCTTCATTGCTTAATTGAAGTTGTAATGACTTGTTTCATCTGTAAACCCAAGGCCAGAATTACTATTGGGAACCAAACAATTGAAGAGGTCTTCAAATTTACCTTAGTATCGTGACCACAACGGAGGAACTGAAGAAGATGTAAAGTCTAGGATTGGAAAGCAATAGTTCCTCACCTTCCCTTATCACATTTTTTCTCTCTTCTTCATCTGATAGGTCAGCTATTTCCCAGGTTTACTACCATATCCATAATAAAATTTATTTTATTTTCTATTTCCTCTACCATTAAGCCTGATAATTTAGTTTGCAAAATTTTTATCTCTTTGAGCTTGACTTTTTATAGTCTTTTAAATTTCTTCTTTCTTTTTTCCTATTAATTGTTCTATTATTGCTATCTTTACTTCTTCCTTTCCCAATTTTGTTTCATTAAAAACCCTATCATCACTGCCATCCTGGCCTTCCAAATTGCATCAATTTTTTTCACTCCATCAATATTTTCTTTGAAATGTTGTTTCACTTCTTTTTTAACTTATTGTAATATCCTATCCTCTTTCAATAAGTTTTCATTTAATCTCCAGGCACAAGGTGTTGTTTTTGTCTGCATTGTTAATTTCACTGGATTATACAGTAATCTGATCATGGTTTTCGTAGTGTACCTACTGATCAAACAAATCAGATTTTGTTTACCAAAATCGTGTCAATCCTGGACAATGATTTATGTCTTTCTGAGTAGAAAGTATAATCTTTGGCTTTCCAATTTTTTCAATCTCCAACTATCTGTCAAGTGCACGATTAAAAAGGTGATGGAGAAATATTACAAGAAACTCTTCAAACAAAAAAGTTTTAAGATCAGCAAAGAGATTAGGAATTATCTGGAGTATGAAAATCTAAATTCCAGGAGGAATATAATTTTTTTAATGCATCAGAACCACTAATGGAGATCTGTGAAATTATAAATAAATTAGAAAATTGAAAAACACCAAGCCCAGATGGAGTTGCGGCTCAATATTACAAGAAATTATCTGATAAAATAGCCATCCCGTTAAAATTTATACATTCCATGCCATAGGAGGGCTACCCAGATTTATGTAAGGAAGCAAACGTCATAATTATTACAAAACAGGACAAAAGTAGAAGAGATCCAAAAAATTATAGACCTATTTCATTGTCATATTTGGATTATAAAATATTTACTCAAATTCTGGCAGATAGGTACAAGAGAGCACTGTCAAACTGAATTGTGACAGACCAAACACATTTTTTGCCAAGAAGACAGATGAGACAAAATGTAAGGATTATAATAGATTTACTGGATTATTATGAACAACACCCTGACAAGAAAATGGTCATGATCTTCTTGGACATGGAAAAAGCTTTTGATAACATCTCCTGGGATTTCATGGTTGCCAAAAAGATGGAAGTGGTCAATAAATTATTAGAATGGATAAAAGCAACATATCACAAGCAATGAGCAAGAATAATTGTAAATGGGCAATGATGGGAGTATGCAAAATATACAAAGGTACACACCAAGAATGTCCATTGTCATTTCTTTTGTTTATAGCTGTGTTGGAAGTGTTCTTAAAGAAGTTTAAACAAGAGAAAGGAATTAAAGGCTTGAAGATAAAGGAATACCATTGCAAAGTAAGATCAGTTGCAGATCATATGGTATTTTCTGTAGAAGACCCATCAGAGAGTATTCTGGAGTTTTTAAAAATTGCGGAAGAATTTGGCAGATATGCAGAATTCAAAATAAATGAAGACAAGACTATAATATTCACAAAATTATGACCAAGAAAGAAGAAGAGTAAATAGCAGGTTATAAAATAACAAAGAAAATTAAATTCTTGGTGATAAATATATCAAAGAGGATGAAAGATTTGTTTGAAAACAATTATGTTAGTAGTTAGAAAGAAATAAAAAAAGAAGTTGGAGAGTTGGGGTAACCTAAGGATCTCACTGATGGGAAGAATTCATGGTAGTTAAGATGATGGTCTTCCCAAAACCTTTTTTTTATTATTATTTTAAAAAGTACCAGATCTGATAAACAATAAAATCCTTCTGACATAGAAGAAACAATCGTCAGACTATATACTGCAAGAGAGAAAGCCTATGATTAGAATGAAATCTTTGCAAAAGGATAAAACAAAAAGGAGGTGGATGGGCTTTACCAAACCTACAACTTTGGAAACAAGAATGGATTATATTAAAAGATAAATCCATTTTGACTGTAAAAGGCAAAGACTAGTAATGTGGATTTCATGCCTTTTTATTATACGAAAAGTGGAAAGTAAATAAAAAATTTGATGCTAATTGTATAAGAAAAGCCCATTTGAAGGTTTAGGAAAGATAGAAGATGAAATTCTATCAAGCAATGCCATTATGGTTGTAACAACATGAAGCTTTTCTGAAAGTGTATATGAAAACAGAGATTTGGACAATCTATAAAGGCTTATTAATGGGAATTGAAGATGGAAATCTAAAATTAAGAACAACAGAAGAAATGCAGCAACAGGGAATACAGATAATTTATGGAGAGGATAAAAATGAACGTCAAGCTGTGGGATTTTGAAAAATGAAAACTGAATTGGATAAGATGGAACCTCCTCCCGGTAGAATTATGCCTCCAGGCCCAGTTGCTATCGTTTAGGAGAGAATTGAAAACGTGGTTAGCAGAACGGGTCCGGGGGCCGGGATTGCCAATAAACTCTCCTTTTTGGCTCGTCTGAGGTCCCCCCCCTTCTTGTAATTGGTTCTATTGAAGGGATTTTAACTGTTTTTATATTGTTTTTAAGTTTTGCTGAGCAGACAGTGAGGTGTTTGCTGGACTGTGTACACCGCCCAGAGTCTATTGATTGGGACGGTATACAAATCTAAATAAATAAGATCCTATTGGGAAAAGAAGAACATTATCTGAAAATTATATAAATTGATGATACAAAAAGATATGGAACAAGAAGTGTTAAAAGATAACATGGTCTTCTTCTTCTTTTGTGTCCTGATCAAGCCTTGGACTGCCAGAATGAAGCCACTTTCTTCGCTTTGGAGTTGCCCAAGCCCTCATCAATGCATGTCTGGCAGCAATTGGCAAACCAGTAAATGGGCCGGACTCTGTGTCTATCCATATTCACACCGTGTGTTGTTGTCTGCCAGCAGTCCCCACTTGAGCATGTTGGTCATGCATTTAAGGACTCCTACCCCCAGCCTATTCAGGGTCCTCCAGGTGACATAGGGAAGATTGAGATCTACAGCTATATCCACATTTAATGATGTTCCTTGCCCATTGAGCTCTTTCCTCCATCTTCTGATTTGGTTTGGCACTGTTCAACACCAAAATACCTTGGTGTGACACTTGACCGGACACTCTCTTTTAAGCAGTACTGCCTGAATACCAAAGCCAAAATTAGTACAAGGAACAACAGCATCAGGAAACTCACAAACTATACACAGGGAACTCATCCATCCACACTGCACACATCAGCTTTGGCCCTGAATGTCTCTGCTGCTCCAGTATGGAGTGCATCCACACACGCAAAATAAGTTAACATCACAGTGAATGAAGCCATGCGGATAATGACAGGATGCCTCAAACCTACACCAGTTGAGAAAATATGCCCTCTTATTGGTATTGCTCCACCTAAGATCAGGAGAGAAGTAGCAGCAGACACTGAGAAAACTAAGCATGAGAATGACCCACGACACCCTCCGAATGGATATGAGCCTCAAGTCCATCAGCTCAGATCCAGGAAGAGCAATATGGCAAGAACAAACATTCTTGAGGGAACACAAAAGATAACATGTCAAATAGGATGCAGGACATAGAAAGGGCTATTCATTTTGAAAATTGAACTGGAGCTTGGAACTAGAACCAAAGAATAATTAGAAGTAATGAAATGAGAGAAAATTATTTAAAGGTGTTATACAAATGGTATATGACTCTGGAGAAATTAGCAAATATGAAAAAGAGCAAAGAGGATAAATGCTGGAGATGTTAAAAAGAAAAGGGAACAGTGTTTCATATAGTTGAATTGTAAAGTACTAAGGAAATTGTGGAAATAAATTCACGTAGACATTGTACGAAACTTTAAAATGAGCCTAGAAAGGAAACCAGAAATGTTTCTTTTGAGCTTGACAAAGTATAAAACAAAACAGGAAATTAAAATTATATTATTCGTGGTTTCAGCAGCAAGGATTCTAATGGCATAACACTGGAAAGGGGAAGGGGAATTGCTGTTAGGCAAATGTCTGATTAAATTACAAGAATTTATTTTCATGAATAAATTGATACTGTTAGTAAGAGGAGGGTTTTTATCAGATTATAGTAAACAGTGGCATATTTTCGAGAGATACATGGAAGAAAGGTAGAAATTAAAAATAAGGTTATAAATTAGCAATGGGATAGGGATTTGTTCAAAAGACTAGTTAGAGAGCTACTTGTAATAATGGTCCAATGGTAAAAGATTATTAATGGGAAAACAGATGGGAGAGACTTGATAAAGTTGAGGCGTGTTTAAGAGTCTGATGAATTTGATAAGAGAATGGAAGTGAACATCTTTCCAGAGTAAGATAAGAACTGTATTTCAAAGGACATTTTCTTTTTTTTAATTATTGTTAATAAAAGAATAAAAAATAAAGGCAGCAGCTATATTTCAACAAATTAATCCTATTTAGTCATTGAGGGCAACCTTTGTGACCCTATGGAGCACATCACACCAGTCTACTCTATAGCACTATTAAACTTTACTTGTTTAATGCTGTTGTCCTACCAACTGTAACATATACAAGGAAACATGGAAAATTATAATGAAGATAGCCCAGAAGCTAAACTTTTCCCATCAGAGATGCTTGAGAAAGATTCTTGGCAACACATACTTGACTGGGACTACGAATGAAGAGGTTCTGCATTGAAGTGGGTCATGCTGCTTTGGAAACAGTGTCACTGAAAGGGTGCATACAAATGAATGTTTTAAACTACAAAATTAGACTAGACTCTTGTGTTTCCTCTTTTGTGTTCCAAACTTCAGTTCTTGCAAACATTACATTAGCACTACTAGTTTGGTGCTTTCAGGTTCCTGCTTTCAGGAGTTTAATATTAAAGGTGAAAAAAATAAAAATATAGCCTTTATTTGGTTATGAAATATGTGGGTAGGAGAGGTTTGGTTTAGTCTGTAGGAAAATAAATTTCAGAATTAACAACAGTAGGTCACAAATTGATTATTCATTTAATTTATTTAGGAGTTGCTGTATTCCAAATTGCCAAATCTGAGCAACAATATAATGCAAATTATTAGGCAGTTTTATTTCCATAATATGCTGATCCACCTGTGGAATAACATTGACCTGAGTCTGTAGTTCTCAATATTTGTAGGTGTGTGCCCCAACTGATTCTTAGCAGCTTTCAGAGAATATCATCCAGAGATCTTTTGCTTGATGTTTCGGCATTATTTCTTGTAGGTCAACATATAATCCAAATTAACAATTAGGTATTTGGGAGCAAAATAATACGTAGTAGGGTGTCTTTCTAATTAACCTGAAATTTCTGAGATGCCTTCCCCCCACCCCCCTCAGATGAAGCATACATTTGAGTCTTGGTTGGGTTTAAGTTGAATTCTATTTTATTATGTGCCAAGTTCTTCTAATGCATTTGTTAGAAAATATTCCACCTTCTCAAAACTGTCATATTGAGCAGTAAGTGTAGGATTGCCAACATCAGTAAAACATTTGGTGCCTTGAAGAAGTCGTTGATCATTGGTGCGCATGTTAAAAAACATGGTGCATGATCATGCCAGGCATATGCATATTTGCCAAGACACAATTCTCACTGAATTGCACTGTTTTCTTATGCTAAACTGCACCATCCAGAGAGTGACAGTTAACGGGTGACTCAAATGTTGCAAATAATTAAATAAGTAGCTTAAATGGATGCTCTGAGTGAAAATAGACATACTCTGTATAATTGTCTGGGTCTTATGCTTTGGATTGGATTTGCCATCCTAATAATGTTTTGTGTGCAGATGCTCCCAGCTTCAATCCTCAACATCTGTGCTTGAAAGGATTGAGTGGAAACCCCTTTGATTGAGACCTTGAAGACAGCATGTTATGGGGCAAAATGCTAATTACCTTGTGACCCACCCAGAGAATGCACTAAGTGCTATGGGGTGGTATTTATTTATCTATCTTTATTTATTTTACTTATATCTCACCCATCTAGGAGGTTTTCCTATTCTGGGCAGATAACAATACGAAACTCACATATTTAAAACATATTAAAACATATTTTAAAAAAATACAAAAACCCTATCAGCAACGGAGAGAGACAGAATAAAATATTTAATGCTCAGCCATTGGCAAAACATTCTCAAAGGCCTCTTTAAAAAGAAACAATTTCAACTGCTTTTTAAACAGAAGTATATAGAAATGTAATTGCTATAGTCAGAGATATAGGAGCAGATGATTATCCAAATCTGCTTAAAATAATGTACTGATGTTTATCGCCCTCCTCTTTACTTAGTTCAATATATTGCTTTGACAGGCTTTACAACATTGGTTCGAGTCTCTTAATCTTAGTAGAAAATGAAATACGCTATTGTTTATTCTTTTTTTAAAAAAGGAAATGTGCTTTTATCTACTACAGGAAACTCATACTATGAGGAGATGTCTGTTAATATAAATTACAAATTGTTCAGGATCAAAGAATGAGGACATTAAATCTAGGAAATAAAGGATATATTTATTATCTTGATAAATGTTTATATAATAACAACAACAACAAAATCCCAAACTCTTGGGAATTTCACTGTCAGTTGTTTTGAATTAGGCTTCCAAGCAAAATATACTTTTCTTTAATTAATGTTGTGGGAATGTAAATTTTACATTTTCTAGGTAATATATTCAAGATCTATACATGATCAGGTTTTGAACAAAAACAAAACTGTAGCTGAAATCCTTTTGGACTTTGTGTAGCATAAAGTTTTGTTTGTGAAAGTTTATGATGAATTATGTCCAGGCACTGTGCATGTCTGAATGGACCATTCAACTGACCATACTAACCAAGTACTAGCTGTTAACTGAACTACCGTATTTTTCAGACCATAAGACGCACTTTCCCCTCCAAAAAGGGGTGGGGGGTGAGGGTGGATCCTATAGTCCGAATGCTGTCCAGCAAGGCTGTTGTAAAATGATATTTTACAACAGCTGCATCTGGCCAAAAACCTCCACCGCCGCTGCTACAGCTGTCCCTGGGCCAGGAAAAGAAAAACATATGTTTGGTGGGCCATTACCACAGGTGGCCACAAGAGGGCGCAAATCGCAATTTCCCATTTAAATGCATTGGAAATCAATTTCTTGTACAGTATTCTAAAACTTTTCTGTTTGTATGTTCCCAATGCATTTCAGTGGGAAACCAAACCTGTGCATAAAAAGAAAGGGTTTCATTTACCTTTCTAGCCTTTGTCCCTGCTCCATGTGGTCAAAATGGAGGGGGAAGCCATGCTTCATGGTTGCAGGGAGAGCAAGAGGCTAGGTCAGAGCATCGCTTCCTGCCTCAGTGCAATTGGCCTGCTTGCCCATTTCCCCTGCAGCGCCACCACTGGTTGGTGGTGCAAATACAGTACTATTTGGTTCAGAATATTTTTTCTTGTTTTCCTACTTTAAAAACTGGGTGCGTCTTATGGTCAGCTGTGTCTTATGGTCCGAAAAATACTGCACTTCCTGGACAAGACACACACAAACACAAATCTGTATTAAATGTTTCCATTCATTCAATCAACTGCAAGATATGTGAGTATAAATAGAAGTACACATTCAGAATTTAAAAATAAATAAATTTATTTGGCTTTTGTCTCTTAAGGTGAGCTCTTGGGTGACGTGGCTAATTTTGACTGCAGGTTCTATGGAAGAAAAACGAGAAGTCTTCTCCTATGCAGTTCACGTGGCAAAATGCTGCTGGAACATGGGCAACTATAATGCTGTCATGGAATTCTTGGCAGGGCTCAGGTACTCTCAGCTCATTCTTCAAATGGTGGACTCTCCAACAGAATAAGTTACAATGTCTGTTACACACAGCTGTCCTTCTTAAAAAAACCATTCTGAACAGCAATCCATCAGTCACTGTACTGAACTGTTTTGTTGCTAAGTTGTATCATTTATCTTGTCTGGCAAGTTTGCGATAACAGTTTTGGGAAAACTGAATAAGATAGATGGCAGAGGTTGAATTTGGTGAAGGAAAGGTCTTTTCTCAGAATACTCTAGAGACAATCTCATTCATCTTCCTAAAATATAAGCAAGTTAAAGGGAAATATAAACATGCTTAGGGGAAAACAAAGCGGGATATTTGCTTTCTAATGGAAAGAGCCAATCTAGTAGTTAAAAGGAAGGACATAAAACTATACGTAGATACAGATTACTTTTTGCCAATCCCCACCCCCCACCCCCAATATTAAAAATCCCCACTCACTTTTTTGGTTTGAACCATTTCATTATAAACATTGTTTAGCTGCGGTTTCCTGACTTCTATGCACTCAGATTCCCTTGGGAAACAGCAATAGTAAAATATTCGGCATGGGAAAAGAAAGAAAAGTAGTAAACCGGGGTGGAGAGAAATGTGTTCTAAAAGGTGTAGCAAAAACGTAAAATAGTTCTCTATGTTTTCCAAATATTTGCAGCTTGTCTCGTGTCCATTCATTGTATTTGCAGTTATCTCATATTTATTCTATAAGCTTTTGATCCTTTTTTCTGTATTTGGAGGGGATTTTTAATTAGTGGTTTGTCGTATTAGCCATATTATCTACTGATAAAATCATATGAAGAGCATCCTAATCTGTATCAGGAAGTTGGCCAGGATTCAGATCTCTAGTCCAACACTGCTTTGTATGTACATGCCATCCTTTTGAAAGGCTATACTTAATACCAGTGAACATTTTCTCATTGGCTAATGCTTTGCTTTTAATTTATTGCACACATTTTAACCTTGTTTCTGGATTATTTCTGTGGGCAGAATTAATCAGTAGATGAGAGTCAGGGAGGTCTGGGCACAGATGCTGTGATTTTACTAACTTACCTTTATCTTTACATGTTACATTTTATAACAGTGATGGCGGAACCTTGGCACTCCAGGTGTTCTTGGACTTGAATTACCAGAAGCCCAAGATAGCACTCCTGCTTATCAGGGCTTCTGGGAATTGAAGTTCAAGAACATCTGGAGTGCCAAGCTTCGCCACCATTGTCCTATAATAACACTAAGTATGTAAAGGTAAAGGTCACCCTTTCATGAAACCCAGTCGTATCTGAATCTAGGGTTCAGTGCTCATCTCTGTTTATAACCAAAGAGCCAGTGATGTCTGCATCTGCAGACGTTTCCATGGAGATGTGGCAGGTATGCCTAAACACCGAAGTGCATGGAACGCTGTTTACCTTCCCACCAAGGCAGTCCCTATTTATCTACTTGCAATTTCTTGCTTTCAAACTGCTAGGTTGGCAGGAGCTGGGACAGAGATGGGTGCTCATTCTGTCATGCAGTACTCAGGTTTTGAACTGCTGACCTTCAGCCTCCCAGTCAGTGTCTTAACCACTTGAGCCACTGCAGTCCCATTAAGTATGTAAGCAAATGATTAATATCTATAGATCTTGTAGGATGTATAAATCCTCAAAGACTGTGGATAGTGGCATGTATTGTTCATTCCTGATAGACTGGGTCTCTTTGTGGTTAACAAAAGTGTTTTTAATTGTTACAGACTTCACTTTTGTACATCGAGAGACTTTTTAATACCTGGATTTTGATACAGTAATGTTACATCAATACATAAAGTATTGTCTGTATGTGTGTGTGTTATAGAAAGAAGCTGTGTAAGCATGCCACCAAGGATACCTGTCAACTTCTCCGGGTGCATCGCGCTTGCGCAGAAACCCTTTCACGCATGTGCAGAAACCCCTTTGCACATGCGCAGAAACCTCTTTGTGCATGCGCAGATACCCCTTCATGCATGCGCACTGCTGCCTCTGGAGGCGTATGCGCAAAGGGGTTTCTGTGCATGTGCAGAAACCTCTTCACGCATGTGCACCACTGCCTCTGGGGGCGCGCATGAGCAGAAACCCCTTTCCCCGGCCGCCCCAATACGGGATGACGGTGAGAAAGAGGGGGAAGGAAGGCCAAAATACAGGATTTCCCGGCCAATCCGGGATACTTGACAGGTGTGCCACCGAGGCTTTCTTTGTATTTTCTCTACAGCTGTAGTGCCATCAGCCAACAGATAACACTTCTGCAAGACAGCTTGTCTCATTAGAAATTCCAAGGATGCTTCTAGACAGTGAAATCCTGAGTCTAAATTCAGTTGCTAGCCCCAGCTAGAGTGGACCCGTTTAAGTCACTGGAATTTGTACAAATGTTGAACTCCAGCTAAGTCTAAGAATTGGCTTTAGACCCTAGAATCAGCAGTCAAAATACATTGCTCAGCTATTCCATTTTTTTCTCATAAGAGAGGTTTTTTATATGCTATAAAAAGAAGAAAGAAGTAGTGGAAAAACACAGGCAGGTTGCAAATGGAAAATTATTTATTCTGAACTTCCAAACTTTTGGGAACGAGCACAGCTATTGAATGAGAAAGTGCCCTAAAACAATTCCGTGATATTAGTTTCACTTTCATTATAAAATAGCTTTTTAAAATCTTAATTCCAGCCTGAGCAAGAAAACTCTGTTTTTTTAAAATACAAGTGGTTTTAATAAGTATTTTTCAAAATACCCTGCTGTTATTTCTTTTGTGTACTGAACTTCATACCTGATTTGATTAGCTTTCTCTCTTTGGTTTTTTTAAAAAAATCAATAGCAAATTTTGAGTGCAATCCATCCATCATGTAACAAACGTGGACATCAGTTTAACATTTGTTTCCTCTTCCTCCTCCAAAATAGGTCAAGAAAAGTTTTAAAAATGTGGCAATTCATGGATCAGTCAGATATTGAAACAATGCGAAGCTTGAAGGATGCTATGGCACAACATGAATCATCTTCTGAATATAGAAAAGTGGTTAACAGAGCTCTCAATATCCCAGGCTGTAAAGTTGTTCCTTTCTGTGGTGTGTTTTTAAAAGAACTCTGTGAAGTTTTGAATGGAGCTGCAAGTCTCATCAGGCTATGTCCTCAATATAACTCGCAGGATGAAACACTGGAGGTAAATTAATAAGATAGACCATTACTAACTCTAGGGCAGGGGTTCCCAACCTTTTCAAGTTGGGGGCTGGTTCACACTCTCTCAGTCAGCTTCGAGGGCCAGATGGCCATTTTGCCCTGCCTGCATGATGGGGGTGGCCATTTTGTCCCAACAGCTTCAAAAGGGTGGCAATTTTGTTTCTCAAATGCCCTTGGAGAGGTGGGGGCCACATCAACTTGTGCCATGGGCCAGATCCGGCCCGAGGGCCTTAGGTTGGGAACCCCTGCTCTAGAGGTTGTAATAATTACAGTGGTTATTAATACAGTAGTTGGGTACATATAAAACAGCACATGCAGTTTTGTTGTTCTGTGGTAAACAAATGTACAAAACATAGCTCCCTAATCTTGCAATAACCTTTTGCTAGGTTATTAATAATGGAAATGAACAGTTTTGGACTAGATAGCTGGAAAATTACAGGTGCTCCTTTACAGTTTTATTTATAGTGCTTTGTTCATTGTAAGCCTCTTTAAATTCCTGGCACCAAATTTCAGTTCATTGTTAAGTTTAGCACTGATACAATTATAATCTTGTTATTATATAACAATAGTTTATAAATGTTTGGTGTTGGGAGTGTAAGCTGTGATCCAGAGTTCTAGTTAAGTTCATATAAGCGGCTGGTGGCAGCTTATTGTTTTTTTAAAAATCCCACTTTTTTTGTTTTTGTTTGAAAAGCTTACATGTTTGCCTCCCAAGAGAACTATGTTAGTGGAAAAAAACAAAAGAAAAGCTCACTTCATCTCATGGAATTATTTCTATTTTTCTTTTGAATCCTCTGTTAGTGAATTATTAAAAGTATAGTAAATCTTACTATAGTATGTCTGGCCAGGTTATCCTGCTATGGTATTAGAGTAGACCATACTACCAGCGACTCAACCCTGATCGTCAAACGAGGACTAATGGTTTGGGTGCCAAAGTCCACAGGGAAGGGTGATGGTCCCCAAGTGGATTAAATCCTACTTGAATCCATCTTGATGGAGGGCAGCAGCTTCATCAATACTGGCCTGGGGATGAGGAGGACTTTGTGTGCCAAAAGGGCTCAGGACTAGAAAGTGACTCACGGAATTGGATCAGTGCCATGCTGCGATGTGGAAGGAAGATGAAAGGCCACTGCATTATATTCTCATTGCAATATACATGGCTGATTGTCATGATGATCGCCAATATTCAGAATCGGATATGGCACAAGAAGAAGAAGATTAGACTATGTAAGCCGCCCTGAGTCGGGCTTGCCTGAGTGGGCAGCGAACAAGTTGAAAAATTAAATTAAATTGAATTAAAGATAGTAAATCTGTGACCATATTCTCACAGTGAAATGTACTGTAAATGCTGCCTTTTCAGATACAGGTATACAATATTATTTGTATTACCAACAACTTAGATCTCTGTTGCACCATAACCTGAACTGAATGGTGGTGGTGGTGGTGGTGGTTAAAGCACAATTAAACTATGACAGCTAAAGTGTTGGTGTTCATTTTGGGAATAATTGGCATGTAATATATCACTTGCATCGTAAAATAATGTACAGCTTACACTTCAAAAAGAAGATACATTTATTTGCTCTGAAGGCCTCAGTTTACAGACTGCACCCTTGATGTCAAAAGAATCTATCATTTTTAAGAAAATAAAATCCTTAACTATAAAATGGGACACAAATTGTCAAAATCTTAATATGGTTGTGGTCCTGTGAGATATAACAGGAATAAACCTTTGATCCTGTTATTTTAGCTGACCTCCAGGTAAGTTTGTTCAAAATTGCAGCAAAATGTATTTAGATACATGAATCAAGCTTGTTGCCCTCATGTTATATCTTGGTTTTGTTGTTTCTTTGAGGGGTGGTGTTTTCCAGAGGCTTCTAGCTCCTACTATAGAAAGTGGACCTGTAAAAATCAGAATGCTGGACTAGATAGGCCTTTAATGTGACCACTCTTATGTCCAATAAACCAATCTTATGTCCATAAGAACATAAGAACAGCCTTGCTGGAACAGGCCACAGCCCATCCAGTCCAGCATTCTGTCTCACACAGTGGCTCACCATTTCCTTCAGGGTATTCCCAAGGAGATGCCTTCACCTGCTTGGGAGTCCCTGGAAATGGCATTGAGAGATATCCTGCCTATCTCTCCAACCCCGAGGTTGTCCTTAAGTATCCATAATTATAACCATTGATACCCTTGTCCTCCATGAACTTGTCTAATCCTTTCTTAAAGCTGTCAAGACTGACAGCTATCACCACTTCTTCTGGCAGGGAGTTCCATTGACCAGTAATCCTCTGGGTGAAAAAGTACTTTCTCTTATTTGTTTGAGAACTAGTAGCCAAAAGTTTCATGGAATGCCCCCTAGTTCTAGTGTTGTGCAATAGGGAAAACAGTTTTTCCTTATCTAATTTGTCCACACTGTGCATGATTTTATAAACTTCAATCAGGTCACCTCTTAGACGCCGTCGTTCAAGAGTGAAAAGGCCCAACCGTTGCAGCCTCAGATGGTAAAGAAGGTGTTCCAGTCCCCTAATCATTCTGGTTGCCCTCCTCTGCACTTTCTCCAACTCCATAATATCCTTCTGGAGGTATGGCGACCAGAACTGTACACAGCATTCCAGATGGGGCCTCACCATAGATTTATAAAGAGGCAAAATGACACTTGCTGACTTATTTTCTATACCCTTCTTAATGATCCCTAGCATTGAGTTTGCTTTTTTCACTGCTGAGGCACACTGGGTTGACACCTTCATTGAATTGTCCACCAGGACACCAAGGTCCTTTTCCTGGTTTGTCGCAGAGAGTTCACACCCCATCAGTTTATAAATGTAATTGGGGTTTTTTGCCCCAACATGCATCACTCTGCACTTACTAATGTTGAAGCTCATTTGCCACTGTTTTGCCCACTCCTCCAGTGTCAAGAGATCCCTCTGGAGCTCCTCACAATCTCTCACAGTTTTCACTACCCTGTATAATTTAGTGTCGTCAGCAAATTTGGCTACCTTGCTTTTTACTCCTACCTCTAGATCATTTATGAAGAGGTTGAAAAGCAGGGGTCCCAGTACTGAACCTTGGGGGACCCCACTCTTTACTTCCCTCCACTTGGAGAAGTGTCCATTTAGTGCTATCTTCTGTTTCCTGTCCCTTAGCCAGTTGCTGATCCAGGACAAGACCTGTCCCTTTATTCCATGACTGGTAAGTTTATTCAAGAGCCTTTGGTGTGGGACCTTGTCAAAAGCCTTCTGAAAGTCCAGATAAACAATGTCAACTGGATCCCCCTTATCCACATGCTTGTTGACACTCTCAAAAAATTCCAACAGATTAGTGAGGCATGATTTGCCCTTGTAAAAGCCATGTTGGCTCTCCTTCAGCAGCGCCTTCTCTTCTATGTGCCTATTAATTCTATCTTTTAGGATGGTTTCCATCACTTTACCTGGGACACATGTCAAACTGACAGGTCGGTAATTTCCTGGATCACCCCTGGATCCTTTTTTGGAAAATTGGTGTTACATTCGCTACCTTCCAGTCATCAGGCACAAAGCCTGATTTGAGGGAAATATTATATATTTTGGCTAGGAGATCAGCAATTTCATCTTTAAGTTCCCTGAGAACTTGTGGATGGATGCCATCTGGTCCTGGTGACTTGTTAGTGTTTAGCTTAACAAGACATGCAAGGACCTCCTCCCTGGTTATTTCTATCTTGCTTAATTCTTCACTTTCCCTCCCTACGAAGATAGGCTCTGTTTTGGGCATGTGGTCTCTGTCTTCTTCAGTGAATACTGAAGCAAAGAATTCATTGAGTCTCTCTGCAATCTCTGTTTCCTCTTTAATAACCCCTTGCCTTCCATTGTCATCTAATGGTCCAATGGCCTTCCTAGTTAGGTTCTTACCTCTAATGTACTTAAAGAAGTCTTTGTTATTTCTCTGAGTATTTTTAGCTATACGCTCCTCAAAGTCTTGCTTTGCTTTCCTGATTGTTGCCTTGCATTTGTTCTGCCAGAATTTATTTTTCTGCCTGCTGTCCTCATTCGGACAAGCCTTCCACCTTCTAAATGAGCTTTTCTTGCTCTTGATCACTTCCCGAACAGCTCCTGTAAGCCACATCGGAGTCCTCTTGGACCCGGCAGTGCTCTTTTTCCTTTTGGGTATGCATTCCAATTGGGCCTCTGTTATTGTTTTTGTAAACAGCCTCCATGCCTCTTGGAGTGTTTGGACTCTCTCAATTTTCCCTTTCAGCTTCTTTTTTACTAGTTTCCTCATCTTTGGGAAATTTCCTTTTTGAAAATTTAAGGTCTCTGTGTTAGATTTTATCAGTGACTTGCAGTCTATGATCAAGTTAAACATAATTGAGTTGTGGCACTGTTCCCTATTGGATCAGTCACATTAACATCTTGCACCAGATCCTGAGTATTACTCAGGATCAAGTCAAGGATTCTTGTACCTCTAGTTGGGTCTTCAACCATCTGTCCCAGGGAACAATCATTTAGTATATCTAGGAACTTTATCTCTTTATCATGTGCTGAACAACAGTTCACCCAGTCTATGTGAGGGTAATTGAAGTCCCCCATTATAACCAGGCTTCCCTTCTTGGATGCCTCCTTTACAACATTCTCCAACTGCCAGTCTCCCTCAAGAGTTTGGGTCAGAGGCCGATAGTATATGCCTACTGTTAGACCATCCTTGTGGCCTGGTACTCTTACCCACAGAGCTTCTAATGGTGACTCCAAATCACCTAGATATTCCAATTCATACGATTTTATCACTTCTTTGACATACAAGGCTACACCACCTCCCGTTTGCCCCTTCCTATCCTTCCTGTACAGTTTGTAGCCTGGGATAACTGTATCCCATTGGTTATCATCCGTCCACCAAGTTTCAGTGATACCAATAATATCAATATTCTTATCTATTGCTAAGTATTCCAGCTCCCCTATTTTGTTCCGGAGGCTTCTGGCATTTGTATACAAGCATTTATATATGCTTTCCTGATACAGTCTTTTGAGTCCAGTTGCATTGTTAGACTGCCTCTTGCATCCTTCTGCTAGAGTGCTGGTGACTAGCACCTTGCTCTGCTCAGTAATTTTTGCATCCTCCTCACTACTCAAGTACAAACTTTCCCGAACCGGATGCTGCCCAGCTCCTGTCGGCTTTCCCCCAGTTATCAGTTTAAAAGCTGCTCTGCATTTTTGATGTTGAGTGCCAGCAATCTGGTCCCATTATGGTTCAAATGCAACCCATCCCTCCTGAACAGATTTGTCTTGTCCCAAAATGTTCTCCAGTTCCTGACAAATCTGAAGCCCTCCTCTCGACACCACCGCCTCATCCACGCATTGAGGCTTCTGAACTCTGCCTGCCTGATAGGTCCTGCGCAAGGGACAGGCAGCACTTCTGAAAATGCTACCTTGGAAGTCCGGGACTTCAATCTTCTTCCTAACAACCTAAATTTGGCTTCCAGGACAGACCGCTTCGCCTTCCCAACATCATTGGTACCAATGTGTACCATGACAACTGGCTTCTTCCCAGTTCTCTCTAACAATCTATCTAGATTTCTTGTGATGTCTGCAACTTTTGCACCTGGCAGGCAAGTCACCATACGGTTATCATGTGCATTACAAATCCATTTCTCTGTATTTCTAATTATTGAATCGCCTAGTACAAGGAGCCTCTCTCCTGTAATCTGTTCATCTACATGCACCTCATCAACCATATTAAGGGAGAGAACCTCAGTTTGTTCCTGTTGTTTATCTTCCTGGATCTCATCAAGTGTGATGAAGGAGAGATCATCAGGTGGAACCAGTTGTTCCTCTGTGTGTTCCTCATCAGGCGTGATGAGGGAAAGAGCCTCAAATTTATTCTGTAATTTCAGACTCTCAGAGTGATCCCCTACTCTTCTCCTCCTTTGAGTCACATTCCTCCAGACATCCAACACAGAATGACAGGAATTGTTAATTAATTTATTATGTACTATGAGAGTTCAGGTGTGAACTTGGAGCCATAAATCTGTATGTATGATAAACAGCAGGATTTGAGATGCTATTGGTGTTTTGGTTATAAAGTACAATACGTACCCAAAAACATGGTAGTAATTCTGTATTAAATAAGATGTACTTGTGAGTACAGAACATTAAGGTTGCCCTGTGAAGTAAATCCAGTGGGATTTTAGCTGTTAGAAAACATTACACAACAAGCTGTGCTACTTCTTTTGCACAAGATGCTTTTCTGGCTGCTAGTTGTGTATTGAGGTAGAATTGCAAGTTGCTCAAGCAATGCCTTTGCAAAGAAAATGGCAGTTTCCCGCCATCCAAATAAGGTGCAAAAGTTGGCGCGAAATCTCCCTCTCTAAGCGTGCTCATTATGCTAATCAGAGTCCTGTGATTGGTTACAGTTTTGGATCCTGTTCCCCATTGGTTAATACATATATATCTTGTTATGATTGGTTGGTTATGCTTATGCGGTGGGTCGCTACTTTGTATGAAGAGCCACCGCCAGGGAGACACTATATAAGCCCCACAGGTAAACAAAGATGGGGCCGGACTGGATTTATACTTCCCTACACGCACAGGTAGCTAGTAATGAACTAATCCAGGGTCTCCTCTTAAATGGTATCACTAAAAAGGTATAGCTTAGACATTGCCTCTTCTACAGCAGAATCCAGAGGGACTGATTTCTCGGGATTCGTATAGCCATCTTATTGTCCGGAGAGTCTTGTAAGTGTAACCTGAAAGACTGTTAAATAAACTCCTGATGTTGTTCTGTTCATCGTTGCCTGGACTATTACTTATAAGGGCCGGACGCAACAGTGCCTTAGCTCTTCAGGTAAGCCACTTGCAGATGAATATATCTGTAGCATTAAGGTGCCTGTTTAACTTTCTTTTCTCCTCCTTTCTTTTTTGGCAGTTGTTAAAGCATTGCGAAATGATCAGTTCTCAGTGTTGTGTGGCTTTTCTTTCAGTTTGTTGCAGAATACAGTGGGCAAGATAATTATTTACAACGGATAGGGCAAGATGGCATACATAATGTGGAAAAGGAGTCGGCAGCCAATTATATCTTTCAAACCATTCGGAGCTGTAATCGCAGTTTAGAATCTGAAGATGCAGAAGATAATTTTATTGAATACGATGGTGGAAATTCCCGGAGAAATTCTTTGAAGGACAGAAACCGCTATCAGTAAGGTTTTAAAGGTTCATATAATATATATAATATCAACAAAAGTTACAAGAAAACCTTGGTAACATAGGTTCAAATGTTTGTTTGTTGTATGCCCAGACACATCCTGCCACACTCACCAGAAAGGGAACATGCAATACCCAGCTTCAAAGGTCACTTAGGGTTGATCTTATAACACTAAACTATAATATAGCATGCATTTTAATCAACTCAAGGTGTCCTTTTATATGTATTTCCTTCTTTCTGACTGTGCTTGCAGTATAAGAATTATTAATTATGAAAATATTTAGTTTGAATACAAGTGTCTATTTCACTGTGCAGATTCTGGTTCCAAACTTTTTCTCAGAGTTATGTGTGGAATTATGACACTCAGATGGTGGAATCATTCTAGTTAAGTTTTATGTTCCCTCATGATGTAATTACTTCCAGGCAAAGCCTTTTCATCTAGTGCATGAAGCTTTTAGAAACCTGCACATGCAACTAGGGACTTTGGTCACTGATACCAGGAATAGCACCATGGCATCTTTGTTGATCTTAGCTCAGAACATTATATCCTGTTGCAATAGCATTCTGAACCAGTCAAAATAAAGGTTATTTATTATTGTCCCTAATCCCACTACTTTTAAGGACATGTTATCTGCGGTTCATAAATTACCTTAAGGAAATCTTATCAGAGCTAATAAACTCTTTGAATATTTACCATAGAGCACAGTCATTCAACACAGGTTCTGTTTTAATTATGACACATGGGAAAGCTCATCTCTGACCTCAGATCCCTTATTTCTCCCTGTGCTGTGAGAAAACTACTAAATGTTCAGAACACCATGCGCTTAAGAGAATGCCATATAAGAGCAGTGAGAACTGTCAGAAAGATTCTGTTAGCAGTATACTCACAAGGAGGATAAACCTTGCTGTTTATGGCTTTTCAGACATAAACTGGCTTTTGACCTCTTATGGGTTTTCCTCAGACTGGGCATCACAGAGCTGGGGGCAGTGGAGGATCAGAACAAATAACAGAAATTACAAAAATCATAGCCAACTGTGTGTGCCAGGCTACTTTATCTAAAGCAGATTTCAAACTGGGTATTGATTAGAATGTCCTTTCAAATCTTGCTAAGTCAGATGGTTGCCAGTCATTTAGTATCTTCTGAGGATTGCCCTGTGTCAAAACATATGGGTCTTTCTTTTTTTTTCTTTTCTTTTTTTGGGGTTGGTGGTTGGGGTTGGGAATAGAGGCGCCCTGAAACAAGTGTTTCCCAGACCAAAAGCATCCATATGTTTAAATATAAGGCTGGAGGGAGGGAGGAGGATGCTAAATGTCTGACAACTCTTTGGCTACTAAAATGAGGAGAGACATTCCAATCCACACTTGTCAGTTCTGGATGGCTGCATTCAGTATTAGTATAAGTTCCGAACCCATCTTCCAAGGCAGACCCATATGGGAAATATTACAGTACTCCAATCTTGCTATAGTAACTATTGCATAAATAAGTATATCAAAATGTGTTTTTTTTTCCCAGAAGGTGGGTGGTGGTGGTGAGGTGAGCTGATGAATCAACAAAGTTTGAAACAAAGCATACTAGTCAACACAGCTCTTCTGTCTCATAAAGATTTAACATTGGATTTTTCGCTTTCATCCAAGCATCTGTTCAAATCTCCCAGAACTTCCTGAGATTCATAGATGAAAATATTAAACATACTTATGTGTCAAAAGGTACCCACATCTAGGTCTCTTGGCAGTTAGTTTCATCCAGGTGGGGTTAAATTTTGCAGTTATCTCTAGTATGGTTTCAGTGGCCCCTTATCTGTTGCAAAACATTATGGGTAGAGGTGTTTATATAAAGGTAAAGAGATAAGGCTACTTTCTCTAGAATGGGGGTTCTCAACCTTTTCAAACTGAGGGCTAGGTCATGATCTCTCAGACAGCTTCGGGGGCCAGATGTCCATTTTGCCATGCGTGCCACACATGGCACTTCTTGGTGTGGTGGAGGCAGTGGGGGGTCACATGAAATGGTGTCATGGGCTGCATCCGGGCCCCGGGCCATAGGTTGAGGACCCCTACTCTAGAAGCACCTTCCCTCTAAAGGACATTTGCTGCACAGTCATATATTCACTGCTTGAACTGAAGAGCAAGTGACAGTGGCTCAGTGAGTTCGGTGCCTATACAATTCTTCATTCTGGGAGAAGAGTCGGTCCGTGTAGCCATAAGCAAGCTGCTTTGTCCAATACTGCTCCCATAAGAAGGGAATGATAAGTTGCTTCTGAGTATTCTATACTTAGAAAACCCTAGAAAGGATCGCTATAAGTTTGAATAGACATGATGGCACATAATTATTGTATTCTATCGGTGAATTTTATGAGAAGTGCTGATAGAAGAAATATTAAGTATGTTCTATGTCCTACTTCTAATTCATGGCAAAGAAACTCTTCCACTGTCCTCATGATTACTGAGACAGACCTTAAAATTTTTCAAGGCTTCATGGGGGGGAAGAGTAGTAATTGGTGAAGTACATTGTCAAGCATCCCTCTCCTAAGACTTTCTGAACCACTAATATCTAATACTGTATGTGATACATGCCCATTGGTGCACAAAAACCCAACATTGCACTCAAAATATGCTGCTTCCCTTAATGTTTCTATGAAGTCATCATTTCTTCCTAACAAGACAGCCTCTAATCAAATTGTTATCATCTGGCACTAGTTCTTTTTGGTGTGTTGAGTAAAATCTGATGCCAGGTCAGCCTGACATCCCTTGTTCTTTAACATCTAAAAAGTGGTTAGAAGGGCATGATACATCTTCATTTGTGTGTGTGTGTGTGTGTGTGTGTGTGTGTGTGTGTGTGTGTGTGTGTGTGTGTGTGTGTGTGTGTTTTATTGACTACACCAAGGCCTTTGACTGTGTGGACCTGTGGCAAGTAATTAAAGAGATGGGAATACCAGAACACCTCATATACCTCATGAGAAATCTGTACATGAGTCAAGAAGCAACAGTTAGGACAGAATATGAAATGACATAGTGGTTTGGAATAGGAAAAAGAGTAAGACAAGGCTGCATTTTATGACCCTGCTTATTCAACTTATACACAGAGCACATAATGTGCAACATAGGGATGGAGGAATCACAGTATGAGATCAAAATTGCTGGGAGATACATCAACAATTTTTTTTAATATTTTTTTATTAAATTTTTCACAGACATACAAAAAGGAAAAAAACAATAACAATACAATATAATGATAAATCAAAAACAACATCAATACATTGTTAGCTCAAATTCATAGGAGTTAGCACATAATAATACTTAAACTAATTATTTACCATATAACCACCAATACTAGATACCACATTGTAAATTATTACACAATCATAACAATAAAAGCTTTCTGTGCTACCACTATTATTTTTTTTTAATAGTTACACATCACCCTGTGAATATATACAATGCCCGGAGAGTTTAGTTTCTATTTCAACTCCAAAAACCTATTTGAGATGGTACAGGTCCTGAGCTGTCATTTACCATAAGAGAATGATCCACGAACGGTTTCCAAATATTCCAAAACCTATTCTCTTTTAATTTATCTTGTTTTACTTTGATCTCCCATGTCAATTTGTCGTTCAATGCTAAACTCCACATTTCTTTATACCACTCTCCAATCTGTATATCAACATCATTTTTCCAATTTCTAGCTATACATTGTCTACCCGTAGTTAATACAATTTCCAGTAATTCTTTTTCCTCCTTATTCAAACCCAAACCTTCCACATTTGTTAGAAGAATGGTACCTGACACCAACTTAACACTTTTACCCATTATTTCACCAAACTCCCCTTCTATTCTTCCCCAAAAATCCCTTATTTTTTTACAACTCCACCACATGTGTTCATATGTTCCATCCGTTTCTTTGCATCTCCAACATAATTTGTCTCTTTTATTATCCATCTGATAAAGTCTTAGTGGTGTCAAGTACCATTGCCACAACATTTTAAAATTGTGTTCTTTGATTCTTACAGACATTGTTCTCATAATCCTCTTTTTCCATTTATTTCTCCATTCAATCTCCCCAATTTTTATATTCAAATTTTGTTCCCACTTCCGTTTCAAATCTTCCTGTGGATCTTTACCCTTATTCAATATAGTATAAAGTTTGCTTACAAGACCCTTAATACTCCTTTCCCCTTTTCTGATCTTTATTACCAATTCTTCAAATTCCGTCTTTGTTCTATCTATCCCTACTTCTCTTCTATATTTTTTATTCCAGTTATCCACCTTTAATTTCTGAAACCAATCCAAATTTAACTTCTCAAATATTTTTTTCTCTTGATATCATCATCACAAGCTTTTAACCAATCCTTCAGTAAGAGCATCTGATTTTTATCCAATATTTTCTTTTTTTCCTTATCTAATTTTATTGGAAAACACACCATATCAGTCAATTCCAAAATTGGAGAGAGATTTGGGACCATATCTTTCTTTACCTTTTTCCACACCTCCATGAGCCCTCTCATCATAGTATTATTTGACCTTTTCAGCTTGTCCTTTATTCCCAAGAAAATCATATTACCAATATTTCTATACTCTTTCATCTCCAATTCCTCCCAAATTGCCTTTTCTCTTGCCAGAATATTCACAACATTCTTGATTTGGAATGCTCGATAGTATGCTAACAAATTTGGCATGCCCAAACCCCCTTCTTTCTGAGACAAATACCAAAGCTTCTTTGAAAGTCTAGATTTTTTACCTCCATTACAGAAACAATTAAACATCTTTTGAAATTCATTAATTTCCTTCTCCTTCAAATGGATCGCTAGTGCAGCAAATAAAAAATTAATCTTTGGTAGCAAAATCATTTTACAAATTGCAATCCTTCTGAACCATGACAGCTTCAACTTCTGAAACTCTTGTATTTTACTCTTAAATTCGACTTTCAAGCTGTCATAGTTCAATCGTTTAAGTTCTTCTAATTTATTTGAAATAATTATCCCCAGATATTTCAGTTTATCTTTAATTTGTATATTAAGTGTCTCCACTATCCTTCCCATCTCGCCAACCCCCAAGTTACACAGCATCAATTCTGATTTATCCCAATTTATCATTAATCCGGTTATAGCTTCAAATACCTGTAGGTGATCTTTAATCCTATCCATTACCAACTCCGGATGTTTCACCATAAGCAATGTATCATCCGCATACATGCTCACTTTATTACCCATTATCCCTTCTATATTTGAATCATCCCTTATATTTTTAGCTAATATCTCCATTGCCATGATAAACAAGATAGGAGATAATGGACATCCCTGCCTAGTACCAGCCTCAAGCTTTACCACATCAGTAACCTCCTCGTTTACTCTGATCCTAGCATTCCCTTTTTGATATAATAAATCTATTACCCTTCTAAATCTGTCCCCAAACCCGTATTTTTTAACTATTTCCTTGATTGAAGACCACTGTAATGAATCAAATGCCTTAAAATATCTAATGATAATAAACCCACCTTTTCCTTCATTTGATTAACATTATCAATTAAATCTAATACCCTTCTAGTCAAATCCACCATGTGCCGACCTTTTAAAAACCCAACTTGATCAACATTTATGCATTCCCCCATAAAACCATTTAGACGATTGGCCAATATTGCTGTGAAGATTTTGGCATCCTGATTTATAAGAGAAATTGGTCTATAAGATTCCACTCTTTCCAGGTTCTTACCAGGCTTTGGCAGTAGAACGATTGTAGTGTTATACCATGAAGTCGGGATTGATCCTCCATCTAAAATATAATTATATAGCTTCACTAATTTTGGAACCACCACTTCTTTGAATTCTTTATAAAACTCTGTCGATAATCCATCATCCCCCGGGGCTTTCCCCATCTTCAACCCATTAATTACCTCATTAACCTCTTTATCATTGATCCTTTCCTCCATTTTCTCTCTATGTTCTTGTTTTATTCCGTTCCCCAACTGTCTCTCCAATATCTTTTTGAGCCTCTCCGAATCTACCTCCTTTTTTGCATATAATGCTTGATAAAATTCCCTCACAATTTTACATTTATCTCTGTTCTTATTACACCTTATACCTTGTTTATTAACCAATACCCCAATTTCTCTTTTTTCCCTTTTGGCCTTAGCTGCTCTTGCTAGTAGTTTTGAACTTCTGTTGCTAAATTCAAAGTATTCTCTGTTTATTTGATTTATTAATCAAGTCTCGTTTAACTTGTCAATATCTTTACCCATTAATTCTGCTTTAAGTCTTTGCAATTTCATAAAGATTTTTTTATCTTTACTTTTTGCGTGATCCTCCTGTAACTGTTTTATTTCTCTTTCTTTTTCTGTCTGTTCTACCTTATGTTGTTTATATTTAAAACTCGCCAACTTTATGCTTTCCCCCCTGAAAACCGACTTCATGGTATCCCATACAACATTGAAATTAACCTCGTTATTATCGTTCCACTGCCAACTTTCTTTCCACCTTTCCATAATCTGCTCTTTACATTTTTGATCTTTAAATAGATTAGGATCATACCTCCAACTTCTTCCACTTCGGGTATCTTTTTGTAATTTCAATTCCAAAAGTACTTTGGCATGATCTGATTCCTTAATGATCCCAATTTCCATTCCTTCTATATCTTTAATCAAGTTTTCCGTAAGAAAGACATAATCTATTCTCGAGTAGGTCCCATGGACATGTGAAAAAAAGGAATATGCCCTTTCAGAGCCCTTAAACTCTCTCCAAGAATCCTTCAAACCCATCGCATCCATCCATTTATCCAACACCTTCCCTTTCAAGCCGGTTCCACTTCTTGCTATATTCGTGCAATCTAACCCCGACCTTATCAAATTAAAATCTCCCGCCACAATAGTTTTTGCAACATTCTCTAATTCCACTATTTTCCGAACTTTTTCTAGAAAATCCGCTTGATGATCATTTGGAGCATAAATATTTACCAACATGATTTCCTCATCCTCTATTTTTCCTCTTACAATCAAATATCTACCCTCTTGATCAACAATACTTTTTGTAATCTCAAATCCTAATTTTTTAGAAATCATGATTGCCACCCCTCTCGCTTTTGAAGTTCCAAACGCCATCTCGTAATGTTGGATCCATCCCAAAAAAAGTTTATTCGTGTCCTTTGACTTCTGGTGCGTTTCCTGTAAAAACAATATATCGGGTCTATCTTTCTTCAACGCCAATTCCAACCTCCGTCTCTTAAGAACAGAACCTGTACCCTTCACATTCCATGATAATATTTTAATATTTCCCATAACCTATCTCCTTTCTAAACTCTGAACTCTCCGTCGGGCGTGCCACCACCAACCCCTTACCCCCATACCACAAAAAACTACATATAACACACACTATCTCTCTCCCCACCTTCTTCAAAAAAAAAAGCCGCCTTTGACACCCAAAGAGGGGAGAGGGGGGACATGTAAGATGTGCCTTCCTACCAGTGCTACGCGTGACTCACCCTTCTGTATCAATTAAATGCTTTAAATTTTAATAATCTAATTCTCATTGCTCCTTACTTGTCTCCTCCTCCACCATGATCAGCGACAGCTCCTCCTCCTCTTCCCTTCGCTGCGGTGTTCCACCTGTTGCCCCACCGGTCTCCGCCCTCCCCAAGGCTCCTGATTCCATCAATTCCTTCTTGAGATTTATCCACTCTTCCGAATCTATTTTTACCAGCTCCAACAAGCTCAAATACTCCAATGGATTGGCCCCTTCATCAATTACTTGCATTCTTTTGTCATAGTAAAAGCGCAGTTGCTGTGGGAATCTCCAATTATACCTTATATTTTTACTCATCAGCAATTTAGTTACAGGCCTCATCTTATATCTCCACGTTCTTTCTTTCAATGAAATATCATTATAAACTTCTACATCAGAACCATCAAATTTCAAAGCATGAGGACCAACTTGTTTCAAATGGGCCATTACTCTTAGCTTATCGGGCCAATTTGCAAATTTTACCAAAACATTTCTTTGAACCACCCTCCCTCTTCTTGGGCCCACCCGAAATACACTTACAAGATCTTCCTGTACAAATTCTTTTCCCATATTCAAACCGTTTAACCATTGAACCACTCTTTCTCTTAACAAGTCCGGTGTCTGTTCCACCACCCGACGGATCACAATATTCTGCTTTCTCATCATATCTTCCACAGCATCAATCCTTCTCTCTTGCTCATCCAATTTCAGCTTATTCTCCCGCACCACCTCCTGAGTCCCTTTTATTTCCTTTTTTATGGCAATTACCTCAGTTTGAACCAATTTCACATTTCCCTCTATTTTTTTCAAACTTAAATCCACCTTTTTCGAGAAGTCTGCAACAGATGATACCACCTTATCTTGCTTTTTCATCATTTCATTTCTATCTTTCACCCTTGATTCCTCGTTCTTCTCCAATTTCTGAAACAGCTTGCCAATTTCCACCATAATTTGGGTTTGATCATATGGCTCTGGGGGCGGGGATGAAGACTGAGGGGCTTCCTCCATTGGTGCTTTTTCCTTCCTCTTGGACTTCACGACTGGCTCTTCTTCCTTTGCTTTCCCTCTTGTACCTTTATCCATAGTAATACAAAATATAAGAGTCCAATGTTGCAGAACGTTGTAGAAATTAGTCAGTCAGACAGAACCTGTAACACTGCAACCCCTGGTACCACAAGTCCAAGAGGGAAACTTGTATGGAGGAAGAAATCCAACAGAGAGTTAGATGCTGTTCCACAAAAAAAGATAGAAGGAACCGAAGTGTACTCCCAACAAACAGCAAAAAAGGAAAAAAGAAAAAGAAAATAATAATCCACATCAGATCCGTTTCCCCAAGGCACACATTCCAGCTGATCGTCTTCCAAACTGCAAAGGTAAAGGCTCCAAGGAAACAGTCACCCAGAACTTTTCGTTTGAGTCCAAGCCGCCAAAAAAGGGAGGGGGGAATGAAAGGGAGAAAAAGCCCAAAATCCAAGCAGGAAGGGAAAAAGATGTGAGAAGCAATGTACTCAAAAAAAGGTAATATTTGTAATCCACATGGTGAAGGAACAAAAAGAAGACCAATTAATCCTTCTCTTGAGACGGACAAATCAAAACGCCATTTTCCAGCGGTTGCCTTAACTTCAGGGTAAAAGCCCCCCTTCTTCTTCTGTGGAACGGCAAACTTTTCCCACACGCTTTAAGCTGGGAGACACACTGCTGCCTTCCAATACTATAGCCCAAACAAGAACTTTTTAAACCACTTTGTTATCGCCAAAACACGCCACGGTTCTCCTGGGGTGCGAGGAAACCATAGACCCAAACACGATCACTTTCGTTTTCCAGGACCGCCGCCATTAACGAAACAACCACTTGATTTCATCTACTTCCACCCATTTCCATTTCAAAGTCCAGGCTCTTCTAAGCAAAGTCCCCAGCTAACTTTAAACTTTAAAGTTTGACTTTCCTTTCATGCACTTACATGCGGTTGTTTTCTTGCCAAACAGTTTCTTGCCAATTCCAGTGCTTCTCCGCTGTCTCGCTGGTCCCGTTCTCGGCTCCTTGGCAGAAAAGCCACGACTGCCGTCGCAGGCCTCACCCGCCCAGGAAAGCCTCCCGAACTTCGACCATCCGACCTCAAAACTTCCCAAAATTTTCCAAAAAGGCAGGCAGGAGTCTCATCCGCAGGAATTACCACTTTAAAATTTTTCCATTTCATTCAATCACATTGATTACCACTTTGCTAGGCGCGAGCGTCCGGATCAAGATGTTACTCGTCGGCCATCTTAGCCACGCCCCATACATCAACAATTTGAGGCATGCAGACGATACCACCCTAATGGCAGAAAGTGAGGAATGCCTAAAGAAGCTCCTGATTAGGTTGAAGGCGGAGAGTACAAAAGCTGGTTTGAGACTTAATATCAAGAAAACCAAGATAATGGCAACAGGCCCTATCAGTCCCTGGAAAATAGATGGGGAAGAAGTAGAAGCAGTGACATATTTTACTTTCTTAGGATCAAAGATCACTGCAGATGGAGATTGCAGCCATGAAATAAAAAGACGACTGATTCTTGGGAGACAAGCTATGAGAAACTTGGGGAACATGGTGAAAAGTAGAGACATTACATTGCAAACAAAAATTCGCATAGTCAAAGTGATGGTATTCCCAATGGTAATGTATGGGTGTGAGAGCTGGACCATTAGGAAAGCTGAGCGCAGAAGAATCGATGCCTTTGAGATGTGGTGTTGGAGGAGAGTCCTGAGAGTCCCTTGGACAGCAAATAGGTCAATTTTAGAAGAAATCAACCCTGACTGCTCATTGGAAGGTCAAATAGTAAAGATGAAGCTAAAATACTTTGGACATCAAATGAGAAGGGAGGATTCACTTGAGAAGGCATTGATGTTGGGAAAGGTGGAGGGCAAAAGAAGAAGGGGGAGGCCAAGGATGAGATGGCTAGATGGTATTATAGACACAATGGGCACAGAGCTGGGAGGGCTGAGGGGGATGGTAGAGGACAGAGGCGCCTGGAGGAAAATGGTCCATGGGGTCGCAAAGGGTCGGAGTTGACTGTGCGACTGAACAACAACAACAACAACCCTGACTGCTCCTTAGAGGGTTAAATAGTAAAGATGAAGCTAAAGTACTTTGGACATCAAATGAGAAGGGAGGATTCACTTGAGAAAGCCTTGATGCTGGGAAAGGTAGAGGGCAAAAAAAAAGAAGAAGGGGTGGCCAAAAATGAAATGGCTAGATGGTATTTTAGACACAATGGGCACAGACCTGGGCAGGCTGAGGAGGATGGTGGAGGACAGAGGTGCCTGGAGGACCATGGTCCATAGGGTCGCAAAGGGTTGGAATCGACTGTGCGACTGAACAACAAAAGCTTTTCTTCCATAAAATACATTATTATTATTATTATTATTATTATTATTATTATTATTATTATTATTATTATTATTATTATTATTATTATTATTATTATTATTATTATTAACTGATTTTTGCATTTAATATTGAAAAATATGAAAAATCACACTTTTTGAGAAAAGTGAGTAGAAATCATTCATTTGGGGAAATCAAATTGACTGTGTGTCACAGTCCAGGTCCTGCATGTGACCTTCCCAGACATCTCTGACTATCCACAGCAAAACTTCATCTTGCATCCAAGCCAAAAATATGAAATTATATCCCGTGTATTTTCATGTGCCTAAATTTTCTTGCTAGTGCTATGGGATAAATTGAATTTATATAATTGTTGTTTTAGCAATAGAATGGACCAATTGAACCAATGGGATCTTCATAATTAGTGATTTACTGTTCAGTGGTGGATTGGGTGATGGTTGGATAACTAACTCAATGGATTGGAGCATTTGGATTGCAAGTTGGAGTTGGGAGTTCAATTCCTTACTCTGCCTCTTGGGAGAACATCCAGCTTGTATTGTCTTGGGTAAGCTGTAGAGTCTCAGAGTGCTACCAGAGGGAGCGGCTGTTTAAATCACTTCTGATTGTGGTATTTTTTGAACCACAATCAGGTGTACCCTTTCTCCAGCTGTCCTGATGGGCAGGGAGGCCCGCAGCGAAGACACCGACCACCACCGTCGCTGCACCTCTGGCCCCGCCTTCCACCGGCCATGACCTTAAAAGACCATTGAGGTGGCATTTATTTCATCCTCCCTCCAGTTGAATTGACGGGCGGGGAGGCCCACAGCGAAGACGCTAGCCGCCTGTGCCGCTGTGCCTCTGGCCCCGTCTCCCACCTCCGGCCAGGACTTTAAAAGGCCATTGAGCTGGCAGGCATTTTGTCCTCCCTCCAACTGTCTTGATAGGCAGGGAGGCCTGCAGCGAAAACGCCGACCACCACCACTGCTGTGCCTCGGGCCCCACCTCCCACCTCCAGCCAGGACTTTAAAAGGCCATTGAGGTGGCAGGCATTTCACCCTCCCTCCAGCTGTCTTGATGGGCGGGGAGGCCCGCAGCGAAGACGTCGACCGCCGCCGCCACCGCTGCACCTCTGGCCCTGCCTCCCGCCTCCGGCCAGGACTGTGAAAGGGGGTAGGAATGAGTGCGTGTGAGAGCTGGTGTTATCAGTTTGGTTGTATTGTAGTTTTGGTTTATATTGCTTATATTGTGTTTTGCATTCATTGTACCCTGTAATAGAGAATTTGCCATATTGTGGAGATTTCTATTGTAATTGTAATTGTAATTCATTTGTACTTTTTATTTACATTGTATCTTTGCCTTTTGTTACTTTAAATGCTGTAAACCGCTTTGAGTCTCCCATTGGGATGATAAAAGCGGTATAGAAATAAAACTTTATCTATCTATCTACCTCAGGTAATGGCAACCTTGTGCCGGATAATCTTTCTCTCACTTGGTCAGGCGAAAGAAACTGCAGAAATGGATTCAGGAAAAGTTAGCTTCATTTTGACAGTTTCACATCTGGCCTAGACACAGAAGAAGAAAATTATAACTAGAAGACTCTAGAAAGGATCAGCTTGATAGCAAAGCACACCATCATGATCATGATCATCATCATCAATACTATTAACTGATTCAGTGGTTTTCCTCTAGCTAGGACCAACAGTTGGCTGTAGACTTAATTAGTTATTTTAGTAAAAATATACAGTATATAAATAACAATAAATAATAATTGTTAATAATAGTGTTTATTTTTGCTGTGAATATACAATAAATAAGGACTGTGGTGGCTTAGTGATTAAAACACTGAACTTCACGACTGGAAGGTCCACAGGTCAGCAGTTCGAGACTTGAGTGCTGCACAACAGAGTGAGCTCCCATGTCTGTCCCAGCTCCTGCCAACCTGACAGTTTGAAAGCAAAAAAAATGCTGTCCGGCCCCCGCAACTGTCTGAGGGAGCGAGGCCTGGCCCTCAGCTTGAAAAGGTTGAGAACTCCTGCACTAGATGGTTGTTTTTATCTTTTTTCACACAAAAAATCAGCAACCCTGATTGGGGAGAAAACTCACTCATCTGGAGGAAAGAATTTTGCCTCCTTATGGAATTTCACCCTGTCAAAATAACCTAAATGGATGGGAATGACTCCCACTTAGGCTGATAACATCAACAGGTTGGATCCAGGTTCTGCTTTCTGTGGATAGAAGGGTTCTGCTCCCAGAAGGAGATTTTTCCTTCAATGACATTTACAACTGAATTCTGTATTTTTTTAATCTTCTGCTTTGTGGCAGTGTATGGTGACACCACCACTTTGCAAACCAAAACAGAACACAACAAAACTGCTCAAACATTGTTATGTATGCATGCTCATTGTACTGTAAGATAAGAATGTAACCACTCCAATTACAATGTATCTCAGCTGTAAAGGAACGCGAGCAAGCAGCCCATAGAGGGCAGCTGCGAGCGTTCAGTCTCACATGGTTCACATTGCTCAATCACGGACAGCCGCGGGAAAACCTTCCCCGCATTCAGCAGCAGGAGAAAAGAACTACTGAAGAGAGGCGTGCCTGGGCGAGGCCACGCCGGTAGCGGCCAATGAGCTACCGTGCTACAAGATTCAAATGTATAATCCTACTGTATATATAGAGATGTATCACCGCCATTACCTCATGCTCCACCGGAACATCATGCAATAAACCTGTGTTAAGCCAACCCTTCGGCTGTTCTGTTGTCTTTGGTCACATACAGTAAACTGGCGACGAAGGTGGGATTATGGCTGCCCACGGGACCAAGACATGCGCCGGCTACGAGATCAGGAAGCCGGGAGACTTGGAGCTTTTTGAGATAGACTTCAATGGAGCGCTGGTGGAGCTCGAAGTCTCAGATGAGGACAAGAAGAGGGCCATCTTCGTCCGCATGCTCGGACACGAGACCAAGAGGACCTTGGTGGACCTGATCGCGCCGAGGAGGGTGAGCGACTTCAAAGCCAAAGAGCTCCTGGCGGTGTTGCGCACCCACCTCCGGCCTGCGATAGCGATGTTCCCCGCTCGGAGCGCGTTCTGGAGGCGAGTCCAGGCGCCCGGGGAATCGGTCGCTGAGTTCGCCGCGGCCCTGCGGCTGGCCGCTGGCCCATGCAAGTGGGAGACCCCAGAAGTCACCCTCCGAGACTGCCTGCTCCGCGGCCTGAGGGACACCGAGACTCAGCGCGCGCTGATGAGACAGGAGCCGCCTCCCACGTGGCAGCAAGTCCTCGACATGGCACAGGCCGCGGAAGCCACGACGGCCGGGGTGCAAGAGCTCCAGGACTGGCGCCCGAAACCCGCCAAGGCAGAGAGCTCGGTGCGCGCGGCCCGGCGAGTTTCGAACTCGTCCGCGGAGAGCGGCGACGACGAGGACGTCCGGAAGGTCCAGAAGGAAGGCCGGCGCTGCGACGGCTGCGGCGCCGCCCACGGCCGCGCCAGATGCCCGTTCCGCAAGGCCGAGTGCCACAACTGCGGCCGGCGCGGGCACATCGCCAAGGTCTGCCGAAAACGGCGCGAGGCCAAGAGGAGTTCCCCAGACCGCTCGGCGAGGCAGGACCGCACTACGAGGCCCAAGGACGGCACCCGGACCACGAGGAAGCGGGACGGAGTAGGGCGCATCTCCGACGACAGTGAGGACGACGCTCGGGTTTTCAGCGTATCCACAGAGCACCCCCGATACTTCGTTGAGGTAGTCATACAAGGGGCCCCTGTTAGGATGGAGGTGGACTCGGGTTCTTCTTACTCTATCATTTCCCAGGGAGAGTTCCTAAAAATAGCCCCCCATGTGCGGCCCAAGCTCAAAGCGCTGAGGTCCACGCTGAAGGACGTGCAAGGGAACCGCATCCCGGTGTTGGGGGTTGGGAAGTTCCAGGTCCAGTTCAAAAAGCGCGCCGCAACGCTTCCCCTAGTCGTCCTCAAGGGAGGTAAATGCAGCCTCCTCGGGACTCAATGGTTCCAGCCCCTGGGGTTGTTCATTGGGGGGGTGCACGCCGTGGGAGTACACGCCGCCGGGACTGATCCAATACAGAGCGTGTGCGATGCGCACCCCGAGGTTTTCAAAAAGGTACTCGGAAAATTCAAGGGCCCCCCAGTGACTTTCGACCTGGACCCTGGAGTACGTCCAATCAGACTTAAACCGCGCAGAGTGCCTTTCGCACTAAAGGACAAAATAGAGGCGGAGTTGGACAAATTGGTGGGCCAGGGGGTTCTTGTTCCTGTTGATTCTGCAGAGTGGGAAACTCCAATTGTAACAGCGCTCAAGGCCAACGGGGAGGTCCGCATATGCGCTGACTACAAGTGCACCATCAACAAGGCGATCCGCCCTAATGCGTATCCGGTGCCGGTAGTCAGCCACTTGTTGGCCAGGTTACACGGGGGGAGGTGTTTCGCTAAACTCGACCTGGCCCAAGCCTACCAGCAACTCCCGGTGACCCCCGCCGCAGCTGCTGCGCAGACCATAGTCACCCACAAAGGGGCGTTCCAGGTAACGCGCCTCCAATTCAGCGTGAATTCGGCGCCCGGGATCTTCCAGTCACTCGTGGAACGCCTCCTGAAGGGGTTAGAGGGGGTGTTACCCTACTTTGATGACGTATTGATTACAGGGGGGAGCCGGGCCGAATTAGCAGAAAGGTTGGGAAAGGTCCTGGCAAAATTCGAAAAGGCGGGGTTGCGGTTGCGGAAAGACAAATGCGTTTTATTCGCAACTGAGGTTGAGTTCCTAGGGTTCCGTGTTACTCCCGAGGGAATAAGGCCATCCCAATCCAAGGTGGCCGCCATCAAGAAGGCCCCTCGCCCCACCTCCAAGCCCGAGCTGCAGTCATTCCTTGGGCTGCTCAACTTCTACCACTCCTTCCTTCCTCGGAAGGCAGCCGTGGCGGAACCGCTACACAAATTGTTAAAAAAGGACGAGGCATGGAAGTGGGGCGACGACCATGAGAAGGCTTTCAATGACCTGAAGCGACTCCTGGCATCAGATGCTGTACTGACCCACTTCAATCCCAAACGCCCAGTGGTCCTGATATGCGATGCATCCCCGGTGGGGGTGGGGGCGGTGTTATGCCACGCGCTGGAGGACGGGAGGGAGGCCCCGATAGTGTTCTACTCTAGGTCCTTGTCCCAAGCGGAGAGAAACTACGCCCAGACAGACAGGGAAGCACTAGCGATAATTGCGGGGACCAAGAAATTTCATGATTTTGTGTATGGCCGCCCCTTCACCATAGTGACCGACCATAAGCCCTTGCTAGGCATTTTCACCGCAGATAAGCCCACACCCCAAATCCTGTCCCCGAGAATGCTCAGGTGGGCCATTTTTCTCAACGCGTATCAGCACGCGTTGGTGTACCGGCCCGGGAAGGAGATCAGCCATGCGGATGCCCTGTCGAGGTCCCCCATTCCCCGGGATTGCTGCCACGTGGGCGAGGAAGAGAGGGACCACCAGGTCTTAATGATAGAGGTCCTAGACTCCCCCCCAGTAGTACCGGCCGACATCGCCAAAGCGACCGGTAAGGACAAAACGTTAGCTACAGTTTGCTCCTGGGTACAGAAAGGGTGGCCCGTGTCTTCCCCAGCAGCGGAATTCGACACATATTTCAAAAAGAAATTAGAATTGTCCCTAGAGAGGGGTTGCCTTCTGTGGGGACAGCGGGTAGTGATCCCCACGTCCCTCCGGCCGAGGGTGCTTAAACTGCTGCACGTCAGCCACCCCGGGATCGTCCGCTCTAAGGCACTAGCCCGCAGTTACTTTTGGTGGCCCCAGCTAGACGCCGACATCGAGCACATGGTCGGCACTTGCGAAGCGTGCCAAAGCTCCAGGCCAGAAGAGGCTTGCTTGCCACATAGGGAGTGGGACGCAGCAAGGGGCCCCTGGTCCCGGGTTCACGTAGACTTTGCTGGCCCGTTCAGGGGAACGCTTTTCCTCCTTGTGGTGGACGCGTTCTCCAAGTGGTTGGAGGTCATTCCAGTCTCGAGCACCTCCTCGGCCACAACAATTAAACAGTTACGGAGGGTTTTTTCCACGTTCGGTTTACCCGACACCCTCGTCAGCGATAACGCTAGCTGTTTCACGTCCGCCGAGTTCAGGGCATTCATGGATCTCAACGCCATTCGGCACATCACCTCCGCCCCTTTCCACCCGGCCACCAACGGCCAAGTAGAGCGCCTCGTGCGCACCACTAAGGACGCGCTGCGGCGCATGGGCCCCGGAGATCTTAACTTACAACTGTGCCAATTCCTGCTAAGGTACAGGGTCACCCCATTGGCGTCAGGGTACTCCCCCGCGGAACTGTTAATGCGCAGGAAGCTGGCCACGGTAATCTCCAAGCTAGACCCCACGAGAGTAGAGGACAAAGGGCGGAACGTAGGGGTGGAACCCGCAAAGAGTTTCAGCGTAGGCGCCCCGGTGCATTGCAGGAACTACGCCAACGCGGGGCCAGCCTGCGTGCCGGGCACTGTAATAGAACAAACCGGCCCCGTTTCATACCACGTGGAGACCAATACAGGCCTCCTGTGGAGGCGGCACGCGGATCAACTCAGGCGCAGGATCCCCGGAGAGCAGGACGAAGACGAAAATAGCCACGAATCAGCGTTAGGGTACTCCCCCACCCGCTTAGCCCAAGGGGGAGAAAAAGGGGGACATGGGTCCCCACCAAGGGGGGAGGAAAGGGAATCGATCCTCAGAGATCTTTTGCGGGAGTTTGCGGCGGAAAGGAAGAGCCCCGATCTCACACACAGCCCCTGGAAGCGTCCCCAAAACACAGATTCCCCAAGAAGTTTAGACCTTGATTTACAGTACCAGGGGGAGTTAGCGGAGTGGTCCCCCACCCGTCCTAGCGAAAAGAGGGGTTTCAGTTCAGCCCCTGGTACTTCCAGTCCCAGTAGCCCCTGTGAGTTAGAATGCGACATAGCACCAATTTCCCGGAGACCGACACCCCCAAGACAGGAGGCGACGGCGAGTCCGCCCACCACAGTCTCAAGGTCCCCCGAGCGGGGAACAGAAGGTAGCAGAACCACAAGGGCATCCTCATCGGTCCCGCGGTTCACAATAGGAGGGTCCCCGGGGTCCGAGAGCAACAGGCAGGGGTTCATGTCCCAGCTGTTCATTCCATTCCCATCCCCCAGCGCAAGGCAGGCACGGACGCCCCACAGAGCCTCTAACGAATCCCCGTTTCCCGTTGCAGGACAAGCACCCACGGAGTCAGGGATCACAGGCTCTCCGGTACTAGGTCAGGCGCAAGCACGCCCCAAGCGCACGTGCGGCAAGCCACAATGGTTGCGGGACTTCGTCCCATCCTAGGGGGGAGGGATGTTATGGATGCATGCTCATTGTACTGTAAGATAAGAATGTAACCACTCCAATTACAATGTATCTCAGCTGTAAAGGAACGCAAGCAAGCAGCCCATAGAGGGCAGCTGCGAGCGTTCAGTCTCACATGGTTCACATTGCTCAATCACGGACAGCCGCGGGAAAACCTTCCCCGCATTCAGCAGCAGGAGAAAAGAACTACTGAAGAGAGGCGTGCCTGGGCGAGGCCACGCCGGTAGCGGCCAATGAGCTACCGTGCTACAAGATTCAAATGTATAATCCTACTGTATATATAGAGATGTATCACCGCCATTACCTCATGCTCCACCGGAACATCATGCAATAAACCTGTGTTAAGCCAACCCTTCGGCTGTTCTGTTGTCTTTGGTCACATACAGTAAAAACATTCAGCTTGCATCCAGAAACTGTGTACAGTTTATGTACACAGATATAATTTGTGCTTCTGAATATATGCGCACAAACTGTTAGCAGTTTAATTAGGCTGCATACTTTGTATTTTTGATAAAGAAAATTGCATTAGAGATACCATTTATATGCAGCTTCTGTGACTGTGGTCTAGGAATGTCTTGTACAACTTAGTCTGACCTGTTTTAAAGGTTGCCAAAAGGTGGCTATGTCAGTTTCCTTTCTCTTGGTCTGTTTAGTGAGCTTTTTGCAGTGGGATACACATCTCTTCTAGCTTTTCCACAGGAACCTCTTCTACAATTGCTATTTTATTTTAGTTGCCAAAGAAAGGCTAGTAGGGAGTGCAAGGGCAAATGAAAGAAAATGTTGTAGACTACTGTTTCAGGCAGTCTGACTTACTATACCTACTTTCTCCCAATCTTATATAGTCTTGGTTTGGAAAAACATCACTGCCATTCTTTTTGGACATAAAATTTTATCCTCAAGCAACATGTTTCTCTTGGAGCAGAATGGTCCTATTTCCTTTTAACAAAATGACAACTTTGGCATCAAATTCCTACCTAGATGGGAAGTTCACTGCATGGCTGTTGTGTATTGAGGCACTATTGCAAGTAGCCCAGGGAGCGCTCTTGCAATAGGAAAATGGCGGTTTCCCGCCATCCTAATTAGAAGCCTTAAGTGGCGTAAAATCCCCTGTAAAAGGGCGCGCTAGTTATGCTAATCCAAGCCCTATCAATTGTTACAGTTTTGGATCCTGCTCTCCATTGGTTACCTTCATATATCCCCTGTACTGTTACGTTTGTCTGGTGGGTTGCTACCTTGTATCTAATAGCCACCGCCAGAAGACACTATATAAGCCCTACGGACAAATAAGGGTGGGGCCGGACTGGATCTATACTTCCTACTCCATGCAGGTAGCCTAGGTAGCCTAGGTAGCGCTAAGCCTGGGTCCCTCCATTATGCTACAATTCTCGGTAGCTAGTTTATTGTCCATTGCTGGGGGGCTGACTCCATCTCGGGATCCAGAACACCTTGTAAGCTAATCTCTACTGACTGTTATAATAAAGCCTGTTGCTGTTTGTTCATCGTTGTCCTGGACTCGTGCTTATAAGGGCCGGATCTAACAATGTCCTTGGGCCAGTTGCCTTCCATCAGCTTTGCCCACCTCATGGGGTTTGTTAGAGCAGTGTTCCCCAAACTTTGGGTTTTGGACTTCAATTCCCAGAAGCCTAAGTTAATTCCCCACAGCACATCACCCAGTTTACTGACTTAGGCTTCTGGGAATTAAAGTTCAAAACCCAAAGGTTGGTGTCTTGGGAACACTGGTTTAGAGGACAGATGGTCAAGAGGAGAGCCACATATATTGTCTTCAGCTCATTAAAGAAAGGGTGGTATATAAATGTAACAAAAAACAAATAAACATCTTTAACATATATCCAAAGAGATTTGATTTCGTAATGCCTAAAGAAAGCAACACAATAAGGTAGTTTTCTGTTATGGTCATGTGTCCTAATGGAATGCTTTATACTGGTTTTCATGCAGGTTTATAACTGGAGATTTGTCAGATTCTGAAAGTGACATATTTGAGCAGTCCAAAGAATGGATTACCCCAACAGCTGAAGAGCAACAGCAAGCTTTCAGTCACGGGATAGAGCTCATTCCATGGTATGTGCTCTCGATTAGAGCTGACGTCCATCAATTCTTGCTGCAAGGTGCAACAGTCATACATTATGACCAGGAATCACATTTTTCAGCACGCTGCTTCCTTCAGCTTCAGCCTGACAACAGTACGTTGACATGGACAAAGCCCACTACTGCTTGCTCTGCCAGCTCTAAAATGAAACTGAATTTGCTAGGTAGCACTACTGAACTGGGGAAATTTCAGTTTCTTGGCAGTGCTGGATTAAATGGTCTGGTGGAGGGTTGTTTAGACCTGTTTTCAGCAAAGGCTGTGTACATGGGGCATTCTGGTATCGATATGCACGCGGTGTTTATTCAGAATAAACTTTGTAATATGTCCATTGAAGAGAATGGTGTAACCCTATTGTATGGACTTCAAACTACTGAAAATAAGTTGTTGCACTTTGTGGCTCCAAAATATACTGCAAAAATGCTGTTTGATGGATTGCTTGAATTATTGAACGCTATAAGGAAGATGAAGAAATTTCCTGATCAAAGACTACAATGGCTCCGGAAACAGTATGTCAGCCTCTACCAGGTAAAGTGAAGTCTGATTTCTCCCTGACCCTCAGCAAATCATAGAGTAGGGGTTCTCAAGATTTTCATGCCACAGACCAGAACACTCCCCCTCAGACAGCTGAGCAGGCCGGACACATGGTTTCCCCCTGTCGTAAACGCTGCCACAAACCACGGTGGGTGTGTTTGCGCATGTGCGAGCGTGTTTACGGCTGTCGTAAACATGTCTGCTTCTGCTTTTGCCGTCATCAACGGGGGTTGGATGATTTGCTATTGTGGGCCAGGTCCGGCCAATAGGCCATAGGTTACAAACCCCAGTCATAGAGAATATGTGCCATATTAGACTCACTGAACTTCTACATAAGTGGGGAACTTGAGGCCTATTAGAGAGTCCAGTGTTTCTGGGATTACAATCTGGTCCTCCAGCATTGCCAGAAGACCAACCTCTCACCCCTTTCTTATATCCTTAACCTGTTACTTTCATCTTTTGGTAAAATGCCTTTCCCAAGGCTTGGTCACTGGCTTCAAATATTTCAAACTAAAATTTGATAGTATTTTTGCTTCGTTCTTTTGTATTTGCCCCTATCCAATCGTGGCTCCCAGGAATGCCTCTTGAAACTGAATTCAGTCCACAGTCACTATTGCTGACCTTGCCCCTTTCTAATCATTTTATTCTGTCCAGGCTATCTTGTGTTTTTTAGCGTGTTGTGTACATGCACCAGGAAAAGAGAATGAGATGTTTCTCTTTGCATTTTGTATCTTGTCCGTTTTAATGATGCAGATTACTCTTTTACTAGGAGGATGGCCGCTATGAAGGCCCAACCTTGGCTCAAGCCGTTGAATTATTTGGAGGGAGGCGTTGGAGTACAAGAAACACAAGCCCAGGAAACTTGGGAAAAAGCATAGAAAAACCAGGTGTGCAGAGAAACAACACTCTTGGAATCAGCACAGCTAAGAAAAAGAAGAAAGTGCTCATGAGGGTAGGCTGTCTAGTTATTTAATGTTGTTAGTCCTCTTTGTAATACATTTCCGGTCTAATTAACTGCATTCACCAGCAAACCGGAAATTGTTAAAAATAGAAAGGTTTAACTGATACTTATTTGTATCTAGTTTATTTAAAATCTGAGGGTTTAGTTTGCATACCCATAATAAATTCAATTTTTTTCTGTGTTTAAATTAAGCCAGAAATATCTGTAGAGTGTTCTTTCTGATGTTTTTGACTTCTTCGTTGGGTCTTTGTCTGTGTTTCAGAACCTAAATGAAAGGAAGCTGTAATACATTTGAAGCATATACTGTATAGTAGTTTTGACTAGCCAGAAGGTATCTTTTCCTCTCTCTGTAAAACAACAACAACACCAAAACATTTGCAAAGCAGAATCAAGTCAAGCTAACCTTTTGGACTTTCTAATGAGCATTTATTTATTGTTGCTAGAAAGCAGCAATTAAATACTTACAAGAAGATAGTATCTTATTTTCCAATATGCATCTTTCAAACATATGTACTGTAATATTTTGGTTCAGGAGTGCCATTATGCATACCTGTCAACCATCCCGTTTTACCCGGGAAAACCTCCTATTTTTACCCCTCTTCCCGCCCCTCCCGTTTAATTGATTTCCCCGTATTTTCCCTTATTTTAAAAAAAGAAATATTCTGACCGGAGCCCTCACAGGCGAAGCTGCAGTATTTTTTTCTGGCCACCAGAGGTTGCTGTGTGGCTTTTCGCTTGTGGAAGGGGAGAGAGAAGGTGGGGGGGTGCGTTCTGTGGTTAGTTTCTCTTTCATTTTCCTGCCAGTCACATGGCCAAGATGGTGGCTTCGTTTCATGCTGGGACTAGGGACGGGAGTCTACTCTAGAGGTGAGCAATATTTCATATATGCAGGGGCAAATCAGCTCTTGGTCTGGGGGCAGAGACTTCTCTCTCTCTCATGCTTTATTGAGCTGTTTCTGCCCCCTGCCTCTGTCCTGCCTGGAGGATTCCATTTCTAGAGTTCTAGAGTTAACTTGGGCTGGGGGGAAGTGCTTGATCACTATATGCTTAAGGTAAAGGTTTCCCTTGCTCGAAAGACAGTCATTTCTAGAGTGCCAAGGTTCGCCATCACAGTCAGAGATTCCTACACTATATGAGAGAGAGAGAGGGTGTGTGTGTTCCGTTTCTGTTCTAGAGTTAACTTGGGAGGGGTGGGGGGGGTGCTTGCACGGTTGTGGAAGGGGATCTGAGGTTAGGTAAAAGTAAAGGGTTGTCCTTGCTCAATCATATCCTACTCTAGGGTTCAGTGCTCATCTCTGTTTCAAAGCCGAAGAGCAAGCGTTGTCTGCGTCTGCAGACATTTCCATGGTCATGTGGCAGGCATGACTAGACACTAGAGCGCATGGAGCGCTGTTACCTTCCCACCAAAGTGGTCCCTATTTATCTACTTGCAATTTCTTGCTTTCGAACTGCTAGGATGGCAGGAACTGGGACAAAGACGGGAGCTCATTCCGTCCTGCAGTACTCGGGAATCGAACTGCTGACCTTCTGCCTCCCAGTCAGCATCTTAGTCACTTAAGCCACTGAGCAAACAAGAAAGAAAACAAAACAAAAGTCCCCCAAGAAAATGGGGAAAGGGTTCTTTGGCCCACATAGCTTTGTGCCCATTGCATCTACAATACCATCTAGCCATCTTATTTTTGGCCACCCCCTTCTTTTGTCCTCCACCTTTTTCTGCATCAAGGCTTTCTCAAGTGAATCCTCTCTTCTCATTTTATGTCCAAAGTACTTTAGCGTCATCTTTACTATTTGGCCTTTAATGAGCAGTCAGGATAGATTTCTTCTAGGATCGACCTATTTCTAACACTACATTTCAAAGGCATCTATTTTTCTGCGCTCAGCTTTCCTAATGGTCCAGCTCCCACACCCATACATTACCACTGGGAATACCATTGCTTTGACTATGCAATTTTTTGTTTGCAAGGTGATGCCTCTACTTTTCACTATGTTCCCCAGGTTTCTCATAGCTTGTTTCCCAAGCATCAGATCTTTGATCCTAAGAAAGTAAAATCTGCCAGTCGTATCCAACTTTAGGGTGCAGTGCTCATCTCCATTTACAGCCAAAGAGCCAGTGCTGTCTGTGTTTGCAGACATTTTCATGGCCATGTGGCAGGCATGACTAGAGCCCAGCAAGTCACATGGCTATATTTGGCCACGCCCATGGATTTGGTGACACCCACAGAGGGGTGTGGCCAAATTTTCCCTTATTTTCAAATCCAAAAGTTGACAGGTATGATTATGGAAATACAGTATTTTTAAAAACAACAGAATAACATCTCAAATGATTTTGTAATTATACACATTGGGTTTTCCTTTCACTAAAGAAATTTTTCCAATTAATCTACCTTCTGGTATATTTTTTGTAAACATTTACAATAATTATAATTACACCACAGCTATGTTTTGTGAGATTACTTATACATTTTGAAACATATATTTCTTTGAGGGAATCATTTTAAGTAAGGTGTTTAGCTCTTCTCTGTCAGGATGAGAAAAATCTGTATTGAAATGGTATTGAGAATATTTTGGCATACTCAAAATTAGCCATAGATTTAGAATTGAATTTAGTTATCTTGTATTTCTTGAACACACCAAAAATTACAGTTCCCCCTTCCCCACCCAGGGCCAACCAACTGACAGCCAGTGTACCTTATCTCTCCTGTTGGGCATTGTCATTTGGGGGGGGGGGCACACATAACATAGGCATTTTTCTCCCAACAGATGTAGATGTATTGGGGAATTCTTCTTAGCTGTTTTTGTCAAATGTACATCTCAAGCAGCCTGAAAGTCAAGGACATGTTCATAACTGTTCAGGTAACAATACTATGCAATACATACCTTCTTGAGACTATGTCGATTTTGAAACAAAATGTTTCTCTGGGAAAACTAAAGTGATACTAAAATTCTGGTGGTTGAAAATTAAATGTGTTGCAAGTTGTGTGCATGAAGCAGTATTTTAAAAAAATTCCTCATTTTCTTCAAGGTGTGCTAAATTCTTGTTTCATACTCAGTCATTTGAACAGATATGTCCGCTGTTATAATGTTTTCTTTCCTTGATAATTAAAGAGTAAACTTTACTCAAAGGCTTCTGCTTCCAGTTGCCAATCAAACTAGAAGTGGCATGGCGATTCAGGACTTAAAAATAAAAGTTAATGGTGGTTCTATTTTTTAAAAATGTTTTGCCAATGCCTTTGTCCTGACCAAAATGCCCTCTGCAAAGGGTCGGACATGACTATGCGACAGAACAACAAAATAACTGCTGTTGCCCTGTAAAAACACAGGGAATATACAATATGTAACATATGTTTGCAAGTTGCCTCCCAAGGGTCAAATGGTAGCTTTGTGGGAAAGGATTTTGATTAGGGAAGTAGCATATAAGAGAAATTTTCCCTATCCAATTTTCGCTCCTTGGATTAACCATATTTGCTGGCATATAAGACCCACTTCTACCCCTTAAAATACACTGGGGAAATGGAGTGTGTACAGTATATAGTGAGCGATTTTGGTAATAACGGGGTGAGTTTTATACTCCGGTGCACCTTATACTCTGGCAAATACAGTGCATTAAAAGCAAATAAATACATTTTTGTGGATGTCCCATGATACATCTAGCTTGACTCACAAATCAGAGGTTAATAATTTTCTTTCACAAACACCTTACATCTTTCTGCATCAGTAAATAGATAATGACACCACGAAGAACACTTTTTATCTATCCCTGTAACTTGCAGATTGAAGGGTTACTTGAAATATGTATTGTTTTTAAGTATTTACTATGAAATTGCCTCTTTTCAGGGTGAAAGTGGAGATGGTACTGATGATGAGATGGGAACTCGAAAAACAAGACCATTTAAAGAAAATCGGAGTAGAAGTGGCTCAGATCCCCAAGATATTGATGAGCAAGATGAATCAGGTATTTTATCTCCATTTATATAACAAATGACATAAATTAATTATTTTGGTAAATACAACTTTCCTCCACTTTTTTTTTTGAATAATTCCCAGCTGTTCCCTGTATTGAGAATTAGCTTGTTGGGCAGTATGGAGGAATGTTGAAAGAATGAATGTGCATACAAAGTCTCCCTTTGATTTTGTTATCCTTACTTGAACTTGTATTCTGCTAGGACACAGTAACTTATTCTAAAGATATTCTTGGAAAAATAAATAGCAATAAAATGTGCATGTCTAAAATAAGTGTCTGCTTAACCCATCACTGAAAAATGCTTGGGGTATTATTATTTTTTTGTAAAAATAATAATTTAATCTCAGATTTCTGTGAATTTACATGGGAAAGGAAGGACCATCTGATAGTGTTCATCTTTGTGCCCTCATGAAAGGTCAATGACACACGGGTGTCCCTTTTAAGGAGGAGCTTTCCACAAAACAAATAGTGTACATACCAGTTGATTGGAGATTTTACAAAGTTTTGCACAGTGACTTCTCCTAGCTAGAAATGAGTCACTCGTATATAAGGTTCAGTAGTTCTTTTTCACAAAATAATCTACCTAAAACTGTTTCCCCCTACCACTAACCACTAGTGTACCAGGTTACAGTAATTGTATTCACATGTCATGCTTGTTAACTATAGCATGCAGTTCTCTTTCCCGTTCTAGCCATAAAAGGGAGTTCAGAAGTGTTTGCTCCATTTTTATTATTTTAAAATTAATTTTTGCTTATCATTCATTTGTTTTATAGAGGTTACCATATTTGCTGGCTTATAAGATCCACTTTACCCCCTTAAAATAAAGTAAAACCTCACATAAAGAGCGCCTTGCTTAGAGACTAACTAGCTTAAAGAGCAAAATTTTCTCTGAATGGGCACCTCGCTTAACAACTAAAACCAACCAAAAACTCGCTTAACAACTAAATCGGGGTTCCCAATCCCGCCCACCAGAAGTCACAATCGGTCACTTACAATGGTGTTTCACTTAAAGAGCAAACTCGCTTAATACAATACAATACAATTTTAATTTATACCCCGCCTTTCTCAGCCGAGGCCGACTCAAGGCGGCTACAACATATCAATGTCAATACAATATAACAACAAAATGATACAATATATAGGCAAATAAATACATGATAATACAAAAATACAATACAATAGTCATCATTATACCAGGATCAGTAAATACATAGAAGTACAAAGAAATACAAAAAATACCATAAAGAAGCCAGTCCAAGACCAGTCCAAGGCCACAGGAGCCCCCTTATCCACCCCACCCGATGGAAGGGGGTGGGAGGGGATGGCAGGTGGTGTCGGTGGCATCATCAGGCTTCCCGTTGCAATGTCCGGTTGCCTTGGCAGTGGAGGCAGCAAAGGTCTTTTGTAGCTGCCTGCAGCCCTCCCACAGCTGGTTCCACTCTTCTCCGGCCAGACTGACTGAGAGAGAACAAGGTGGGCCTAGGGTTGCCTCGGCAGTGGAGGCACCAAAAGGTCTTTTGTAGCTGCCTGAAGCCCTCCCATAGCTGGTTCCACTCTTCTCCGGCCAGACTGCCCGAGAGAGGGCAAGGTGGGCATCCGGTTGTTTTGGCAGTGGTAGCAGCAAAAAAATCAATCTTAAAGAGCAATCCTGTGGAATGCATTATGCTCTTTAAGCGAGGAACCACTGTACACTGGAAAAATGGAATGTGTCTTGTACTGTATATAGTGGCCTATAGTGGGCTATTTTGTTAATAATGGGTGCATCCAGTGGTGGGTTTCAAAAAATTTACTACCTACTCTGTGAGCATGGTATGGTGAGCATGGCCAGGTGGAAGCCCTGCAACACCTGAATTAGGACTACAGTACTTTATTTCAAAACTTGGATGGGCAGGGCCAGCTGAAATTTTTGCTACCAGTTCTTGTGAACTGGGGTGAACCTGCTGAATCCCACCATTGGGTACATCTTATACTCCGATGTGTCTTATACACTGGCAAGTGCGGTAATATCATTTACCTGTAAATGGCAGTAACAAAAAAAACTGATTTTGTTCTTAGAACCAACTCTTCTGGTTACTTTTTCTGGTACCAACACCCTGCCTTCCAGAAGAACACAATCCTTGACTACCTCAGTTCCACTTAATGCTACCCCTGGAGTCTCATCCTCCATTAGGCCAGTATCTTCTCCTGTGATGTCATCCTCAATAAAGAGACAATCAAGGTAAGAAAAAAGCATGATTCTATATGCATTTTGGGACTGAAATTGTACAATGAACAAGCCATTGTGTATCTCATTAGAAGTGCCCGTACAAGATGGATGAGTATATTTTGCAGAATTTCTTTATTGTCTTTCCCATTAGCAGTTTGAAACTGACTCAGTTTTATTAGCTGAAAAACCAATAGGCTCCTCTTTAAATTATCTTTTGTGTGTTTATGCATAAACTCAAGTCTTTGGAACAAGATGAGATAAAACCAACCCTTGCTATGAAAAAAGAAAAAGAAAGGTGATTCACTTAATTAATCTTCAGTTACTTCACAGTCATTGGGATCATTATGAAATGAGTTGGCTAGTGGAAAACTGGGTTGTGTGGATCCTTTGTTATGTCTCTTTGTGATAAATAATCGAAAAATGAAGGCAGAACGATGGGAGTCTTAAGGGTGCGAACAGTCACAAAAAGGCATTGTGCAATTATTTTGTTTTATCCTTATGTATTCTTAAATGCTTGTAGGGAAAGGTAGAAGAGGCTATATGCTCGTAATGGTGAACCTTGGCACTCCAGATGTTCTTGGACTTCAATTCCCAGAAGCCCAAACACCCTGTGAATCCACACGAATGGGTTTACTGCGATTCATCCGGCCTGCGCTGCCCTCGTCGCTCCCAGAAGCGGAAGTAAAACACGCCCTTCTGCTTCCAGGAGCGACGATGGCAGCGTGGGCCGGATGAATCACAGTAAACCTATTCGTGTGGATTCACAGGGCTCTTGGGCTTCTGGGAATTGAAGTCCAAGAACATCTGAAGTGCCATGGTTTGCCATCATGGCTATCGGCAGAGGTGGCTGGCCCATTAGATAAAGTGGGATATTTCTCTACCTCAGGTTCAAACTACCTGAAGCTCACAGATCCTGGTTGCCTTCCTCCCAGAAAGAGAGGCTCATGATTCCTTGCTGAACTCCCCACCTCATCCACCATGCATTTCCATGGGCGTGTGTTATGTATGTTAACTGTGTTTTCTGACAGGAGCAGAATGTATCTTTTCTCATGTATCTATTCTTATGCAAATAAGTGGATCAAAAATGTGCACATTCTGTTAACCAATGGGCTTGTTATATTATTGTTACTGTTACTGTTTATAGTGTATATAAGTCCATGTTTTGCCCCATCCAAACTGTGTTCAAACCCCACTAATAAAGAGCTGAATTTCACTACTTCATTCGTCTGCTTTTTCATTCCTTGAACACTAAACTGGCGCTGAAGGTGGGATGGCGTCCCCACATGGCAGCAACATCGGCCCATTCGACCCAGCGCATCCAGAGAAATGGGCAACATACGAACACCGGTTCCGCCACGTAATGGCCTCGCAGAAGATCACTGACGGAAACCAGAAGTGTCCTGTTTCCTCGCTCAGTGCAGTTCTGAGATGTTTGAGCTGGCACCCACCTCGTAGTCCCAAGGGACGTGGATGTGGTGCCACTCGCAGAAATAATGTCCGCACTGAGGAGGCACCTGCAGCCAGAGGTCTAGATCTTCCCGGCCAGGGTGGCCTTCCACAGTAGAGAGCAGCGACCTGGTGAATCCATTGCAGACTACGCTGCCGTGCTGTGCATTGCTGTCGCCCCATGCAAGTGGGACAACATTGAAGAAGCACTCCGGGACCATCTGCTGGCCAGCATGAGGGATGAAGATGCTCAATGTCGCCTCATGATCAGAAAGACGCTAACCTTCACAGATGTCCTAAAAGAGGCAGTAGCATCTGAGGCCACACGGTCCGGGATAAAGCTTTTCCGGCATTGCCACTCCACCACCAGTGCCACCGACTCAGCTGTGCAAGCTCAGCAAAGTTCACCTTTATCCTCCTCAGCATCGCCTGGTTCCACCTCTTCATCAGAGTCCAGCGATGCAGAGGGAAAGTCCGAGCGGTTAGACGAAAGCACCGAGAGCACCGTGACGATCGGGAGAAGAAATTCCTTTGCAAGTGTGATGGCTGCGGAGCCCAGCATGACCGCAAGAAGTGCCCCTTCCGCACTGCAGAATGCCACAACTGTGGGCGAAGAGGGCACATTGCTAAGGTATGCCGACAGCAAAAGCAAAGACCTCCAGCGCCTGTGCCCAAGAAGAGTCATCACCACAACACGTCCCTCGCCAAAGTGTCACCCGAGCCTGAGCCGTGCCAAGTGGGCATCATCAGCGAGCGTTTCTTCACAGACCTGAGCCTGCAGGATGTCCCCTTCAAGATGGAGGTGGATTCAGATACTACCTTTTCCATAATCCCACAGTGGGAGTTTTTGAGAATTCCCCCTGCCTCTCGGCCCAAGCTTAAATCCTTTAAAACTTCCCTCCGGGATGTGCAAGGTTGCCAGATTCCGGTCCTGTGGTGGGTAATTTCTTGGTTAAATTTAAAAACATTCGCACCTCCTTGCCATTGGTTGTAGTTAAGCAGGGCACTAACTGTCTTATTGGGACCCAATGGTTTAGGCCCCTGGGAATCCGGCTTTCTGGCATCCACGCAATAGACTCTGACCCAATCCGGGACATTTCTGCTGCACATCAAAAAGGGTTTAGGTTTATACGCAGGACCCCCTGTTGACTTTGAGCTTGACCCAACCATCCGGGCCATCCGGATGAAACCACTCTGGGTACCCTTTGCTTTAAAGGAGAAGATAGAAGCCGAGCTGGACAAACTGGTGGGGCAGGGCATCCTAGTGCCGGTGGACTCCGCAGAGTGGAAGACACCAATTATGACACCAATTGAAAAGTAACGGGGAGGTCAGGATATGCACTGACTACAAGTGTACCATCAATAAAGCTATTCGCCCGAACGCATACCTTGTGCCCGTGGTAAGCCACCTTCTTGCCTCCTTGCATGGAGGAAATTGCTTCGCAAAACTTGACCTTGCCCCGGCTTACCAACAATTAACTGTGTCTCCTGCTGCTGCCATAGCCCAGACCATAGTAATGCATAAGGGGGCATTTAAGGTAACTAGACTACAATTCGGGGTGAATGAGGGCCCCAGAATATTTCAATCTCTTGTAGAATGTATTTTGAAAGGGTTGCCTGGTGTCCTGCCATATTTTGACAATGTCCTGATCACCGCTAAGGACACTGTCGAACTAGTGGCCAGGCTCCATCGAGTCCTGTCATGTTTCTAGAGGGCCGGTCTACGTCTCAGAGAGACAAGTGTGTGTTTTTGGCACGGGAAGTGGAGTTCCTGGGGTACCGCATTACACCCCAAGGTATCATGCCCTCTGACTCCAAGGTGACGGCCGTGCAGAATGCACCCAGGCCGAAATGTAAAGCCGAATTGCAATCATTTCTAGGATTGTTAAACTTCTCTCATGCTTTTCTCCATCGCAAAGCCTCAGTTGCCGAACCATTACATCGGCTTCTTAAGAAAGATACTGTTTGGCACTGGGGTCATTGCCAGGAGAAAGTGTTCTAAGAACTCAAAAGGCTACTATCTTTGGATGCTGCATTAACTCATTTTGATCCTAACAAAAAAGTTGTACTTGTGTGTGATGCATCCCCTGTGGGGGTGGGAGCAGTGTTATGCCATGTACTAAGTGACGGGATGGAAGCTCCCATAGCATTCTATTCCCATTTGCTCTCAAAGCCTGAGAAAAATTATGCTCAGACAGACAGGGAGGCATTGGCAATCGTGGCAGGCACTAAGAAATTCCATGATTACCTTTACGGAAGGCCTTTTACCATCGTAACTGACCACAAGCCCCTCCTTGGAATCTTTGTGAATGGGAAGCCCATGCCTCAAATTCTGTCCTCAAGGATGTTGCTTTGGGCAATTTTCCTAAATGCATATGATTTTACTTTGGTGCACAGGCCCGGAAAGGACATCAGCCATGCTGATGCCCTGTCACGTTCTCCACTGCCAGGGGTCGGGGAAGCCGATTGCAAGATGAAAAGCGACCACCAGGTCCTCATGATTGTGGCATTCGACTCGCCCCCAGTCATCCCCTCAGATATAGCCAAAGCTATGGCCAAGGATGTAACATTGACTAAAGTAATGTCTTGGGTACAAAAAGGCTGGCCTGTCTCTCTTCTAGCCGAGGAATTCAGAACATTCCACCGCAAGCATTTGGAATAGTCATTGGAATGAGGTTGCCTTCTATGGGGCCAGTGGGTGGTCATTCCTGTCACTCTCAGGAAAATGGTTTTACATTTACTTCACACAAGTCATCCAGGAATTGTATGTTCCAAAGCCCTTGCCCGTAGCTACTTTTGGTGGCCTCAACTGGACCAAGACATAGAACAAATGGTCGGCACTTGTGCCAGTTATCAATCCTCTCACCCAGAGCAATCCCACCTTCCCTCTCAGGAATGGGATTCTGCTTGGGGCCCCTGGTCCAGGTTGCACATAGATTTTGCAGGACCATTTAGGGGTGCCCTATTTTTGTTGGTTGTAGACTCATTCTCTAAGTGGCTGGAAGTGATTAGAGTGCCTAATACCATTTTAGCCACCATGATAATGCACCTGAGAAGGCTGTTCGCAGCATTTGGACTTCCAGATGTGCTTGTGTCCAACAACGCATCCACGTTCACATCTGCAGAATTCCAATCCTTCATGGAAAGGAATGCAATTAGGCACATCTATGCTGCCCCATTCCACCCAGCTACCAATGGCCAGGTGGAGCGGCAGGTGTGCACAACTAAAGACATGCTTCGGCGTATGGGTGAAGGGGATTTGGAGCTCCAGTTATGCCAGTTTCTTTTTACATATAGGCTCACCCCCCTTGCCTCAGTGCTCTCTCCTGCTGAATTGTTCCAACGAAGGAAACTGTCATCCTTGCTGGACAGATTGGATCCCTCTAGGGTGGAGGACAAAGGCACAAATATAGCGATCCAATACCAGAAGGGTTTTTCTCCGGGAGACCCTGTACATTGCCACAATTATGCAGCTGGTGGTCCTACGTGGGTGCCTGGGTTTGTGATCAATCAGACTGGTCCTGTTTCTTACAGAATCGGAACAGCCACTGGTCTGATCTGGAGGAGGCACGCAGATCAATTGAGACCCAGAATACTGGACCCACAGGACGAATACAGACACTCAACGTTAGGGTTGGCCCCCACCCGTTGAAACCCAGGGAGCAGAGGTAACAGTCAGCAGCAAGCTAACTTAGACCCAGAGGTGTGTTCTAGGGACCGATTTCAAGGGGAAATTGTGGAATGCTCCCCTACTCCGGCCATGTGTACCCCTACACTGTCCCAGCCTAACACTCTGGATTCCTTTATTGATGATGACCAATTTTGTTTGGAGTCGCCCTCCGCTCTTAGTACACACAGGAGGGACCCTGGATTGTCTTATTCATCCACAGAATTAGATTTTGGTTTTGAGCGGTCCCCTGCTCCTCCATCTGACAAATGGGGCTTTAATTTGGGTTTACAATCCTCCCTCTCTAGTCAATTCCTCACTCCAGTCGGGTCGCCCATCCTATGAGCCCCTGAGCCGGCTCAGCCAAGCGTCCGACCCAGAAGGGAAACTAGACCACCAACCTGGTTAAAGAATTTTGTTTTTACCTAGGGGGGAAGAATGTTATGTATGTTAACTGTGTTTTCTGACAGGAGCGGAATGTATCTTTTCTCATGTATCTATTCTTATGCAAATAAGTGGATCGAAAAATGTGCACACTCTGTTAGTCAATGGGCTTGTTGTATTATTGTTACTGTTACTGTTTATAGTGTACTAGCAGAGGTTGCCCAGCATTGCCAGGGTGTTATAAACTGTGATCAGCTTTTTTTGGGGGTTTTTTGTGGATTGAAAAAAGTACAAAGGATGATATAATTGTTTCTAATTTTTTTATTTAACCAAATAATGTTTTAGTTTGCCGGGCTGTTTTAAATTTTGTTTTTGGTTTTTTTAAAGTAATGTAAAAAGAGCAAAATATGTTATTTTTATGTATTTATTTACAAAAAAAGTCGGTAATATTTGGTAAGTATGTATTATTGCTTTGATTTTTTGAAACATTTTTTTCATTATTATGTTCATGGTTTTTAAATAATTTTTTTTAACAATTATGTTAATGTAACTTACATAATATCAACATATTCTTGTTTTTGTTTGTTGAAATGTTTTAATATAGAAACATTTTTAATTTAAACTTTGTTACTGTACAATATTGAAGAAATGATTAATTTTAATTGTATAATTGTATAAACAGATATTTTTTCTTCTGTTGTGTTGTTCTTGTGTTGTTTTTATATTCTGTAAAACATAAGAAAGCATATTTAATTGTTTTACTTTGTGTTTTTGTTGTTATTATTTTTATGTTTTTTTAGTAACTTACCTTTAAATAGTTGTGCTTTGTAGCTGTTGTTGGATATTTTGAAACTTTGATTTCCTGTAAAATGAATGAATTGAAGTTATTAAATTTTTGTTTGTGAATAAATTTAATGGTTTAATCAATTTTTTTTCTTATGGTTTCATTTTATTTATAAAAGTATTACTTACTTTCAAAACTGTTATTTGTTGTTTGTTTTTTCCCGTTGCTTTAATTGTATATAGTCTGTAAAATAGAGGAAATACATTCTGTTATTTTTTTGAATTTATTCATAACTATGATCTTATGAATGTTTCATTTACCTGTTGATTGGGTGGTGGTGACTTGTTCTTCTTGATTCTGTTTAGTTGTTATGAAATGAATCAGCATTAGCAGTGCTAATGGGATATTGATATTTGTTGGCGGGTTTAACATGAAGAGAAGTTGTCTTTGAATGATGAAGTCTATTGGTATGATTGTTGAATGATTTTTGTTTTTGTTTTGTTCTTGTTCATTGTTTCTGATTTCTTCATCTTCTTCTTTATTTTCTGTGATTGTGTAGAGTTTTTGTTTGCTTATAGTTTTTTTATTCTTTTTTCTTTCTCTGGTATTTGTTTATTATTAATTTTTTCAATTATTTTTTGAATTTGTTTGTTATGTTTTTCAGACATGTTGTCCTTATCATCATTTTTAAATTTTTCTTGTTGTATTATTCCTTTTTTTCTGACAATTGGAATTTTGTGGTTTTTGTTCAGTATTGTAGTTTCTGTTTCTTGTTGATAAAATGCATTTTTATTAGATTCTTGCATTGTAATGTCATATTCCTGTTTGTTTTTTGAATTTGTGCACTGTTTTTCATTTGAGATTGATCTCTTATTATTTTTCTCTATTTTTGAAATAGGTTTATTATTTATTTTTTCAATAATTTATTAAAGTTGCTTCTTTGTATGTTCAGAGATGTTCATTTTTTCATTTGTAATTGTTTCATTTGGTTTTATTTCTTTTTTCCCTCACTATTAGTGTTTGTTGTTTTTTCTTTTGCATCACAATTTCAATATTTTGTTGATTTTCTACATTATTTTCTGATTGTTGGTTTTTGAGTTCAGGTTGTTTTGTGTTTTGGTTTGTAATTTCTTTTTCTTGTAGTATTACCGAAAATTCCTCAGTTTGGAGTATTGTGTATTCTTCTACTTTTGTGGTGTGCATAGAATATTCTTCATCTTCTTGAATACATAAATTTTGTTTTATATATTGTTTTTCATATTCTGAATTTGATTGTAATTTTTCTTGTTCTTGTTGTGTTGTTATGTTATTTAGTGTTGTTTCCATTTTTGAAACTAACATAGAGATTGGAGTGAATTTTTGTTGTCTTGTTACTATTGGTTGTGCTATTATTTCTTCATAGTCATCATTTCCATGTAGTCTTTTTTGTATCTGATCAATAATTTTTCTGGATTCTTTACTGTAATATATGTCTGGTCTGCTTGTTATTGTCACTTCAGGAATATTTATATTTTGATTATTAGTTAATGTTTGTGGGTCCATGTTGTGTTGTGGTAAGGTTGTTAAAAATAATGGTGTGTCCTGTTTTTTGCTTGCTGTTGTTTGTTGTTCGTATTGTATTTCTTTTTCTTTGTTTTCATTACTTGGATGATTATAGAATATTTCTGGTGATTTATTTTTAATGCCTGGATTACTGTATTTGTGTATATTTTGAAATATATAACCCCTTCCTGTACTTGTTCTTTTTTGATATTCATAAGTTAAGTCTGTTAAATTAGTATTATCTTTTTGTTGTTTTGTTTCTGAAGTAGTACAATTTTGAAGTAACTTACCTTGTTTTGTGTTATCAAAGGTGTATTCTCTTCCAATGCTATTTTTTTGTTGTTGTTGTCAGTTATATTCTTCGGGTTCATTTCTCCATGTTTAGTTTCCTTTGTCTTTGTCCATTATTCTATATCCTCGTCCACTTGGTATCTTTTTTATTTGTTCCATTTTAGAGTGTTAATTAGTTTGTATTTTAATGATAGAGTTATAAAATTTTCTTTTTATAAATTCCGATTTATGCGTTTAGCGTTACTTTCTATAGCTCCCCTCAGTATTTCTAGATCTTTCTCCCCCTATCGTTCTCGCATGAGTTTGCAAGCTTTAGTTATCAACATTGTTTTTTCTTGCTTTCTTATTAGGCATTGGCTCGCTGCTTTCACATTGAGTATGTGTGGCTACAGTTTCCTTTTTCCTTTTTCGTGGATTTACAGCATGTACTTTGTTTATGGAAGAATATCCATCTGATGTAGGAAATGGTGTTGCTTACTGTTTTGGTTTGTGGATAAATCTTCTATCATCGTATATGGGTGAAAACTGTTTGCATTGTTGCTCTTTTCGGTAAGCTTTAATATTTCTTGCAATTAAGTTTTGCGTTTCTGTCAGATGTAATTTCAGCGACTTTAAGGAGCCATCTGTTGTTTTTGTATTGATTATTTTTACATAATTGTTGTACTTAGTATTTTTAAAGTTAGCTTTTGTATTTATTTCATGTAATTATTTATTTATTTTTGAATTATTGTACTTGAGTGTTTTTCCTTAATGGATGGTTCTTTGCTTTTCGTAAAATTAACGTGTTTGAGCTAATTACTTTTTAGCTTATATGTATTGCATGTTATTTTGATTTTTGTAGCACTTGTTGGTGAACAATATTTTTAGTTTGGTTGTTTGTTGCAAGTATGAATAAATTATCTGCTGAAACCACTCTAGAACATGCACCATATAATTGTCCGTGAGAGAAACATGGCTTTGAAAGATGAACTCTACAATGTTGTAGTGTCTGACCTTGCGATTTATTTATGGTAATTGCGAATGCTAGTCGTACAGGGAATTGTAGTCTTTTAAATGGTATAGTTTGATTAGTTGGGATCAATGGAATACGTGGAATGTAAACTGATTCCCCTGCTCCTTTTCCTGCAATAATTGTGGCTTCTATTACATTTGGCACGAGGTTTTTCACACACAGTCTAGTGCCATTACATAATTTTGGCGGGTTTAAATTTCTTAGTAAAATAATTGGTGCTCCTTCTTTCAGAAGTAGTTGGTGAGAAGGCATTCCTGGTAGTTATAGTGAGTTCAAAATTTAGTAGGAAAATTAACAGTATCATCTTTGTCTACTACTGTATCAATAGATTTGTATACAGTAGGTTGGTCTGGTAACATGTCAAGAATTTCCTGATTTATAATGTTAACATCATCATTCCTTGCTGCTAAGATAGCTCTTTCTTTAAGCCATTCATGATGATGATAATTGTCATTGATGTTTGTGTATATGGAATTTATAAGTTCGAATGCATATGTTACCATGGTGCAGAAATATTCTGGGAATTCATTTTCTTCATTTTTTGGTACTTTTCCATTACCTATTTGTAAAAGAAAGTTGGTGAAGAGTTGAGTGTTTGCATTTTGTCTTACTCTCATGTTTTCTGTTAAGGTAATGGTTTGAACGTTTTTCCATAAATATGATTGGTTGATACACGCATTGATTTGATCTGCAGGTGTAGATTTTGGAATTACTAGGAGTGTTTGTCTGAAATCTCCACAAATAAGTAGTAGCAGTCCTCCCATTATTTTTTCATTTTCTCTTATGTCTTTAAGAGTTATGTGTAAGGCTTCAATAGATTTTTATGTGCCATCGTACATTCATCCCAGACAATAATTTTTGCTTCTTTTAGCACTTTTGCATGCCCACTACCTTTTGTTATATTACATGTTGGGGTTTCCTGTTTAGCTATGTCGAGTGGTATTTGGAGTGAAAAATGAGCAGTTCTTCCTCCTTCCATTAATGTTGCTGCTATTCCTGATGATGCTATGGCTAATGCAACATTTTCTTGTGCACGTATTTCTGCTAGAATTAGGTTTGTGAGGAAAGTCTTCCCCGTTCCTCCAGATGCTTGTAGAAAAATTATTCCTCCATCTTCTGTTGTTAGTTGATTTATTATTTTGTCGTAGGCAGATTTCTGTTCATCATTAAGCAGTTTTTTAATTTATGTATTCTTTAATCTTTCAATGTCATAGTTTGTTTCCCTTATATAATCTGCATTTAAGGCATCTCCTTGATTGTGTGTTGGTGCTGGTAGACCAAGATCCTCTAGTGTTTTATTAGTCATGCGTATGCATTTGTCTTCAACTTCAATTAATGCCATGTTGTATATGTCTGTTCTATACTCAATGTCTAATGTTGGATGTTCTTTTCTGGCTTTCATTAGCATATCTTCACTTAGTGAGTTTTTAAAATTTCCCCACAAATTTAGTGGGTTTGATGGACTACATAAAGTGAGTATTATTGCCAGTAAAGTTGTCATTTAGTGTGGCATGGAAATCATTGCTGCTTCTTGCAAAGTTGCTTCCCAATGTTGATCAGCTTCTAATAAACCCATGTGCTGGCATACTTCTCTGTATGTTTCCATCAATTTTTCATCCACAGTTTTGAGTTCTTGAAAAGATGTTGGTCCAGGTATTGTGTGGAGTAGCATTCTCAGATAGAAACATTCTGTATTATTTGGATGCACAGTGTATAGTCTGCCTATTACATCACTTTCATAAATGTCATGTTCAGGTACGTAAGTGCCAGTTTTCTGCGGCAGAATTGTTTCTTAGTTTTATTCCAGGTGTAATATTTTGCCACATCTTGATATAGTATGGTTTTTGCGAATTCATCTTTCTGGCATAGTTTTAAAAAAGCAGTAAAAGTTGTTTCTTGAGGATTGTCTGCGACAGTTGTTGCTGTTTCAGATGTAGTACTGTTGGATGTCTATCATGTATGTGGAAGCCTAGAATGTGCCAAAAACCCTCATTATACTAATGTACCTTCCACATTGATACTGTAAAATCTCATCGTTTCTGTTGATGTTTCTAACATCATAAATGGCCATGTCACTGCCTTTATTTATATATTTACACACATACTTTATTGATTTAACACTATTACAATATTCAACATTAATTTGTGCTTTGAATATTTTTGAGAGGAGAGGACAAGATGGCACTATCCAGGTATTGTCTATTACTATTTTTCCTTGTGTTTTCACTTTTAATTTAGTTATGTTCCCTCCATCCTCTGGAGAACATCGCCTGTATTGTGGGTATCCATCTTCTGAAGTTTGTGTTTCTTTCAGTAATGCTCTGGGGTATCTTTTGGTGCAGGTTTTTTCTTTCATACATGGTGCTTGTGTGTTAAGAAGACCACAGGGTCCAGAATCATGTTTTTTTAACAATGGTATGTAGTTCAATGTCTTCGTTTTCGTTTGGTATTTCAGCAGATATTATTTTATCAATTTCAGTGGGATGTATTTTTCTTTTTAGCCATATCAAGTTGTGTGAATGTGGCAGCCCATGTTTCTGCCATTCAATCGTATACATCCAGCAATTACACTCACCAAATATCATATTTTTTGTGATAAGATTAATTAATTGTGTTTGTTTTTTCTAAACACTCTTGAAATTAAGTCATGTCTGTCATTTTTTCTAAACACTCTTGAAATTAAGTCATGTCTGTCATCATTTCTCAGGTAATTTTTTATCTCAGGCCATGTAGGGTAACATGTAAATGTTATAAATAAGTCTGGTCTTCCATGTTTCCTTACATAGGTCATAGCATCCTGAGTATATTCATGCATATGCCTTGGGCTTCCAGTATATGTTGCTGGCAGGATTAGCAGTGTCCCAACATTTGTTAGGTTTCCATCTTGTGCCACAGCATCCTTTAAATGTATGTATTGTTCTGCTCTGAGTGATTTTTGGTTTGTTCTAATGTAAAGTAATCTTTCACTCTCTATTTTTGCATACATATCCACAACAAACTGATTTAACAATTTTCTGCAGTGGATTATGTGGTTTTGTTCTTCATTTCTAACCATTAGAATGTAGGAGTAGTAGTCCATGGCTGAAATTTTTTTCTCAGTTTCCTTCCCTGTTTTTGGATCAATGCGTTTCAAATTAAAATGATATCCATGATATCCATCCTCGCCATATGGGGAAAATACGGGATATTGAAGAGCATCATAGGAGCAATGTGTTTCTGATATATGTTGCAGTTTTTTGTCGTGTCGTTTAAGTATTATATCTCTGGGATGGAAAGTATCTCCAGAAATGAGTGCTGCGACTTCATTTGTTTCTGGTGCATTGTATCGGCATATATGTTCTCCTTTTGGTGTTTTGTCTGCAGCAATGACAATTTGGTATTCATTTGTTGGCATGTTTTGCATTGTATTTTGGAAAGTGCGGATGAGATTATTGTGTTGATGTAACATTCTTTGTATTCTTAGTACAATATGTTGTTTTGTTCCTTCAATGTATGTACATCGTTGTGCTGTTTCTTTTTCCTCATCTCCCATGAAATAAATTTGCAGGAACTTTGGCTGTTCTTCTGGTAGTGGTAGTAGTGAAACAATATTGTAGTAAATCTGTCCTTGAATTGTGAATGTTGGATTGAATCCTTTGTGTTGTATAATGGCTGTGGCTCCAAATGAAGTCATTTGAAAACATGAGTTGTATTTTCGAATATTCTTTAAGAAATGTTTAGAATCTGTTGTCACTCCACTTGTATATTATATCAATTCTTGTGGTGGCATCTGCTGTTGAATTTTAATTTTACCTCCTTTACAACATAGTGATTGTGTTTCTATTTTGAATTTTCCGGCTTGGCAGAATTGGCAAATTGTGTCTAGATTACCAATCTCTAAATTGGCATTTTCTGAATAATTAGTTTCTGGATCATAGGAGAAGGCAGCCATTTTTAATATTAATTTCTTAGCTTTAGTTCTCTGTTCTCGTATTGCTCTTGTTTTTTATTCTGTTCTAATCTCATATCATGTTTCTTTGTGCTTTCATTTGCCCTTGATGTACTGTCAATTTCTCTACGTTCTGTTAACATGGTCTCATGTTCCTGAGTAGATGTTTGTTCTGTCTTTTGTGCATATTTTTTTCTGTGTTTCTTAAGTTTTGCTTCCCTTTCCTGCGATGTTTCTTGTGTTTTTTCTAGTTTTCTTTTTAATGTTTTGCGTATTCTTTGTCCTATATTTACATGTTTTTGTAGGCATTGTGATTTACAATTCTAATAAATTAATAATATATTGAAATATGTTATTATTATTAATTCAGTATTAAAACATTTGTTGTATATTGTCATTGTTGCAGCTTGTTAATGGTTTATTACTTACAACAAGCTATTGACTGAACACAATTTTTTTTGACCAAAAATGTTGGACCACTGTGGTCCAACATTTTTGGTCAAAAAAAAATGTGTTCAGTCAGTAGCTTGTTGTATTTTTCTCATGCAAATTTATTAAAACCTTTTCATGAGGCAATTATTTTTAGTGAAAATAGTTTTACTATTAGAATTATAAGTATTTATCTTTTGCCCTCCACCTTTCCCAGCATCAAGGCTTTCTCAAGTGAATCCTCTCTTCTCATTTGGTGTGCAAAGTACTTCAGCTTCATCTTTACTATTTGACCTTCTAAGGAGCAGTCAGGACTGATTTCTTTCAAGATTGACTTATTTGTTCTCCTTGCTGTCCAGGGTACTCTCAAAACTCTCCTCCAACACCACATCTCAAAGGCGTCTATTCTTCTGTGCTCAGCCTTCCTAATGATCCAGCTCTCACATCCATACATTACCACCGGGAATACCATTGCTTTGACTATACGGATTTTTGTTTGCAAGATGATGGCTCTACTTTTCACTATGTTCCCCAGGTTTCTCATGGCTTGTCTCTCTAGAATCAGCCGCCTCTTTATTTCATGGCTGCAGTCACCATCTGCAGTGATCCTAGATCCCAAGAAAGTAAAATCCGTCACTGCTTCTACTTCTTCCCCATCTACTTTCCAGGTGCTGATAGGGCCTGTTGCCATTATCTTGGTTTTCTTGATGTTAAGTTTCAGGCCAGCTTTTGCAATCTCTTCTTTCAACCTAATCAGTAGCTTCTTTAAATCTTCCTCACTTTCTGCCATTAGGGTGGTATCGTCTGCATATCTCAAATTGTTGATGTTTCTCCCAGCAATTTTTATCCCATATTGTGATTCCTCCATCCCTGCATTGCGCATTATGTGCTCTGTGTATAGGTTGAAAAGGTAGGGTGATAAAATGCAGCCTTGTCTTACTCCTTTTCCTATTCCAAACCATTCTGTCATTCCGTGTTCTGTCCTAACTGTTGCTTCTTGACTCTTGTACAGATTTCTCATGAGGCATATGAGGTGTTCTGGTATTCCCATTTCTTTAAGTACTTGCCACATTTTATTGTGGTCCATGCAGTCAAAGGCCTTGGTGTAGTCAATAAAGCAGAGGTATACTTGTTTCTGATATTATTTTGTTTTCTCCATGATCCACCGTATATTAGCAATGTGGTCTCTAGTTCCCCTGACTCTTCTGAAACCCACCTGCACCTCTGGCAATTCTCTCTCCACGTGCTGCTGAAGTCTATCCTGTATTGTCTTGAGCATCACCTTGCTAGCGTGTGGGATGAGCACAATTGTTCGATAATTTGAACACTCTTTGGCACTACCCTTCTTTGGGATTGGAACGTATACTGATCTTTTCCAATCCTGTGGCCACTGTTTTGATTTCCAGATCTGCTGGCATATCAAATGCAGTAATTTGATTCCGTCATTTTTTTAGAGCTTTGAAAAATTCAACTGGGATACCGTCATCTCCACTAGCTTTGTTGTTTGCAGTGCTTTTTAGGGCCTTTCTGACTTCACTCTCTAGGATGTCTGGCTCAAGTTCAATGTTCTTGTCATTGTGATTATCAGTGATGTTGAGGTCCTTTTTGTAAAGTTCCTCTGTGTATTCTTTCCATCTTTTCTTAATCTCTTCTGCATCAGCTAACTCCTTGCCGTCTTTGTCCCTTATCATGGTCATTTTTGCTTTGAATGTTCCCTTGATTTCCCCAATTTTTTTCAAAAGATCTCTAGTCCGGCCTCTTGTGTTGCTTTCCTCTATTTCTTTGCACTGTTCATTTAAATAGATTTCCTTGTCTCTCCTTGCTTTTCTTTGAAATTCTGTGTTCAAGTGACTGTATTTTTTTCTTTTCTCCTTTGCCTTTTGCATTCCTTCTTTCCTCTGCTATTATAAGAGTCTCATCAGACAACCACTTTGCTTTCTTATGCTTCTTTTCTTTTGGTATGGTTTTCCTTGCTGCCTCCTGGATATTTTTTATTGCGCTTTTATTGGATATTTTTTTTTGCGCTTTTCCCAACATTTGATGCGTTCGCACCATTCAACATGATTGGCTGCATTGCTGTAATCACGTAGGATGCTGGGATTTGTAGTGTGATTTGTTCTGTGAGCATTCATTCGGCGGCTTTTTTAATTTTTAATTTCGAAATACTTTACGTATTCGTTATGTATGTATTACATGGATTAATGAGCAGAAACCTTGTAGTTTTTTAGACAGTTTATCCTACATTCTATGCGCTTGCGTCACTCAGCTTGATTGGCTGACATGCTATAGGCGCGTAGGATGCTGGGACATGAAGTTTAATTTGTGATGTTACCGTTCGTACATTGAAATTTTTTCTACTGCTTTATTTTGATTGGCCGTGCCGCATCTCACAATGTTCTATTTGGTCACACTTCTCAACATAATTGGCTGTGGCATGGCGCAGTGCACAGGATGTTGGGTAGTGAAGTCCTTTTTCTTTGTTTGCATTCGTGGGGCTCTTGCCCCACTGGCGCATTTCTCAACCCTTCAGTAACCTCTGTACTGGGTTCGGGTGAGTGCAGGCGGCTCGGTACGGGATAGTAGGGATGGGTGTGGGAGCCTTTGTTACATTCCAACGGTTAACGTCTGGATTTATAGGTATAGATATAAGTCCAAGTTTTGCCCCATCCAAACTGTGTTCAAACCCCACTAATAAAGAGCTGAATTTCACTACTTCATTCGTCTGCTTCTTCATTCCTTGAACACTAAAGGGTGAGAAGTGGGAGGAGGGAAGCAGTACCAGGTAGCAACATTTCTAATTTGAGGGCAAGGCAGTGGTGGGCTCCAAAAAAATTTTACTACCACACTGTGGGTATGGTATGGTGGGCATGGCCAAGGGGAAAGTCCTGCATTGCACCTGAAATAGGACTACTTTTTTTCAAAACTTGGATGGGCGGAGCTAGCCAGAATTTCTGCTACCAGTTCTGGTGAACTGGTGTGAACCTGCTGATGCCCACCACTGGGACAAGGTATATTTCTGTACCTTTCTGCCTAGTTTTAAAGTGAATGGATGGGGCGGAATTGGGTGAGGCAGTGTTTGAGTGAATGCCTGCCTGCTTCTGTAATTGTGTTACTATGAACACTTGCCTGTCTGCATGTGTGTTGAATGCCTGTCTCTGGCTTTCATCCTGTCCAACATTGCCATACCTGCTATGATGAAGTACTGTCTACCACTGACTATGGGGAAAACATAGCAGGTTTATAAGTGGATGAAAGTGATACATGGACCCTGGACACACCCCAGTGCAGAATTTTAAAAATGTATCTGGAAGCATCCTAGGTTTTCTTTGTGTTAAATCAGTGTTCATCAAAGGCTAGCCTATCAGGGGAAGTAAGAGCAACCTGTTTTCCTGACACTTCTTGGCATGAGTGTTTTCTCAGTTCAGGGAATTATCTACGTTCAAATGTACAGCCATCAAATGACAACCTGAAGCAATGCAGTGTGTGTGCACACACATGTACAACATGCAACTTATGGGCTGCACCTGCCCTCTCATCAGTTTCTGAATTCCCTCACCAAAACAGAGAAGGATCTGGGCTTCTAGATTAATGCTCAGTGGCAGGTCCCTAGGAAACGGAATTGGGTTACCAAACCCATCCAATTCTGCAGTGCAGCATGAAAGGCCTTTAGTATTTACTTCCTTTTACACATCAGTCTTGGAGGATAAATATGGAATAAATTATATACTGTTAATATACACTCTTAGCTAAATTCCATTCTTTACTACATCTGACACTTTTTCTTTTAGCACATGGAGTAGCAGTAGCTGGCATGGAAGAATGAAAGGGGGGCTGAAAGGATTCCAGACTTGTATGGTTTCTGACAGCAATATGAGTTTTGTTGAATTTGTTGAGCTTTTCAAGTCTTTCAGGTAAAACCCTATTTTTCTGATCCTTAACTTGATTTTTTGAAAAATGCACACTAAGAAATTTGTGGTTTGAAAATAGTATATAACAACAATTCATACATTCTAGTGTCCGAAGCCGTAAAGATTTGAAGGAACTTTTCGATATCTATGCCGTGCCCTGTAATCGACTGGGCTCTGATTCTGCTCCACTGTATACCTCTCTGAAGATCGATGAGAATACAAATGGACTCCAGCCTGATTTAGGTAGGGGAAAATAACATGGGTAAGTTCTAACTGATAGCAAGCGGGATTTGAATTCAAGAACCCTCGGTTCAAGCACCTTCTCTAACTGTGGCAGGCTGTCTAGCTCAGCCCCTGCCAATGTCTCTCTCAAATTAGCATCTCCAATTATAAAATGAGACAAGTGGCTCAACTCTCTGATCTGTTGTTGAGAACAGAAACATTTAAAAGTTTATAACACTTTTAGCAAATTTCAAAATAAATGATACATTACAAGCAGGTGAAATATGGTGTCCCACATTCAGTGCGCACGGAAATCAGTGGGGATTAGTTACTTTTAATCAAACATGGGATTGTAGCCTTTTTTTAAAAAAATTGCTCATAGTTTTGTAAAATATATGTGATTGACAGAGAGACAGATCTTGATTATATATGTGCTGTTAAAGGATTTCTGTGAATTGTTTTAAGGGGTTAAAATAATTTATGAAAAATATCAGAAAATGTGCATTGTATCATTTTCAATGCTTTCATAGGTAAACATAACTTGCATAATTAAACCGTATGACGCTACAGTATTACTCTTCCCATTACATGTCATCACAATTTTATTCATAGATTTTGTTTTATAAAATGGATAAGGGCGATGCAATTTAATACTTGAAAGTTTAAACAAGCACTTTGATTCTATGAAGTGTTTTCACCTTACAGATTTACTGACAAGGAACATATCAGATCTGGGCTTGTTCATTAAAAGCAGGCAGCAACTGTCTGACAATCAGCGACAAATATCTGACGCTATCGCTGCAGCAAGCATTGTGACTAACGGGACTGGAGTGGAGAGCACATCCCTGGGGATATTTGGAGTGGGCATCCAGCAGCTCAATGACTTCCTAGTAAATTGCCAAGGAGAACACTATACATACGATGAAATCCTCAGTATCATTCAGGTCAGTAATGAGGAATGATTGAAACCACGGGTTGATATTTTGTTCTGTGCTTTTCCTGTCCATTGTCTCTCAGTCAATCTCCAATGGGTTGTCCCCAAGAAGCTGAAATTTCGCAGTAATGAGGGGTTTTTACTCTATCATCAACAACTATCACCCTACATCATTTACAGGACCCTGAATAGGCTGAGGGTTGGAGTCCATAAATGCAAGACCAACATGCTCAAGTGGGGACTGCTAGAGGACAACAACATATGGTGTGAATGTGGAGAGATACTGAGTCCGGCTCATTTACTGGTCTGCTGATTGTTGCCAGAGGAATGCACTGATAAGGACTTGAGTTTGGTCAACAACAAAGCAAAGAAAGTGGCTTCATTTTGGCAGTCCAGGGTTTGATCGGGACACGAAAGAAGAAGACCTTTCTGGATGAGAGGCCCATGTCAGTAGGTGTGATAAGGGAACACAGAAAGAGCCTCCTCGAAGATTGTGGTATTTTTGAACCACAATTGGGTATACCCTGGTAACAGCAATCCTGTGTTGCCAGCTAATCTTTCTCACGCTGGATCAGGCAAAAGGAACTGCAGAATAAACTCCCCAAAGGGGCCTTCATTTTGGCAGTTTCACATCTGGCCTAGACATGGAAGAAGAAGAAGCTGGTTTAATTTTTGTTCCTGCACCTGATATGGGTTGCATTGTGGCTGGCAATGATCAGGGGGAGGAGACAGAAATAAAAGCCAAAGTGGCCTGGATGTCAACCGTCGCTTTTGATTTTGTCTGGATCAGGCCTCAGTAAAATGTAAGCCATCAATAAATATATTTGTATTACATAAAAATAGATTTTGTTAGCTGTTTAAACCATAGATAAATACAGGGTGTCTCAAAAGCCTCCATACATAGGGAAATTGGGAAATTGTTGCTAAATGTACCTTTATTGACAAAATTTTCATTACAAAATCTCACAAAACATTTTTTTATATATTCTCTTTGTGTTGGCTACCTCTCACACACAGTCTTCTCCCCAACTCATGGCGAACACATTCCAAGATATCTGTTGTTATGCAATTTTGCCTATGTATGGCAACTTTTGGGACACCCTGTAAATAAATAAGTTTTCGTCTTCTCTCAAAAATGCATACTCTGTACTAAACTATATATTCATAGTAAATAAACGGCAGATATTTGCTATGTTGAGAACCAGTGTAGTATAGTAGATAGAATGAGAGAGTAGGATGCATGAGATAAAGGTAAAGGTCACCTTTGCTCGAAAGCCAGTCATATCCAACTCTAGGGTTCAGTGCTCATCTCTGTTTCATAGCCAAAGAGCCTGCGCTGTCTGTGTCTGCAGACATTTCCGTGGACATGTGGCAGGCATGACTAGACACCGGAGTGCACAGAACACTGTTTACCTTCCCACAGAGGTGATGGCTATTTATCTGCTTGCAATTTCTTGCTTTCGAACTGGCAGGTTGGCAGGAGCTGGGACAGAGACGGGAGCTCACTCCATTATGCAGTACCCAGGTCTAAAACTGCTGACCTTCTGGGCATCAAGTTCAGCATCTTAACTCCTAAGCCACCGCAGTTCCTCTTAGGATGCATGAGACCTGGGTTCAAATCCCCACTTGGCCATGGAAATCCACGGGGTTGGCAAAAGTAAAATTATTCCTTAAGCAGCTCACAGATTTAAATTTAATTTTAATTTTAATTTAATTGTCATATTTATATACCGCCCACTCAGCCAAGGCCGACTCAGGGCAGTTCACAATCACAATTTAAAAAAACATGTTAAAAACAATTAAAACTACCCGCCCTATAAACAAGGGGTGCAGAAACCAAAGGCACCATGGGGAAGGAGATTCTTCTACACCAACCACCCAATGGAGGTTACCCTTCCACCTGCACCCCACACTTGGCCCGCCAGCCAGGTTTTAAGTTCTTTTCTGAAAGTCAGCAATTCCGTGTGGAGACGTAGCTCTGTTGGCAGGAGGTTCCAGAGCATACCTGTCAACCCGCGGCTCCGGAAAAATGGGACCTGCGCACATCGCTTGGCACCCCTAATCTTGATAACCTAATTAGGCTCGCTATAAGTCAGAAGTGACTTGAACACAAATTGCACATACATTGACATTCTCTTTCTGTCTTTTATAGAAGTTTGAGCCCAGCATCAGCATGTGCCAGCAAGGACTAATGTCCTTTGAAGGATTTGCACGGTAATTACTTGTGAGTCACCTTAATATGCATTCAGTTTTGTCTTGTGTGTCATTTATGAACATTATATTTCTTTATTTCTAGGTTTTTAATGGATAAAGATAACTTTGCCTCTATGAATAATGAATCTCAAGAGAATGCAGAAGACTTGCAGTTTCCACTATCATATTATTACATCGAGTCTTCACACAACACATATCTCACAGGACACCAACTTAAAGGAGAATCCTCTATAGAACTTTATAGCCAGGTATTACCAACTCATTCTGCTACCCCCCTTTTCCCCTTCAACAACTTGTTTATGCAGAAAGTCAAGGAAGCATGGCCTTTTCCTGCTTTCTAAACCCAGTGCTTGCTTGTAAAACATAGGAAAACAAGATGTGTGGGAAATAACTGTATGCTCAGTTATACTCAGATCCCTTTTAAAAAATAATTATATATTTAAGCTTTGTTCTAAGGCACAGAAGAAAAAAATGAGTTTCATCTGAAAGTTGTAGAGCTGAGACACTAGCCAGTCTGATCTAACCTGCTAAAATTAGACTTTCCCACAGGAAAGACTGAGCTAATATATTAGTTCATGTAAATGTCAAAGCACTGTTCAAAATAAAGTAAGTTTTGTTGATTATATTTTAGCAAAACTATTAGTCAAAAGAGTGTTACTTGTAGGATTATTATATAAGACATTGTTTTCAAACAGTGATGTGTAAATCATATTAGTGTTGTTTCCAGAAGTTTAGTTTTATATCTTGTGTGTACTGGAATTATAGAATTGTTTAAAAAAACTTGTACATCAGACTTCCTGTAAGTTAAAAATTTAATTCATACGAGTTCTAACAGCAAGTAAAACTTCTACATCTCTTACCTAGTATGCATTCAAGAAGAAGTTGCAAGTTTGGGATAGGTATATCTGTGGCATACATATAGGTAGTATCATACATAATGTTTTATTCACAATTTTTTTCACTGTGCACTTAAAATACATAATATGTAAAGTAACCCTCTGTTAATACAGTGCACAGAAAGTATCAATTATGCCAGATTAGCTTTCTTAAAGTTGAAGCGATGAGTTTATTGGCAAGGGCACAGAAGCTTATAAAAAGTGGCTGGATTAGAAGCATACTACAGGAAGTAATTGTGTACAACTAATATATATATATATATATTTAAAAATAGCTGCAATCTGTTCTAAAACGTGTGCATTGTCCATGTGCTGAGGGATCAATATAAGGTTCAAGAATTAAACAAATTAATGTGTTTATTAAAATAAACAATGCCAAAGGAAAAGGGCTTCTTTATTGAAAAGACTTGTTCAGGCTATTCTTGTTAGAGGTCACGAATTTAGAGCCTATGCGGCCTTGTCTCATTCGTAGAATTTAGAATGCGGCAATGTTGTTGTCTTCACCTTGTAAAACCTTCACTTGTTTCACCATAATGTCTGTGGACATAATGCGCTATGATGCCATTGTTTGTCCTAGGTTCTCTTGCAAGGCTGTAGGAGTGTTGAACTAGACTGCTGGGATGGTGATGATGGAATGCCTGTAATTTATCATGGTCATACACTCACCACTAAGATTCCTTTTAAGGTATGCGCACATTTGTCATAAAGTCCTTTGTAGTAAACAAAAACTCAAGCCTTTTGTAGTAGAAAAGTATATGGTACTAATATTTAATATGTGGGGCAGCAGTGGCTCAGAGGTTAGGAAGCTCACCTTGTTAGCTGGAAGGCCGGCAAGTCAGCAGTTCGACACCCGGGTACTGCATGACGGTTTGAGCACCCATCTCTGTCCCAGATCCTGCCAACCTAGCAGTTCAAAAACAAGAAATTGCATGCAGATAAATAGGGACCACTTTGTGGGGAAAACTTTTGGGGACATTATAGGAAACTCATTTGGGCACCTCCTGAGCGGAGTTTCTCCAGCAAAAAACCTTTCAACCCAGAATAATTTTTGACATGAAATTATTATTATCATAAAGTCCTTTGTAGTAGACAAAAACACAAGCCTTTTGTAGTAGAAAAGTATAAGGTGCTAATATTTCATAGGTTGTGAAGATATTTCTGTCTATGTTACTGAACTGTGCTGAAATGTGCGTCAACAAGCAATGGCATTACTTAATTCATTGGTAGAACATACTATCCAACTCTAGTCAAAAGACTGTCAAACTATCTTACTAATTGGAGCCCTTGCGGCACATTGGTTAAACTGCTGTACTGCAGCTGAAACTGCTGGTGATGCATGTTCGATCCTGACCGGGAACAAGGTTGACTCAGTTTACCATCTTTCCAAGGTTGGTAAAATGAGTACCCAGCATGTTGGGACAGAAATGCTGATTGCCTTGTGAACTGCCCAGAAATTGCACTAAGCACTATAGGGCGGTATATACAGGTAAGTGTAATTGCTACTGATAATTGTTATTGTTAACTGAAAACAAAACTGTAAAACCAGTGCAAAATGATGACACTCAGCAGTGCATAAGGAGCCTTAGTAAAAATATATATTAAAAAATCATATTCTTACCTAACATGTCACAAAATCTAAGGGCAAAATCAGTTTTATTTATGGGTTACAGTACACAGTCTGCTATTCTTCAAATGTGTAGTCTCAACTTTCCTAGGTTGAAGGAAGCTGCTATATAGCACTTTATGTCACCAACTGCAGCTGTATAAAGTATTGTTTTTGCTTCTAGGTGTAAATCTAGATTCTTAATGTAGGAACCTAGATCTTGCAAACAGGCTTTTCTATGTAGTAAGCAGATGGCAGGCTAGGACTCAGGTGACCTGGGTTTAAACTTCCCTTGCACCATGAAAATATATTGAAGAGTAGTACTGATGAAACCATTTCTTACATCTATATCTATAAAACAAAGGTGTGGTCTTATATGTGCTCTAAAGGCTCCCTCACCCCTGGACCAACCCCTCTGAAATTTGGCACATACATACCCTGGGCTGGAGATATCAGCACTGCAGGGGTCACAAGCCCCATAGGGGGCGTACACCCCCCAAAATTGGGAAGCAATTGATCTATACAATGTGTGTGTTTCCCAGTGGTGTAACTGAACTGATGTCATAGTCCCAGGTAGGTTGAGATTGTGACATCATCTGACTAGCTCAGCTGTAGCCCTCTGAGCTCCGCTGTAGTTTTCACAGTAGGTGGAAGGCAAATGGAGGGCCTGGTTGGGCCAGCACTGCAGTGGCGACAGAGGCCCTTGAGAGGGCCGGGAGGGCATGGGAGCCATGGAAGAGGCTGGCCCCCCTCCAGAAATGGCCACCCAGCCTCCGCAGCAGAGGAGGCGGCCATGGTGGGCAAAGCCAAAGAGGGAGGAAAGGTCCGAGGGCTCTTCAATGGCTGCGTGCCGCTCTCTCACCAGGTGGCCGGACACATGTATGGGAAGGATATGGGAGGTAAGTGACCATCGACAGAGAAGCGGGATGGGTGAGGGAAGAGAGAGACGGAGGAAGGGAGGCAGGGATGACCCTCATACACCCCACGAGGTTTCCAAGAGGGAAAGGCTGGCCTACGTTAAAGAAAAGAAAAACCTGAGCGAAGCCGGGTAATCAGCTAGTATTTCATATACCTTGACATTCTATTAGGTTATTTGTAAGTCAGATGTAATTTGATGCCATGCAGTAACAACAAATTGTATTTCTTTAAAGTTTGCAAGATACATTTTCCTAGGTTTCTTCTTTTGTCTTGAGCCATGTGCTAAAGCTAGATACTCTGAATAACATCTAATCTGAATGTCAACCAGTGGTCAATTCTGCTTCATTTTTATTCTTACAGGAAGTAGTTGAAGCTATTGATCGCAATGCCTTTATCACCTCAGACATGCCAGTGATCATATCTATTGAGAACCACTGTTCCTTGCCTCAACAACGAAAGATGTCTGAGATTTTCAAGGTGGGTTACAAAAGATTTTAAATATACAGTACTGTATGCTCAGAAATAAACAGATGAGAAAGCTGTAGCTTTTTGTTACAGTTGAATCAAGAAACAGTTGTTAATGGCCTCCCAACAAACCAAGATGTTCTGGTTTGTTTAGAAGCTCTTGGCCCCACTTTCTTCACTTGGAGAGAGTAGGAGATTTCTTGTAACTTCCTGTCTCATTTTTCTTTCTTGCTTAAAGAGAAAGCAAAGGAGTTGTCTGCATGCAGGAAATAGGGATGTACGGGGGAAAACTTACACATTCTGTTTTGTAGGGGTGGCTCATTCCTTTTTACGTACTGTAAATATTAAACATGAAAGGGACTGTCCCTCTGTTTTTTCCAGTTTGAGTTTCCCCATTCTAGTTCTATCTGGCATTCACCCAAAAGCTCCAAATAACTCCTTTAAAAGTGTTCTTAAAAAGCAAGTGCAAAGCAGGCAATTCATAATAAATTAACAAATTGCACTATTATTATTTTTTAAATCTATCTTTCTGACAGAAATAAACACCCCCCTCCACACACAGAGAAGGGAAAAGGCAAAGTTTAAAAAATCCCACATTCACTGCCCCCTCTCCCAAAACCCAAGAAATGTAAGGAAGCAAATAAAATACAAATGAAGACCTCCCCGCCACTTCAAGAATGTGGAGATGTATCTCTCCTCACAATCATTTGATGTCTTCTCTTTTTTGGGTCCACAATCAGTAGACAGTAGCAGGCAGCAATAATAACCCAGGAAATAAAACAGAGGAAAAGAGGGAGAAAAGCCCCACCCACCCACCCACCCACCAAAAAATCCAGAAAAAATCAAAAGGGTCCAGCACAGAGTTCGCCCCGCCCCTCTGACCAGCAGCCCAATGGGAGTGTTTCCTCCCTTCCCCCAGCACAGAGTTCATCCTGCTTCTCTGCACAGCAGTCCGATGGAGGCGCTTCCTCCCTCCCTCCAGCACAGAGTTTGCCCTGCCCCTCTGCAGTGTGGACAGCAGCCTGTTGATTTTGGGCACTTAGTCTCTAAAAGGTTCACCATCACTGCCCTAGATAATGTCACAGAGGAAAGTGAAAGAGAGATACACAAAACAATCCAGAGCTTTCATTAAAATGAAGCATTTGGATGTAACAAGCTCTCTTTCAAAAAGAAAAGTAAGATCCTCTTTTGTGTTTCTTTCCCATTAATCTTAACCTGAAAGTCCCATGCCTAGCAGGAAGCTGACAAATATCTTGAAGCTGTAAGCTGGTATTTGGTGGTACAAACTTGGCTTCAAAATGTGCATGGACCTATATTTTTTATCTCAATTTTTATCTCAATTTGTTCATAACAGTTTGCATCTTATTGATATTTCAGAGCACGTTTGGGGATAAACTGGTAACTAAGTTTTTATTTGAGAGTGATTTTTCTGATGATCCAATGCTTCCTTCTCCCTACCAACTGAGAAGAAAGATTCTGCTTAAAAACAAAAAACTCAAAGCACATCAAACTCCAGTGGATATATTAAAACAAAAGGTAAGGACTTTACATACAGTATTAAAATGATTTGAGAATGAAACTTAAATGTAGTGGAAAAGCAATAATAAATTTTTTTTCTAAAGTATTAAAATATGTAGGGATTATGGAAACATTGACTGGGTTTGCTTGTCTCAGTGGACATGCAGTTATGGGAACCTGAACCTTATCAGTGCTGAGCATCATGCAAGTGTATACCACCCAGTTGTTCTCCTTAAAATGTGGACAGATAAGTAATTATGAGTTTTCTGGTTCAGATTCCAAACCAAGAAAGGGCAGGCACTCTTTCCTTTCCCCCTCCACCCCCATAAGCAAGAGAAATAATTCTGATGGATTTGGACCTTTGTAAACAAGGCAAAGTCTTTGATTTATTTTAATTGCTCATGTTCCAGAAGAGCAGCAAGCCAGTACTAGCAATTAGCCAACATGCTGTTTTTATTCAAAACAGCCAATGACTATGTTCGTTGTTGGCCTTTCCCATCTCAGTGTTAGTGTACAAAACAAAAACAAAGCATGATGCGATTGTCTACTGAAAGCTCAACACTCTCTACCTAGAAAACCTAGGGGAGAATTGACCTGATGGGACAGGGTTATTAATATAGTCTTCACATCTTTTGAATATTTATCTATTATTACTAATTGTTGTATTTATCTTAGTAATAGCCTTGTACTTTCTAAAATAAATATAATGTGCAAGAGCAGGATCATTGAATGATCTCAAGGGTGTTGTGTTCTGTAAAGCTGTGCCTTTAACAATGTACCTAGCCATGTGGTAACAATGTAACCTTTCTGTGTGCAACATTATAACCTTCAGCTGTATCACTGTAACCCCTATAAGAGGACGCGAGCTAGTGACCACTAGATGGCAATAGCGAGCGTCCAGCTCTCATGGCTCAGATTCACCCTGGATCAGCAGCGCGGGAAGATTCCCGCCACCTCAACACCTGGACAAGAAGGGCGTGACCTTCTATGACGTCACGCAGGCAGCAACCAATAGACTGTCAACGAGCCACATTCAAATGTATAGCCAGCTGTATATATTGAGCTACCCATCCGCCATTACCACATGTTCCTCCGGATCATCATGCAATAAACCTGTGTTAAGCCAACCCTTCGGCTGTTTCATTGTCTTCGGTCCCATACACTAAATTGGCGACGAAGGTGGGATATGGCTGCCCACGGGACCAAGACATGCGCCGGTTTCGAGATCAGGAAACCGGGAGACTGGGAGATCTTCGAAATGGACTTCCAGGGAGCACTGGTCGAAGCCGAAGTCACGGATGAGGCAAAGAAAAGGGCCATCTTCACCAGGATGCTTGGACAAGAAACCAAAAGGACCTTGGTGGACCTGATCGCACCAAAGAGGGTGAGCGATTTCAAGGCCAAAGAGCTCCTACAGATGCTGCGCGAGTATTTCCGGCCCTCGACGGCGATGTTTCCCGCTTGGAGCGCGTTCTGGAGGCGAGTCCAGGCGCCCGGGGAGACGGTCGCCGCCTTCGTGGCGGCCCTGCGGCTGGCTGCCGGCCCGTGTAAATGGGAGAACGCTGAAATCACCCTCAGGGACTGCGTGCTATGCGGCCTGAACGACGCCGAGACTCAGCGCACGCTAATGAACCAAGAGCCACCCCCCACGTTGCAGGAGGTCCTGAAAGCGGCACAGGCCGCGGAGGCCACAAAGGCTGGGGTGCAAGAGCTCCAGGACTGGCGGCCGAAGACGAGCAAGGCAGAGACATCAGTGCACGCAGCCCGGCGAACTTCGAAATCGTCCGCAGAGAGCAGCGACGACGAGGACGTCCGGAGGGTCCGGAAAGAGGGCCGGCGGTGCGACGGCTGTGGAGCGGCCCACAACCGCGCCAAATGCCCGTTCAGAAAGGCCGAGTGTCACAACTGTGGCCGCCGCGGTCACATCGCCAAAGTATGCAGAAAGAGGCGCGAGACCCGGAGGAGCTCGGCAGACCGTTCGACGGGACAAGACCGCCCGACGAGACCCAAAGACGGCGCCCAGGCCACGAGAAAGTGGGACGGCATGGGCCGCATCTCCGACGGCAGCGAGGACGGCGCCCCAGTATTCAGCGTGTCCGCGGGACACCCCCGTTACTTTGTTGAGGTACTAGTGCAAGGGGTTCCCATTAGGATGGAAATTGACTCGGGTTCCTCATATTCAATTATTTCCCAGAGGGAGTTTTTGAGAATTGCCCCCCACATGCGACCCAAGCTCAAAGCGTTGAGGTCCACGCTACGGGACGTGCAAGGGAACAGTATTCCAGTGTTGGGGGTTGGAGAATTTCAGGTCAAATTTAAGAAGCACGCCGCGGCCCTCTCCCTAGTCGTGCTTAAAGGGGGGATTGCAATCTCCTCGGAACTCAATGGTTTCAGCCCCTGGGTTTGTTTATTGGGGGGGTGCACACCGTTGGGACTGACCCGGTGCAGGAGGTGTGCGACGCGCACCCCGAAGTTTTCAAAAAAGGACTGGGGAAATTCAAGGGGCCCCCAGTGACATTCGACCTAGACCCGGAGGTCCGTCCAATACAACTCAAACCACGCCGGGTGCCGTTTGCGCTCAAGGACAAAATAGAGGCGGAACTGGACAAATTGGTGGGCCAGGGGATCCTTGTTCCTGTTGATTCTGCGGCGTGGGAAACTCCAATTGTAACAGCACTAAAGGCCAATGGGGAGGTCCGCATATGCGCTGATTACAAGTGCACCATCAATAAGGCGATCCGCCCTAATGCGTATCCGGTGCCGGTAGTCAGCCATCTGCTTGCCAGGTTGCACGGGGGAAAGTGTTTCGCTAAGCTCGACTTGGCACAGGCCTACCAACAGCTTTCGGTGTCCCCTGCCGCAGCTGCTGCACAGACCATAGTCACTCATAAGGGGGCGTTCCAGGTGACCCGCCTTCAATTCGGCGTAAATTCGGCGCCTGGAATTTTCCAGTCACTTGTGGAACGCCTCCTGAAGGGGCTAGAGGGGGTGTTGCCTTATTTTGATGACGTGTTGATAACGGGGGGGAGTAGGGCTGAATTGGCCAAGAGACTGGGAAAGGTTCTGGCAATATTCGAAAAGGCGGGGTTGAGACTGCGAAAAGACAAATGCGTCTTCTTCGCGACCGAGGTTGAGTTCCTAGGGTTTCGTGTGACTCCTGAGGGGATAAAACCATCCAAATCTAAGGTGGCCGCCATTAAGAAGGCCCCTCGCCCCACCTCCAAGGCCGAGCTGCAGTCGTTCCTAGGGCTGCTTAACTTTTACCACTCCTTCCTCCCCCGGAAGGCAGCAGTGGCTGAACCGCTACACAAACTGCTTAAAAAGGACGAGGCATGGAAGTGGGGCGACGACCAAGAGAGGGCATTTAGTGAACTGAAACATCTCCTGGCGTCTGATGCCATACTGACCCATTTCAACCCCAAACGCCCGGTGGTCCCTATCTGTGATGCATCCCCGGTGGGGGTGGGGGCGGTGCTGTGCCACGTGCGAGAAAACGGAAGGGAGGCCCCGATAGCATTCTACTCCAGGTCCCTGTCCCAAGCGGAGAGAAATTACGCACAGACAGATAGGGAAGCGCTAGCGATAATTGCGGGGACGAAAAAATTTCACGATTTTCTGTATGGCCGCCCTTTCACCATCGTGACTGACCACAAACCCCTGCTAGGGATTTTTACCGCAGATAAGCCCACACCACAGATCCTGTCCCCGAGGATGCTTAGGTGGGCCATTTTCCTCAATGCGTATCAGCACGCGTTGGTGTACAGACCCGGGAGGGAAATTAGCCATGCGGACGCCCTGTCGAGATCCCCCCTCCCCCAGGATAGCAGCCACGTGGGCGGGGAGGAGCCAGACCACCAGGTACTGATGATAGAGGTCCTAGACTCACCCCCAATATTGCCCGCCGACATCGCCAAAGCGACCGGCAAAGACAATACCTTGGCGAAGGTTTGCTCATGGGTGCAGAAACGGTGGCCTGCGTCTTCCCCGGCAGCGGAATTCGACCCATTCTTCCGGAAAAAACTAGAGTTGTCCCTAGAGAGGGGGTGCCTTCTGTGGGGCCAGCGGGTAGTGATCCCCACGTCCCTACGACCACGGGTGCTCAAACTGCTGCACGTCAGCCACCCTGGAATTGTGCGCTCCAAAGCGCTGGCCCGTAGTTATTTTTGGTGGCCCCAGTTAGACGCTGACATCGAGCACATGGTCAGCACTTGTGAGAGTTGCCAATGCTCCAGACCAGAGGAGGCCCGTCTTCCCCACAGGGAGTGGGACGCAGCTAAGGGGCCGTGGTGCCGGATACACGTAGATTTCGCGGGCCCGTTCCGAGGAACTCTGTTTCTCCTTGTTGTGGATGCTTTCTCCAAGTGGTTGGAGGTCATCCCAGTCACGAGCACCTCCTCGGCCGCGACAATTAAGCATTTGCGGAGAATTTTTTCCACGTTCGGCATACCCGACACCCTAATTAGCGATAACGCTAGTTGCTTCACGTCCGCTGAATTCAGGGCATTCACGGAGATTAACGCCATCCGGCACATCACCTCCGCCCCTTTCCATCCGGCCACCAATGGCCAAGTAGAGCGCCTCGTCCGCACCACGAAGGACGCGCTGCGGCGCATGGGCCCCGGGGATCTCAACCTACAAGTGTGTCAGTTTCTGCTAGGTTACAGGGTGACCCCGTTGGCGTCAGGATACTCCCCCGCAGAGCTCTTAATGCGCAGGAAACTGACCACCATCCTCACTAGGCTAGACCCCACGAGAGTAGAAGACAAGGGAAGGAACATCGGGCTAGAGGCCACAAAGAGTTTCAGCGTAGGCGCTCCTGTGCATTGCAGGAACTACGCCAGCGCGGGCCCAGCCTGGGTACCGGGCGTTGTCGTGGAGCAAACCGGCCCCGTGTCGTACCGCGTGGAGACCAGCACAGGCTTACTGTGGAGGCGGCACGCGGACCAGCTCCGGCGCAGGGTCCCCGATGAGCAGGGCACAGACCAAAAGGAACAAAACTCAACGTTAGGGTTCTCCCCCACCCATTCAGCCCAAGGGGGAGGAGAGGGGGGCCGCGGGTCCCCACCAAGGGGGGAGGAAGGGGAGTCTGTTCTCATAGATATCCTGCGGGATCTTTCGGAGGAGGAGGAACCCGACCCCATACATATCTCGTGGGATTCCCCCACAAATACGGATACCCCAACTGAGTTAGGATTTGATTTTCAGAGCCGGGGGAGTTTTTCGGAGTGGTCCCCCACCCGTCCAAGCGAGAAGAGGGGTTTTTCGTTAGCCCCGAGCGCCCCCGGTCTGCCCACAATGGAGTTTTTCCCTTCCCCTAAAGCCGCCAAACCACGGCAAGCAGCTAACAAGTCTCCCTCTCCCGTTTCAGGACAAGGGACCAGGGAACAAAGAAGCGGTAGCGCCCCCGGGGCAGGTCAGCCCACATCACGGCCCAAACGCACATGCAATAAGCCATCTTGGCTGAGAGACTTCGTTTCATCCTAGGGGGGAGGGATGTTGTGTTCTGTAAAGCTGTGCCTTTAACAATGTACCTAGCCATGTGGTAACAATGTAACCTTTCTGTGTGCAACATTATAACCTTCAGCTGTATCACTGTAACCCCTATAAGAGGACGCGAGCTAGTGACCACTAGATGGCAATAGCGAGCGTCCAGCTCTCATGGCTCAGATTCACCCTGGATCAGCAGCGCGGGAAGATTCCCGCCACCTCAACACCTGGACAAGAAGGGCGTGACCTTCTATGACGTCACGCAGGCAGCAACCAATAGACTGTCAACGAGCCACATTCAAATGTATAGCCAGCTGTATATATTGAGCTACCCATCCGCCATTACCACATGTTCCTCCGGATCATCATGCAATAAACCTGTGTTAAGCCAACCCTTCGGCTGTTTCATTGTCTTCGGTCCCATACACTAAAAAGGGAAAGAGCAATTGAATGAGAAACAAGAAGTTGTGTTAAACGGCTATTACTTGATGATGGAAATATCACTTCTATACAAGAAATTTTGCCACTTCTTGGGAAAGTACATACTGTAGCTTATTAGTGGGGTAAATAAGGACTGAAAACATACATAACAAAATCATACAGTGTATACCAGTAGCAGTATTTTTAAAGGTCTCTAAACCCAGCTTTAGCCACAACTAAAATAGACTCATTATGAATGGAACTTGATAGTCAAAATTAATGTAAATTCTAGTCCCACAAAGCAGTATAGACCTACTATAGTTGTGATTGTAGCTGAATTTAGCTAATTGTCTCTTGTAATTTAAAAGCATTTTCTTTGCATTTGAAATTTTTGCCCTATAGGCTCATCAGCTGGCATATATGCAAGCCCAGGCAAGCAATGGTGGTAATGTGGGAAACATTTCAGCTACTAATGAAGAAGAGGAGGAGGAGGAAGATGAATATGACTATGATTATGAGTCCCTATCTGATGGTAAACAAATGTGCTTATTATAGTGTTACATTTCTGAGATTTATTATATAGACATACTATTAGCTACAACTAATGCTCAAAATCTCTTAACCAATTGAACAAAAAAATTCTTCCAAATGCACATCTTCTGTTAATTTTTATCAATTTAAATCATTATTTATGTTTTATTCTAAATAACAAGCAAACTATCTTATTTATGTGAAATATGAGAAAGGTAAGAGTATTTGGATTGCTTTTAAATACAGTTGAATATCTATATTCAAAACATTAATGCTTGTGGGTGCAAAAAACACCTTTTGGCGATTTCCATAGTAATAAAGAAGAGTAAGGGCATTGGTAACACAAAACAGCCTCTGTTCTTCCCAAGGGCTTGCCTGCTCAGAATGTTTAATTAGTAGCAAAGATAAAAATCTTCTGTTGAGAAAACATGTTTCATCTTGTCCAGTAATGCATTCCTTATCTCATACTTGATATGAAATTTGATTAGGCAGAAATATGATTAAATTGAAAGTTTCAAGGTGCTCAGCGAAAAATAAAAAGCACATAGTAATGTTTTGTTGGATATTAGCTGATATCCTGTTGCTTAGTACAGTAAGGTTCAACTTGAGTAGGTTCATTGAACTGATGAAACATATAGGGAGCTGACTCACAAAATGCCCACTAAATAAGTGGGTCTGCTCTAGTTACAACGTGCCATGCTAAGGAGCAGGATTCTAGCTATTGTCTTACATTGTAAGAAATGCCCACGGGATCATTGCAGTTAGGGCCTTCCTGAGTTAATTCCATAAAGTATACATTGGCTGTAATTCTATCGTGCAAGTTATGCTGTCAACTCCAGTGATGTCATTAGACATGTCTACTTCAGAGGAATGAAAATCTTCCCATCCTCCCTCCCTGCTTAGTTTCAGGAATCTCTAGGGATTTTTTTTCAGCCTAGGAAGCAGTAGAAGAGGATATAGAATGATTTAAAATCACAACATCTCCTCTTTAAAGATTTTCCATCTTTATATAATTCCTTATCCCATTCTGCTGCTCCTGGTGAGGGTGGGAATGGGAAACTTAATTCCCTTAAAACAGCTGATGATGTCATTGGAGTTGCAAAGCATAACTTGGGCCAACTGGATTTTGCCCATTATGTACAGTATATACCTTTTAAAACAAGTAGCATTTTCTGTCAGATCAGAATAAACATAATGTTTTGTCTGATTGACCCCTTGCTAAAGCTCTCTAAACTCTAATTAGGTACCTTCTTTCTAGGTTAACGTAGAGTCAGTTATTTTCTACAATGTTGCCTCTGTACTCTTTCTAATCATTTTCCCAGTGTTATTTCCCTTTCATAATGTTGCAAGTGCTTGTATCAAGATGATAGTTTTACAACATAGTCTTATTGTGATTTTCGTTTCTCTGGCTTTATTTCTTAATTTCCTTTCCTCTTACTCCCTTTCTGACTCTGTTTTCCTATAGCTGATGTCCTTAATGCTTCTCCTGCTCCTAACAGCCAGGAAGGTAAAAGGCCACTTGGTCAAGCATTGTAACTTGCATGAATTTCTGCACTGCATTTCCAAACATCTTAGAATGCATCTTTTTGTCACATATGAGTGAACACACATTTTTGCATTTCCATCATTTTTCTGTTATTTACTTTTGAGAATCAGAATATTTGCATGTGCTACATAGGTTGGTAATTTATACACATTGATTATTGTTGAATAGGTTACTGAATCACATTTATGTAAGCTGATTTGCATCGCACAATGCATTTTTTGTTGGTTATACATTTGAGTGAATCAATGAGAACACATTTTTAGGAAGCACTTTAGCTCCCTATCACTCCCTCCCTCTTAGTTGCAAATAATCATTTAGATAATATATTTTTAATTTCTATATTAAAATAATTGATGGAGTTCTAGTTTAATGTATTATTCATTTTTATTTAAAGTAGAAGGGCTTCTTAAAGAACTGTATGCCCACCAAACTCAAAATACCCTTCAGATATGTTGGGCTACAACTCCCAATTGTGCTAAAGGGAATATTGGGACGTATAGACTTGACACAGGTAGAGGACATCATGTTGAAATAAGGATGGGCAAGAAGCTGACTGTTGGCTTCTATGTTATTAAAAAATTGCCATGAAGGAAAATATGTTTAACTACTTAAAACAATATTTTAATTATTCAGAGTTATATTGGTTTTTTTTACAAAACTTGCCTTTATAGCTCGTCAGTCAGATAATGCTTGCTTTTCCAGATAACATTCTGGAAGACCGACCTGAGAGTAAGTTAACCATGGACAAGATACAGTTTGAATACTGTGAAGAAACTGCTAAAAGAATAAAGAAGATGGATAACACAATGTACAGCAGTAAAGGCAAGGTAGTGTACATTCATTTCTTTCTCCTGAAAATATGTCCATTACTGAGGATGGCTTGCCCAAAAATGAGATGGCTAGATGGTATGTAGATGCAATGGGCACAGAGCTGAGTGGGTTGAGGAGGATGGGGGAGGACAGAGGTGACTGGTGGGCCGCAAAGGGTCGGAATCAACTGTGCGACTCAACAACAACAACAACAATTTAGTAAGAAAATAAAAACCATTTAGGCTAGTAAGGAGTTCCCTCCCCTTCTGGTCCTCTCTGTGCATTTGGGTGTTTAGGTTGAAAACAGATCAGTGCGTGAGGAGTGCAGAATCCTCTTTTCTCTTTGAATATACTAATTACAGCTGATATTCCACAGAAGCCTTTCTCCTCTTATTCCTAACGAATGAACAACTCGGAGGATGGGCTGAGGAGAAGGTTCTGTACTCCCTTCCTAGATGCCCATTTTACTATTAAAATTTTACCTTACCCTTTCCTTCTATGTGATTGGGACAGACATGTATTTGATATACCGCCATTTGTATACTGTCATCGTATCTGGGTGCCCTGAAGAAGTCTTTTCATCTGTAATCCTATACCTAATTTCATGGGTTTAAGCTCCAGTGAACACCGTTTTGTTTTGTTTTTCCCCAGTACATATCTCTAAGGTTGCACTGTTAATTTGTTTAAAATATTTGGCCCTCAATAAATGTCTTTATTTTTGTGCACCTTTGAGTTTCTTACACACACCCCTCTGTTTTGTTTCATGGATAAATTTAATCCATTAAATTCAGGGATTCCCAACCTGCAGCCCATGGGCTGGATGCGGCCTGCAGCACCATTTCATGTGGCCCTCCACCACACCTGGAAGTGCCATGTGGTGGAAGAAAGGCAAAATGGCCATCTGGCCACCAAAGCTGTCTGAGGGAGCATGACCCGGCCCCCGGCTTTAAAAGGTTGAGAACTCTCCTGTTGGTAGTAAATGACTCATAGTATATAATGATCCAAGTAAGAATGATTTCCTCAACTCAAAAGTTGATAGTCTTTCATTTTATATTCAGATATTGTTTTGTTGGTCCTAATATTATAATAGCTCAACAAATTCAATATTTGCTTAGACTATGTATTGTACACATCCCAGTTACCATGATAACTTCACCAGCCTAACAAAAATCCTTAGTCTCACCTGGCCCAACTATGGCTTCGTCTTTAGTGTAGCTCGATCCGTATGGTAGAAAATAGTAACAGAATTTGTCATACTTTAAAGACTAAAAACTTTTATTTGACATAAGCTTTTATGTACCACAGCCAATTATTAGATCCATATGATGTAACATTCTTATCTGTGCAAACTCTTAACCATTGATTAATTGGTTAGGCAGATTTGTACAGGGAATCAACCAAATTTAAGAAAAAAGTTATGTCATGTAAGGCTGACAGTAGGAGAAAGGTCCAGTTAAGAGTAGAGAGTAGGCTGGTTGTTTTTGTTCCACTGTTCCATTCCATCCTGCCTTTGGTTCCTAAGATAATGATGACATTGGTATTGCTAATCTCTCACTGTTGGTCTGGGGAAGATTTCTGAAGATCAACAAAAAAAGCTAGAAGAGAAAATACTAAAATATTCAATTCATAAGTATCTATTCAAATAAATAAATGTGCATAAGAGCAGCCCATCCAGTCCAACATTCTGTCTCACATAGTGGCTCACCATTTGCTTCAGGGTATTCCCAAGCAGATGCCTTCACCTGCTTAGGATTCCCTGGAAATGGCATTGAGAGATATCCTGCCTATCTCTCCAACTTGGAGGTTGTCCTTAGGTATCCATAATTATAGCCATTGATACCCTTGTCCTCCATGAACTTGTCTAATCCTTTCTTAAAGCTGTCAAGACTGACAGCTGTCACCACTTCTTCTGGCAGGGAGTTCCATAGACCAGTAATCCTCTGGGTAAAAAAGTACTTTCTCTTATTTGTTTGAGAACTAGTAGCCAAAAGTTTCATGGAATGCCCCCTAGTTCTAGTCACCTCTTAGACGCCATTGTTCAAGAGTGAAGAGGCACAACCGTTGCAGCCTCAGATGGCAAGGAAGGTGTTCCAGTCCCCTAATCGTTTTGGTTGCCCTCCTCTGCACTTTTTCCAGCTCCATAATATTCTTCTGGAGGTATGGCGACCAGAACTGTACACAGTATACCAGATGGGGCCTCATCATAGATTTATAAAGAGGCAAAATGACACTTGCTGACTTATTTTCTATACCCTTCCTAATTATCCCTCGCATTGAGTTTGCTTTTTTTCACTGCTGAGGCACACTGGGTTGACACCTTCATTGAGCTGTCCACCAGGACACCAAGGTCCCTTTCCTGGTTTGTCACAGAGAGTTCAGACCCCATCAGTTTATAAATGTAATTGGGTTTTTTTGCCCCACCGTGCATCACTCTGCACTTACTATTGTTGAAGCTCATTTGCTTCAACATTCAATAAGAGTGCATTCAATAAGAGTGTGATATTTTGCTTATGATTAACTGCTGAAGGCCTTGATTAACTTGAGAAGGCCTTGATGCTGGGGAAGGTGGAGGGCAAAAGAAGAAGGGGACGGCCAAAGATGAGATGGCTGGATGGTATTGTAGACACAATGGGCACGGGGCTGTGTGGACTAAGGAGGATGGTGGAGGACAGAGGTGCCTGGAGAGCGATGGTCCATAGGGTCGCAAAGAGTCGGAATCGACTGTGCGACTGAACAACAACAACAAACTGCTGAATGGATGTACATCAGAAATGGGAAAATAATTTCTATCGCTTTAATTCATGTATAGGTATATGACATGGAACTGGGTGAAGAATTTTACCTTTCTCAAAATAAAAAAGAAAGTAGACAAATAGCTCCTGAACTGTCGGATCTCGTTATCTACTGTCAAGCTGTGAAATTTCCTGGTAAATATTTTACACCTCTTGCTTGCGGTTGTTATCTGATTTGAAAATGGGCCATTTTTAAAAGGCTGGTCTCCCATTGCACAACAGTCGAGAATGGTTGTTGTGTTTTAGCACCTCATGCCTCCAAGAGAGATGCTAAGCATGGAATGAAAAAGAATATGTTCTATGGGCAATTTGGCAATTCAGATTCCTTTCACAAAAGTGAGCCAGACACATTCTTTCCATGCACACATTTCTGACATTTTCTTCACTACTGCCTATCCCATCTCTCTCTCTCTCTCACACACACACACACAAACAAACGTGTGTGTGTACACATACACACAGAACTAATTGTTTCAGAAGAGTTTGGCAACAGTCCACCAAAGGAACTGAAAGAACAAAATTACATTGGGTCAGAAGTACAAGCAGGAAATGAAAATGGAGTAAGAATAGACAACATGTGACAACTGGGATATCAGCCATACTAGTATAGTAGATGGGTGGTAGAAGGGGAAATGGCCCATGGCAAAAAAACAATGACACTGGCTCACAAAAGTATTGAGAGAGAGAGAAATGGGAATTCTAATTTTGTTCCATGGGAGAATGAAAGGTTACATTGTCTATATTGTTATGAAATGCTGCGTAGAACATAGCTTTGGTTTGTACCAGTTGTTGGACTATAATGCATTTTTGACAGTTTGTTCTTCATTGAAGAATTTAGTCCCCCCAAAATGTGTTTACAGTTGGCTGCAATTTCTTTTTTTGCAAACAAGTATTGCTGCTGGCTATATCTGAATACAGTCTGCCTCATACAAGCTTGTTCCATGCAATTTCATGAAGGGGCAGGGATACCCATGGACAAGGAAGGAAAACTGAGCACAAGATCCAAAATTGAATTCCTCTCTTGAAATAACACAATTGTTGTACTTATGCATTTGGTCCATAGTTATTAATTGAACAGTGAGGCAATTTCATTTATACAAGGAGGGATAGTTTTTGCTATTTTTACTTTCCTGCCATCTCTTCCCCACCCGCTTATCCATTAGGACAGACAACTTCCAAGAGGCTGTCCCCCACCTTGCAGACCATAATAATAATTTCATGTCAGAGATCACTCTGGGTTGAAAATATTTTTAGGGGACTCCAGAATGAGACTCCTTTCATGTCCCTAAGTGCAGCTGTACAGTAGGGTACTGAAACCTGACCTTTCAGTCTCCAGCTCAGCACCTCAACCAGTGATGCACTCCAAACTATTTTACTACCACCTCTGTGGGCAGGGCCAAATCTGTGGGTGGGGCCAAATCTGTGGGCATGGTCAACACAATGGGGTATGGAGGTGGGTGTGGCCAGCCAGGTGGGTGTGGCCTGAGTGAATTTCCGCTACCGGTTCTCCCAAACAGGACAGAACCTGCTTCAGTGCATCACTGGCCTTAACCACTAAGCCACCAAGAGAGCTGCTGAAGACCATAAACAGCTATACTCTGTTGCCTTCCCCATTCTTGCAAGACAAAAAAGTGGCTCGCTAAATGTAGAATCAAACTTCTAGAAGGAGCTGAGTAGCAAATGAAGAACAATTTCACCCCTCCCAAGCTTGTTCTATCTGATTATCTTCAGTTTCTAAGAAATGACTTTTTAAGACATTTAAAAAAATTCTTGTAGGACTGTCCAATTCCTTAAAAAGACATCTGAAACCTCAAATGTTCTTGGTGGAGGGGGAAAGAATTGGGTTTAGATGGTAAATCCCACCCTCATCCCCATAGCTTCTGAAAGTGCAGTTTTCCCTTTGGGAACCCAAGTTCTTTTTTTCAAGCAGGTGAAAGAAGGCGTAGGGCAATGATGGTGAACCTTGGCAGTCCAGCTGTTCTTGGACTTCAATTCTCAGAAGACCAAGTCCCTATGAATCCACATTTGTGAATCCCATTTGTGTGGATGCACTGGGACTTGGACGTCTGGGAATTGAAGTCCAAAGACAGCTGGAGTGCCAAGGTTCACCTTCACTGGCCTAGAGTGTTGCATGGTGCCTTCATCCCATGCTTGGGTGACCCCTTCATGAGATAATAGTGAGAAGGGAGGAGATTCCTGTTCCATGAGCCAAATTCTGTTCTTGGACATGAGACATGGAATCATACCATTTCTTAACTCCAATATGCTGTACTAAGAAGGCAGTTTACAAATGCACATTCATGGCTTTTCTGTGTAGGAAGTAATTGGAATGAGGAAGCCCTTAAAATGAATGTGTTCCATGGGCACCTTGGAACTTTAAGGGATGGTTGGATTGGGGCCTCTTATAGATCAGTGTTTCTGTTCATGAATCATTAGCATTGGAATAAAGGTCAACCTTGCTTGAAAGCCAGTCATATCTGACTCTATGGTTCAGTGCTCATCTCTGTTTCAAGAGCCAGCGCTGTCTGCTTCTGCAGACATTTCCATGGTCATGTGGCAGACATGACTGTCTAGGAGTGCACGGAGCACTGTTTACCTTCCCACCGAAGTGGTCCCTATTTATCTACTTGCAATTTCTTGCTTTCGAACTGCTAGCTTGGCAGGAGCTGGGAGAAAGACGGGAGCTTATTCTGTCCTACAGTATTCGGGTATTGAACTGCTGTCTTGCCGCCTTCAAAATTATGGAAAAATAACAAAACAAATGGTTCCTTCTTGCACATGTTTTTCAGTCCATTAATTTTATAATACTGTATACATATTTTTAATGAAAATAGGCCTATCAACTCTAAATCCATCTGGCTCTAGCAGAGGAAAGGAAAGGAAAAGCCGGAAGTCCATTTTTGGCAACAATCCTGGACGGCAGAGCCCAGGGGAGCCTACAGTGCTTGCCAAAACATCTGGAAAAGGTAAAGTCAGGATCTTTTCTTACCAATCATATGGAATGGCTCTGTAATCCAACACATATACCAGACCCTCTAGTTAAAGATCAAATATATTACTCTGCATATGCAGTGCTCAAAGTTTAGAATAATTTTCCATTAGCAGTCAGCCATTACAATGACTTCATTACGCATAAGGGATCTGCTGTAAAGTAATGAGCTGTTGGAACAGTGTTTGATTGCTAGAAATATACATTTAATCATAACTTTTATAAATTGGAAAGTTGTGTTTCGAGCCAAATTTTTCTTTCTTATAAGATTGGTTTATACATCAAGGTGTGTGTTCTTTAAAGCAAAGACCTGTGAAATGCGTGAAAGGGTAATATTTTCCATTTAGTTCTGGAAAGAGTTAGATAGAGGACATAACTAACTCCATCTTCATCTTGTTCAAGGGAAACTTTTATTCCTCAGCTAGAAATGATTTCAAGACATGAAACGGCTTTTATTTTATTTTTGCTACAGCCCCCCCAGAATTGTGGCTTGGGGAGTTTCTTCAGAATTCTGGAAGCTGTCATCTAAAAAAATATGAAAGTCTCACATCTATTCTGTAGTCTGTTTACAATTTCTTAATCATGAGCTATACTGGGGGCTAAATCCAGTGTTAGTTCTTAATTCTATCTAGATTAGAATATTAAAATTAACTGCCTTGTTAATCAGAATTAATTTAAGCCCTGTTGATTTCAATAGATAGTATAGTCTTTAATTGCTATAGATAGGGTAGCAGTTGGATTTAACTAGTTGTGGAATTTTTCAAAAAAATTACTACCTACTCTGTGGGTATGGTGGGCATGGCCAGGGGGACATCCCTGTGTTGCACCCGAATTAGGACTACTTTATTTCAAAACATAGATGGACGGGGCCAGCCAGAATTTCTGCTACCGGTTCTGGCGAACTGGGGTGAACCTGCTGAATCCCACCACTGGATTTAACCCTAGGATTTATTCCTAGTCACTTTGCAGAAATGCTTCAGTATGCATTTGTTAATTTTTAAAACATAAGATTTATATCCCATTTTAATTCCATCATGAGTATTAAGGCAACATTTAGCTTTTTCAGGATATTTGCCTCATATGCATAGGGGAGGATGCGACTCCTAAACCCCATGCCAAGCAGAGTGTGCTGACACAGCTGGGAAAGATGAGAAGGTCTGATGGAAAACAGCTGGAGAGGGCGGAGTTCACAAAAATAAAAGTGGAGGAGGGGGAAGGCCGTGGGAGTTTTACATTGTCAATTGCTGCAGAAGAGGTGGATGTTTGGGAAAATGCAGGAGACCACTTGGACCTGTGTTTTGTGTGATGGCAGAATCAAAGGAATTGAAAATGCTGGATTCTCTTTTTCTCATCCAGTTTGCCTGCTTATAGCAGAGGATAGAAACTGAGAACTCTAACCTCATGTTTACCCACAGCACTGGAGAGGCAAGTGATTAGAGCCTGGGAAGAGAAGAGCCACCAAGCCTGGCTCCTTCCATGGATCTGTACACGCCTCAGCATGAAGCTCACCCTTCCCAGGACTTAGACTTGGGTGAACTCCAGTAAAGTTAACTGGAACCTCAAAACTGGCAGAAGATGCCTAAGGGGCTTATGACTGTAAGGCAGCCCTCTGTGGGGAACCTGTTGTGCATTTAATAAAAGCTGGTCCAAGTCAAGAAAGTGACCTGGAGCCCTTGGAATTATTTTTCAAGGGACTCAGTGGAGACTGGAGGGGTGCACACTGATTGGTGGTTCAAAAAAATTCATTTATAAATTAAAAAAAACATGCAGTTGGAATTGCGTCAGAGTTCTCTGCAGTCTTCTTCACTTCTATAATAATAATTTCATGTCAGAAATTATTCTGGGTTGGAAGGATTTTTGGAGAAGAAACTCCGCTCAGGGAATGCCCAAATGAGACTCCTTTCATGTCCCCAAGAGCTGGGACAGAGATGGGCACTCAATCCATTATGCAGTACCTGGGTCTCAAACTGCCGACTTGCCCGCCTTCCAGATAACAAGGTGAGCTTCTTAACCACTTTGCCACCGCAGCCTCTTTTCTTCACTTCTGAAGAAACTACTCATTGCATACTATTGAAGGGGGTTCCTACAAAGAAATCTTCAAAGAAATAAAAATACACACAATTTCCTTACTGTTGTGTAAGTTGCTGCTATGGATTGTGGTAATAGTTTTTTAATAATCAGTCATGCATTTGTTCTAAATGCATTATGCTTCCTGGAAATGCAGGGCAGACCATGAAAATGTAACACGACCGTACCTTTATAGCTTGGAAATACCATTCATTTTCTAGGTGCCTTCGACGGTGGTGCACGGCAAACATGGGAGGAAATGTCTTCTCCTGTTCTCAGCCCTACAACTTCTCTCAGTTCAATAATAAGAACGCCTAGATGTTACCATATCTCCTCTTTGAATGAAAATGCCGCTAAGCGTTTGTGCCGGAGATACTCTCAGAAGTTGATACAACATACCACCTGCCAGCTGCTGAGGACATACCCAGCTGCTACACGCATTGACTCGTCTAATCCTCATCCTCTTCTCTTCTGGCTCCATGGGGTACAACTAGTGGCACTAAATTATCAGACTGATGGTATGGGCTCTCTCATTTCTCAGTAGTATAATGTGTGGGCACCACAGACACAATAGGAATGATTGCTTCAGACTACTTGTTTGTTTGTTTTTTGCACCCTGCTTACATTATTATATAATGGATATAAACCATCAACAGCACTAATACTGGATTCAGCTAGGACACATTCCTTGCCTCAGGAATTCCACTGGGAAGTTCTTCCCTCTCTCAGTGCGTTACACAGAATGAGGAGTGGATCCTGCCATGTGTGCCTAACATCCATACCTGTCAAGTATCCCAGATTGGCCAGGATTTCCCATATTTCCGCGCCGCTTCCTCCACTTTCCCGCTGCCATCCCGTAATTTGACCGGCAGGGGAAGTAGTTACTGCGCATGCATGTATGCGCAGAACCCTTCTGCGCAGGTCCCGTATTTTCCAGAGCTGCGCTTAATGGGTATGCTAACATCCAATAAAAGATTATGCAGTAAAAATTAGAGTAGACCTTGCAGTTTTGGCGCATAGCCATTTTATTGTTATGAAATAAACAAGGAAGAGCCTCTTAGCAAAGTTCTGATAATGTTTGGAATAATCCTTAGCTGCACAGTCTACACATCACTACACAATGCCCAGTTGTGGGATGCCTAGTTTAAACAAGAGCCTGGGCACATGTACCAGGGCAGAGGGGGGTCCTTACTGACTTCCTCTATCATTTCAGTCATGCTTAAATGCTACAAAAACAGGTTATAACAATTTCCATACGGTATTTGAGATTATTTTGCCACTAAATCTCTCCTAGAATTGAAGGAACTAGTTCAGTGTTTCCCAACCTTTGGTTTTTGGACTCCAATCCCAAGAAGCCTAAGTCAGTATATTGGCTGATCAATGAATGGAGAATTGACTTAGGCTTCTGGGAATGGAAGTCCAAAAATGAAAGTTTGGGAAACACTGAACCAGAGGGAGGAATAGACCAGATATTCAGCTTGTGTGTATTAGCAGTTCCCAACCTGAGCATATCCATTTAAAAAACTTCAAGTTAGCAGGTGCTAGGAAAAGCATAACTGTGAAGCCCTCAGTGGCCACCACTGGGCAGGGTTGCACAATATTAATCAAGATGGACCAATGACCAATAATTTAAGGAGTTTCATATTTTGAGATACTCCAGCTATTGTAGTTTGATAATATATTTGGTTTTAATAACTAGTTTCTGTTCAGTTGCACATCTTACACCTGTTGTGCCCTTCTGCTTGTTTATGATACAGTCCATGATCCACTTAAAATTAATGTGCCTCAGTCTAATCCAATTTAGTCAGCAACAAAATAAACTTAAATGCAAGAGAGCTGCTTTAAATTCTTTGTTGAATTGATTGTTTCTGCTTCGTATACAATATAGTGTTTGTGTATAAACATGCTACAAGTATTTGTGCAAGAAATAATAACTACTGTATGTTTGGACTTCTAATACATTCTTATTGGCTGAAATCTTACTGTTTAGCATAGTACGTCACAACTGGAGTAGGCATTGAATCAGTGGGGATTTGGTGAGTTAACTCTTCCATAAATTCTATTGGTTCAATGGGCCTACTCTGGCTGCAACTTACTATGCTAAACAACATGATTTCAACCTCAGCTTGCTGTCTTTTAAAGCTGAGATAATTATGGGTTCATGAAAGTATAAAGGAATGTTAGAAAGAACTCAGCTAAAATATCCCTTACTTCCAATTTCTTACTATTTGATCAGTTTTATTTGCAGTTTTATAGGTGCTTCAGCTACTGTGCAATATTGAAATGAAATAGCTTTTTAAAAAAAACATGCAGAGTTTTTTTTAATGTACTGTCTTTTTTGAAGTCTTAACAATTTTAACATTTAGAATGCTTTTGTCTGTAGATCTTCCCCTGCACCTGAATGCAGCAATGTTTGAATCAAATGGTGGCTGTGGATATGTTCTAAAACCATCTGTTTTATGGGATAAGACCTGTCCAATGTATCAATATTTTTGTCCTTTAGAACGAGATTTAGAAAATATGGAGCCAGCTATTTATTCCCTGATAGTAAGTGAAATATTTAATAATCCCTGTTGACAAAATGTAGCATATTTGGGTGACCTTATCTACAGTGGCGTTGTATTTTGGGATAATCCACCAATTCCCAGAGGTACATAGGGTTAGTAAAAAAAAATGTCCTTATTCCTAGGCCCTGATCTTTAGTACGGGTGGATACTTTGTATTATTCTATTTGTGTTAAATGTATTGCTTTCCTCCACTTATTGTCTCCTATGATGAAAGGTCTGTAAGTAATCTTAACCTATAAAACCAAGGGTTAACCGTTGGAACTTACTATAGGTTGCTATGCCTCACCCTACTTGCCTGCACTCACCCTTCGTGCACACGGCCGATCTGGGTCCGCAGGTCAACAAAGGATTGAGAAAACAGGCAGTGGGGCAACAGCCCCACAAACGCGAAAAAAGGAAACAACTTCATTTCCCAACATTCCTTGTGCCGTGCCGCGCCAGAGCCAATCAGGCTGAGAGGCTCTCGCACGGTGCGGCACAAGGAACATTCGGAAATGCACCGCAGCCAATCAAAAGAAAACTGTTTTAAAAAACGCAGCACAAACACAAAGCACAAACCCATAACTACAAGCCCCAGTGTCCTGCGCGCCATGAGCACGCAGAATGATGAGGAAGCCAGCGTGCAAAAATTAAAACAAACAAAAACACCAGGAGAGCAAGTCCGCCAAGCCGCAGGAACCAAAGCCCCCCTCCCCAACGGCGCCTGAAGCTCCTAATCGGAGTTTCTCCTTTAATATCACTGGGGGGGTTGTGCTCCCCCTCTCTACTGGCTCCCCTGGGGTTGGGAGGGTTGGGGGGACCAAAGGAGTCTGTCTCCCCAACCCTCCTGACCCCAGGGGACCTGGCAGAGAGGGGATTCCCCTCCCCGCACACACACACGCCCCATATTAAAGAGAAGAAACCAAGCGGTTACTTCTCTTTAAAAACGGAGTTGGGGGGGGGAATCCCCCTCTCCGATGGCTCTCTTGGGTCCGGAAGGGTTGGGGAGACAAACCCCTTTTCTCCATCCAACCCTCCCAAACCCAAGGAAGCCAGCGGAGAGGGGGATCACACCCCCCCCCACTGATATTAAAGGGGAAACCACAATTGAGATTTCCCTTTTAATATCAGAGGGTAGCCTGGATTCGATCCCCTCTCCTGGGTCCCATGAGTCTGGAAGGTTTGGGGGGACAAAAGGAGTCTTTCTCCCCAACCCTCCTGACTCCAGGGGACCTGGCAGAGAGGGGATTCCCCTCCCCACACACACACACGCCCCATATTAAAGAGAAGAAACCAAGCGGTTATTCCTCTTTAAAAATGGAGTTTTGGGGGGGAATCCCCCTCTCCGATGGCTCTCCTGGGTCCGGAAGGGTTGGGGAGACAGACCCCTCTTCTCCACGCAACCCTCCCAAACCCAAGGAAGCCAGCGGAGAGGGGGATCACAAACCCCCACACACACTGATATTAAAGGGGAAACCACAATTGAGATTTCCCTTTTAATATCAGAGGGTGGCCTGGATTCGATCCCCTCTCCTGGGTCCCATGAGTCTGGAAGGTTTGGGGAGACAAAAGGGGTCTGTCCCCCCAAGCCTTCCAGAGCCAGGGGAGACGGCAGAGAGGGGATCCCCCCGTAGGACACCAAAAAGCACAAAAACAAACAATCAAAAACATCCAAAAATACACAAAAACAAACAAAAATAACACCAACAAACAAGACAAAGTAAACAAAAACAAAAATTTCAAAACACACCCAGCACCCAGCCAAACACCACAAAATCCAAACACCACCACCACCCCAAATAAAGAAAAACAGCCAACTCACCACCACACAACCTCACACCACAATGACTGGAAAAGAAATGAATAAAGAAAGAGACTACTTACTGGAAGACGCTCCACCCAGAGGCAATGAGAGAAAAAAACAGTCAAAATACAAGATAACCCCTACCAGCACCACTTGCTGCCCACAATAGTAAAAAAAAATTCAAAAAGACGCAACAGCCCCACACAAAAGGCCCCAAGAGAAAAACCAAGTAAAAACAAATAACACAAAATCACAATTTTACACAAATCAAAAACAGATGTCAATAAAATAAAATAAAAACTATTCAAAAATCCTATGCTGAATTTTTACTCAAATAAAAAACAAAAACATCAATACACAGTTTAAAAACATTTATTGTGAAAAACATGTACTTTCACATTTTTTAAATTATTACCTATGGTACAACAATTTTAAAAAAATACATACTAAAAAATATTGGGTTAAATAATTTTTTTGGAAAAAGTATATCATCCTTTATTCTTTTTTTCATCCACAAAACCAAAACACCAAACAAAACTCATCACAGTTTATAACAGGCCACCAAAAAATTTTTGTATAAATAAAATTTTTGAAAATTTCAATTACAGACTAACCTCTTTTTCACAAACATTAACAACAACAAAAACTTTCCAACACCATTTAAAACAGCCCGGCAACGCCGGGCAACCTCTGCTAGTTTTAATAAATTAAGAAGTATTGACACACAGAATTCAATTTGCTTTAAAGTTGGGAGAATTGTCCTTAGTAAGAATATTATACCAATTAATATATGGATTCTCAACCTGCGGCCCATGAGCTGAATGCGACCTGTGGTGCCATTTCATATGGCCCCACACTGCCTCCACCACACCCAGGAGTAGGGTTGCCATATGTCCCGGAAAACCGGGATTGTCCTGGACTCAAGGTTGGAAAAATAGCTATCATTATATTATGTTTGTTTTTTAAAAAGGCTATGTTGTAATTCTGTCCTGGTTTTGTGAGATAGAATTATGGCATCTCTACCCAGGAGTGCCATGTGGTGGAGGAAGGGCAAAATGGCCGTCTGGCCCCTGAAGATGTCTTTAAAAGGTTGAGAACTCTGGCTTAAAAAAAGTTGAAAACTCCTGAATTAATTTATGGATGCATGGAGAATCATTTGTTTTTCAGCTTCTGCTTTCAAGAATTAAAGGCGATGCATGTATGAAAACAGAGTTCAAGTCCCAATCTATTGAATTTGAGTCTCGGGAGGTCGGATAGACATCTGGTCTCAAAGGGTACTTGGGTGCTTGCCCAGAAACAACTGCTGTTCTGCACCAGAACAAGCAAATAGCAAATTATAAGGCTTCTGTTTCCGTACGATTCATGTGTAGATGAGCTATTTACTTGTCGCTGGGATACTGTTGAAACCATCTTTTGGAAGCACAATCTTGAGAATGTAGAAAACCACTCTGATATTGTTCTGTGCATTTATTTGGTATTTCAGATTGTTTCTGGACAGAATGTTTGTCCTGGCAACAGCTCAGGAAGCCCATGCATCGAAGTGGATGTGCTTGGAATACCTCTGGATAGCTGCCATTTTCGCACTAAGCCCATTCATCGCAACACTCTCAACCCCATGTGGAATGAACAGTTCCTCTTCCGGATTCATTTTGAGGATTTTGTATTCCTCCGTTTTGCTGTGGTTGAAAATAATTCTTCAGCTGTGATGGCCCAAAGAATCATTCCACTGAAGGCTCTAAAAAGAGGTAAAATGCAACTTTTGCAGATCCCAGACTGTGGCACTGAGGACTAAAGGCCTATGTACATATAAGAAAGAAAAAAATAGCCACTTGTTTCCTTCCATTAATGGGCTGTATATAAGGAGAATTCAAAGAATTCAACCCTTTTAGCTAAATATGTCAAAGAATTATCCTTTTTTATAGTTAAACCAAGAGAAACAATATACAGTGGACCCTCGACTAACAACGCGTTTGAATAGCGTCATTTCCGCTTAACGACACGTCGTCACTCGCCACATGACTATCCGCACGACGAAAAACCGTCGTTGTGCGGATTAACAACGTTTTTTTAATGTTGTTGTGCGGATAATGATAGCTTTTTGCCGCTAGATGGCACAGCTGCCATTGAAAACCGCACAACGATGTTTCCCCTATAGCGACGCTACTTGGAGAACCAAGTAGCGTCGTTATTCGAGGTTCTACTGTATATTGCTTCTGAGTTTCCAAGATGAAACTGTTGGCTTTTTTTTTTTTGGCTCTTTTGAGAATATTTGCTTGTGCGCAAACCTCCAGCAAGTAGGTTGAGCAAGTAAGAACTTTCCAAAGCTGAGATTAGCTTTCAGGGTTCTAGAATGTGTAATGACTAGATCAACATCATGAAAGGAAAGGGGCTTTAATTGCTTGTACATCATTTCCATAATTTAAGACATGGGTGCCCAAACTATGGCCTGCAGGCCAGATCTGGCCTGCTGTGCCAATTCATCCAGCCCATGGACCAGATTGCTGCCATCGCCGTAAGTGCCCTGCAAGAATGCAATGCCGCCCTTGCTCCCGCCACCATGGAAAGCAGCGGAGGCGGCAAAATGCCTGAAAACATTGCCGCCACCGCCAAAAGTGCCGAAATGCAGCAAAAACACTGTGAAAATGCTGCAAAAACGCTGTGAAAAAATTCGCAAACACGGTGAAAATATGCCGCCCTCGCTTCCGCCACCACAGGAAGCGATGGAGGTGGCAAAAACATGCCGTGAATACACACACCACTGCTGCCACGGGAGGAACCACACCTCCGGCCCGTTCAGTTGACTGAAGGGGCATGGTCTTGTCCATGGCAGGAAAGTTTGGGCACCCCTGATTTAAGAGAAACAGATGATCCTCATCTACAGTCTTTATGCATGGTAGAGGTCAAGAAATAGGAAGAGAGCAATAATTCTTTGTAAGCTCCAGCAGGAACAAACAGTCTGATTTTCACGTTTTGTTTTGCATGATGCACAGAAAGTGCTTAGTTGTCTGTGAAATACTACTTGTTTGCAACTCAGTTCTGAGTTTAGCAGGAAACAAAACCTCTATTCCATGATGTTTATCTTTCTGTGTAAATTTAGTACTAGCAGGTACAGATGAAAATAGTTAAATGTTGGGTTTTGTAAGCTCCTTGAAACATTTAAATTAGCTCTGCTTTGCAGGATTGACCTCGCAAGTCATTCAGGGACTGAGCTCAGCAGAAATATTTGGCTGGTTGCTAGGAAAACAGAAATGGAACCGGCAAAGAGATGGAGCTAGGAAAGGCCAGATAACAGGAAGGGCATCAAGTTGTATTTGCATTACTTTTCTAGTTCAATTGCCAAGAAAATATACTTTTGCATCCTCATAGCCTAAATCAGGGATTCTCAACCTGCAGCCCATGGGCCAAATGTGGCTCATGGCACCATTTCATGTGGCCCACCACCACCTCCACCACACCAAGAAATGCCATCTGGTGGAGGAAGGGCAAAATGGCCGTCCGGCCCCCAAAGTTGTCTGAGGGAGCGTGACTCGGCCCATGGCTTTAAAAGGTTGAGAACTCCTGTCCTAAATTCACTAACCTAATGTATTCTAATCACAATTTCTTTGACTTTCCCTTACACATTTTCATTTCTCTGACCTTCCAGAAAGACTTGGAAGATTGAGTTAATTATGACATAGTTTAATGTATAATAAAGCACCTTCTAATTAAAAAGTAAAAGAGAAAGTCCTAAAGCAACCTTGGATACTGTCTGATATTTATGTCTCCTGTATCTGAGGGAAGAAAGCTGTCATTTCAGCATCTGTGGCTAAACTGTATTCAAAAATGTTTGTAGTAGTGCATTATGCAAAAATGGTATTTTGTTCAGCTCTGCAGTTGTGAAGAAGTGATCAAACAGGAGCTTTGATCATAGACACGTGGGCCATAAACATGCTAAAGAAGATTTTGAGAAACACAGGCGGGAGGATGATATATTGACTCTAATATATTTTTCTGGAATCTTTCTTAAAACCATGGAAGAAAAGCAAGCTGTTATTGTCTCTTAACTGAATTCAGAGACAGACAATGAATTGTTTTAGAGAACCCAACAAATAGATATTTGAAATTTAAAACTACAAATACCACAGTCTTTTATGAATGGCAGGAAATAGCCTTATGACTAAGTAGTGATTACTTTGGTCCTATTCGGCTGGAAGAATCATAGAATAAAGATGGACATTACTGCACTGTTCTGCATTTTTGACCTAGAAGCAGAGACAAAGTTGTAAAGAAACACTTAACACAAATGGCAGTAACCAGGAATATGTTTACTTTCCAATCATATAAAATGAGATCATTGGACTATGTGAGGAAATTATCCAAACAAATATTGATTTAAAAATAAACACAACAGAGTGTGTTCCTCTCTGATACCTGAAATAAGAAGGTGGGACACTGTCAAATTTGGTGTAAACTTGGGCCACAACTTTATTGAAATTTAAAACCCCTGACTTGTGGAGGGGTTGGTAGTGTGCAACCTGATCGTAGAGCAGATAAATTCCTTTTTACCTATCTAGACCGGACTAGCGAATCCCCTGCTCATGCGCAGTGCTGATTCTTGCCAGCTACTGCTCAGGTCCAACAGACTCAGGGAGATATCACTGTGATTGTTTCCAAATCTATTTGCATGAACGGATGTTGGTCATATCACAGCACTGCCTGCTGCATGCCTAACTGATTCACACAAATCGTGTCATGCATACAGTCTCTACCTTGTCCAATAATACCCTAAGGCAGTGTTGGCAAACCTTTGGCATGTGTGCCGGAGGTGGCACACAGAGCCGTTTCAGTGAGCATGTTAGCCGTCGTGGGCAAGCCCCGCGCCATGCTGCCGTTACCAATGGCAGCGCCACTTTTCCACCCACCCCTCTCCCTCCACCAATGGGGAAAGAGGAGGCTGAAAGGTGACCAGACAAACCCCCTCTCCTTCTATGAGGTGGAGGAGGTGCACGGGCAGGCAACTCATGTGCATACACACCCATATGACATCACCAGTGCTCTGACACCTCCTCCTTGGGCACTTGGTCTCTAAAAGGTTCGCCATCACTGCCCTAAGGGATTCACCTATTCCACCCTGAACTGTGCACAAGAGGCTGGCATGAAGGCAAGGCATGTCATATATAACCAGGCTGCCCCTGTGCTGGCAAGCAGCAACAAAACCACGCTAACCTCTAACTCTTCATTCAGCCAGGAGAAGGAAAAGCTTCCCCTTCTCCACGCCTGGTTTCGGTGGGGGTCAGGAAGGACTGTATGACTTTTCCTTTTTGTATGAGTATTTTAATATTTTCTAGCGAAGTAAGCAACTACCATTAAATTTTAACAGTTTATATACCCAAATAGTCCCTGTAACTGGCTTGCAATTATATATTTTTAAGGGTACAGACATCTCCAGCTACGAAATCTGCACAATGAACCACTAGAAATCTCAAGCTTGTTCATTAATAGTCGAAGAATGGAAGAAAATCCTTCTGGAAATGCTGTGCCAGCATCTTTGGTAATTTGATTGAAATGGTTTTGTCAAGTATCTGATCAAGAATATAATAGTTTATTATAACTGAATACCAAAATCTTAATTTGTGAAAGGTAGTTGTCCCATTTGAAAAATTACTTCATATGCTGTAAGGTATACTATCCTTTTGTCCTGATCAATATTAAAGGTGGTAGCCAATCCGATTAGAACATGATTTTGTTGATAAGGCAGAGGATGTCTGTGTTTCTTTCATTGTAATAAATCAAATGTACATTGAAAGAATGTCTGTGTCCATTTTTGGACCACTTTGAATAATTATAAAGAGTGTGCCAAAATGTATGTACATTTTAAGAGATGTTACCTATGTCTTATCTTTCCAAGTTTAATTGAATTATGGTGGCAATGTGTAGTGTGATGTTCTCCCAGACACAATAATAGTCAGTAATATCTGCTTAGTAATTAAAGACAATGGCCAGAATCTTGTTGGGGGGAAAAACAGGGATGCAAGAGTAATTACACAAGCTGTTTCCTCCATTTGCCAGAACATCTAGTGTGCAAATAGTTCTATGAGTGATTGCCCAATCATTGTGCAAACAAGGACACTGATTAGGATTTTAGTACTGTACTCAGTTTTTCTCCCAAGAAAAGAGAACCATGTGTGGAAAGACTAGTATGCACGTTTTCCCCACAGCAGGATTCTAGCTATGGCCACTCCTTATATAGTAAAAATATATCTACAGCATAGGAAGTTATCTGGAGGTGTCTGGAGGCCTTTTAACTCCCAGGCTGATCTTTTGTTTGCATAGTACTGCCCCCAACTTCACTGTCAGGCACATGAGTATTGCTTGAATCAAAGCTATTTTACAGTTCCTGCAGCTCTACCTTGTTTTAACCTTTTGCTGCTTGCTCAGTTACATCTGGCTGGTGTTTTGGGGCTAGATAGAAAAATCTCCCTTGTTTTCTTAGATGAATGCCATTTGCAAACTGGACAACATCCTCGCTGAATTCTAGATATATGAGGTACATTCTGTTAGAGTCCAGTGTTTCTTTTGGAAAAGAAAAGGAGATGCAGTTAGAGTTAAGCATTTTTAAGTCCAGTTCAGCTGGAGAACAAAGCACATGGCTGAATGGTGAAATCAGTGGGGTTTTGAAGTTATTAACTTTGCCTAGATCGTATCTTTAATTCCTGGGAGATTATTTGAGATTTTGTTACTCCGGATTTTAAAATGAAGTTTCCCAATTAAAAAGAGAAGATACAAATACAGTACGTGTTATGTTCCAAGAATGTACACACAAAAATGTGTCTTTTTTAAAAAACAAGCTTAAATGTATTTGCAAGTAAATTTGCTTGCAAAGATGTGTATATGAAACAAAATTGTGCACCATGTTGCATTTTTAGACAGAACATGCTCAAAAGGCATATGAATTTTCATAAGAACTTTTTAAAATTCTCAGTGTTCGGTACAAGCTAAATTTAGGACTGGAAAAAGAGAGACACTGAACTTGCTAGATTCATCTGTCCTTACATAGGTTATCGTCTGTTTTCATAGAATCCAGACATGCGGTTAAGCAGGCAGTTCTGTTTGTGTTTCTACAGTCTCCTGGAGCTTTGCCGGTTCTTCTCCACGCATTATCAATCTGAGAAAGTTATTCAGCCCCACTAATTTGAACTAATCCAGTTTATCTGGCCCTTCTGCCTTTTCTTCATCCTCATTTATTTTTTGTTAGTGTTCTTGAGTCAGAGCTTAATTTGTTTATGAAGGCTTAATCAAAGTGGCTTTTGGGTGTCTTTTTATTTATTTTTTTGTCTTCAGTTATCTTTTTCTTTCTCTCTTCATTTTCTTTCCACCAGTAGTGCAGCCTTTGCTTTCAGATGATTGGCATGGAAATATACACTAAGGCTTTCCTGACTTTTTAGATTTACTGAGTCTAGAATCTGTCATTTAAGAGACATCCAGTATAGACAGTATTTGATGACAGCCTTTCAAGTCATGTAGGCCCTATCTGAATACTTAGGCCTAATGCCAGTTGTTAGTCCCAACTAAAGTAAACCCGTTGATTCGGTTGAACTTTGATACAACAGTGTTTATGTTGTTCCAGTTGGAATTAACAGTGGGTTTATCCCTTAGTGTGACAATTTATTTTGGTAGCATTATTTTGAATTAGGGTTTCTGAACTTCATTTGTTAAGCTTATTGAGTCTCATAAAACATGTCAGGTATTCTTGTTGGATGAGTTTGTATTTTTAAAATGAAACAGTAAATAATCAAAAAATCATGTTTGTTTTGAACAGCGGTTTAGCACAGCTGAGAGGAGATCAGCTGCAGTGTACAAAGTCACTGTGCATGGCGTTCCAGGTCCAGAACCTTTTACTCTGTTTACTATAAAGCAAGGGACCACTGTGGCTCATCTTTTGCATCAGGTAAGGATGCAACTAGATTGCTGAATTATTCCAGTCTGAATAGATCTAGAGTAGTGTTTCCCAACCTGTGGTTATTAGGACTTCAACTCCTGGAAGCCTAAGCCAATTCCCTAAAGCACTTAACTTCAACTCCTGGAAGCCTAACCAAATTCCCCAAAGCACTGATCGGCCAATGTATTGACTTAGGCTTCTGGGAATTGAAGTCCACCAGTGTTCTGTGGAACATAGTTTGGGAAACACTGATCATGCTAAACAAGGTCACTTTGAAGTGCACTATATCATTTAAATGATCCTTACATCCACAAGCAACGATCAGTCGAATGCACCACACATACCCGTCAAGTGCGGCTCCAGAAAATAGGGAAATTTCTGTGCATGCACAGCCGTGCATGCTTAGTAATCCATTTGCGCATGCGCAGAACCCGTTTGCGCATGCGCAGAACCCATTTGTAATGACCGTGCATGCACAGTAACCCCTTTCCCTGCCGTTCAAAATACGGAATAGCCATGGGAAAGGGGAGGAACGAGCACTAAAATACGGGAAAGCCCAGCCAATACGGGATACTTTACAGGTATGGCACCACACCTCCGGTGACTCTGCTTAGTAGTTCAAGACTTCTTTCCCTTAAAGGGAAAGCTTCCCATTTCTCAGGATCATTAAGCAAGTTAAACAAAGAATGGAGAAGAAAGATGCTTAAAGAGTTCAAGAAATGGCATTTTGCCACTCACCTTTGGAAGGGAAGGGATAAAGTTTTTAATTTCTTTTTAATTGTTACTAATACATCAGAGATGCTTTGAAAAGGCTTTTAAAAGTGGTGAGTTGTGTTATCTGAGATGACAACCCTGTGACATATATAGTGGGTTCTGACGTTAAAACAGGCAACAGAGAAAACTCTTCTACTTTCATGTTGTCTATTTTTTTAGTATTTCCCAACCAAGGAAGCACAATTTTAGATACAGTAAAAACTTGCATAAAGAGCTCCTCGCTTAGAGACTAACTTGCTTAAAGAGCAGAATTTTCTCTGAATGGTTTCCACGCTTAACAACTAAATCCAACCAAAAACTCACTTAACAACTAAATCAGGGTTCACAATCCCCTCCCCACCAGAAGTCACAATTAGTCACTTACAATGGTGACTAATGGAATACCTTGCCAGTTGAACTGTGCCAAGTCCCATTCCTAAATACATGTAGTCGATGTGTTTAAATGTCATCCAAAACAATGCTGTTCAAGGAGGATTTGAAGATCGTTCTTTCTTCTAGGTTTTTTAGGTTGAAATGTCCATCAGGATTTCTTTAATTAATTTGTTTTCCGGAGTTTAGCTTTTGTCTAAGACTGATTTAATTACTTGAGTTAAGATTCAGCAACTAAGATGAGTTAGAAATGCTTGTAATAATGTCATTTTGATTAATTTGATAGTTATTGTCATGGTTTAATGCTGCTGCTGATAATCATCACTTTTTATTTGTATACCGCATTTTCTCAGCCCGAAGGCGACTCAAAGCGGTTAACAACAAAGTGTTTGCAGCACACAACAGCCGCAAAAACAATACAATAAATGTCAATGTACAAGAAATAATAAGTACATATTAATACAAAAATACAATAATATAACATAATCCATAATATAACATAATCCATATAATGGTGATGATGTTTTGCCTGTACAGTATGTTTTGTGTTAGAATTACATTGTCTATCGCAAAGAGGGATTTCCAGATGGTGCGGGTCTGCCTGGTTGCCCTCATCTCAGAGGCCTGACTTCTGGGCATAATTCCTTTTCCTGAGACATCACTGAAATGCGGGGGTGGGGTGGGGGTGGGGATGAGCTAAATTCAAAAAGTGGGGAAAGCTCCAGCTGATTATCTCAATGAAGGCTGTTGTTCTTGCAATGGGAAAATGCTTTACTGTTTTGAGATTAGGAACAAAGGGTCTGGCAAGCCAAACAGGATAGCATTAAGATTAAATAGCATCGGCTTCCTCTGAAATATTCGGCTACTCAGCCTCAGGAAAATCATCCCCGAATGGGTGGTTAATATTATCAACATCATGTTTTACAACAAGCCAGATATGAAACAATAATAAAGGATTTTGTTGTTGTCAACACAATTGGGTTACTGAGCATGGCAACATGCTGCTGCCCTAATTATCACCACGCTTCTGCCTTAGATTTTGGCTTCTACAAAAGGAATTGGAAAATATCCAGCAGACTATTATTTGATGGAGGAGAAATGCTTTATATCTAAGGAAAGAAATGAGCTCAGGAAGCCGCCATTCCAGAGAGTACTGGGGCCCGAGGAGGAACTTGTCCAGCTCTTGAACAGCTGGTTCCCAGAAGAAGGCTATGTCGGAAGGATTATCTTTAAAACACATGAGGAAGTGAGTCTATTTGTTGTGACATATATTGCTTGCTGATTGTATCAGGAGAATGACAAAAAGTGCATTTTAATTGTTTGGTTAACCGGAATTCATTTTTCCTGTCAAGGAGCAGTAAGGAAGGAAGTAATACGGAGGCGTCCTGCAGTAATAAGGGGCTAAATCTTTGTGCGCTGTTGAAGGATGTCCTAATGAATCACTTAAGCTAGCTACGTGAACACATCCTGAGAGGATTTATGTTACATTCAAGATTTTGCTTCTGGGGGAAATGTATTAAAGCACATAATGAATTACAACCAACAATTTCATCCTGTTTCTGTCTGGATACTCAGACAGTAAAAATTGGATTTTGTGTTTATCCATACGGTTCATAGTCCAGCAAGAGACTGCGGTTAAGAAGCTCGCCTTGTTAGCTGGAAGGTCAGCAAGTTGGCAGTCCAAGACCTGAGTACTGCATGACAGATTGACCACCCATCTCTGCCCCAGCTCCTGCCAGCCTAGCTGTTTGAAAGCAAGAAATTGCAAGTAGACCAATAGGGACCACTTCGGTGGGAAAAGATCTTGGGGACATGAAAGGAGCCTCATTTGGGCGTCCCCTGAGCAGAGTTCCTCCAGCAAAAATCCTTTCAACCCAGAAAGCACCTTTTTGTGCCTCTGACACAACAACAACAACAGCCTGGTTTATAATAAATAGTCCAGCACAGAATTAAGCCTGCTTAAGAGCTTGAGTCCAAACTTTCTCAAAGACTGAATTTGCCTGGCTTTTAAGGACATCAAGGGAGGACTTTCTCACAGTCCGACCACCCTCACAAGTGATTTTGGTGAGGACACTGGAAAGGGCCTTCTCTGTTGCTGGTCTCAAACTCTGGGACTCCCTTCTACAAGAAGAGATTGGCTGGTCCTGTCTTTGTTGACCTTCTGCAAGTAGGCAAAAGACCTTAGTTTTCAGACAGGCTTTCCTTTTGTGACTGGCTGTCTGAGGTTTTCTTTAATGGGACTGTTTTGTGGTGGCGTTTTTTTAAATGCAGTTTTGATATCGCTTTTATCTGTGTTTTAATATGATATTTGTTTAATTCTTTATTATTTTTAGATCTTATTTAGATCTTATCTGCTTATTTTTTAGTATTGGAAAGCAGGGCAAATACATTTTAAATAAATAAATAAAAGTAAGCCTAACTTTCCATTTTAATCTTCTGCTGGTGACTTCTGAATTACCTGCTCTTTCTAATATATCCATGCATATTTCAGATTCTTCACCCTATTTGCTGTCTACATTTTTGTTGTTGTTCAGTCACACAGTTGATTCTGACCCTTTGTGACCCTATGGACCATTGTCCTCCAGGCATCTCTGTCCTCCACCATCTTCCTCAGCCCACCCAGCTCTGTGCCCATTGTGTGGACAATGCTATCTAGCCATCTCATCTTTGGCTGCCCCCTTCTTCTTTTGACCTCCACCTTTCCCAGCATCAAGGCCTTCTCAAGTGAATCCTCCCTTCTCATTTGATGTCCAAAGTACTTCAGCTTTATTTTTACTATTTGACCTTCCAATGAGCAGTCAGGTCGATTTCTTCTAAGATTGACCTATTTGTTCTCCTCACTGTCCAGGGGACTGTCAAAACTCTCCTCCAACACCACATCTCAGAGGCATCTATTCTTCTTCGCTCAGCTTTCCTAACGGTCCAGCTCTCACACCCATACATTACCACCGGGAATACCATTGCTTTGACTATACAAATTTTTGTTTGCAAGGTGATATCTCTACTTTTCACTATGTTCCCCAGGTTTCTCATAGCTTGTCTCCCAAGAATCAGTCTCCTTTTTATTTCATGACTGCAATCCCCATCTGCAGTTATCTTTGCTCCTAGGAAAGTAAAATCTGTCACTGCTTCTACTTCTTCCCCATCTGTTGCCATTATCTTGGTTTTCTTGACATTGAGTCTCAAGCCTGCTTTTGCACTCTCCTCCTTCAACCCAATCAAGAGATTCTTTAGGTCTACATAAACTCTCTTAATTATCTCTTGTATAATTATTTATCATGAGAACCTGTGTAGTGTAGTACGTAGACTGTCAGAGTGGGACCCAGGAGACACGGATGTAAATCTCTGCTCAACCATAAAAATTAACTGAGTGGTGACAATGGTAAGCATTCTTTAAAGATACCTCAAGAAACCTACTGAGTTCTTTCTTTGTACTTTGCCTGGGTCACTCACACCATTGTCAATAGATGCTAGGTCTTGAAGGGTAAACTCATTAGCAAATGTGCATTGCCACAATGTTTTACACCCATCTACTAACCATTTGCAAATCAACAGGGCAAAACTTCACAGCTAAGCTGAATAACAACCATGGATCCTCTGCTATTGCCAGCTGTTAAAATTCACATTGATTTGTGTACTTATCTGTTATACCAACCAACCATTGTGCACCTCTGTACCTGATGTGTATAAATTGATACCATGAAGTCTCACTCTTATGTCTGACAAAGTGGACATGATCCACGAAAGCTAACATTAAAATACAGCAGTTCGTTTTTAAGGTGCCACAATGTTTTTGTCTTTTTGTGTTGTTTACTCTCTGATATATGAAGTCTCACTCTTATGTCTGACAAAGTGGAATTGATCCACGAAAGCTAACATTAAAATACAGCAGCTAGTTTTTAAGGTGCCACAATGTTTTTGTCTTTTTGTTTTGTTTACTCTCTGATATAGTAGGAATCTGTTTATCTGCTAACAGTGGAAGCTTTCATAAGCTGTGTTTTTCCCTTCAGCTTATGACATATCATTCTTGTTAATGCTTCCCTCTCAAACCAGTGTCTGGCCATTGCTAGTCTAATTTTATAGCAGGCTGATTGTGGGGTGTGCTACATTCTTGTCAGTTGAAGCGGAAATACTGTACTACAAGGGAATGACAGCGAGAAAAATAATACCAATCCTGTGAAGCCATTCCCAATACCCAAAACATAAGCAACCTCATTGAGCCTTATAATTTGTCTTTGTCATCTGAATCATGGGTCCTGGGAATATTGAATCTTTCCATGGAAATATTAGAAAGGAAGAAATAAAATCTCTCCATCTTTTTTTTAAAGGTGTGTGTGCAAATGAGAGCACAATTGGTATGACCTGGCTCTTATCTGTTAGTTTCTTCTATATTTTTATGACACATTAAATCTAGAAACAGTAAATTCACATTGCAGCTTTAGTTTGCAATAAGGGCAGGTATTTTTCAAGGAAGCTACAACTGCATCCCATTAAATTGTTGGGAAGAGTCTCTTTTCCAAAGCTAGACATGGTTACCCTGCTTGTTTTTCTTAATATTTTTTGCAGAACTTGAACAGAAGGAATATCTGTCAGGAGGAGAAGGATGAAGTAATTGCCAACTCTGAGGATGACAGCTTCTTTATTCAAGTTCATGATGTTTCCCCAGAACAACCACGGACAGTTATCAAAGCACCTCGCTTCAGCACAGCCCAGGATGTCATCCAGCAGGTAGGATATTGCTTCAACTTTTTCTTCTTCACCATCACTTGCTACTATTCACTTTGTCCTTTAGTGAGGCTGAAGCGTCCATAGAATATCCTATAGATTGTTTGTACCTCTAATTCAGAACTTGGAATGGTATTTTTGTTACATCATTCATTGTTTTGAGGCAGATGAGTTGCTATTAATAATTTCATCCACAAACATTGTTCATTCACTTGTGCATTAATATACTATGTTACCATTTCCAGTGGGCCAAAAACTGCAGGGAAATACTATCTGGTTCTCACTATTGAACAACCCTTGAAAATACTTACACATATGCCTTAATCCCCACTCACCCCACCCCAGGATCATTACCTTGTCATAGCAAGGGGGCTTGTGTGGTGTGATGAGGCTAAGTGCTATGCCGTGTAGGGACACCCAAGATGGACAGGCCATAGCGGAGAACTCAGACTACACATGATCCACTCAGTGATGCACTGCAAAAAAAATTACTACCTACTCTGTGGGCTGGCCAAATCTATGGGCATGGCCAAATCTGTGGGCGTGATCAAACATCCTGCATTATAGGCTATGGAGGTGGGGGTGGCCAACCAAGTGGGCATGGCCTGGGGAAATTTCTGCTACTGGCTCTGCAGAACCTGCTGCAGTGCATCACTGGATCCACTGGAGAAGGAACTGGCAACCCACTCCAGTATCCTTGCCAAGAAAACCCCATGCACAGTATCAATAGGCTAAAAGATATGACGCAGGAAGATGAGCCTCTCAGGTTGGAAGGTGTCCAATATGCTACTGAGAAAGACCAGAGGGCAAGTACAAGTAGGCCCAGAAAGAGGGAAGTGGCTGGGCCAAAGCTGAAAGGATGCTTAGCTGTGGATGGATTTGATGGTGGAAGAAAAGTCCAATGCTGTAAAGAATAGTATTGCATAGGAATCTGAAATGCAAGATCTATGAATCAAAGCAAGCTGGATATCATCAAATGAGATGGAAAGACTAGACATAGACAACTTGGGAATCATTTAACTAAACTGGACAGGACTGGCAAATTTAACTCAGGGGACCATCACATCTACTACTGTGGGCAAGAATTCCTTAGAATAAATGGAGATGTGATCTGATGATATGATCTGGTGACATCCATGTGTAGAATCGCCTCTTAGGTTGTTGGAAGATGGTGTTTGCTATGGGAAGGAATGGGAAAAGCAGTAATGGGATACAATCTCAAAAACAACAGAATAATCTCCGTCCAAATCCAAGGCAAACCACTCATAATCACAGTAATTTAAGTCTATGCTCCAACCACTGATGCAGAAGAGGTTGAAGTCAACTGGTTTTATGAAGACTTAGAACACCTTCTAGAACTGACACCAAAAAAAGAGATGTCCTTATCATCATAGGGACTGGAATACCAAAGTAGGAAGTCAAAAGATGACTAGAATAACAGGCAAGTTTGGCCTTGGAGTACAAAATAAAGCAGGGCAAAGGCTAATAGGGTTTTGTCAAGAGAATGCACTGGTCATAGCAAACACCATCTTCCAAACAATCTAAGAGGCGATTCTACACATGGATGTCACCAGATCATATCACCAGATCACATCCCTTATGTATATACTGTATACTATGGACATGAATAATAGATTGAAGGGATTAGATTTGATAAACAGAGTGTCTGAAAAACTAGAGACAGAAATTCATAATATTGTATAGGAGACAGCAATTAGAACTATCCCAAAGAAAATGAAATACAAGAAAGTGAAGTGGCTGTCTGATGAGGCTTTACAAATAGCTGAGGAAAGAAGGAAAGCAAAAAGCAAAGGTGAAAGAGAGAGATTCACCCAACTGAACACAGATATGCAGATGACACTATCCTAATGGCAGAAAGTGAAACCTAGGTAGCATAATAAAAAGTAGAGACATCACCCTGCGGATAAAAAGTCCACATAGTTGAAACAATAGTCTTCCCAGGAGTAATGTATGGCTGTGAGAGCTAGACCATAAGGAAGGCTGAGTAAGAATAGACGCCTTTGAACTGTGATCCTGGAGAAGATTCTCGAGAGTCCCCTGGACTGCAAGGAGATCAAATCAGTCTATTTTAAAAGAAATCAACCCTGACTACTCCTTGGAAGGATAGATGAAGCTCAAATACTTTGGCCACCAAACAAGAAGAGAGGACTCACTGAAGACAATCCTATTAAGAAAGACTGAAGGCAAAAGGAGAAGAGGGCAACAGAGGGTGAGATAGTTAGACAGAATGTATTACTTATTACACCAGAAAAGTAACCTTGCAATTATTAGTTAGGTGAAGTCCTGTTCATGTGAATTCTATGGCATAAGATTGATACAGTAATATCATCAACCAGGGTAATTCTACCACGGAACATTTTTGGTAACTAAAGACTTCGGGATTTCCTTATGATGGAAGGGATTACTGAGAACATGTGGAGGAGGTGGGAGGTTACACAGAAAGAGCCTCATCGAAGATTGTGGTATTTTTGAACCACAATCGGGCGTACCCTGGTAACGGCAACCTTGTGCTGTTGGCTAATCTTTCTCACACTAGGTCAGGGGAAAGGAACTGCAGAATGAACTCACCAAAAGTTGGCTTGATTTTGGAAGTTTCGCCTCTGGCCTAGACACAGAAGATGAAGAAGGACATGTGGAGATCTCAGGAAAAGAGGGGGGAAATGTTGTTTCCAAAAAAAATCACTAACTAAAGAAATCATTCACCTTATGCCATGGAACATACATAAACAGGATTTCAGCAGTTACGTTGCTTTTGAAAAGTACGATTACACCCATTATCAAAGCTATGTAATTAGTTAACAGATTGCCACATTACGTCCATTTTGTTTCACAGACTTTATGCAAAGCCAAATATTCTTACAGTATTCTGAATAATCCCAACCCAAGTGATTATGTTCTTTTGGAGGAAGTGACAAAAGAAGCAACCAACAAGAAATCTGCAACACCCAAAACATCTCAGAGGATTCTTTCTGACCAAGAGTGTGTGTTTCAGGCTCAGAGCAAATGGAAGGGAGCTGGAAAATTTATCCTTAAACTTAAAGAGCAAGTCCAAGTAAGTACATTATTAAATAACTTTCATTAGCCTTGAATTTTGTGTTCATGATATATAAAAGATAACTGGGTTGGATTCAGGATCTGCTTTGGGATAGTTTCTTAATACCACAGTTGGGAATAGGGTTGCCTGTGGCATGCACATCACTTGGTCATTTTTGTTGGACCCTAGAATCCACATCCACCACAAGCTCTACTTTAATTTTTTTTGGAGAATGCCACCTTCTAGGGGTCACACTTCGTCTCTAAAACATACAAAACTTTAGGCATTCTTTTAACAAAGCTACAGTCTCCAAAACATGAGGTGGATCCATTTCTGGCTCTTTCTTATTTCCTTAGAAGGTCTGGTGTGGACTAAGGAGGATCAGGGGAACTTGCCCAGGAGTTGACTCACAAAATTCCCACTAATGTGGTGGGCCTACCCTAATTGTGAACTACTATGTTAAGCAACAGGATTTTAGTAAATGTGTTTCATAGCCAACTCAGTATATGAAACCAAAATAAAACCAGCAGCAGAATTTTGCAGGGTTCTTAAAATGTGTAGGAGAATAAAAAAGGCTTTCACCTACTGCAAATATGTCCATAATGTAGATTGCAGGTGAGAATTTTCCACAGATGGAATGATATAATCGAAAAGGCTCTTTTGTGGTCATCCATCAAGCTCAATCTACCTTAAGAATTACCTGTATGTGTGTATAGCTGAATATGGGTGAATATACTCCTTCAGATAGGCTGTCTTTAAACCACGTAGGGGTTTAAAGGTTGAAGCCAGCACTTTTTAATATCTTTTATAATTTGCTACTGTTTTGCCTTTTTAAATTTTTTTTGGATGAAATTATTTTGTTCAAGTTGCAACTAGTTAGACCCACTTGAATCAATGAAACTTGTGAAGGAAGGGAGTTACCACATTCCCACTGATTCAGTAGCCCTGCTGTAATGAGACCTTTGATGCCAAGTAAAAAGAGGCTCAGCCATTATATACTACTAGCAGGGGTGCCCGGCTTTGCCCGAGTGGGGTTTGGGGGGCTGCCCCCCCGCGTGCAACCCCCACCCTCCCTGTGAACGTCGCAGTCTGCCCTGCCCGTGCTGGCGCGCCCACAGCAACGTATCCTGCATTGCCAGGCAATAGCTGCGCTGCCAGGTGGCGGCTGCCGCTTCTCTGTTGCAGGTGCCCCTAGCAGAGAAGCAGCCAGCCATTGCCTGCCAAATGCAGGACATGCTGCTGGGCACACGGCAGCACGGACAGGACAGTCTACAGCATGCGCAGGGGGAGCAGGCGGCTGCCGGCTCCCCCCGACAGTTCCTTTACCTGTCAATCGTTCTCAGCCATGTCCCTGTCTCCCAGCAGCACGTCCAGTGCTGCCAGGCAACAGCTGCCACCTGCTCCACATCCAGCTGCTGCAAATGCCGCAGTCTGTCCTATGGGCACCGCAGCACACCCGGCAACATGTCCTGTGTTGCCTGGCAAAGGCTGCGTTACCAGGCAATGGCTGCCACTTCTCTGTTGTGGGCGCCTGCATGCATGCCATCCTGCCCTGTGCCTTGAAAGGCATATTTGGTGATGGTTGGGCGGCACTCCTTCTGCGGGCATGGCGCCCGCAACCCCAGTTCGTGGTTCCCGGCGGCTCTGCTCCCACATGTCGCTGCCCCAGAGGCCGGCCGATATGCCGGCTCTTCCAGATGGCGCGCGCAGGCTTGTGGCCAGTCTGGGACTGTCGTGCAAGTGCAGTCCCACCTTCCCTTGCTGGCCTTGCTGGGAAGGCCGGCCGACACACAAGTTCTTCCAGTTGCGTATGCAGGTTGCACATGCACAGCCCCGTCTTTCCCTGCTGGCCTCGCTGGTGGGTGGCGGCGCCCCCTTTGCGCCTTTTCAGGGTGAAGGAAGCCGAAGGGCACTGCCGGTTCCCCACGCCGCACACATGACATTTAAGGTAGGCGCACACGCAGGTTCCAGCGCACTGGGTGCAGGGGTGTTGGCGTGTATGAGTAACATACACCACGACACTTTGATTTTATATATATAATAAAGATAGATTTTCTGTGACTGTTTTATTTTGTCTATGTGAATAGATTAATAGGAAGAACAGACAGTTTTAATGCATTGTACACTGCTCAGAGAATTTTGTTTACCAGGCAGTCTATGCATACAATAAATAAATAAGTAAATTATATTTATTTCTTGTCTCATTATATTTTATCTGCAGGCAAGCCGAGATGATAAAAGGAAAGGCATTTCATTTGCTAATGAACTTAAAAAGTTAACTAAGTCAAGCAAGCAATACCGGGGCTTTATAACTCCTCCTTTACAAACTTCTTCAGAAGGACTTCAGAATAAAGACGACAAGATTGCTTGCAGTTTGACCTTCAGTGAAACTATGGAATAAACATAATAGTTTTGTGTTCAGGTAGGATATGATATCAGTGTTCAAAATGATTGGGGTGTGTTTAAAATATAGTTAACACCTTTCCAGACCACCTTAAATCAGTAGTACATGGCATTAGTTGCATTTGAACTATGGATTTGAAAAGTACATAAATATTGCTAAGTTTCAACAATGCATAGTTAAAAAAATCTTTGAGCAAAAAGAGATCTTAAATTTCACAAAAATACCTTATTGAAATGGCAGTGAGCTTTGCATCTCTTGTCACCAATTGTAATTTAGAAATACTGACCTTTTAAATTATAAAATCATGTTCTAAAATGCACTTCACGTACGAAGTTGCAGTGGCCTGTCATTCTTGTGGCTTGTTCTAATAAAAGAGGGACTTGAGCAACTGGTAAATTATTCTTTCCATTGAGTTAAATTTAGGATGTCTCGAGATGGCATTTTCTCATGCTCTCCATTGAGCACTGTAATGCGCAGTAAGAATTTTTCTAGACAATCAGAAAATCAAGTAGCTTTTATGTGTTTGGCTACTAATCTGTTACATGGAGTTAAGGCTCTTTTTCGTAATAAAAAGGGTTTTGGTTCAGAGATGCCATGGCGAGATAAAACTACATATGATGAAGACAGCCTGATGATTGACACAGATTGTCCCATCTCCAGTAAGATGGCCATCGGGGGCCCAAACACTCATTTTTTATGAGGGGGCTTTTATAGGAGAAGACAGTCAGTTTCACACCCGAGAATAACTGCATTTGAAGAGAGGAGAGCAGTTTTACAACAGGCAGAACACCTGTTTGCTAGAAGACACAGGGTCTAACCTTTCAGTGGGTCAGAGTGATAAACAGGAAGGCCATCACTATATTTAGACTCTTCATTGGCTGCAACTCGTATTGGAGAATGTATTTTTTTCCTGAAGCAGGAAAAATGCCATTGGCGTCGATTTGTTTAAGGTGGACCCCAGCTTGCCATGAAGTGACCCACATACTATGATCACGGAGCTATCTATTGCAGCACATATGAAATGAGGCATGCAGGATTTAACACCAGGACTGCAATGGACTGCCACAGACTTGAGGATATGGGCAAGGTGCGCCTTCACAGCCAGCCTGCGCTGCCCTCATCGCTCCTGGAAGTGGAAGTAAAATGTGCCCATTCGGGCACGTTTTACTTCCGCTTCCAGGAGCAGCGCGGGCGGATGAATCGCAGTAAAACCCTTCGTTTGGATTCACGGGGCTAGGGCTTCTGGGAATTGAAGTTCAAGAACATTTGGAGTGCCAAGGTTTACCATCATGGGGCTAGATTGTGCCCAATCTTTTATCCTGTCAGCAACATTTGAGCATTTGTCTTTAATCGTGCCAACTCTTAGGGGGGAATCTTCAAATAACTCAATTCACTATGTATGTAATATCAAAGCAAACTTAAATTTTACATAGTTTTTTTTTCTTGATTGCAGGGATTTGTAAGAGAAAGAAAGCCACCCTTGCTGAAATTGAGAGAAGCCAAGAAAAGGAAGAGATAGACCTCCACCCTCTTCTTTAAGCAGATTTTCATCTGTAACTGGAAGATGTCAAAAGTCAGAGAGACTTTTGTTCAATGGAGAAAGTCTTTGTGGCTTGGCTGCTCCTGCAGATTTAATCTGGAGGTTACTTGTTGTGGCAAGACCCAAGCACCCTGTGAATCCACACGAAGGGGTTTACTGCGATTCATCCGGCCCCTGCTGCCCTCGTCGCTCCCAGAAGTGGAAGTAAAACGTGCCCCTACGGGCGTGTTTTACTTCCGCTTCCAGGAACGATGAGGGTAGTGTAGGCCGGATGAATCACAGTAAACCCCTTTGCATGGATTCATGGGGGCTTGGGCTTCTGGGAATTGAAGTCCAAGAACATCTGAAGTGCCAAGGTTCGCCATCACGGTTATAGGTGGATGTAGATAATTCACACATTTTCAGTATGGTGAATAGAAACAGTTTATGACCTGTCTTTAATAATGTTAGTGTACAGTAGTCAGTATACATGGTTTGATAGTGATGCTGATTAGGAACATTTCTTCATGCAGTGTATCATAGTTTAAAATAATAATTATTTATTTTACCATTTTAAGGTATTACCACTGTATTGTGTATTTATCGTCCCTTGTTCTACAGAATTCTATATATCTTTCCAGAAATTTCTGCTTATTTTTCAGTTTAGAAGAAATGTGTATAATTTTAATCAACTTTCAGGAAATACAATCCTTATGCTTAATATCTTGGCTGGCCAATATGAAAAGTGTTTCAAAGGGGGAGGGGAACGCTCATAAAGTTTTACTGCTGAATTATTAATAAAACCCTAAAGAGTGTAATAACAAAGTTAATTGTTTGCAATAGATTCTGTCCACTACTGTCACTGCCAGCCATATTTTGCAAAGAAAACTTTTAGACCTAGAAAGCATACTACAATGTTCAGTTTCATCCTTGGTGTAAATCTTGCCATTTCTGTTTTCATAGAAGTACAGTACTTGTAAAGATTTGTATATGTTTGCAAAATCATGAGCTTTTAATATTTTTATAAGGCTGTTACCACTGGTTGTAACTTTTCTTTTTGTTAATATGCTATTAAAAACAATTTAATATTACACATATAAAGCATGCAAGAATAAAATAGTCACTGGTGTCCTCCAACATTTAATAAATAGAATAATAACCATGTGCTGTCAAGTCAATTCTGACTTAGTGTGACCCTTTTCAGGGTTTCATACGTAGTATTTTACCAGTCCCTTCTTTTGGGGGAACTTTGGGACTGTGCAGCTTGCTCAGGGCTACACAGGAATGTGGGAAAGTGATCGTGCAAGCCTCTAGTTCCAGGGTTAGATACCTAACATGTTAAATTATCCAGCCAACTTCACTTTTAAATAACTTCTTCTTCTGCTGTATCTGAATCTGAATACAGTACTGACGATCTTCATGGTGATCAACCTTGAAGTCTGTCCTGGGAATATAATGCAGTGGCCTTTCATCTGCCTTCCACATCGCAGCATGACACCCATACCACTGATCCAGTTCTGCGAGTCACTTTCTGGTCCTGAGCTCTTTTGACACGCACAGTCCCAGGCTAGTATTGATGAAGCTGCTGCCCTCCATCAAGATGGATTCAAGTGGGATTTAATCCACTTGGGGACCATCACTCTTCTCTGTGGACTTCAGTACCCAAGGCTGTTAGTTCTCAGGGTGGTCAGGTTAGTTAACCGCCACCAGACACTCGGCGTTGAGTTGCTGGCAGTATGGTCTACTCTATTACCATAGCACGATGTAATTCTATATTCATTTCATTCGAAGAAAGTCCTATTATATTTAAGAGCACTTACTTCCAAATAGACCCGTGCATGACTGACTGTAAACCTTCAGCAACAGTAAAGCACTTGCTGCCTACCAAGGTTGATATTGTGTAAATAAATCAAGAAAGGAGATTGTTCAGTTACAGTAATTAAAGTTCAAAGATGCTGAAAAAACAGTTTGAACCTGAATGGAATGCAGATTTGTAATCAGATTGGCTATTCTACAAAGCTTAATTTTCATTGCTTGCAAAATATACCATTCACCTCTAGGACAGAAAGGCCCCTTCACATTAGATCAGAGAGGAAGCCGATGAAGGAAGAAAACAAATTGAGCTGATTATTATAAACTGATTATTATGATTATTATTTTTAGAATTACAGGGGAAGAAAGGTCAAGGCTTAAATCCAAAAAATACTATAGCTTGTTTATGTTTAGTCCTAAAAATTGACAAACAGTTTGATACCAGAAAGTAGTAGTAAACACATCACTGGATCAGCTAGGACTGTGATGGCGAACCTTGGCACTCCAGATGTTCTTGGACTGCAATTCCCAGAAGCCCAAGCACCCTGTGAATCCACACTAATGGGTTTACTGCGATTCATCCGGCCAGCGCTGCCCTCGTCGCTCCTGGAAGCAGCAGTAAAACGTGCCCATACGGTTAAGACTCTTCTGGGTTAACCCTTCCTCAGTATGGACGCATTTTATTTCAGCTTCCAGGAGCAATGAGGGCAGTGCGGGTTGGATGAATCGCAGTAAACCCTTTCGTGTGAATTCACAGGGTGCTTGGGCTTCTGGGAATTGCAGTCCAAGAACATCTGGAGGGCCAAGGTTCGCCATCACAGAGCTAGGAACAAACAGCTGTAGAGTGTGCCTAGACATGAAGATAGTGCCACCTTGAGGGGAAAGCTAGACTGTAACTGCTGATCACGTCCCATAAGCAACAGAGCCTATTTTGGGCTCTCCTTCCTTTAGGCAAGAAAATGCACGCTACTTGTAAGTTACAGATGATGTCCTGTAGTATGCTGTAACTAGAGCAGGTGCACTCACTCAGTAGAACTTTCTCAGGCATTGACTCACTAAATCCCCAGGAATTCAAAGAACCTCCTCTAGTTGCAACTTCTGGATTTCAGCCAAAGTTATTAACAATGTGAATACATTCTACTGTACAATCCAACACAATCTAGATTGCCACAGGATAGCTATAGCCCTGAAGATTTGGGGCTCACAACAGACCAAAGTAAGGCAGCAAAGTCTTATATCCACCACTTAGAGACCTTCAAGAATAGCTTATACATGCACACTTAATAATATTTAACATCAGAACTTTTAACTAAGGAAACCTCTCTGGGAGTAGAGGAGTACTTCTTTGGATTTGGCTAAATACTGACTCATATGGGATTGAAATGAAGAGATTCGGGAACTGTCCAAATCAAAGCAGCACCCCTTTGAAATAGAGCAAATCCAGAGATGAGTCCAGTGGAAGGCCAGAAGATTGGGTCTCCTAACTGAAGTCTGGAGTCAACCAAAAGTTGATAGAGTGGCCTCTAAAGAAGGCCAAGCAAGTTGCTCAGTTCCCTGCGTCAGTAAGCATGAGTCTGAACAAATCTTGATCAGTGCATGTTCCAAGAAAGTATCTATCTGTACCTTTCATCAATCACAAGTACTGTATATGAGGCTTATATAGCTATTTTCCTGAATGTAGGTGGGTGTTTTGTGATCCAAAGGAGGGTGATCTGCATCTTGGCTTGATCGCTTAACTCAATCCCACATCTAACCACTTTCACAATCTTCAGTCGCCTGCACTGAACAGGCAAATCTAAAAGACAATTATACAGGAAGAATGTGTAGTATATTTACCTTCTAAACTTCCAGTCACTAAAAAAGAAAGGGCTGTATATAATACAATGCTTAGTTGACCTTCTTTCATATCTAGCTCAGACTTCAAACTGCCCAAATGAATCTACCTTTTGGTGAATTCATTCCGTAGTTTTTTTCGCCCGACCTACTGTGAGATTAGCCAGCACAAGGCTGACAATTGTATTTTTGAACCACAATCAGGTGTACAATGCTTAGTTATCTGCTACTTATTAGTCCAATTTTAGATGCTTTACTATTGGACATCTACTGTGGATGATGTAATACACGGCACTAGACTCTGATTTAGGCCAAAATAGGTATTACATATTATTGAATGCAAATTCTCCAGTTATTCACCGTCAAAAGCCACCTCTACCTGGGAGTGTTTTGAGTCAGAATAAGGGCCCAGTGACAAGGATGTTAAACATGCTTAGCTATCGTTTCCTCCTTAAACACAACTTGCTTTAGTTTTCAAAGAAACCCTCACAGAAACTGTGCCATACAACTGTGTCCAATGTCCAGTTTTGCCATGAGGGCAGATACATATTTTTGTAGACATTCTACAATGAATGTTTCCTTCCATGTTCACCACTCTAGCATTTGGCCCACTTCAGCAATAGTAGGAATGGTCTGGGTGTACTTCACTGTAGGGGAAAGATTGTCTAAAACAGTGTTTCCCAAACTTTGGTTTTTGGACTTCAATTCCCAGAAGCCTAAGTCAATTCCCCAGAGCACTGATCTGTCAATGTAGTGACTTAGGCTTCTGGGAATTGAAGTACCCCTGTGAGGGGGGGGGGTGCGCCCCATGTTGAGAACCACCTGGTTAATTGCATACATTTCTTCTACTGTATCAGTATCAACAACTGTTGATATTAACATATCTGAGAGTAAATAAAACAGAGCAGCAAAAAAATGACAAAAAATATTGTGCTATTTAAACTGTGAGCTTTTGTGGCCCACGTCCGCTTCATCAGGCTGTTGATATTAATGGTCACTATTGTGCTTTTCTGCCACAGAGGCCCATTGTTTGTCTGAAACTGTCACACAGGAGCCCACTTCTGCTTTGATTCTGTGTACCTATAATTACAGCTCATTAAGTCGACAGCTGAAACAGGCAAACCACTGTATCTCATTCGTTGTTTTTAAAAAATCCCATTTATCATGTCAGGTATCTAAAACTACTAGGATCAATAGCTTGATTCTGCAAGTTTAAGACTAACATGTTTTGGTTTGGTTTATTTTGATATTATGGGTTTATCGTCGTCCGCAACTCGATCAGAGTATATGGTTTTGTTTTGTTTTTGTGTCCCCAGGACACTTGAAGTCCTGGTCTTGGAGGCCAGCTGGTTCTGGGCTGCCTTCACCCTCCGAGGCAATCAGGAAAATGCCACTTGGATCCCAGCTTGCCATGAAGTAACCCACACACTATGATCTTGGAGCCATCTCTTGCAGCACATATGAAATGAGACATGCAGAATTTAACACCAGAACTGCCGCAGCCTTGAGGATATGGACAAGGTGCACCTTCACAGCCAGCCCATCTGGCATGGCCTCTTCTTCCTCCATGGCCGTTGGGTTTATATACTCCACTTAAATCTGTGAAATGATGTAACAGGAATGCAGAACAATGGAATGAAGCTGTGTGGGTTGCGATGATCCATCTCTATTTTTGATCCGTACCTTACATTCAGAAACTGTTGTATTTCATAGTATTCTCCAAGAAACTATTCTTATTTTTATTCTTTTAGAAAAAAGCATGACTTTGCACTGTGAATACTGTACAATATTTATACAAGCACTGAATTGGCTCCAATCTTAGTGTACCTTACAGACTTCACTGATCAATCTAGATTCACAATTTTTAAACTCACCAACTGTCTAAAAAGTATAAAATAGGCTGTTTACAGGTTTTTGGTTCCTGAAAAATTCAGTAACACTAAAATTTTATTTGAACTCTTTACAAAATAGATAATCTCTCTCATACATTTGGCTATTTTTAACAGTCAAAATTGCTTTGTAATTACCTATGACACAGGCAACACAATTAAATGTTTAGCAAAATCCAGAGCTCCCTGAACAACAGGTTTTGTCAGATGAATCTTACATAGTTTATTCAGATCTTCATTCAGAAATAAGTCTCCTTGAAAAGACTTGCCCTGGAAGGAACAGCATTATAATTTCATAATTAGAGTGGAAGTAAACAACAGTAAAATCTCAAATTCTGTCATCTCAACCAATATTGTTTGCTTTAAGAAAATAAGTAGTGAAAAAAATACCTTTTTCTTGGGAGCAACTGATGAAAAATGAGGATTGAATGTCATTCCTTTCATACTGTAGGTCTCAAAAAGTTCTGCTGGTGATCTGTGTCAAGCAATCATGAGTTTCATCTTAACATAATATTTGCCAAAATGGTGTTCTAAAGAATTATTTTTAAAAAAATCAAGTATAGATGCAATATGAATACAGTTTGGAAAGCTGAGCAGCTCTTCAGTACTTACGAACAACTCGAGTTACGAACTGGTTTTTTCGTGAACTGGGGTTCCGATTTACAAAAAAACCCGACTTACAAAATGTTTTTTCGTAACCCGGGGTACCGAGTTACGGAAAACCCAGGGTTACAAAATGTTTTAAAATGGTGCGGCCACCATTTTGGTATGTAAAAATCACATTTTCAGTGCCAAAATGGCACCGCCACCATTTTCTATGGGGGTGCCTCAAGTTACAAAAAACTTGAGTTATGAATGAGGCTGGGGAACTGAGTTTTTTTCATAAGTTGGGGTTTTACTGTAGTTTTAAAATGAGCCACACTATGAACAGAGGAACAGCATTGAAAAGGAACAGGGCATAAGAGATTTATGTCACTCTATGCCAGGGATTCTGAACCTGTGGCCCACGGGCGAGATGCAGCCCACAGCACTATTTTATTTGGGGCCCCATTGCCTCCACCATACCAGGAAGTGACATGTAGTGGAGGAAGGGCAAAATGGCCATGTGGTCCCCGGAGCTGTCTGAGGGAGCATGACCCAGCCCCTGGCTTAAAAAGGTTGAGTACTCCTGCTCTATGCATGCTGACAACTTTCTCTCTCCGATCAGTAAATGATCAAATCCAGAATAACACTTGACAATGAACACTGTTCACAACTCTACCAAGATTTTTTAACAATCTGAGTAATCACTTCCAGCATAATGAATGAAAATACTGTAGGTACTTTCCGCTAAACAGTTAGCCATGAGAGCTAAGCAATATTGTAGCTCCCCTGGTGGCTTAGTGGATAGGGCATTGAGTTGGAGACTGGAAGGTCCGGGTTCGATACCCGAGAGCTGCACGATAGGGGACATGAAAGGAGCCTCATTCGGGTATCCCCTGCAAAAATCCTTTCAACCCAGGGTAATAATCTCTGACACACAGTAACACACACACCTGTAGATTTAGGCCAGGGATTCTCAACCTGTGGCCCATGGGCCAGATGCAGCCTGCGGCACCATTTCATATGCCCCCCCCTCCACCACACCAGGAAGTGCCATGTGGTGGAGGAAGGACAAAATGGCTGCCTGGCCCCTAAAGATGTCTGAGGGAGCGTGACCCGGCCCCTGGCTTAAAAGGTTTGAGAACTCCTGATTTAGACTGTGAAATGCTAGAAGATCTACTGCCCTCATGAATTGTTTGGGAGCTTCTATCTTACTCTACTTAATGTTGTTTCTATTCAACAGCTACAATTATTAATCAATCTGACTTACTCTTGAGAAAAAGACGGGGTGACAACAGCTTCCTTAGCACTCAACACAGCTGTTCTTGTATTCTAAAACACAATGTAGCTTTTTTACATAGTGAAATGTGCCCCTCAAAAGCCAGTCGTGTCCAACTCTAGGGGACGGTGCTCATCTCCGTTTATAGCCAAAGAGCCAGCACTGTCTACATCTGCAGACGTTTCCGTGGTCATGTGGCAGGCATGACTAGACACCAGAGCACCTGTAAATCCACCATTTTCTCCTCCACAGAATATAGAGTGGAGCAGCAAAGCCCCTCCAGGCTATACCAGCGTGCATGGAACGCTGTTACCTTTCCTGCTGAAACAGTACCTGTTTACCTACTTGCAATTTCTTGCTTTTGAACTGCAAGGTTGGCAGGAGCTGGGACAGACAATGGGAGCTTATTCTGTCATGCAGGACTCAGGTTTCAAACTGCTGATCAAGCTCAGCATCTTATTTATTTTATTTTAATTTATTTGTTATATTTGTATACCGCCTTACTCACGCAGGGCGACTCAAGGCGGTTCACATACAGTATAACAGAGCAAAAGTACACAGTATAAATAAATAAATAAATACAATATAGTAATATCAGAAGCCGAGCAAAAAAATACAATGAAAAAAACCACTAAGCCACTGTGGCCCTTAATTTTGTTACATGGGAAATTCTGTATTATGTACATGGGCAAAACCATAAGCTATGCAGCTTTAAAAATGATATTTTTAATCTTAAATATATTTTCCCCAAATGAACACAGATATTTTACTCACCTCCGGCTCAATTCATGGTCAAGAGCTTCAGAGCCGTTACTTGGAGCCCCAACGATGAGATGATTTGCAAATTTCTGAACAATTGGATGATAGTGCCTCTGAAAAAGATACTGAAAGGTGAAGGGCTTTGCCATTTTTTATACAGATGGATGCACTGCATTTTACTATTTTACAAAAAAAATCATCATCAAAGTTGCATTAGAAGCTTGTGGGTTAAAATGCAAAGAGGAATAAAATACGAAGCATGATCTCCTTCTACCTGAAATGTTAATCTGAACAATCACTTCATTATTTTATTATAGATGTTTTTTGGATTTCACACATTCCAAATGTTTAATCCAAGACTGGGCACGCATTTAATAAATGACTCCTTAACTTGCTTGGTAATGCACAATAGCAATGGTCAATTTAAAAAAACCTTGATGTTCATCAAGGGGGTGGGAAACAGGGCCGACATCAGAAATTTCCGGGCTCGGTACGCCCCCCCCACACACACACATTTTGGCCATGCCCCCCGTGGTTTCTGCGCATGCATGGTCTGTTTGCGCATGCGTACATCAGTGGTTTCCCGGTGGCGCCATGCCCCCGTGATTTTCTGCGCATGTGTAGTCTGTTTGCGCATGCGCACATCGTTTGTTTCCCGGCGCTGACAGGCCCCCATTATCTCCGGGGCTGGAGTTCTAACTTGTCCCCCCCGATTTGCAGCACTGGTGGGGAAATCTACAGGAATCAGAATTCTGATTTTGGGCAGAGTGAGTAGCTTATATGGGGAGGGCAACTGGAAACTATGGCCACCTCTTCACAGAGTCACTATTCCATGATTAAAGAAACAGCGGGAGGCCTTGCATTGTTCCTGTTAATGGGTGTAGACTTCACATGTGAGTGAATTGTGGAAAGACCTAATATGGGCTTATGTAGCAATGCAAGTTGCTACATAAGCTGCTGGTCATGAACAGAAGATATGGAGGCCTTGGATACTTGAAATGTTGACCATCTACTGTAGCGGGAGACAAGAGTCAACAGTAAAACTGGCAACATGGAATGAAACATGGAGCAAAGATACTGTGGTTTTTTTAAATCAATAATAAAGATTTCCAAATTTAAAAATAAGGAGTGAAACTTAAAGAATTTAGTCCCCAAAATTCTGACTGTCAGAAAAACTATCTTTTGAAGAGGAAAAAACAAAATCTTAAACTATGTAGAGCAGGGGTGCCCAAACTTTTCAGGCTGTGGGCCGGCCACGTGGTTCAGGGGGGCGGTCACTATGGCCAGGGGGCCAGATCCAGCTCCCAATGCCAATTCATCTGGCCCTCAAGGCCCTTGTCACTCCTGGAAACGGAAGTAAAATGTGCCCATACGGCTTCGTGGGCCGGATGAATTGGCTTTGGGGGCCGGATCTGGGACCCAGGCTGTAGTTTGGGCACCCCGATGTAGAGCAATAAGGCTAGCTTCTATACCACTCACCCGTAGAATATGCAATTCCCACAGTCCAGTATTCTGTGCATTACAGTATTCTGGTTCATCCAGCTCTGGAAGGTAAATTCCACTCCCCTGAGATTCGTTGTCTAGGAGAAGGTCCGTCTTTGGAAATGTCTTTAATATCATCACCCAAGGGGATTGTTTAAAAAAGAAAGGTCAACAACATAATGTTAAGAACAACTGTATAATTGTTACAATGTCTGGCTCCTAGACAGCCAGCCAATCCACTGAAACAGTAACCCTGAACAGGTAACATGGTCTACTCAATACATGACATGTTTCAAAATCATATGGTTCCCTCTTTTCATTTAGTAGAAACTCAAAGCTTCTAGTCCTCATGGATACTTCAGCAATTTCCACAACATGGTAAAAATGCTTAAGGTTTGGACCAATTTTCCATCCCATGAGAGGGATATTCTATTTATATGTCATAAATATAATGCACTGGGCATTCAAGGTAGTTCACAACTGAGAGGGAAAATGTGCAATCTTGATACTTGTCTGGTGTAGCAACCAGGAAGTATTAAAAATCCAAGGTTTATTCTTAAAACTCTGAATCTAATCACTACTTATAGCAAGCAATAGCAATTAAAATGCTTCCAGTTTAAGATTAAAAACTAGGATTTAGTTTCACTCTCAAAGCTTTGCTTGTGATGGAAATGACTACTGATGTGCAGAGATTTTCTTGTCTTAATGTTTTTTTTAATTGAGGGAGTTGGAACAGACCCTCCTGAAACATCTTAACATGTTAAAAGTAACAGCAAACTGTTTACTTCTGAAGTTAACCATAGTAATTGTGGCCATTTTGATTCCTCCCCCCCCCCAACAGTTAATGCACTACATTTTTCTATTCAACTAAAAAATTAATCAATCTGTAGGTGGTATATATTTTTACACTTCCAATGACTTAGTCTCATACAAAATAATCTGGTACATTTCAAAACAAATTAAAGGACCTGAACAGTCTTTAAAGGCATTCCCATCCTGAGTTTATTGCAGCAGTCCAGCCTGGAGATTATCATACCAACCGGGTTAGCATTGACTAAAGCCAGCCACAGCAGAGTTTACCAGCCAATGGGTGGTAAAGAGTACTCTTGGGTCATGACTACTCTGGGAATGGTGGAAGATCCTCCACAAAGCACAAACTCACAGTTCAACTGAAGCCCCACCCCCTCCTGCACAACAGAGTGAGCTCCCGTCTCTGCCTCAGTTGCTGCCAACCTAGCAGTTCGAAAGCAAGAAATTGCAAGTAGATAAATAGGTACCACTTCAGTGGGAAAGTAAACAGCATTCCATTTACTTGTGTCTAATCATGCCTGCTACATGTCCACTGGGTCTTTGGCTGTAAACAGAGGTGAGCACTGAACCCTAGAGTTGGATACGACTGACTGGCTTTCAAGTAAGGGTGACCTATACTTGACAAGGGCAGGAGCAAAACAGAATTGTAAAATCATGACATACTGCTTGAAATGCTACATGCATTGTAAAAGTGTCATATTTTATGCAACAGATAAATATTTCAGAGTCCCCAGAGACTGTATCCTCAGATCTACTGGAGCCTTATTCAGGACGCACTTGCATATCCAAAATCATCATGCTTGGGGTGATGGACACTTGATCTGTTCCCCTCTATATCATCATAATATGTAGAAAGGAATGAGCCTGTAGAGGAGACATTTCTAATCATGTGTAGGCTCTACACAGCCTACACACAAGTAGGATTCTCTCTGCAGTTACATGGCTTCCCACATGAAGAGACTGACAATAGAAAAAGGAGAAGCGTGGCACTCCATTCAAAGCCTAGTGATTCCATTGTGTAGGTAAGGTCTCAAACATGGTGTCAACAGTGTGGCGGAAAAACCTACATGCATCAATGTTCTGTTGCTTGCCAAAATCCCGATGCTGGAATTTGGAAGGACGTGGAGGGCTAGTGTGGAAAGGCGCTTTATAAAAGCAAAAGCCCTTTGCTGGGACACCTGTTTCCGACGCTTGGTGAGCATCACGTCAAGGCACTGCAACATTATAGCCACATCTTCGTTGGTGGCACCTTCAACACAAACAAAATAAAACTCACTTGAAGATGAAATCACAAATTCCCAAATCATGTCTGAAAAAGTGAAGGTGTCCACAATTCTCCCTAACATTCCTTTGTTTTCATTCGAGCAAGAATCACAATTAAGAACCACAATTACCGTATTTTTTGGACCATAAGACGCACCTGACCATAAGACACACCCAGTTTTCAGAGCAGGAAAACAAAAAATATATATTAAAACTGTATTTTGCACCACCAACCAGTGGTAGCGCTGCAGGGGAAATGGCCAGGCAGGCCAATTGCACTGAGGAAGGAAGTGATACTCTAGCCTAGCCTCTTGCTCTCCTTTCAACCAGGAAGCATGTTTTCCTCCTCCATTTTGTCCACGTGGAGTAGAAACAAAGGCATCAAGGTAAGTGAAACCATTTCTTTTTAAGCACAGGTTTGGTTTCTCACTTAAATGCATTGGGAACATATAAACAGAAAACATTTGAATACAAGAAATTTATTTCCAATGCATTTAAATGGGAAAATGGGATTTTCGCCCTTTATTGGCCACTTGTTTTTCATGTTTTTTCCCCTTCCCTGAACAGCTGAGAGGCGGCAGTAGTAGTCTTCGGCCAGCTGCAGCTCTTATAAAATATCCTTTTATAACAGCCACAGCAGGCCAAAGATCAGCATTTGGACTATAAGATGCACCCTCATTTTCTCCCCACTTTTGGGGGAGAAAAAGTGTGTCTTATGGCCCAAAAATACGATATTGTCTTCTGTGGGGAACACAATGCAAAAACCCACTGCAGATTTACACTGAGGGTTAATTCTAGTTTCTTCGCCAATGGGCAAGAGTAATAAAGCGCATTGAACTTATCTCTAAACTGATCAGACAGATATTTGCAACCCCCCTATAAAAAGTACTAAAAAGCCACTTTCAAGGTTTGTCAACACTGACAATGCTAATACAAAGTGACAATCACACCCTGAGGCACTAAACACCAATGCATTTTCAGTTATCCACATCATTTCAAACAAATCTTCAACATTTGAGTAGTAATTTAAAACACTAATATTCAAGATATCTCAATCGAAGCTTACCTGCGTGGAGCTTAAATAATGTCTTGTAAAGATGTGAGTAGAACTTTAAAGGGTCAATGTTCAGGACATCTCCTACGCAAAAGAATGCTAGTTTAATAGATTTGGTCTGTAATTGCAAATAGTGGCTCAAGTGGCTAAGACGCTGACTGGGAGGCAGAAGGTCAGCAGTTCGATTCCTGAGTAGTACAGGACGGAATGAGCTCCCGTTTTTGTCCCAGCTCCTGCCAACCTAGCAGTTCAAAAGCAAGAAATTGCAAGTAGATAAATAGGGACCACTTCGGTGGGAAGGTAACAGCGTTCTATGCACTCCGGTGTCTAGTCATGCCTGCCAAATGATCACAGAAACGTCTGCCGAAGCAGACAGCACTGGCTCTTAGGCTTTGAAACAGAGATGAGCACTGAACCCTAGAGTCGGATATGACTGGCTTTCGAGCAAGGGAAACCTTTGCCTTTACCTTAATGAGGCGTCTGGATTTCAATCCTGCTTAGCTCTATTGCCTTTTGAAATTCATACACTGGAGACTGAAAGAGTATTGTAATGTACAGTGGTACCTCACTTAAAGAGCATAATGCATTCCACGGGATTGCTCTTTAAGCAAAACACTTGGAAAAAGCGCCAGCACCGCCGCCATTGTAAGTGACTAATTGTGACTTCTGGTAGGGGAGATTGCAAACCCCGATTTAGTTGTTAAGCAAGTTTTGGGTTGGTTTTAGTTGTTAAGCGAGACGACCATTCAGAGAAAATTCTGCTCTTTAAGCGAGTTAGTCTCTAAGCGAGGCGCTCTTTATGTGAGGGTTTACTATATTCTAGTTTACAAATCTTTAAAAAGTTGAGCAGAAGCCTTATTTTTTAAAAAAGAAATACACCAGGTAACAAAACACTTATTATAGCCCAGAGTGAAACTGTAAAATGTGTTGTCTTCCAAATAAACTGCATGCCATTCTTTTGACTGGAGACTAGTATTAAAGTCTTTTGCTTTAACAAACTTGAGAGTGATCAGTGACAAAACAGATCTTTTTCAGGTGTCGAGAGAGATGCAAGGTTCTTGTTCTGGCATTTCTAGCAGCCTCCACCAGCGTTATTTGGTGTTCTTTTAATATTTCTTTAATGTTGTCTCTCCACCTTCCTCTGGGTCTGCCTTGTGGTCTTTGTCCTTCTCCTCTTTCTACATAAGCCTTGTAAGTTGTGGAATTCCAAGGCATTCTCTCCAAATGGGCAAACTACTTTATTTGTTGTCTCTGGATGTAATTTAAGATTGGTTCTATTCCAATTCTTTTCCTTATGATCTCATTCCTGATTTTATCCCTTCTAGTCACTCCCGCAGCCTTCCTCAGACATATCAAAACAGATCACTCAAGCTAATTACAGAAGACGCACTTACAAACAATATGAAAGTCAAAGCCTCTTACCTTGACCAGATAAAATATGAAAAGCAGAAATAATACAGTGCAGGCTTTCTCTGTGGCTCAACACCTAGAAATAAAATATATAAATCTCAAAAAATGCCTCCCCAATGTGCCCTGATGTCTTGATGTGCCAAGTGACACGACACCAAGTTGCCTGTTTCTTCATGGTTCATTTTTTAAAAATAATTTTTCCTCATTGCTACCACCAGCAAGACAAGAATCATGTCATGCCACTGACAGTCCGCAGCACATAGCAGACTTTGCATAGAGGCTAGGATGCGTGAATTCTTTTGCCTACAGTACACTACTATTTCATACTGAGATTTCCCTGAGGAAAGGGCTCATGCCCAGAAAAGCTTGTATTTTACCGGATAAGCTTTGGAATTTGTTGGCTCAGTGGTGAATTATTTGGAAATATTTTCTCATTGTGGAACAACACAGCACATAAATTCTGTTAAATGGACAGTTGTTTTTGGACTTATTTCAACGCATACTACTACTATTTGAGACATTTTGTCACTTTTTAGCCTTTTGGCCATGAACGGATTTTCCTCCTTCTCAGTGTTCTTCCCGTTCAACCCTTCTTCTAGTCCACTGACAGTTATGGAACAGTGTAAGAATTAGGCTTCTGTCTCCCTCTATGTAAGGAAAGAAGATTGTTGGGATACATGTAAGTTATATGTATTCACACAGACTTACAGCCACTGGTTCCTACATGCAGCCCTTAGGACTGATGACTGACATAAAGCAAGATCAGTTAAGATAGTGGATAAACGAACCTCTGCCATAATAAGAGAATGCAGAACTTGCAGGAGATCATCAAAAAACTCCAAATTAATGAGGTGGGCAAACCTAGAATCAAGAAGAATTGAATTCATGGTTTTACAGATTTCCCTTCCAAGTGAAAGCATTTTCTTTCAGTTATATTACATGAACTGATATCATCCCATATAATTTGTCATCACAGCGAAAATATGCTATTTCACTTTCCACTAATCATCTGAAAAGCAAAAGCATACTAGAAACAAGCTACATGAAGCGCATAAAGTTTTAATGAACAAATGACTTGAAATTTGCATAGTATTTTATCACTTTTCATATTAATGTTAAGCGCCTACACGCAGCTAGTGAGCATTACAACCAATGGTTATGTCTGTAAGAGACTACCTAGAACCGTGATGGCGAACCTTGGCACTCCAGATGTTCTTGGACTTCAATTCCCAGAAGCCCCTGTGAATCCACACGAATGAGTTTACTGCGATTCATCCAGCCCGCGCAGCCCTCGTCGCTCCTGGAAGCGGAAGTAAAACGCGCCCGCACGTTTTTCTTCCAGGAGCGGCACGTGCGGGATTAATCGCAGTAAACCCATTCGTGTGGATTCTGGGAATTGAAGTTCAAGAACATCTGGAGTGCCAAGGTTCGCCATCACGGACCTAGAATTCTGTAAAGCCAGGGAGCAGTTACTTCGCTGGCTTGTTGAGGGAAAAACCTGCCAAAAAGCTTGATCCTAACAGGTGCAGGTAGTGCAAAAGAAAGCACACCTGGCCCTCTGCAGAAGGACTAAGCCACAAACACTCAAAATTCTTACTTTGCAAGACCTTCTAACACAGCAGGCAAGAGGGGAGACTTCTGTGCTTTCTTTAGGATTCTGAAGTAAGTTAAAAACACAATATTCAAGGTTTCGGTGTGCTGTAAGGAAAAACAATGGAAACCCATGGAATATTTTGACTGTATATTTTCTCTTCATACTTAAATAATCTCAGAACTCAGTTATCTAAAGCAATTCACCAATATCTGACAAACTTAGTTCTTTCTTATTGGGTTGCTGTATTACTGATTACAGAAGTGGTGATCCTAGCATAGCAACAGTATAATCTATACCTATAAAATGGTGCGTTAACTGTTAGAATGTGACAAAGGATGTTGCATCAGGCCCCACTAGCCCCGTCTGAGCCTCCGTGCACTCGCCCGAACGGGGTTTGCAGGTAACTGTCGGGTTGAAATTTTCACCCGGGGGGCAAGAGCCCCCCCGGACGCAAACAAAAAAAGGGAACTTCAATTCCCAACATTCCTTGCGCCGCACCAGAGCCAATCAGGCTGAGCGGCGCGGCAAAAGGAATGTTCGGAAACGCGCTGCGGCCAATCAAAAAAAAGCCGCAGGGAAAAAACCGTTGCAGTAACCAAACACACGCAGGCAAAACTACAAGCCCCAGCGTCCTGCGCTCCATTAGCGCGCAGAACACTGAGGCAGCCGGCGCGCGAAAAATAAAAGTTAAAAAAAACCCCACCGCCGCTGCCCTTCCTTCCCACGGGCCAGCCAGCATGGCCCACAGGAAAGAAAGGCCCCTCCGCCGCCGCTGCCCTTCCTTCCCACGGGCCAGCCAGCACAGCCCGTGGAAAAGAAAGCCCCCCCCCCCCGCCATTGCCCTTCCTTCCCACGGGCCAGCCAGCATGGCACGCGGGAAAGCCCCCCCGCCGCCGCCACTGCCCTTCCTTCCCACGGGCCAGCCAGCATGGCCCGCAGAAAAGAAAGCCCCCTCCCCCCCAAAAAAAGTAAACACAAAAACACAAACCAAAAACAATAAAAAAACACTCAAAAACAAAAATCCAAAAAGGAAACACAAAAACAGCCAAAAACAAACAAGAAAAAACACACAGACACCACCCCCCCCCCCAAAAAAAAAAAGCCCCAGAGAGCTTACCATAAGACGTATTCTATCCATGATGACCGGAACTCAAATGAGAAAATAAAGAAAATACTTACTGGAAGCGACACCCAGAGGACAAAAGAGAAAAATTGTAGAGAGGAAGAAAAGCTCACCATCCCTACCCTGAGGCCACAAGAGAAAAAAACATTCAAAAATATTGAAACTAATAAGATTAATTCCCAAATTAATCAAATAAGTTATAAAAACATTCAAAAATAATCACACTAATCTCAAAAAATACCAAAAAAACCAGAAATCACTTTTCATTCAAAAAAACCCAAAAAAAACAAAAAAAATGCGTAAAAATAAAGATTTAAAAAACCAAAATTAAATTTTAAACTAAAAAATAATAATTTACATTAAATAAATTAAAATAAAATAAAATTTGCATAAGCATAGAACAAAAACCTTCAAAAACCAATTTAAAGAGCCAGGCACTGAGGAAGCCGGTGCGCAAAAAATAAAAAAATAAAAAACACACTGGGAGCGCAAGTCCGCCGCAGGCGGATGCAGCACCTCGAAGCCACAAAATCACAAAACGTTACAACACCATTTAAAACAGCCCAGCACCATTGTTTCAAGAAAAAAAACCGAAACCCTTTACTATCCAACACAATTTTAAAAAGCCCGGCATCACCGGGCAAAATATGCTAGTCTATATCTATAAAATCAGAGGTGTGGGTTTGTATGTGCTCTAAAGGAACCCACACCCCTGGACCAATGTCACTGAAACTTGGCACATACGTACGTTGGGCGTGCAAGATCAGCACTGTGGGGGTCCCAAAACCCATTTTGGGGTTTATGCCCCCCAATCTGGGATGCAAAGGGAGAAACAGCAACGGAAAAGCAGTATTGCGCACGCGCACCACAGCCTCCTTACTTCCTTTAAAAAAACAAAAACCCGAACAAGGCCAGATAATTGGCTAGTAATTAATAAAACTATTAACTAGCAATTCCTGAATACCGTATTTCCCCCCAAATAAGACTGGGTGTTGCATCAAATTTTGCTGCCTGATGCTTTTGCTTTCAAGCTTCTGTGGCACTTTGCTGCTGCTGCTGCCGCCACCATCACCTCCTCCTTCTCTGCTGGCGGGGTTTTTTCCTCTCCATCTCCATCTCCACCTGCTTCTGCTCTTTTATCCACTGGCGCAGGCCAGAAAAGGAGGAGGGAGGACCAACCCACCTGACCCTCTCTGGCGCTCTGATTAAAATCTGGCTGGCAATCTTATTTTGGTAGGTAGGGCTTATATTATAAGCATCCTGAAAAATGCTAGGGCTTATTTTCCCATTAGGTCTTATTTTCGGGGAAATATGGTACTTAAAGGAAGGAACAGATCAGTACTATTATTGCATTCTTATATGCACTAAATGACAATGTTGAGCAAAAACAATCAACAATACAGGTTAACCCTACAGTTCAATATTACTGTATCATAGAATCACAGAACTGAATTACGTCTCAACTGGCCAGTGTGCCACAGTGAGTCTCTCCTTGGCTGGGAAGGGAGCCAAAGGCTCACTGTATCAAACCTGGATTACTTCACATACATGTATTCATAGCCTATAGCCAGAATCCAAAATTCATAGTACCAAAGCCAGAATACATAGTAAGCTCTGCAGAACCTAATTTTGATTTCTGCACAACATAAAACCCAAAACTACTTCACATGCATATGAGAAGAAAAGTTACCAGTTTCAGTTTTTTCTCTGCATTTTCCGAAGCTTCTGCTTCCAAGAGTTCTCGGTCCAGCTTCTCTTGAGCTTTCTTCCACTAGAATGCACAAATAAGGCAACAAATATTGTGACATTATTGACAAAATTAGCTAGTTGTAGCACTTGTGCTGTAGTACCTGGCTGTAGTCATGGGAGTCAGGAGGTATGACTCTTCAGGGAGAAAGCCAGCTAACGTGATCATCTAAAGCAGGGTTTCTCAACCTTGGTACCCCGATTTTCATGGGTTTCAATTCCCAAAAGCACCGATCAGCAGGTGTGCTGACTTGGGTTTCTGGGAACTGAAGGCCAACAACACATGGAGTGCCAAGGTTGAGAAAGCCAAAAGTGTGTGTGACTCATAGGATTTTACCTGCCTTGCCTTCTGTTTGGTCCTAGGCATGTGCGTGGTGCCAGGAGGAACTGAGAAATCACTTCATAGTTCTTTATATATAGACATCCCTGACAAGTTCATCATCAGTACTGATCAACATTTTGGCCCATTATCACTATTAGTGGGAGGGAGATTCAGAATGAGTTTTGATAACCCACAGGTTGCCCTTTGGGCTCTAATTTAGTTAATTGCTTCCTGCTGCAGACACCCTCTGAACGGATATGAGCCTCAAGCCTATCGGCTCAGATCCAGGAAGAGCTTTATGGCAAGAACAAACATTCTTGAGGGTACACAAGAGCAAAACCAAATTAGAAGATGGAGGAAGATCACTGGACAAGGTACATCATTAAAGGAGGATGTCAATCTCCCCTAAGTCACTTGGAGGACCCTGAATAGGCTGAGGATCGGAGTCCCTAAATGCAAGATCAACATGCTAAAGTGGGGGCTGCTGATGTGAATGTGGAGAAACATAGAATTCGGCTCATTTAATGGTCTGCCAATTGCTGCCAGAGACATGCACCATTGAGGACTTGGGTTTGGGCAACAACAAAGCGAAGAAAGTGGCTTCATTTTGGCAGTCCAGGGTCTGATCAGAACAGAAAAGAAAAGAAGTTGTGTAATTTGCCATCCCATCCTGCCTGTATCTTGCATATCTTCCCCAAACCAGGACTGGTAATGGCGGGGGTATGCTAGGCTGCAATATATTCCTGATGCTCTGAAATATGCTAGGAGGAAGAATACCAGAAGAAAGTAATACTGTTTCAGCTCTACAAAAAAAAATCAACAGTGCAAAGATTTTTTTAAAAAAATCCCTCCAACTCAAAATGCCCAATCAAGAAATGGAAAGGGGCACTGGGCTTATAGATCTGCTTTTCAAAATACTGTGCACAGGATCACAAAATTATTACAAGCTCAAACATAAAGTTCCAAGGACTCAATTACAAAAAAAAAAAAAGCCTTCCTAAACTCAGTGGGATTTTTAAACATTTCCCTTCTAAATAGCAGCTGCTCCCTCACCAGGCTGTAACAGAAACTGCATCTGGAAAATCCCCTTACTATTGGAAGGGATTTGTCATTGGAAAGTGTGTGGAGACACAAACTCAAAATCTGCTTTAGCCTTATAATCTGCTGTAATGCTAGGGATTCAGGCTAAAATAAACAAAAAACAGCAGCCATGATTCATATTTTAATGAAATTTTAGCAACACTTTCTCAGCCTAGCAGAAAAAAATACCTTTCTTTGCATCCTTGACAGATTTTTCCTTTTATCTTTGTAGGACATGAACCTCTTCTTTGGTGTCATGTCTTCTGCATCTTTCTTTACTTCTACTTCCTTAATTCTTAGATGAAGAAGTGCCATTAATACCTGTGAATAATTCAAAGAAATGTATTTTTCAAGCATGTTAGAAGCACAGTTCACAGGGCGGTAGGAATCCGAGACAGTCTCACATCCAAGGACCTACACACAGTGGCCACAATTCATGAACACACCTTGGACAAAACGCTTTTGCTTGTCATTAGTTCTGATGCTGCTTCAACAGGAACAGCATTTAAAACAGGGGCTCTCAACGTTTTTCAGCCACGGGCCAGGCCACGCCCTCAGACAGCTGAGCAGGCCGGACTGGTGCCGTAAAACGTGTCTGCAACTGTCATAAACGTGTTTACGATGGCTGTGGAATCATTTGCAGTTGTAGTAAATGCGTTTATGATGGCCGTGGACTCATTTATGGCTGTCGTAAATGTGCTTATGCGGCTATGAGTCCACAACTGATTCCGCCGGCAGCGACAACAGCTGGAGCGAGGTTGGGGACTACATTATTTGGCACCATGGGCCAGATCCAGCCCACGGGCCATAGGTTACGAACCCCTGATTTAAAAATATATCCTTGTACTAAAATAATTCCAGGTTAAAAAGAAGCCAAACTGAGAAACTTACCGCAGGTCTAACATCGTAATTCCTACTTTTCACAAGGCCAGAAATAACCTTCACCACTCCCAGCGAGACAAAGCCTGGCTTGTCCTGCTTGAAGAGCCTCTTCACCGCATCACAGCACATTTCCGAAATCTGGGAAGTTCAACATCTCAATTTAGGATGTTTATTTTAAAGTCGGACTTTTCAGCAGAACAGTAATCACTGCTCCAACGGGACAGTTACCTGCTTCGAAGGGTCGTTCATGAGTGGCACAATCAATACGATAATGTTGTTGTGGAAGTTGAAGTGAGGCAGAGCCACCAAGAGCTCACAGAGGCAGTTCACGGCAATCTCTGCAAGACCTTTGTACGCCTTCAGTGAAATCACGTTGCTTTTTTTCACCTTCCTTTGCTTCCAGTCTAGGCAAAATATTATGGACAGACTGAGTGTTTTCCCTTCCCAGATTCTCTAACTTCCAACGTTTTGTCCAGGGGGGCCGGGGGAGATAAATACTATCACAAAATACATGGAAGGACTTACATGCAGTATTCTTTTTATACTCATTGCATTATACATCCAGGGTAGCCCTCAGGAAAGGAAGGTTACCAAAGCTGAATACTTGCTTCCTTCTGATAGCAACCTCCAGTCCTCCTTAAAAACACCTTCTGGGCATACCCGTGAACCGCGGCTCTGAAAAATATGGGAACTGCTCCGGCCCGGGCGCACATGCACAGCAACAACTCCTTTGTGCGTGCGCACCGCTGCCTCTGATGGGCACGCATGAGCAGTAACTCCTTTCCCAGCTCTTCAAAATACAGGACGGCAGTGGGAAAGGGGAGGAACGAGCACTGGAATGCGGGAAATCCTGGCCAATACGGGATACTTGACAGGTATGCTTCTGGGGGATCAGAGGATTGACCAAAATGGGACAGGCCATGGCATGAGGGAAGGAGAATCCCAGAAAACTGGTCAAAACCATCACTGAGAGCTTTGCTAGACACAACCCACCTGGCTTCTTTCTTATAGCTCTCCCCCCCCCCCCCCCCGATAGTGGTCTAAATCCAACATCACATGAGCACAACAATGCCGAAGTAACACAATTTTCTAAACCTCCTCTCCCTTTAACTCCCTCAGCACCATTTTGGAATAGGCTCAAGTACAGTGGTACCTCAAGTTACGAACGCCTCGTGTTACAAAATTTTTGTGATGCGAATGAAAATACATTGAAAACAATGCCTCGAGTTATGAATTTAAATGTATAACTCGAAACACAGTTTCCCATAGGAATGCATGAAAACCAATTAATCCATTCTGGAGGTCAGAAAAAAGGTTTTCAATGCATTCCTATGGGCAACCACGTTACAAGTTACAATTTCTTTGTAATACGAAACGTCCCGGGGAACGCATTAAATTTGTAACTCGAGGTACCACTGTATTTCTTCTCCAGTTCCACTGAAGGAAGCATGAATCAGCAGATAACAAAACTCAGTTGGATCCTGGCTATTGTTGCAGTGTGGTACTTGAAAAAAGAGTTGACATTACTTTACTCTTCTTAAACTGTATTTGCTGTCAAAGATTTACACGGAATCATTTCCAAAGGCACTTAAGGCAGCACCAAAGCCTAGCCTGGGCATGCAAGAATTTTATGTAAATCTTCATATTAGGATAAGAAAGGACTAAAAGGTAAACCTACCGTATGCTGACACCACTACTTATAATCAAAAATGAGGGGGCGGGGAAGTAGTGCATCAAGCACTACTGGGTTTATAAATTATTTTGTCACACAGGACAAAATGTCTCACTTCGCTTAATTTTTGAGTCTTTCATCTTCACTGTGGTGGGGTGCAGAGGCCACAGGCCTAAATAAGTTATTCTTGTTCCAATATTTCTGGACCGGACTGTATCTTTCTCACCTGCCTTTTGGGTTTTATACAAAGATTCATCCTGTCTGAATACCACAGCAGAATCCACTTTACCTTTCACCGTTTGCTCCAGGTTTTCTAAATAAAACTTGTATTGGCTCACAAGGCCTTCTTCAAATTCTCTTAACTTCTGAGTTTCTTTTCTAACCTGTGGATAATCAGAGAGATCAGAGAAGTGTCTTGCCATAAATTCACTGTGCAGGAATTGTAAAGCAGTTTAAATTTGGGAAGACTTTGCTTTGCGCTACGACATTATCTGTAGTATTAAAAAAATATATAGTTGGGAGAATTTGAAAGCAAAGGGGCCCAAGGATATTCAAGAGGCATCTCTTCATTTACCTGCAAATGTCTCAGGTATAAAAGATTAACTTTTAGATGGCTGTACAATTAATTTATCTGCAATTAAAGTAAAAAAATAGATGGCCATCCCTCATTGCCATATAAAGGTCTCCCTTGCTTCACAGCCAATTGTATCTGACTCTAGGGTGCCGTGTTCATCTCCGTTTACAGCTAAAGAGTCAGTGTTATTTGCATCTGTAGATGTTTCTGTGGTCATGCGGCAGACATGACTAGAACACCAGAGTGCACAGAATGCTGTTACTTTTCCTGCCGAAGTGGTACCTATTTATCTACTTTATTGCCTTATAGTTTAGGGAAATCTGTAAAAGTCATAAGGGGAATAGAACTATAAAGACCCCACCATCTCTGCATAGAACTGTGTACTCCAAGGAACTGTACATGTTCCAAGTGTAAGAAACCAGAAGAAAATGTTGTTTTATTTTAAAACTATTTTTAAACTATTTACACTGTCACATTACATAACTGAACTCCCGCTTCCAAGTCATAAAAGTAAAAACACACACCACACAATGTTTGTTATATTTTTATGATGACTTCCTTCTAGGAAGCACAGATTCTTCTATGATGTCCTTCCTCTCCACTTCTTTTACCCTCTGAGAGGTATTTTATACATACACAGTATGGAAACAAATAGGTCGATCCTAGAAGAAATCTACCCTGATTGCTCATTAGAATGTCAAATAGTAAAGATGAAGCTAAAGTACTTTGGACATCAAATGAGAAGAGAAGATTCACTTGAGAAAGCCTTGATGCTGGGAAAGGGGGAGGGCAAAAGAAGGGGGAGGCCAAAAATGAGATGGCTGGATGGTATTGTAGAGCTGGGCGGGTTGAGGAGGATGGTGGAGGACAGGGGTGCCTGGCGGGCAATGGCACATGGGGGCACAAAGGGTCAGAATCGACTGAGTGACTGAACAACAACAAAGTGAGTTTCATGGCTGAGCATCAATCGAAACCTGAATTTTAGACAGCCATCTCACTGCTAACTCACGCTGGCTTATGGGACACAATACTTCCAGCAGCGTTAGGTTTTTTTTGGAGGTTGGGAAGAGATTACCCAGGAGTTCTGAGAGGAAGGTTAAATTTAACAAATACAAGTATTTCCCTGCAAATGAACATGCTGTCTGAAACTATCCATACTACCCTGCCCAATTCTATGCAAAGTCGTCGTCAAAAAATACTGTAACCTCACCTTTGTGTTTTTCTCTTGCTCAGTTAAAGGCCTGATCTTGTAAGATGGGGTGATATCTTTAAACAGCTCCATCAGAGAAATCATCACCAGTTTCCGCACAATTACAGCCACATTAGGATCCTGTTCCATTAACAATGCACGCAATTCTTTCAGCTTCTTGATCTGCTCAAGGAAAAACCCACTGATAAATACAAGTATGCCTAGTTTACACACGCGCAAGGTGGTTGGAAAGTCCCTGACTATACACAAAGTACCTTTTACTCCAACGCATTATGGACCTTTCTGAATTAGTGTTCCATCAAAAAGATCCCTAATTTTTTTAACAATGCATGGTGTGATTGTTTTTGTTTTGGAAACAATTACAAGTGTCAGGAAAACTAAATCCATTCCTTTAGGTATCGACTTGAGAGAAAAGGATTTGTGTCTTCCAATCCAGAAAATAATTACATAAAACCATAAATCCTGTTACTTTGTTACAGATGCCAAAGGCAAATGGCTTAACATTTAGCTCAGGGATTCTCAACCTGTGGACTGAGCCAGATGCGGCCCACAGCACCGTTTCATGTGGCCCACCACGACCTCCACCAGACAAGGAAGTGCCATGTGGTGGAGGAAGGGAAAAATGGCCGTCTGCCCCCCGAAACTGTCAGAGGGAGCACTATCTGGGCCCCCGGATCAAAAAGGCTGAGAACTCCTGATTTAGCTGTTTCTCGCTGGCACTTAAGGAGTCTCTGTTGTGATTCTTAAAACACACACGCTGGCTTGGTGCAAATTCAAGAATTCCAGCTACCAGCTAGAATCAATTGAATGTTACACTGTTTGTCTCCCATATGCATAACAAAACAGTAGGGTTTAGGCCAAAATCTGTAGACAGTTGCAGATAAGCCATTATGGGACTTGACCATGCCAAACCTTGCAGTGCAACATTTCCTTCTTCTGCACTTATAAGACATCTTCAATTTTTCTGACATTAAGTAAAGGTTTCCCTTATTTGAAAGCCAGTCGTATCCGACTCTAGGGTTCAGTGCTCATCTCTGTTTCAAAGCCAAAGAGCCAGCGTTGTCTGCATCTGCAAACGTTTCCACGGACAAGCATGCCTAAACACCTGAGTGCACAGAACGTTGTTTACCTTCTCACCGAAGTGGTATCTATTTATCTACTTGCAATTTCTTGCTTTCGAACTGCTAGGTTGGTAGCAGCTGGGACAGAGACAGGCACTCACTCCATCATGCAGTACTCGAACTGCTGACCTGCCAAACTTCCAGTCGTCAAGTTCAGCATATTAACCACTAAGCCACCGCAGTTCCCCTTTCCGACATTACCTTACTTTTTAAATGGGTTCATCTGAAAGAAACCTGTACTTGACTTACGTTATTTTCTGGATCAGACAGGATAGCAGATGCCAAGGAGGCTATGTGCATCTTCTTCTCTTGTAGCTTCTTTTTTCTATGAATTAGCAATTCTTCAGCCGTAAGAACTGGTAAAGGTTCTTCATGGCATAGCAAATGAAGGGAAACAGTTAACTTTCTACATAACGTGGATGTACATTTCATACACACATAGACATGGGAAGGGTTTCCACATTTAAACTCATAATCGGAAAGACTCAACAATTCACTCCCATTAGCCTTTTGTCAAATCTTGATTATAAATCAGTAAACCAAGAATGAAGGAGATTGTGTCTGAAAGTCCACTCAACCAATACAAAACGTAAAAGTCCTAGCTACTTCTAAGTTTTATTTTCAGATTTTTCTTAATCCTTTAAAACACGACATCCGGGAGCAGTTTAAACACGATGTTTCCCCGACAGTACACTCATCTTACTACTTATACACAAGTAATTCAGAAACAAACAGAAACCACATAATTTTCTCTGGACCAATACAGCAGTTGTCATAAAAGGGATAAAATCTGAACAAAGATTCCACTAGTATTTCAAACCACCAAATTACTGATTTTTAAAACATTTGAAATGTAATACCTTGTGCTGTTTCCACTTCTTCTGCTACATCCTCCTCTTCCTCCTCTTCCTCTTCTGGTCTAACAACTGCAAGGAAAAGCAGGCCCTTTAATACTTTAAGACAGGGGTGCCAAAACCTTTTGGGCCGTGGGCCAGTCATGTGGTTCAGCGGGCCGGTTACATGGTTCCTCCCACCAGAAGTGGAAGTAAAATGCACCTTGCAATCTGTTTTGCAACAGGATGAGATAGATTTTAAGCTGCCATTTTCTCTGCTTAAACCAGGGGTGCCCAAACTACAGCCCGTGGGCCAGATCTGACCCCCAACACCAATTCATCCGGCCCACACTGCCCTCGTCGCTCCCGGAAGTAGAAGTAAAACGTGCACTTTACTTCCGCTTCCAGGAGCGATGAGGGCAGTATGGGCCAGATGAATTGGCATCAGGGGCCAGATCTGGCCCGCAGGCCACAGTTTGGGCGCCGCTGTTTTAAGATTTCAGCACTATCTCTGAGATCTTAAAAGGACAGTTTGCTTGGCAACCCCAATATAGTGCCTTACTTGGCTTCTCCCTGGTCTGTGGAATAATTCCATGCTTGTCTTTGATGGGAAGCAGATGAATAAATTCTTTCTCAGGCTCAGTCTGCATGCGCCTTGGCATCTTCTCATACCTCTCAATCACACTTTCATTCTTACGTTTCCTAGCATGAACAGGTTCACTAAAAAGTTTTTAAAAAAACATTAGATTTCATGCGCAGAGAAATAGGTACTCACACATTTAAATACGTTCAGTCTATTAATTAAATACTTACACCAAAAAAATGAATTCTATTTCTTTATAAAGCTATTTCACAAATATGTTATTTATTTATTTGCTCGAAAGCCAGTCATATCCAACTCTAGGGTTCGGTGCTCATCTCCGTTTACAGCCAAAGAGCCAGAGCTGTCTGCGTCAGCAGACATTTCCATTGTCATGCGGCAGACATGATTAGACACTGGCGCACACGGGACGCTGTTACCTTTTCCGCCCAAAGTGGTCTCTATTTATCTACTTGCAGTTTCTTGCTTTCGAACTGCTAGGTTGGCAGGAGCCGGGACAAAGACGGGAGCTCATTTCCGTCATGCAGTACTCGGGAATCGAACTGCTGACCTTCCGCCTCCCAGTCAGCATCTTAGCCACTTAATACACACACACCACCTTCTGCTTTGCCCTTGGACACACACCCAACACTTGGAAAAAACAACCCTCTATTTCTATTGCTATATGGGAAAGCACTCCCAGACCTGCAGTAAAGTGTTTTCATCTGTCAAGACCAGAGGGGCTCACTAAGCGTGCCATCAGCTAAAGAGGCTCGTCTCTCTAGCGCAAGAAGGAGGACCTTCTCGGTGTCTGCACCAGCCCTATGGAACCTCTTGCCGACTGAATTGCGGCTACAGACGGAGTTGCTGCCCTTCAAGAAAGAGCTAAAAACCTGTCTGGCAAAGCTGGTGTGGGGCACCGGGGGCGTAGTGACCCCTGCCTGCTGGCTCATATAACAAGATCATTCCCTGTGTGTTTTAACTGATGGGGGTGGGTAATTTCGTAGGTACTTTTAATGGGTTTTTAAGGGTTTTAGCTAAGCTTGTAATGCTTGTTTTTGTTGCTGTTAGCCACCCAAAGTCACTGTTGAGTTGGGCAGCAATAGAAATCTGAAATACAGTAGAACCTCACATAATGACCAAACTCCGTTCCACGAAGTTGGTCGCTATGCGGTTTTTAGCGCTATGCGATTCAAATGGGCAATACCTCGGATAAGGACCAAACAATGGTTGTTATCCGAGGTTCCTATACCAAATACCTCAGATAACGACCATTTTTAGTGATTTTTAGTGTTATGCGAGGTATCGCCTAGCATAAAAACCACATCGTTATGCGAATAAATCGTTATGTGATGCGGTTGTTATGTGAGGTATTACTGTATAAATAAATATAAATAAACAAGTCTCTAAACATCCAAGGCCTGACAGAGAGCGACCAACATACAACGTACACAGCCCGCTAGTATCAATCCACTTTGCAAACACCTACTTGGAAGACAGGTCTCTGGTTACAAAAGATGCTTTCTGAGCCAATTCCTCCATTAATTTCAGATCATCTTCATCCATCATGTCAAGAGGAAGAGCTTCATCTTCTTCCTCCTCCTCCACCTTTCTTTCTGCCAAAGTGAATGAAGAAACATTGGAGGTACTTAAGAGACTCAGACACGTTAACACTGTGAAAGGCAGACAGAACACTTTTCTTCCTCTGTTTGTATTATTGGATACAGGCCTATTAATTAAAGAATTTTTGAAAAAAATGTTGAGAATTATCTTAATGGTATAATTTGGGGTGATTTGTGCCACTCGCACTCCACCCCCTCCCCCTTTTCTGGGGAAAAAATCCAGGCCACCTCTTTTTGGCAAAGGGGGTGTGAAATCCTTCTTTTTATGTATTATTATTTTGGATTTTTGTTTTATGTCACCAGTGAATAAGGAGATGTGGATAATTAGACATATCAAATAAGATAGTATATAAGAAAAATTTAAAATGTTAAGAAAAATTAAAGATTGTGAAGTTAAGATATATCTGATGAGACTTTTGATGTTCTGTCACTATCATGTGTGCAGTGTGATTGTGCCTTTTTTCTTTCTTTTTTGTTATTGTTTGTATGCAATCAGTTGTTATTTGTATTTTGTTGTTTGTATCTGTCATGTATTTTGCTTGATTTTTTAAATGTCTGTTAAGTTAATGTTTTATTGGAAAACTCAATTTAAAAAAAAAGGACTTGGGAGAGTGGCGGCGACCAAAGGAGAGTGGTGCAACACACACACACACACCACCTTAGCCTGCAGCACCGGCACACGAGCCAGGGACAGCGGCAGAAAGAGCCACAAGGATATCGTAAAAAATGTCCTCATGGCTCTTTCTGCTGCTGTCCCCGGCCCATCCGCCGGTGCTGCAGGCTAAGGAAGGGTGTGTGTGTGTGTGGGGGGGGGGGGATTCCTTTGGTCTGCGCCTTTCTCCCAAGCACAGAGCCTTCGCTGTGGCTGAAAATCCCCCCACACACACACACACACACACACACTTTTTTCAGTCACAGCGAAGGCTGAGTTTGGGAGAGTCATGGACCAAAGGAATCTTTTCCCCCACCCATTCGTAAGTCTTTTTTTGTGTGTAAATCGGGACACCGATTTACCCCAAAAACCCTTTTGTAACTCGAGTTTTTCGTAACTCGGGGTTTTACTGTATTTTTAACAACAGTCTGTTCTGTTCGCAAGTATGAACATTCATTTAATTATAACGAAACCAGCCTCAGACTTCCTGATAAAATAATCTGGAATGTCGGTGTAACAATGGTTACAAGGTAGAATGTAGCCTATAAAAGTTTTCAGTGTCTATTACCAAGGTTAACTTTTAAAAGTTAAATTATTCATATGCAAACACACTAAAATATTTTACTGACTGACATCTCCATATCCTACTTTATCCTCAAGACCTTAGACAAGTGTAATGTTTTACCATACTAATTCCTGTTAATTTAGCCCTGTTAATTTAGCCCTGGCAGTAGGATTCCAGCCATTATGTAAACCATGTTCTGCCACAACACTGTTATGTCTCACCATGATGTTTTTTCTTATCCTCCAAAGGTACTGGTGTCTTGGATACCACATCTTTGACAGCTTGCCTCAGCTTCCTTTGTTCTTTTCTGTACTTCTTCGCAGTGCTCTGCTGCTTGAATTGTTTGTTCTTTAATTTGTTGTCAAGTTTTATTTTACTTGTTTTCAACAACTTACGGAAGCTTGGGACTCGCTTGGTATTTTTTCTCTGGAAACAGTGAGAATTAAGTTAGGATGTCTTTCACATCAATCTGTAGTATCAGGCATCAGTTACTGTCACAGCAATCCAATGGAAAGCAGTTCATGTCTGGTTACACAACAAGGTCATATGATCACAGCCACAACTGTGCATGGTCTCTTCAGATTATATTACAGGACCTTCCACTACTGGGACTCCATGAATATAAACATCAAAGAGGACAGTGTCCTTAAGAATTCCTTAATTAAGTAAAGTTTGCCCTTGCTCAAATGTCAGTCATATCTAAATCTAGGGTTCAGTGTTCATCTCTGTTTATAGCCAAAGAACCAGCGCTGTCTGTGTCTACAGATGGTTCCATGGACATGTGGCAGGCATGCCTAGACACCAGAGTGCACAGAACACTGTTTACCTTCCCACCAAAGTGGCACCTTGCTTTCGAACTGCTAGGTTGGCAGGAGCTGGGGCAGAGATGGGAGCTCATTCTGTCGTGCAGCACTCAGGCCTCGAAATGCTGACCTGCCAAACTTCCAGTCATCAAGTTCAGTGTCTTAACCACTTGAGTCACCACAGTCCCCTATGATAGCTATTAAAAAGTAATATGACACAGACTGGCTTCATTAAGAAGACTCAGTGACCAACCATACACTTAATGTTTACTTTAAAAAAAAACAGTCCAGTCTATAAATATAAAAAGAAATAACTAATTTTTGCAGTTAAAATCCAAACTTTGGAACAAATTACAGGACGCAAGTATGATGACTGGAGCATGGGAATGAATGGGAATGAAAACTAATTACAGTATTAAAGGTAAAGGTTTCCCTTGCTCGAAAGCCAGTCGTATCCGACTCTAGGGTGCAGTGCTCATCTCTGTTTTAAAGCCGTTGTCTGCTTCTGCAGACGTTTCTGTGGTCATGTGGCAGGCATGACTAGACACGGAACGCTGTTACCTTCCCACTGACGTGGTCCCTATTTATCTACTTGCAATTTCTTGCTTTTGAACTGCTAGGACATTGTTACAAAAATGGCACCTTAAAACACAATGCCCAACTTACATGAACCCCATTCCATAACTTAATATTAAAGCAAACCTTTCCCTTGGGTGGAATTTTCGGCTCAAACAAATCTACCAGCCTTTCAAAGAGAAGAATGAGCTTTTGCTGTGTTTTGTTTCTAAGTCTTGACACCACCCTGTGTTGTGGCATATAGTATCATCTCTCTCTCTCCCGAAGGCTTTACTATTGTAGACTAGAAATTAAGGAGAAATATTTATTTTTACTCAGTTCAATTTTAATTTATAAAATTGTGAAGATGTTTTGATGACTGTCAGATCCCAATCGGGGATCTTCGACTGTAAATAGCCACACTGATTTGTAAGTTCATTTGCTATACCGTACTACAGGTGAAACTTGGAAAATTAGAATATCGTGCAAATGTTCATTCATTTCACTTAAAAGGTGAAACAAATATATGAGATAGACTCTCTACATGCAAAGCGAGAGATGTCATGCCTTAATTTGTTATGATTGTGATGATCATGGCGTACAGCGTACATGAGATTATGTGATGATTATGGGGTACATGAGATGGGGGGGTTGGGGTTTTCATAAACTGTAAGCTATAAGCATCAATATTATAACAAAGTAAGGTTTGAACTATCTCGCTTTGCATGTAATGAGTCTATCTCATCTATTTGTTTCACCTTTTAAGTTGCATTACTGAACTGAATGAACATTTGCACAATATTCTAATTTTCCGAGTTTATTTATTTATTTGTTCGATTTCTACACCGCCCAGAGTTTCACCTGTATACTAACCAACCCTTCTGTGCCTCTATACCTGATGTGTATAAAATCATGCCATGAAGTCTCAACTCTTATGTCTTACTTCAAACATGTCTTACAAAGTGGACTTGATCCACGAAAGCGAGCATTAAAATACAGCAGATAGCCTTTAAGGTAAAGGTCACCCTTGCTCGAAAGCCAGCCGTATCCGGCTCTAGGGTTCAGTGCTGTGATGGCGAACCTTGGCACTCCAGATGTTCTTGGACTTCCATTCCCAGAAGCCCAAGCACCCCATGAATGGGCTTACTGCGATTCATCCAGCCCGCGCTGCCCTCGTCGCTCCCGGAAGTGGAAGTAAAACGCGCCCGTGCCGCTCATCTGTTTCAAAGCTGAAGAGCCAGCGCTGTCTGCTTCCGTGGTCATGTGGCAGGCATGACTAGACACCGGAGCGCGAGACGGAACGCTGTTTACCTTCCCACCGAAGTGGTCCCTAGTTATCTACTTGCAATTTCTGAGCTTTCGAACTGCTAGGTTGGCAGGAGCTTTGCCTTTTTTTTTGTTTACTCTCTGATATGCTTTGAAGCACACAGACTAACATGGCGACCACGTTAAAACATGGCGTCCACGGTACTTCCAAAGCCCGTGTCTTTGGCCAGCACTGACCCCCTTAAGTTCCACGCGCTGCCCGAAGGGCGTCTGCCCCAACCGCCCTAGAACACCATTCACACGTTACGTTGCCGCTCCCGGGACTCCCTCCCTCCCTACCCCGCTCCCAGCGCTCTCTCACTCACCGGCTTCATGGCGGAGGAAGACGGGACGCCCCAAAACGCCCCAGTCTACTCGGGGAACCCAACCTGGCTCTCTGACACGTGTGTGTGTGTGCGGGGTGGGGGGGCGGCGGCGGAACCGACTCCTCCGAGAGGCCGGATATATTATGGCCAGACCGGGCGGCTCCTTCTGGCCCACAGCGATCTCTGCCGTCAAGGAGGGGGAAAACGGATCCCTTTCTCACGTCACGTCTGAAAGAGAAAGCGGGGCGGCAGCAGTGTTTTCCTGGCCCAGCGAGACCTCATAAACCCAACCTGAGATGAGAGTTATAATAATTCCGTGTCAGAAGTTATTCTGGATTGAAAGGATTTTTGCGCGAGACACTCCGCTCAGGGAATGCCCAAATGAGGCACCATTCATGTCTCCAAGAGCTGGGACACAGAGACCGGCGCTCAGTCCATCATGCAATACCCGGGTCTCGAACTACCGACTTGCCAGTCTTCCAGCTGACAAAGCGGACTTCTTAACTACTGAGCCACCGCAGCCCCTGGGATGAGTGAATGTCCGATTGCCCAGCGGCTTGGATAGGAAGAACATGGTTTTAAGGGTTTAGTAAAGTTGGCTTGTCAGGGGGACTGCGGTGGCTTAACGGCTAAGACGCTGAACTTGACGATTGGAAGGTCAGCAGTTCGAGACCCGAGCGCTGCACGACGGAGTGAGTTTGCATCTTCTGTCCCAACTCCTGCCAAGCTAGCATTTCAAAATGGCAAGAAACTGCAAGTTGATAAATAGGTACCACTTCGGTGGGAAGGTATACAGCAGTGTTTCTCAACCTTGGATCTCCAAGTATTTTTGAACTTCAATTCCCAGGAGCCCAAGTCAGCACACCTGCTGAACAGGTCGTCATGCCTGCCACACATCCATTGAAAAGTCTGCAGACGCAGACAGCGCCGGCCCTTTGGCTATAAACAGATGAGCACCGAACTCTAGAGTCGGATACGACTGGCTTTCGAGCAAGGGCGACCTTTTTACCTGGCTTGTCAGGCACATGCCAGAGACACTTTAATCCGAAATTGCTCTCAACCCTCAGCACTTGTGGGGACATACCTGTCAAGCGCAGCTCTGGAGATGTCCGAAATGTAGAACATTTCTGCGCAGGTCCATTGTACGCATGCGTAGAAGGCTTTTACACATCCCCTTCTGCACAGAAGCCTTCTATGCATGCGTAAAAGCCTTCTACTCACGTCTAGAAAGGACCTGCACAGAAGGGATGCACAGTAACTCATTTCCCCCTCCCGATGCCAAATTACGGGGTAGCAGCAGCTCCGGGCGGGAAATGGCGAAAATCGGCGCGAAAATACGGGAAATCCCGGCCAATCCAGGATACTTGACAGGTATGTGTGGGGAACGCACAACAGCAGAGCCACTTTGCAGCCGTGGTCTAATTCCCCGTTTCACACCACACACTGAAAGGGCCTTATCAAAGATTGTGTATTTTTTTACCCACAATTGGGCATAACCCGGGCAACGGCAACCTTTCTGGGCCAGGTAATCTTTCTCACACTAGGTCAGGTGAAAGGAATTTGTTCGAGCGCTGTATCTGATTCCGAATATTGGCTATCCTCATAATGATCAGCCATGAAGATTATCCTATTAACAACATGATGCAGTGGCCTTTCATTTGCCTTCTGGTCTAATCTATTACCATAGCTGGATAACCTGGCCAGACTGGAAAGGAACTGCAGAAGGAATTCACCAAAAGGTGGCTTCAATTTTGGCAGTTTAAAGAATGACTTAAACGCAGAAGAAGAACCTGGCCGTATACTTGCACATCTCTGAAACTGGGGTGCCCTTGGAATGTTTTGTCTCCAGTCACCAGCCTTCTTGTACTTGCGCAATCTAAATGAGGACATGACGGTTCTCTGGATGGACACAAGGAAGACCAGAATCTAATTTTCCCATTTGCAAAACAGAAAGAGACAAAGGAGCCTGATTGAGCCTTGACGATGATAATTTGTTACTGTTCCAGAAACAAGGCTAAGTGATACCTTTAGCGGACTACTAGAATATTAAAACATAGGCAAACCCTTGAGTTAAACAGGACCCTTCATCAGGCTGAGAGCAGCATAGCTTGAGTGAGTGGTAGAGATAAATAAATAAAAAAATCATCCTAATCAGATGTTGCAATATTAGCATCTGAGCTAAAATAGCATCCCAAGTTGAAGACTATAAACTTGTTACTTAAGTGAGATGTCAGTTACTCCTCAGACAAGGCAAGACTCCTTCTTCCTCTGCACTAAGTAATATTCTTAACTCAGCGCCAATCAACATCTTACCTAGCATATCCTAAATTTACTCTCCAAATTTACTAACAAAGGACTTGCCTTCCTTTTGTTTGCCTCTGCTCTTCTAATTAATGCATAGGTGTAAGACAATGGATAACAAACCTCAGTAATACTTTGTCTACAGAGGAAAAGACAATTCATCCTACGCTGCCTAAAATGATGCTTCATGGAGACCAGTTGTGAAACTGCCAAGCAGAAGAGTCAGTCCTATCACAGGGCCTGTCCTTCTGTCCCACCAAATCACTGTTGTAAATAGCCACACTGATTGTATATTATTACTGGTTGTAAGTAGCACACTGATTTGCAAGCCTGTTACGGCAACCAAACATTGTGCACCTCTGTACTGGATATGTATAAATTGATACTATGAAAACTTATTCTTATGTCTGATGAAGTGGACTTGATCCACAAAAGCTAACATTAAAATACAGGAGTTAGTCCTTAAGATGCCACGACGTTTTTTGTCTTTTTTGTTATGTTTACTCTCTGATATACTCATGGAAACAAGTTTTTATAGAAAATACTGCTCCTGGTACTACTCTTATGCAGGCTCCTCTCAAATATGGTAGCGCCTTCTTCCCACCAATATTCTGGCAACACTTATGAATGCAGAAGGTAACCCTAAGTACACTGATTGAGCTCTGACCAAAGAAAAGGCATGCATATCCAAAGAAGAAAAATTCCCGTAATAGAGGTGGATATTGCAAAGGCTATTTGGGATGTCATAGTCCATAAGCTTATACAGCAAAAACCCTACTTACGTAAAAAGTCTGTTCCGTAGGCTTTTGCTTAAATCGTTTTTTTATGTAACTCGAAGCAAACCCATAGGAAAAATTATTTTTTATTTAACTCGAAGCAAACCCATAGGAAAAAAATGAAATTTTTATGTAAATCGAAGCAAACCCACAGGGAAATGAATTTTTACGTAACTCAAAGCAAACCCATAGGGAAAAGAATCTTTATGTAACTTGAAGCAAACCCATAGGAAATCGTGTAAATCAGGACATGGTTTTATCACAAAATCATTATGTACGTCGAATTTTATGTAACTCGAGGCATATGTAAGTCGGGGTTTTACTGTATTGTAGTTCCTTATTCAGGCTCTTATGTATTTCTGTTTCAAATGAGGAACCAGGAACAAATTGGCCAGAACTTTAGAAGATTTGTATCCCATTCCAAGATCAGGGAATCATTCATACGCCTTTTTAGAAGATACGAATGCTGTGACAGTGGCTGGTGTTTAACTAAGAATTTGACAAGTAACAAAGGCTCCTGTTTGCCTGAGATCTGCATTTTAATGCATTCAAAAGTCCAAAGATCGGTGTTTGGCTTCCAACGAAGAGCAATCATGCCTAATGAAATATCTGTCCTTTGGTAGCATGTGGGAACAGCTGGAGTGGTTACTTGCATGCATCCTTCTCTGGATTGCATGCTCAGGACAACACAGGACTATTGAGATACAGGCCTGTGAAAATGTCTATCCAGAGATGAAGAAACGCTTAACTGAACCACAGTAGGTAACTTGCCTCATATTCTGAAACAATTCTCTGCTAGATTCTCACAGCTGTTGTTTCCTTATTTTCTCCCTAGCTAAACCCCCTTAAAGCACAAAACTAAACAGCACACTATTTGATACAGTTAACCAACATCTAGAAAAGTAAATGTCAAACATTTAAAGACATCTACTTCCTGAAGAAGCAGTTATATTCTGGCAAAAAGCACTAAGGCACAATGTTCTTGTTGGTCAAGCTTCTTCCATTTTATGGCAACTCTAATAGGTAGGAGAGATGATCAAAGAGGTCTACCACTCCCCAATGACTGAGTTTTCATGGCCAAGTGGAGATCTGAATTCTATCTACTACCCCATATTAGTTCTCTAAATGCAACTATCCCTAGATTATAGAAGTTTACAAATGAAATAGCAATACTCTTTAATTTATTGTGCTTATACAACGGGTGACACTTAAAAACCTCTCAATTTTCTTCAGAAGACTCTGTAGGCCCACAATACACAACTGTGCAGTTGATCTGAATATTTTTATTACACCTACTAGACCTTGATGAATTACATCAGTGATTCTCAACCCGTGGCGCCATTTTTATTTTTATTTTGGGGGGGGGGACCGCCTCCACCACACTCGGAAGTGCCATGTGGTGGAGAAAGGGCAAAATGGCCATCCAGCTCCCAAAGCTGTCTGAGGGAGTGTGATCCGGCCCCTGGATTTAAAAGGTTGAGAACTCCAGAATTACATGGTCTGTGCATATTGCCCTCAAAAGATTCCTTACTTTCTTACAACCGTAAATTCAAGGCTTGCTGTCGAGATTATTTACAAAGTCAGAAGCCAGCAACAGGAAAAAAGAAAAAGAATTCAATTCGTAGTACAATTTCTTCGCACGAGAGGTGAATTAATCCCATTAACAGCATTGCCCCACTTCACTTTTCAATAAGTGAGCATCTACAATTCTTTCATGTTGAAAAATGAACCAATTATGGTTTCGGCATTAAAGCATCCAAAGCCAAAAAGCCCAGTCTCTGATAACCATGGGATTAAAATTTCCCTGGATACATTTTCAAATCAGCAGACAACTACTGTATATGATCTTTATTTTGCCTTGCTATTAAGGTTTTATCTTGATTTGTAGCTAACTTGCTTAGTTACGGTAAGGTAAAGGTCGCCCTTGCTCAAAAGCCAGTCGTATCTGACTCTAGGGTTCGGTGCTTATCTCTGTTTATAGTCAAAGAGCCAGCGCTCTCTGCATCTTCAGATGTTTCCGTGGACACATGGCAGGCACTTTACACTTAGTGGTTTTAACTTTCACTATAAATGGGTTTATGAATGATACTTAAAAGCTGCTGAAGACTATGCAATCACTTATTTCTTCGTGTTTGATGGAGAGGGGGGCGGCGGCAAAATAAGGACACAACTCATTCTGCTTACAAGTTTTATTTACAGAGGAATTGTTACTAGTGGTCTCAGATGAATGCTAAATCCTTTCTATTTACAATTTATGTACATGTTTATACTTGAAAAGTAAGAAAACTGTACAAGAGAACCCACATAGAGGACATACACTGGAACCGAATAAGTAAATACATGAGAAAAGAAAAATAGTTTAACTTCAAATTGTATGTTGTAAGTAAAGTGTAGTTTTAAGTCTGATAGCGACATAAATATTACAATGTACTGTAAGCCAAATTGTTAAAACAGGTTCTGCAACTTCTTTTAACACTTAACAACTGAAACAATTTCACTCCCTTCCTTTTTTTATAATGCACTGACAACTTATACTTCATTTGCACATGAGGGGACCAGGTACAAAATATTGTAATGAATTTTTATTTACATTAATACTATCAAAATGGGCTTCGAAAGAACACACATTAGTTGTTCAGAAATTTAAGCGGTACTGTATCTTTAAATATTCTCCTCTGGTTCAAAGCCATTTTAAAATGTTTTGGAGTGTGAAGAATGTTTAAGAAGTTCATATGCCATACAGTATGGTGCAGACGAGCAATAAGATAATGGACTGACAGTACGTATTTGGGGTACTCATTACTGTACATACTGCAGCTCCCAAACTATTAACCATTTCATTTAAGTGAGCAAAAAAGCTTTAATATACAGGGACTCAAATTTCCAACATTAACATTGCTTAAAATGTGCAAAAGGACTTGCCACTAGCTTATTAATTACACTAGTGTTTATAATCAAGTATAAGCCACTTTGATTTTAAAAAATCATTTGAATTTCATGGAATAGAAATCCAATTTTGCTGTAACTACGTTACCCGCCAAGTACTTTAAAAAAAAAAACTTCAGGAAGAAAAAAATTCATTCTGAAAACCCATCATTTGTTTATACAAATACGCTACCCAATGGTTTGCTTGATCACTGCGCCACCTCTATGGCAAAAGACTAGTTTGCCAACAATTCTGTAGGGAGACTTTAGTACAGCTTTATCTGTTCTAGCATACATACATTCAATTGGCTGTAAAGCAAAGCTGCAGTTTAAAAGCTAAGACAGAGGTGCCCAAACTACGCCTGTGGGCCGAATCTGGCCCACAACAGCAATTCATCCGGCCCGCGATGCCCTCGTTGCTCCCGGAAGTGAAGCATTTTACTTCCACGAGCAATGAGGGCTTCGTGGGCCGGATGAATTGCCATCAGGGGCCAGATCCGGGCCATAGTGACTGGTCCCCTGAACCATGTGACCAGCCCACGGCCCGAAAGGTTTGGGCACCCCTGAGCTAAGACATACCATAAAGCCTCCTTTTATCTGGCAAGCATGCAGACCCTGCAAAATAAAAATAAAAAAACTTTATTTGGTCCTAAGGATTTCACTGGTTGATTTTGGAGGTATTTGCAACAAAATGTTTGGTTCACGTAGCAGTTTTTGGGCCTTACTTTAAACACCAGCCCTCCTCCCAAAAGTGCCTTTGTGGTAATCATAAAAAAGGTATCCCTCAAAATTTTAAGTACCAACAAAATGATTACAAATTTTATTGCATTCAACTTTAAATATTAAATATGCATTTGCCACTTTCTCAGTTTCACAAGTTTTTATTGTTTCACTTCCTGTGAAAAGGACTCTTCCCACAAAAAGCTGTTTAATACTGACAGCAGCAGGGTAAAGACTGTCAAATTCCACCACTGCATTCAGTCAAATACTGTCTCTTCTTTAAGTCTCCCAAGCTGTTTCTCTTTAGTGGTTTTCATTGAGAAGATGTTTAGAATCCTTCAAAAAGTGAGTGGTATTGGATTGACTGACTGATTATTATTCCCATTAAACTTGAAGTTAACTTTTTAGTGCCGGACTATTCTTATCTCCTTCTTTACTGTCCTTCATTAATGAGGCAAACACCTGCAAAATTTTAAAATAAAGGTTAACATGAGTCACTTTTTCATCTTATTAATATTAATCAATATTGTTCTCCAGGTCAAGTGTCTTTTCATGCATCGCAAAATATTCCACCCCCAAACACACTGCTTCCCAATTGTCAAATATGATGACTAAATGACACAAGGAAACAGAAGTATCTTGAAAGCAGTCTCAGTAATATATGTCACATCTCCTTCGACCATCCAGTCAACAGAACAGCTTTATGTTATGCTGGTTCTGGTCTAACTTGGACAGCTGATTTCAGAAGGCGGTACACAGCAAGTATTGTTTGGTTCCCTGCCAGTTATGCACTTAAGTGTCACACAGACAGACAGACAAGATGGATAATATTCAACATATTCATTCTAAACACATGGAAGTGCTGTTGGTGGGTGGTTCATCTTCTTAGGTTCATGGTATTATAACTCTACTGAAGTGACCAGTTCACCATACCTGTCAAGCGCAGCTCCGGACAATACGGGACCTGCGCAGAACCATTCTGTGCAGGTCGCTTCTATGCATGCGAAGGCTTTTACGCATGTGTAGAACGGACCTGCGCAGGCCCGTTCTGTGCAGGTCACTTCTATGCATGCGTAGAAGGCTTTTATGCATGCGTAGAACGGACCTGTGCAGAACCATTCTGCGCTGGTCCGTTCTACGCATGCATAAAAGCCTTCTACGCATCATCTTCTGCACAGAACCCTTCTACGCATGTGTAGAAGGGTTCTACGCATGCGTAAAAAGGTTCTACACATGCGTAGAAAGGTTCTACGCATGCGTAGAAAGGACCTGCGCAGAAGGGATGCGCATTTACTGCTCCCCCCCCCCCCGCTGCCAAATTACGGAGTAGCAGCAGCTCCGGGCGGGAAATGAAGGAAGTCGGCACAGAATTACAGGGTAATCCCGGCCATTACGGGGTACTTGACAGGTATGCCAGTTCACAGTCTATGGGTTCTTATTGAGACATCTTTATCTGGATGCAAATATGACATCAATAACACAAAGCTCATGATATAACCTTACATTGGTGCTCCAGCTGAAATATTTACTACCTAGAATGTAATACCCTAGCCTTAGGTGTCCATGTTCTTGTAACATCCAAGTTAGACTCCTGTGCTGCATTATATGCATGGTTGTATTTTCAAACAACAGAGGATGAAGAGGCTAGAATCTGCATCTATAGTCTAAATTTTTTTCTAGATTACTATCTAGTACCAGGCCTATACGCAGGGAGGTTAAGCACAGCCTTTCATTCAAGACTCATCTTCCCAGCCTTTTAAAATCAGTTTTACCTCTTTTCTAGGTTTTATCCATCTCTTCTCAATCTTGATGGTTTAAGTAAGTTGTTTAAACACTTTACTTGAATTTTATTTTGATTGTTACTAAGCAGTTTGAAGAACATAATGTTCGTTCTTTAATATATTCTACTAGATATGTTTATCCATTACCTGGGCCCATTTTTTGTTACTATTCTGCATCTGAATAGATGTAATACAGCTGAAGAGCTTCTCCGATGTGATGTCTTCAGGAAGCTTTGTCAGAAACTGTGCTATATGAATGAAGTCCATCTGCAGGAGAATATCTTCATATAACCTAAGAATTCCTAATCCAGTTCTGAACAAAAACTCTTCTCCATCTCTACAAAAGACATCCCAGACACGGCAGGCCAAATCAAGGGGTAGTGACTTGCTATACAGAGTGAAGATCCTGCATTTTGAAATTGTACATGTCAGATACAGCAGAACAAAGCACATGCCATAGTTTCATCTTCCACTATTAATGATAACTTTGTTTTAAAAGTACTGCAAGGTTTTGGATCTAGGAAGTAGAAAACAGATATTCCACTTAGACAAATTTATCTGCCTAATTTCAGTCGATCCATCCTTTTCCATAGAATACAAACTCCATATTCCAAAGCCTTCCTGCAAATTGTGCACAGTGGGCTATAAAATGGTAGACAAGGTGGGAAAGTAACCTTGCATAAGCAGATTTTCACTAATGCAATTTTAGACAGCGCCCTTACTCAGAACAGGTTCAAGACCTGCAGGTCTCTTTTTTATTGAAACCCCAGAGTAGGCCACTGAAGCAATTAGCAAAATAGTGACTGAGGATTAAAAAAAGTTCTATAACTATGAAGCAATTGTGCCCCGGAGCACAGGTGTAGACCAGGAGCATCTTTTTAGTGCTAGAGTGAAACTCTTAGTTATTTTTTGAATCACATCTGTTTCCTCCACCCTTCTTTCTTCTATGTCAGCAGTCTATTTTGGAAGGGGTAGGGGAGCCTTCTGTCATTGCTATGAAACAAACAGGAGTCAAAAACTCTATAAGCATATTCCACATATCCCTCACAAATGGCTTAGTATCTCTGCCTGCTGCCCATGTCTACTTCAGTCACTCACATCCTAGTTGGAATAAAACTACTCCAATATGGCCCAACTACTCACTTTCAATCACAGAAGAAATGTTTTCTAGGAAGCCCCCATTCCTTTTGCATCAAATATCAGCTCTAAATTCTTCAATTTAACTTGGTGTAGCCATAAAGGAAAAGGGATATATAACTGAGTAAGCCGTAAACTTACCAATCTATCAAGTATATATCAGGCGTGAGATTGTAGGATTTAAAATGGTGAAACAATTTGGGGAGATTTTCTTCAAAAAATACTTCAAATGCTGCAAAATACTTCAGCATCTGTTAAAAAGAGGGGGAAATTAAGAATAATCTGGTTCAGAAGAAGAGTCAGTGTTAAATTGCAAAGGTACTACAGAACACATTCTATTGTTATAAAGAACAAGAGCAACATATATCTTACACATATCTCCAACAATGATTTTAGTCAATATTCAAACAAACACTTTTTCATCTCCCAGCTTCCTTTGCAATGTGGACCATAGCAAAACATTTACCTATATAAACTTTTATATACTTCCTGAAGTGCCAATAAATTATACCAATTATTTAACCTAATATGGCATACAGTATAAAGAAATATAGTCATGGAAAAATCTGGAGTAAAAAGCTAAAGGTCGACCTTGCTCGAAAGCCAGTCGTATCTGACTCTAGGGTTCAGTGCTCATCTCTATTTATAGCCAAAAGGCCAGCGCTGCAGACGTTTCCATGGACACATGGCAGGCATGCCTCAACACCAGAGTGCACGAAACACTGTTTACCTTCTCACCCAATTGATCCCTATTTATCTACTTGCAATTTCTTGCTTTCGAACTGCTAGGTTGCCAGGAGCTGGGACAGAGACTGGAGCTCACTCCATCATCCGCAGTCCCCCTTCTGGAGTAAAAACAGTAGAGTAAAATAGAATACGTACCATGCTGTGATCGACGCGGAAAAAAGCCAGTTGGCATGGCTTATTCAGGAGGTTGGCAAAGGCAATAAAAGCATCTGCCTCTTCCAGATTCAGAATGAGAACTGCAGCAATGAAGGACATTCCCTGGACCTTCAGATGGTAAAAACAGTGAGTCAGCATACTCAGTAAAGAGTCCCTTTTCACATAAAGGCAACTGGCAATCTTCTTCCTACTGTTCCTCTTCTACCTGAAGCTCATCGTCATCATGGATGTACGTTCTCTGGCTTTAGTAGCGTTAAAAGACTTATGTTGTGTTATATTCAAACCAGTCTCAAAGGTTCTATAGCCGTGATGCATCCAGGTGTTCTTGGACTTCAATTCCCAGAAGCCCAAGTCTCTGTGAATCCACACGAATGGGTTTACTGCATGTGGATTCGTATGGATTCACAGAAACATGGGCTTCTGGGAACTGAAGTTCAAGAATAGCTGGAGTGTCCAAGGTTTGACATCACGGTTCTATAGCTATTAAGTTCTTCTTGCACCTTTTACCCCATTTATCCAACCCAAGGGAAGGAGCTATAATGTGTGTACAAATACAGATTATGTATAAACTGATATTGATAAGCTACTGTATAATGAATCATATGAAGCAGAGTAACAAGCTATATAACTGTTACATTTATTTTGTACTGCACATTTGTAAGCATCAATAGATTACCAAAGCAGTTATAAGAGGAAAAGTAATGTACAGTAGTCACATTTCAGATTTCTATTCATGGGAGGGAGTGTACATCACCATGAATGAAAACAACAAACCTCTGTTTCCATAGAAAGAAGCTAAAAATGATGCTTCCAAAAGTTATTCATAGCAGCAAAGGAAGCTAGTGCATCCACAGCCATGGTGTCATTCAGGGGGTTTCTCTCCTGCCTAGAAAAGATGTCTTTGGGAAGCCCTGTACTCCTGCAAATGTTTCAGTTCAATTGTCCTAGCAGTGGTTAGTGCAGAGCTAGTGTGCAAAAAAAATTATCATTCCTAATTGGAAGGGATCCCAAAACTTTCAGAAGAAACAGGAACTCCACACCCAAAGCATTTATGAATAACGGTCACCCAATCTCTATTTAGAAACCTCTAACAAAGGAAGGTCTGCCTTTCCAATGTTAAACAGGAGTTACAGACAGGAAGTGCTTGCTAATATTTAGTCAAGATAGCTTTTCTTGCAATTTGAATTCAATTGACAGATATTCAAATCTCCGAAGATGGATGTCATGGTATTTCTACAAGGTCTTTTCTCCAGGCAAAGCATATCAAATAGCCTCAATCATTTTTAACAGGACTTGGTTTCCAGATGTTCATCTGCAATGTTCTGGACACCTTCTACCATTTCAGTATCTTTCTTCAAATGTCATTTACATTAGAGACTTGCCCTTTCCTATGGGACAACCCGGAGTACTACAGAGATGAGCCAATATTGGCTTCTCCTTCTGGTGTCTCATGCTTAGGCTGTAGTAGTTTATTTATTGCTAGGCTATATAGCTGACTTAGTCTATGAATCCTGATACATATATGGCAGCTGTCATGTAGGTGTAAAATTTTTGAAGCCTTAACACCTATTCTTTGTTGCAAGTAAAATAATTCAATATTGTACAGATAATTGTACAGATAATTGAATATTGTACAGAAACTTACGTATCCTACATCAGGTCTGTAACATGTATATGCTCCTAAGACACTGTGCAAAAGATCATGATAAGGACCTCCCTAAAGAGGAGACAATGAAGGAAAAGGGTGAGATACAAGATGAATGTTACTTTAGCAAAGCAATACCTCCACTCAGACTTAAATGATGGAATACCAAATCCAACTACAATAACTTCACTTGCCATTTATAATTACATGAATGGGGTACACAGAAAGAGCCGCATTGAAGATTATGGTATTTTTGAGCCACAATTGGGGGTACCCTGGTAACAGCAACCTTGTGTTCCAGGTTAATCTTTCTCACACTGGGTCAGGCGAAAGGAACTGCTGAATGAACTCACCAAAAAGTGCCTTCATTTTGGCAGTTTCACATCTGTCCTAAACATGGGGAAAGATTCCATGAATTATAGATTTCAGAAGCTGATATAGGTACCTAATATGAAAACTTACAACAACTCCTATTGCTGAAAAGGAAAATGCATGCTAGACTCAATTCAGACAGAGTTAACCGTATCTAACAACTTAATTATATATAACTGTAGCAACTCTAAACTGCAGACCCACAGACATGTGTACATACCAGCAAGTGTTTCCTCACACACGTATTTAAAATGAAAAGGTATATTTTCTAAAATATATTAGTAGATAAATCATGAACCATAATACCTCTAAGGAAATATGGGCCACCGAACTAAGGTATATCCCAACTAGGAAACCTGGCAACATCACCAATGTGCATGAACTTGATTATTATTCCATACAGTATTCCAAAATGTCCACTTAAGTAGCACTAATTTTCACTCATGTGCTCTGGACTACTTGTACTGCCAAAAGAAATTCAATTGTGATAAAACTCAACTCTGAATTCACAGCAGCAAACTTGTTTAGAAGTGGCAAAAGCTGCTGCTTTTACTCTTTTCTATTCATGCAGCAGGCTGAAGACTTCCACATGTAAAAAGCAGACTGCTGGGAGGATTTCCACCAAGCAGAAAAGGAACAGAAGAGACCCCCATCCCTCAACCATCTATGTAATTTTCTGAGTAAGTGATTTGCATTAACATTTTTAATCACCCCTGAATGCCTCTAACAGGAACTGAAAAATATAACTTCCAGGTTTCTATACTGCTCATCTATGAATGCAAATTGGCTGAGCAAAGAAGGAAATAACAGGAAGAGAACCCAACTCTGTATCCAAATTGTTGCCTATCTGAGAGGCTGTTCTCAGAAACAAAAGTACTGTATGCTGTCCAAACAAGCACATAGTTTGCTAGTTAGACTCCTTTAGCTGCAGTTTGGTTTGAATCAAATTATGGTGTTCACACAAATTTTGATTTATAGCACTCCATCAACCTCTTTTTAAAACTGTCCTGCTCCCTTCTGACACAAACACTAGAGTTACAGGGTTGTTATTATTATTATTATTATTATTATTATTATTATTATTATTATTATTATTATTATTATTATTATTATTATTATTTGGGGGGGCGGGGGGAGGAATTCTGAGCACTCTTAATTATCTCATTCAGTAGCCCATGCAGGTGGTTAGTTTGCACCAAAATACAGCTGTGGGCAGTATTATCTTAAGTGACAACTCTGTGGCAAATCTGGTGGCTTGTGGCATTGAAAGAAGTGAGGGAGAGGCGCCAGTCTGACCAGGTTATCCTGCTATGGTAATAGAGTAGACCCATGATGGCGAACCTTGGCACTCCAGATGTTCTTGGACGTCAATTCCCAGAAGCGCAAACCTCCATGAATCTGCACGGATGGGTTTACTGCAATTCATCTGGCCCACGCCGCCCTTGGCGCTCCTGAAAGCAGAAGTAAAACGCACCCATACGAGTGCGTTTTACTTCCACTTCCAGGAGCAACGAGGGCGGCGTGGGCCAGATGAATCGCAGTAAACCCATTCGTGCGGATTCATGGGGGCTTGGCCCCCAAGAACTTCTGGAGTGCCAAGGTCTGCCATCACGGAAGTAGACCATACTGCCAGTGACTCAATGCTGAGTGTGAGGAGGTGATTAACAAACCTGACAACCCTCAGGACTAACAGCCTTGGGTGGCGAAGTCCACAGGGAAGGGTGATGGTCCCCAAGTGGATTAAATCCCACTTGAAACCATCTTAATAGAGGGCAGCAGCTATAGCAATACTGTATTGGCCTGGGGCTAATGAGGACTTTGCATACCAAAAAGGGCTCAGGACCAGAAAGTGACCCACAGAACTGGATCAGTGGTACAGGTGTCACACTGTGATGTGGAATACATATGAAAAGCTACTGCATTTAATTCTCAGGACAATCTTCATGGCTGTGTGCCATATTTGGAATTGGATACAGTACAAAAAGAAAAAAGAAGAGGGAGAGGTGGTAAATCCCCACTACATGGTAATTAATTTCCCCTCCCACTTTTAAAGAGAATAAAACAATCTAAACCCTACAATTCCATGGGAAAGGCAATAATGCCTGTGCTGGGATGAAAACCCAAACCACATAACGATGTATGATGGTCTTCCCTGCCCCCTTAAAAAAAAAACCTCCACCAACACATCTAAATTGGGATTTAAACATCTTGCTTTTAATAGAGCCTTTTATCATGAAGATCTGAAAAATATGGTACTAACACTTAAAAAAAACATTACAGGCAACAAAATCCATTAAGGCTAAAATTTAACACTAATGCTTTAAGATCACTGTTTTTAGCAAAACTTCGCAATAAAAAAATAATGTAGAGAATCACTTCACACTAATGGTGCAGGGATTCAGAAAATTTTACAGTAATTATACAAATACACATCACAATTCATAATTTTAATTGGAGTCTATGCTATCCTGGGTTAGATGAGAGAGATGATGGAAAACTCCCTCCCCACGCTCAACTACAGTTATAAATAAATTATGGTAGTTGTTTGTCACAGTTTAAAATAGAATGCATCGGTGTTTAGTAGTGGTTTTTAGGAATCTTCCTTGGAAAACTGTATTTAGGAGGCAGTAGTAGTGTGTCCTGATCTCCTTATACTAAAACTAAATATCCAGTGCAGGGTTTAATGCAAAATCACTTGAAAGCATTTCTATCAAACATTTCAAAGTGTGGCTTTGACTATCCATTGATAGTTAACCTTATTATTATGCATTAAGCAATGGGGGCAGGTGAGGTGTACTGTACATAAAAAGAGCTGCCTCGAAGAGTGTGGTATTTTTGAACCACAATCAGGCGTTCCCTGATAATGCCAACCTTGTGTTGCTGGCTAATCGTTCTCACACTAGGTCAGGCAAAAGGAACTGCAGAATGAACTCACCAAAAGGTGCCTTCATTTTGACAGATTCATGTTTGGCCTATCCCAGCAATATAATATCTAAGTTCAGATTCCATTAGCATAATAATATGAGTGATTAAATTTCATATTTTTAAAAAATATATATGCAAAAAATCCAATACTCTTGTTCATACAAATTTCAAAATGAAAATATTTAGGTTTAATGACACAGATGCTTAAAAGTAGTATACAGATCAGCCTGCATTATTGAATAGATCTTCAGAATCTTTTACAATCTGTCATAAGAGTTTCATGTTTGAAACACCTTTCACTTGAAGATCTATATATAACTATAGCACTGCCTTTCTATTAGATGTTTCCTGGCTATTTAAAGCTGAAATTACATTAGACCAGTGTTTCTCAATCTCGGGTTCCCAGAAGTTTTTGCATTTCAAGTCTTGATCAGCAGGTGTACTAACTTGTACCTCTGGGAGTTGAAGTCCAAAAATGCCTGGGAACGCAAAGTTGGGAAACACTGCCTTAGAAAACTGGCATACAGAAACCTTTTTTCCGTGTTGACTGTAGTGAGAATCGTCTCCAACTAGCCAAGCAATCTATGGCTACAACCGTGTTGTGTCACTTAGAAAGAGAAGCTCCAAGCCTCCCAAGCATGCTGCGTTTGCTAAGTGAGACAAAGCTGTGGAAGCCCAACTGCTTTCTATTTCTTACAGCAGGGAGTCAAATGTATCCAGTGTTTCCCCCAATCCAGCATTCTTTCATCAGTTTGCAACTGTGCTACCGGCATCATTTGTTCTCTACCAGTCCAGTACAGAGAGAAACAAAGAGCTCACTATTCCACTGCAATGTCATCTGCATGTAGGACATTTTAAGAGCCAAATTGCTTAAACTGAGGGGGTTAAATTTAATTAACATTTTCCTGTTAAGCTCAGAATACCGCTTGCAACTGGCCATGCAGCTCCTATAACCATGATGAGTAATGTGTCACAGAAATTATTTATTCCAAACAACAAACTAAAAGTGGTACCTCATACAACGATTTTAATCCGTTCCATGGGGCTCGTTGTTGTTCGAAACAATTGGTATACGATACATGCATCGTATAGCAATTTTCCCTATGGGATGCATCGTGCAATGGGTTTTTTGCACTAAGTGGTTTTTCCCATTGAAAAATTGATATACAATTTTTTCCATAGGGAAAATTGTTATGCGGGACGCCATTTTTTCCAAAACCTAATTGTTATGTGATTTCGTTGCTATACGGGGTGATTGTTGTATGAGGTTCCACTGTATATACAGGCTACAATACAGGATCTTTCAGTTATTTTCTAACTTAATGCCTATTGATGATTCACAGTCATGATCAACAAAATGAAACAATGTCAGAAAAAAATTCTTTCTACAAAAAGCACTCTGGGACAGACAAGTTTATAGAGTTTAACAATGACTATTTGTAAAACATTTTTATCTCTGAACAAATTTTACCTTCTGAAAAATATATAGAGATGGAAATGTGCGGGATATATCCAATTTTATCAGCTCCAAACTAGCCTCCCGGTCAGCAACTGATACTCCAGTATCTACAGAGATTGAAACATGCAGATTTATAAACATTACTGAAGACTGATTTACCTAATAATGTAAGGCTATGTCAATCTCACACACAGTTTAGTTCGACTATAGCTCAAATAAACCACAATGTTCCAAAGGAAAGAATAATTTATTAAAAGCAAGTACTGTATATATTCAACTATAAGTTGTCCCGAATATAATTCAAGGTACCTATTTGGACCTCTAAAATTAGGAAAAAAGATTGACCAGAGTATATGTCAAGGGTGGAAAATACAGCAGCTTTTAGTGAGTTTCAATAATTAATACATATGAAAATATGGTAAAATTAATTAATTTAGACATTTGTGTGGGTGTTTTTGAGTGTTTATGTTGACCCAAGTATAAGTTGAGTCCCATTTTGGACCTCATTTTGGGGGCAAAAAAACCGGACTTATACTCGAGTATATATGGTAAGTATAGAGGAAAATTCGACAATGATTTCATTTAACTATCATTTCAACACACATCCTAATTCAAACTGATCTGTTCTAGAGTTTAGCAGTGATAGACTATTTTCTTAACTCAAAATACACACATATGTTGCCCGTGTGCTTCATTTTATCTCATCACCTCAGTTTTGTTTCTGAGTACTGGCACGAAACACTTACCCTCACATCAGGCATCCCCTTTAGCAGACAGTAACCCTGCCAGCTCCACTTCTTTTGCTACACTGGAAAGTACCTCCCTGTTCTTTCAGACACCACTGCTTCTATTTTGCAAAACAAAACTCTTTTGAGAATCCCTGCCTGATTAGTTGAATATAACATGGAATCCTGCAGATAATTTGCCCAACTAGTTCCTGGCTTAGTACTTTCTCCTTCTTCCATATCTAGACCAGACGTGAAACTGCAAAAATCAAGGCATTTTTGTGAGTTCATTCTGCAGTTCCTTTTGCCTGACCCTGTGTGAGAAAGATTAGTCAGCAACATAAGGTTGCAGTTACCAGGGTACGCCTGATTGTGGTTCAAAAATATCACAATCTTTGAGGAAGCTTTTTCTGTGTACCCGTTTAGTATATAATTCATACAGTTCTGTATCGTTCTATTTGTTGCCAATCAGTAGCAGCATGGAATGTTTAGTGCTGTCCATTTTTTCTTTACCTTGTCACCAAGGAAGCTTTGTCCCTCTTTTTCTCAATATATCTCAGCAGTTGTTGTTGTTTTTCAGTCGCACAGTCGATTCCGACCCTTTGCGACCCTATGGACCACTGTCCTCCACACACCTCTATCCTCTACCATTCTCCTCAACCCACCCAGCTCTGTTCCCATTACATCCATAATACCATCTAGTCATCTCATCTTTGGCTGCCCCCTTCTTCTATTGCCCTCTACCTTTCCCAGCATCAAAGCTTAAGTGAATCCTCTCTTCTCATTTGATGTCCAAAGTACTTGGACATCAAATTGTACTTGTACTCAGCAGACTGTACAATTTCTCCAAATATACTCATCCTTCCCTGAAACTTTGGCTCCTTTCTACCTCCTTATTCTGAAACCTTTCTTCTCTATTTTTCCACCACCTTGATTTGTGACCACTTCACCTTTATCTTAGAACAGCCACCTGTATATGTGTCTAATAATGATGATATTGTGCTGTCAAGTCAATTCTGACTTATGGTAACACTCAGACGTAGTTTAGCATTCAATTCTTTTGGGAATGTCCTGGGATTATGTAGGTTGTCCAAGGTTACATGGGCTGGTCCTTCTCCCAGGAGGCACAGTGGGACTCAAACTCCCAAGCTCTGGCTCTACAGCCAGCTAATCAAACCACTGAGCTATGCAGATGGTTTATGTGTCTATTACCCACCTTTTAATGCAAACTCTTCCCCCCCCCCCCAGTTAAAACCTAGTATCAGCTCTGTTTTCCCTCCAAAGGAAACTTGTAATGATACTACAAAGTACTCCCAAGTTACACATTCTGTATTACTGCTAATTTAGTAAATGCCCGTCTTTTAGGACCAGTTCTACAAGGCCATCTGCCCTGCAAAAATGAATGAAACAGGGCCCAAACCAGAAATTTTCCCAGAAGAAAAAAAAGAGTAAATTTAACCAGCCACTCTTCCTAAAGGGCATGGAAATGGGTTTTGTGTGTTAGGACACCTGCGCTACAGAAGCATCACAGAAGTACCTATTGAAAAAACACCAGGTTTTCTGTCATTTCATTGACTCAAGATAACTGACTCAAACCAGCCAGACCTGGGCAGAACAGTTCTGGCCAGGAAAGTGATACCCACCTCATTTGACTACAAGAGTGGTCCACGTTTTTAAAGAACAAGACACACACAATTTTGTTTCCGATAATAACATACTGTATTTAGAAATTAGTTTCTTTCAGCTTCTTTTTAGACCATGCATTACTTCAGAATATAGTATGGATTTCAAATTGGATTCTTAAGGACACCTAAAAGCAACTAAAAAGTCTTCCAAAATATCTAAAATGGACACAGAGATACAAGACTGGAGCTTTGGACATATCAAAAAAATCTCATGTGTAACATTCATTAGAACAATACTACTTCAGAGAGCAGACAGAGAAGCTTTTATATTCCTTCTTCCTGGCATGAAAGTTTTGCAAATAACTATCAAACAAATGATCATGATTTAACCCTGTGAGAGCTCTGCTACACAATCAAATTTCCGATATTATTGCTGCTGCTTTCTCATTACAGTATACATTGTGAAATGCCAGAAGCAGCACACTACCACACCAACATACCTTCTGCATCATTCTCAGCACCTGTCTCTCCAAATGATTTCCATCGTTCCTTGGCTCTAGATAAGAAGATGTCATACAGTTCTGCAAAAGGAAGGCAAAAAGCATATTTATAAACAAGGTTTTGAAGTGCAGCCCTTTGGGTTTTCACTGTCATTCTGTTTTTCTATTTTATTTGACTTTATTATAAAGGTAAACGCCTGGATATAAACAATAAATGAAATTCTGCATTTATTGTGTACCGTGTGATCAAAGTCAAGTGATAATAGTTTCTTCTTCTTCCTGTGTCGTATCCGATTCCAAATATTGGTAGTCTCATGGTGATCAACCATGAAGACTGTCTTACGACTATAATGTCGTCGCCTTTCATCTGCCTTCTGCCTCGTAGTGTGACGCTCATTCAGCTTCAATAATCTCCAAATGAGTTTTTAAAATCAAGGCAGAAAAGGGGAAAATCCATGCTTCTGTTAAGTATACTATGTACACACAAAGTTCTAGACATGTGACATAAATCAGAAAATGTATAAAAGCAAGACATACGAATTTTTAAAATACATGTGTTATTCCTGTTCATAATTAGATTAATCTTTACTGAAAGGAAGGACATTCAGAACACAGCCAAACAATTTCTTCATTAAAAGTGAGTTTTCAAGTATCTTTTAAAAAAATATTTATTTATTTAGAATTGCATTATGATTAGGCACAGGTTATTTAAATTTAAGGATACAAACCACCATTGGCAAGTTTAATGGTTTCATCTAAAAAATAGAATTAAGGAGCTTGTACCTCTTTATCTCTTGTAAGTAAAGCAAAACTGCTATTTTACTGAGATTTTCTACCTTAAAGCAACATTTCCACACTAGGACAAAAACTATCGAAGACTTGGCAAAACCCAATAGTGAATATTTCATGTTCAGAGAATACCATGTTAGTAAGATCCAATTTGTATGCTTTGACACGTACCAGGAGTGATATTCAGTTCATTTCCAACAGCAAGACTCCAAACCCTGCCACGAACACTTGGAGGTAACCCTTGCCACCACAATTCTCGAACTCTCCTTGTAGTGCGCCTATAGAAAGCAAGGAAGAAGAGGAGTGTTAAATATTTTCGGAAACCAGACATTTTAGTTATCATACTTGGCCCTTCCCCTCTGTTTGAAGAGGCCACGCTGGCAAGGGAATCCTGAAAACGGCACTAAAATTTTTTTTAATCTGTCTTTGGAGAGATGCCAGTGCTTTTCCTTACAGTACTGCTGGTAGTGCTTCTTTCTGAGCTCAATAACGATGGTTTCAAGTAACAAGTGAGTCAATAGCCCCAAACAACTGGCAATGAAAACTGCACCCCACCACATGGTATTTTTGAGCAATTTTAATGGATGCTTTAGAATTCTGTACAGAAGACCCTGACATAACGATGTTGCTTGGTTCCCCAAGTAGCGTCGTTATGCGGAAAATGTCATTTTGCGGTTTCCTATGGGAGTTCTCCCACAGAATGTCAAAAAACCGTCGTTATTCGCATGATGGTAAAAAACCATCATTATTCAAATAACATTTTTCCGTCATTGTGCGGGAGATCACATGGGGGGCGTCGGTAGTGTCGTTAATAGAAAATGACGCTATTCAAATGCGTCGTTAGTCGGGGTTCACTGTACCACGATCAGATATAAATGATTATTGAGAACAGAAAGGTAGACATGCAATGCTTTCAAGAAATACAGATATCTGTTTCAAACATATATTACACACTGTCTGTACTTACGTGGTCTCCCAATTAGGCAATATTTCATTGGCCCAAATCACCATAGCACTAGCAATATTCTCCTCTTGCTTGAAGCGTTCTTTCATTATCTTCTTCTTTCTGTGTGCTTCCTTAATTTCTATTAAATCCAGAAATTTTAAATTCTATTAAATCCAGAAATGGCAGTTTTAAAGTTCGGAATGAAGACTGCAAATTATATCATTAATGGCAAAAGGCAAGTCACACTTCCAAATTTTCTTACATCTCACACTACACAGTTAGGTTTGAACAGAATACTGGATTTGTACTATGCCTCTTCCTATATGCCTTTTGAATGCTAACATCCCACCACTCTGAGAACCTAGGTTTGCTGTTATAAGACACAAGGTTTTCTTTGCAGTAGCACATCTCCATTGTGGAGATCCCTCTCAAGCAAAAATAGACAGACTCCAACTTTAAAACCAGATTCTTCCAAAGGATCTTTGATAACTAGGTTTTTTTTAACCTGGGTTTTAGTAAATATTTAGATGTGCTTTTACCGAATGTTTCTGTCTGTTTTTCACAATAAAAATAGTCTGGACAAAAAACAATTAATGTATTTTATAAGTCATGTTGGGAGTCCTCAAGGACTGAAAGACACTAAATAAAAGTTTTTAGTGAATAAATTAAATAATGTTTTAAAACTATTTTTCACTCCAGATAATTTCTGTTCAACATCTTTTCATATATTCATCTCAGCCATTATATATTAACTGTCTGAGAGACAGACGATACTACTGAGCTATTATCGTTAGATTGCTCATACCTCTCTTTTTTGCTTCTGCCACCATTTCATCATATTCTTGTCTGTGACGCAAAGCCTCTTCTACAGATTTGGCAGGAAGATTCCTGGGGGGAAAAGATTGCAAATAAATATACAGGTGCTAAGTCAACCTGAAGACTACTGTCCTTTTTCACCTCTCATGGAAAGAGGATGAATACCAGTGTTACACTCATTCCAAATACAATCTTCTTTCCTAAACCCTACAGATTACCTTAACTATTTTATTTAAGGAAGAATTTGCACCTGACATCACAGGAGGTAGACAAATTATATATGAGGGAACAGATGATAGCCTACAAAGGGGACAGTTTTGGCCATAATTTGAGTTTATGAAGTATGGTTTTGGGAAAGGGGATCTGAAGGAGGACTGATGGGAATCAATATACCATATATACTAGAATATAAACTGAGATTTTTAGCCCCAAAAAGGGGACACGGCTTATACTCAGATCAATGACCACGAGGGTCCCAAGACTGTGCCGGATTGAGATGCGCCAACAATTTAATTAATTTTACCATGTTTTCATGTATTTTGATTATGGAAACTCACTAGCAGCTGCTGCATTTCCCACTCTCAGCTTATGCTTGGGTCAATCTATTTTCCTGGGTTTCCAGGTCAAAATTAGGTACCTCAGGTTATATTCGGGTCAGTTTATACTTGAGTATATATGTTATATGATGGATGGATGTTTGGTAGTTTAACTATCATTGCTTCCATCTAAAAAATATTGCTAATTTTAGTTCAGTGGGTATATTAAGGTTGCCCCATGTCCCCTCCCCCATTCTTTGGCCCTTTTTCACATGGGAGGAAACTGTCCATTAAACCAGTTTAGGTTTGTAGATTGATACGGCCAATAAGATTAGAACAGGGGGTGGGGGGAAATTCCAGACACTGGGATTGTAATACTACATGTCTATCGGAATGGCCGCTATCTATATCAGGGGTACCCAACCACTGGGCTGTGGACTGATGCCGGGCCACAGACTATCCCAAACTGGGTCGCCGGGGGGGGGGGGGGGCAGCGGCACTGGGAGTCCCAGTGGCAGCCTTCTGCATTCAGCGTACTCCGGCAGGCAGGGCGGGGGCATGGGCTTCAGACACAGTGGATGGGTGGGTGGCCAGCCCTTCCTCCATGTTGCTTAACTGTGGTGTACAGTGTGTCGGGCGGTGTGGCTGGCAGGTGGCTGGGCTCCTCCTCATTTTGGGGCTGCATTTTTGGGCTGTGGTGGGCTCCCACAACCTGTGTGCATCATGCACTTTGTAGTATTTTGTTGTGTGCTTGTGCCGTCTGGTCCTGCCTCCTCGTCTTTGCCGGTCTGTGGAAAGGTTGTTTGGCATGAACACAGACTTTTTTTCCATCTGCAATACCTTTGGGAGGCCTCACCATTCCATCCAAGTAAAACAGAAAGCAAGGGGAAAGTCAGTTCCAATTCTCTATTTAAAAAATAATTTCCAGTTTTAAAACGTAATTGATTTTTACTAAAATTGCTGGATTTTGGGGTAGAAACACATTCTTTAGAGACATGATTCTCCCAATTTGTGAGTGAATCAGATCTTTTCTTCCTCTGGCAGGTTTGGAGGCACAAAAAAGGTCTGAAGTTACATTTATAGGGCAATTTAAAGGTAGAGAGGCTGTGAACAAGTAGTTCTTAGAAGAATAAAAACACTATATTTGAAATTGCCACAACACTATGATTTACTACACAAACATTAGTTTGGTGGCAACAGATCCTTGCATCAGAGAAGCTGGAAGCTGCACACCCATAGTACACTTATAAAAATCCTTGGCAAACACTTGCTAACACCAATTAAAACTACAGTAGTAAGTTTTAATAGTAAATGCCTTCACCTAATCTTATCAAATTTTACCTATTTCAACCTAGAAGCCCTGTTGCCAAGGGGCTGATGTGAAATGACATTTACTATTATAAACATGCATATACACATTTAAGTATACAGAAGATACAGCCTTTGTTTCCTTTCAGCATGTTTGTGTAGTGCAGGGGTCCTCAACCTTTTAAAGCTGGGGGCCAGTACACACCCCCTCAGACTGCGGCTGCCACCGCCACCACAGGTGGTGCCATCAGCAGTGGAGGGAGGCTCGGGGTGGTCCTGCCGCCACAACTGCCAGTGGTGTGTGGGGGAGTGATGGGGGCTTGAGGTGGGACCACCTCGAGCTCCCACCACTTCCCCACCACCACCATCGCCAGCGGCACCACCCCAAGCCACTTATCACTCCACACACACACACACACACACACACACACCAAAGCCGGCAGGACCACCCTAGGCCACCCACCACTCCACCACTGCCAGCAACCACCCCGAGCCACCCACCACTCCACTCCTCACCACTACCCTGCTTACCAGCCTGGAGAAGCTGCATGGCGTGGGTCAAGGAGAGGTCCAGGCTGTCCTTCTCTCCCGTGTTCAGCCAGAGCGGCCCCTGGGAAAGCTGCGGGTGGCCGCCTGGAAAGCTGTGCTCAGCCAAAGCAGCCCCTGAGAAAGACGCGGGCAGCCATTTGTGTCCTCTGCTTCTGCTGCCGCTTCTGCTGCCACTGCCTCTGCTTGGCATGTCCCTAACGGCGCTCTGTAGCAGGGTGGATGTTGTAAGCCTTACAACATCCACGCTGCTACGGAGCGCCATTAGGGACACACCAAGCTAAGTGGAGGGGACAAGGATTGAGGCAGTGGCAGCGGAAGGAGTGAGGATGAGGGGTGGGTGATTTGATGCCATGGGCCAGGGCCAGCCCGCAAGCCGTAGGTTGAGGATTCCTGGTGTAGCAGATATAATAAAACTGGGTTTTGCTACTAAATGCAGTGGGGGAAAATCTGCTAAGATTTTTGAAGTGGTTGCCGTATTAGTCTGTGCAAGCATATCAGAGAATAAACAAAACATAAAAGACAAAAACCGTTGTAGCACCTTAAAGACTAACTGCTGTATTTTAATGTTAACTTTTGTAGATCAAGAAATATGTATAAATTGATGCCATGAAGTCTCACTCTTATGTCTGCCGAAGTAGACTTGATCCACAAAAGCTAACATTAAAATACAGAAGTTAGTGTTTAAGGTGCCACAATTTTTTTGTCTTCTTTTTTGTTTTGTTTACTCCCTGATATATCTGCTAAGATGAAGGCCTAAAGTGCTTAGCAACCTAAGTACTAATAGGAAACTACCATTGCAAATAAAAAATTACTTCATAACTGACATGCAATTGACCTTTGGTTTTCGAAAGGAAGGCGGCGGCGGCGGCAACAACAACAACAACAACAATGACTTACGATGGTCGATCTTCCAGAATAAGAGCAGTAGTTGAAAGTGGCTCAAATTCAAAGTGTCTGCGTCTTGCTGTCTGGAGTGTAGATTTGCATACTTTTCCTGTTCTTGCTTCATATTCCTAAACAAAATTGAATGATATGCATTCAGTATATCTCTAATTGAGATAAAACGAAAAAGTTCAATTTTCTGTGAACCAACAAAACAAGCCATCTGGGTACTATCGGCTTCCTATCATCATTGCTAGCAATCATTCTATGCCAGCTTTTAAGATTTAAGGGTGAGAAATGTAACTGATAATTGTGTGTGCACTTGACATGCACATGCAATTATGATTAACACAAATTACTGTATATGAAATAAACATATACAAGATAGAACTTATGGGAAGCATATACAGAAAGAGAAACAGACACAAGGAAAATCCTCTATTTACTGAAAGCGATATTTAGGATACAACAAAAACATGTTGAGTAGAAGTCATAGGCCCACATACTACCCTGATCTCATCCTTCCTCCACCAAGCCTGCTTGTTGTTGTTTAGTTGCACAGTCGATTCCGACCCTTCGTGACCCCATGGACCATCACACACCAGACACCCCTATCCTACACAATCCTCCCAGCTTTGTGCCCAATGCATCAACAATACCATCTACTCATCTCATTTTTGGCCGCCCCCTTCTTCTTTTGCTCTCCACCTTTCCCAACATCAAGGCTTTCTCAAGTGAATCCTCTCTTCTCACTTGATGTCCAAAGTACTTTAGCTTCAATTTCAATATTTGAAGATGTTCAACTGCAATCCTGCTTTAGCATTTTCTTCTGTCACTTTGAGTAAACGTTGCTTCAAGTTGTCAGTGCTTTCTGCTAATGAGATAGTGTCATTTGCATATATTAAATTATTGATGGTCCTTCCACTATTTTTTTTTACTTCTCCTTCATCTGAATTTAGTCCAGCATTCTGTATATGTTCTGTATACAGATTGAACAGCAAATGGGATAAAATACACCCTTCTCTGACAACTTCATATAAAGGTAACCATTTGGCCTCTCCATATTCTATCATGATGGTAGCTTCTTGTCCACAATACAGGTTATGAATCAGGACAAAAAATGGGCCGAGGCACACCATTTCTTTTAGAACAACCTATAGTTCCTCATGTTCCACAGTCAAAGGTTCTTACGTAATCTATAAACCATAGACTGATCTTTTGAAATTCATTATTGTGCTCAATAAAGATAAAGGCCTACGTTGTAACACCTTCAGCATCACTTTGCTTGTATGGGAAATTAGAGCAATAGTCCTATAGTTACTGAACTCTTTGGCCTCTCCTTTGTTGGGGACTGAAATGTATGTTGAACTTTGCCAATCTGTGGGTCACTGTTGTTTTCCATATTTGCTGCCATATTCTTGCTAGGATATTGACAGATTCAGTCTCTGTGGCTTGAAATAATTCTGGTATCCCATCTACCCCTGGTGATCAATTTCTTCTCAGTGCTTTGAAAGCAGCTTCCACTTCAATTTCCAGAGCTGCAGAATCTTCATCACAGGATTTTCCTTCAAAGTAGTATTTCATCCTTTTATTTCTTCTTTATAGGTCTTCACAGTATGGCCAGGTTATCATGCTATGCTAATAGAGTACACCAATGATGGTGAACCTTTTAGAGACTGAGTGCCCAAACTCCAACCCAAAACTCACTTATTTATCACAAAGTGCCAACACAGCAACAGGGAAGGAAGGAAACGCTCCCATTGGGCTGCTGGGCAAAGGGGTGGGGCGAAATCTGTGCTGGGGGAAGGGAAGAAGTGTTCCCATTGGGCTGCTGGGCAGAGGGGTAGGATGAACTCTGTGCTGGGGGAAGGAAAGAAGTGCTCCCATTGGGCTGCTGGGCAGAGGGATGGGATGAACTTTGTCCTGGGGGAGGGAGGAAATGCTCCCATTGGGCTGCTGGGCAGAGGGATGGGGTAAACTCTGTGCTGGGGTGACTGCATGGGTGCCCACAGAAAGGGCTCCGCATGCCACCTCTGGAGTAGACCATACTGCTGGCAACTCAACACTGAGTGTCAGGCAGTGGTTAACTAACCAGACAATCCTGAAGACTAATGCCTTGGGTGCCAATAACTACAGGAAAGGGTGATGGTCTCCAAGTAGATTAAATCCCACTTGAAACCATCTTGATGGAGGGCAACAGCTTCATCAATAGTGGCCTGGGGCCAATGAGGACTTTGTGTGCCAAAAGGCCTCAGGACCAGAAAGTGACTTGAAGATCTGAATCAGTGGTACGGGGGTCATGCTGCAATGCGGAAGGCAGATGAAATGCCACTGTATTATATTCTCAGGACAGTCTTCATGGCTGATTGCCATGATGATTGCCAATATTTGGATTCAGGTACGGAAGAAGAATAAGAAGTATAGGTCTTCATTACACTGTTTCCACCTTCTCTTTATTTTCTCCTGTTCAGTTAATATGCTTCTCTGTTGGTCATTCAGCATTCCTAATCTAGGCTTACATTTCATTGCTTGGATCTTCTGGAAGAGATTTCTCTCCCCCCCACTTTTTTTTGTGTTCACCTCCTCTGTTTCTTTGCACTGGTTATTACAACACAGTAATTGTATTTTTCTCTTTAAAAAGCTATATTCAGGGTTCTGACCCTATTTCTGCCACCTTTTGCTTCATACCTGTCTTTCATAATATAGGTTTTTATACAAGAATACACATGAAGAACCCCCACTGCTGCTTCCTCTTCCACATCTAGGCTAGACGTGAAACTGCCAAAAAGAAGGCACTTTTTGGTGAGTTCATTCTGCAGTTCCTTTTGCCTGACCTAGTGTGAGAAAGATTAGCCAGCAACACAAGGTTGCCATTATCAGGGTACGCCTGATTGTGTTTCAAAAATACCACACTCTTCCAGGCAGCTCTTTCTATGTACAGTACACCTCCCCCTCATTGCTTAATGCATAATAACGTTAACTATCAACTGGTAGTCAAAGCCACACTTTGAAATGTTTGATAGAAATGCTTTCAAGTGATTTTGCATTAAACCCTGTACTGGATATTTAGTTTTAGTATAAGGAGATGAGGACACATTACTGCTGCCTCCTAAATACAGTTTTCCAAGAAAGATTCCTAAAAGCCACTACTAAACACTGATGCATTCTATTTTAAACTGTGAAAAACAACTAATTCATTTATAACTGACAATTGTACCTATTTTAAAGAATGGATTTGTTACTGCTACATAATTGAAATCAGACAAACTCGGATGTATACCAATTTTTTCATGAAAAGAACTGTTATTTAATTAAATACATGGTTAACGTTTCCTTCCTACTTTTCAAACACTTACACTTTACACATCTGGTCAAAAATAAATTCTTAATAAAGGTTATTCCCAGGTAAGCAGGCACAGACTGAAGTTTTAAATGTAAAAATCCAAGACATTCCAATACTCTCTAATTTTTTTTGCCAGAATAGCACCACTGTATCAAACACTTCCAGAATGTAATCAAGCTTTTCAAATGGTCTTAGTTTAACTAAGAGGTATTTCATTTGTGGCCTGCTAGCATTTAGGTTGTCAGTTTGCAGCACAGAACACTGATCGTTTTCATCTCTCAAAAGTCCATTTCATTTCATCTAGCCATTCATGTACAGTGGTACCTCGCTTAAAGAGCATAATACGTTCCACGGGATCGTTCTTTAAGCGAATTCGCTCTTTAAGCAAAACACCATTGTAAGTGACCAATTGTGACTGGGGGGGGGGGGTTTGGGAACCCCAATTTAGTTGTTAAGCGAGTTTTTGGTTGGTTTCAGTTGTTAAGCGAGGCAACCATTCAGAGAAAATTCTGCTCTTTAAGCAAGTTAGTCTCTAAGCGAGGCGCTCTTTATGCGAGGTTTTACTGTATTGTCATTGTGCCTTCAAATCCATCACTTCTGATTTGTCCAGATAAAAAAGTCGAGGTTCCATGTCTTTTACAGTGATAGTAATATAGGGACTCCTGCATTTGTTTGGTCTCAAACGTAAATGCATTACAATCAAGGAAGGCTTGATAAATGAAGAGACCAGCACTACAAGCTATCTTCAAATGCTAAAATCACTATCACTTCTGCATTTCTAGCCCTATAATTCCATTTATTATAACCGCAATTAAAATTTCTGACTAAGCCAAACATTCAGAATTGGCATCTTTTTTATTATGATTATACAAAATATCTTAATCCTAATTACTTGATACACAATGACTTGTCAGAATTTGTGAAATTTATGATAACCTATTTATAACATGTTTAGACATAACTTTATGAAGCAATGTTCTAGAAACTCTTACATCTCAAATCTATAGTAGCAATTTCAAAACATGTAACTCTCCACTGAAATTTAAAACTTGACCCATTCAAGAAAACAGTATCCCCCACACACACCTTCCCCAACATGAAAAAGCAATAAAGAGATAGATGTCCAACCATTTTCATTAAATCCAATTAACATTTCACAATGTGAAATGCACCTATTTAGAGAAAGTCTGAAACCAATGACAGAATATTTTTAAAAGGCCAAAAATGTGTCAGTGTACATATTCATGCTAGTCGCTTGCCAGTTTTGTTTGCTGTAGTCATGGCCATGTATACTTCCTGCTGTTAATGAAAAAGAATGCTTTGTGCCAACGTAATCCACGTTCTGCACTCTGCATGCATTCCAGGTGCTTATCCTACTTAAATGTATCTGCTAATCATAGACAGGGCCAAGGAGCTCTACCGCACAGTAAGCCTCTCCCCATGACTATTAAAAGTCCTGCCTTTTCCTATTTATTTGGCAATACTGTATATTTTACAAGGCCCTGTCAAATCTGTTTCCAAGTTTCTCTTCTCAGCCATGAATTTTAGAATACTACTTTATAGGGGGAAATGCTGCTGGTGTGATTTGCTTGCCAAATTCTGTACCCCAGTATCATAGTATGCTTGTACTGTACATTGCAGTCATTGACTACACAAAGGCATTGTGAAAGGCATATTAAGAAGGTACATTAAGGCTAGCAGAGATGGGAGCCTTAGATACAACAATTTCTTGACAATTGCTACTGTCTGCAAGGAAGAAAAGGAATTGCTTTTTGGAACACTGTCCCCTGTGTCTGTACTAGAATACATAAAGGGCAGAAGAAGGATGAGAAATAAAGAACACTAAAACTCCTTGTTTATTCTGTGGTACACGTGACAAACTGAAAGAAACCTTCTTTGAATGTTTTGTGACTGAGTGGCACTGTATGTTTCAGACAATGTAAAGCTTTAAGCTAAGACAACACCAAATAAAACCCGGTGCAGCATTATTTCAAGACTCCACACTATATATGCAAACCAGAAGGTTAACACACACACAATGCTTCTCCAGACTGTGTAGCACACTAGCTTGTGGGACTTGCCAGTTACTGAGTCTTATTTGACATTATACACAAGTGTGACTAAATTTCAAGTATAAGACTCTTAGTGTACCCAAAGGGAAAAAAGATTATTATTTTTTAGCAATCTGGAATGTCCCAGGGTGATGGGTGCATATTTGTAAATGTATTTTATTATAATTTGTGAATTGTATTGTATACTGTTTTTTTTAGTATTGTTTAAATAAAATAAAGAATTAAAAGAGAGAAAGTGTGTGTGTGTGTGTGTGTGTGTGTGTGAGAGAGAGAGAGAGAGAGAGAGAGAGATTTTCTTACCAGCAGATTATAAATGCCAAGAAAATTAGACTTTTACACCTGTGTCTGAACTCAACAGTCATTTCCTATCTCTAATAAATTGGTTACTATCCACAGGTGGATATCCTAAAAGAACATTTTAACAAAGATGCCATTTAATGAATCTCTCTCACTCCCTACATCACACGAGCCTTGCTATATCTTAACTTCCTAGGAAACAGGAAGGGAAGTAAAGGGCAAAGGGCAGACAAACAATATTAATCCAATTTGGAGTTATGAATCTTTGTATTCCGACAAAATCAAAACATTTCATTGTTCCTAAGACAAGATCCAAAGATGAATTATACCTGATCATAAACTAATGAAAACTCCATATACCCATTGAGTAGATATTTTTGCAAGATCAGGAATTGCAACAAGAAGAGACTACAACACTTTAGAAAGTCAGGTTGGTAGTAAAACGTATAAAAAGAGTTCAAAGGAATTTTTAGAAGCAGAATTTTAACTGAATGTATATTTTGAACTGGAAATTATATGGTAGCAAATAAGTATCTCAAGAAGGGAAAAGTAGAGATAAAAAAATAGTAAAATGTCAAGGTTTCCCCAACTAAGACTCCCAGAAGCCTTTACCATTAGCTATCATGACCAAGATTTCTGGGCCCTGTAGTCCAAGGACATCTGAGGCCCCAAGGTTGGGAACCACTGTTCTAAAGAAACAATATTATTCCAGTACTACTGATGATCAGGTGCACCGCCACATAATCAATTAAATCTCATCCTTGCTTTTTAATTTATTTTAGTCAGAATTATCACCATTAAAAATATATGTCCTAAGATATTAACAAGGTAGAAAACAGCAAAAACAAAATCAAACATATATTTGTAAGATAGAAAAGCAAATTCAACAGTATTAAAAGATAATGATGAAGGAAAGAAGTAAATCCGGTAATCTAAATTATTTTAACCTGCCAATATATTTATTCTGATACTTATTATTCTGATACTAGTTAGCCAGATAGGGATTCTTACACCTTGAAGAGATAGCATGTGGAAAAATCTTTTAATTTTTCTCCCCTCTTCAACTACATACTTAATTAAAGCTACTCTCTCCCTTGCTTATTTATATGCCATTCTTTTGTCTGAGGACACCCAAGGCATACGTGATTAAAATAATAAAACCTAGGTAACCATTCAAAATTAGAGCAGTTAACGGTTTAAAAAGGGAATAAAGTCTAAACGATATATCGGCTGGAATTGGTGAAAACTGATTTCACAAACACTTTTTTCTTTGGATTGCATTGGGAGTAGGCTATCCTCCATGGTGCAAAGTTTCAACCCGCCAGTTAACAAGAAGTAATGTACACTGAAATCACAATGGAGTGATGCATATGGTTTCTAAATGCAATATATGAATATGTTTATAAAAATATTAGAATCCCTACAAACACACATCTTTTCTTTCATTAGTCATCTATGAAACAACCCTTGCTGCTATGTTAAAAGATAACTAACTGAAGTGAGTATCCATTGTGTAATAATTTCAATTTTTTCAAAGAAGCTTACTAATATAGCATTGCCTACAACATGAACGCAACTGGCTTAAAAACAATGGGAAAATGTTGTATCCAGGAGGAAGAAACATATCTTATGGGTTTATTTACACCTGTTCTTGACTTTCAAAAATTTTCCTTACATAGAATATAGTTATAAGCTTTGCTAAGCCTAAATCCATCCTGCTTTCCTCTCCCTAGTCCACTCAAGGTTAACGTCTAAAGACTGGGAAACTATATTAAAGCAGCCAGAGACAGTGGAACCACTGAAAACTTCCATACGCTATAGCCTTGAGTCATGCTGGGCAATCTTAAAAGGCTTAGAAAGTTTATGTGAGCAAGACAACTAAGATTGAAGCATATTACAACTAGAGCAGTAAACCTGGTTGTTTTTTTTTTAAAAAGAAGACAATGATGTAAGGTAGCATTTCAAACCAAACAAGGGCTATAAGTGAAATTTGCTTTTCAGTAATGACATTTAATGACCTGATGAGTTAGCACTGTTAACTCATGCTACTATTATGAGATGTGTCATCTCCTTCAATGATTGCTAAGAAGATCCCATGCATGGCAAAGAGTATGAGAGAAAAATATTAAATTTCATACCCCTGTGTTTAATAGATTGAGTGTAGATACTGATGCAACACTGCCAGAACTTTCATCCTAATGAGAGAAACAGAAGTAAGTCCTTAGAGAAACAGTCAATATACAACAATATGCATGCAAATTTTAGATTCTACTTTACAATTGAGGCATAGAACTGGCATGTCAGGTGAGAGTTGTGGTTTGATCATTAGATAGTCAGTAAATCCACCCCAAAACATCCAACAGCAGCTAAAATTCTACAGCTAGAATAGGAAAGCTAAGTAAACAAAATATACCAATTGAAATCTGCTCCTGACTTAGATGTTCAGAAAGGATAATCTCTTTCAAGAGATTATGTCAGAGCTCACCCATAAAGACCTGTGTTAACTTTAACACACAGATTAATTAAGATGCCTAGTTTTATAGGCGTCCTAAATTTCCTATCAGTGCTTTCTCACGTAAACATTTTCAAACTACTACTGTTACCTAGAACACAGCTAATCTTTTATCTTCAATCTTCATTCATAATCTCCAATAAAAATCTGAAAGGCAAGTAGCCTCAAGTACTACACAAATGTGTACAGTAAGTCATTTCTGTCAGTGTTAACTGTTCTATTTATTAGTTGTGAAAGACAAATACTGTAAAGTATCTGTAATTCTGCTATCACAAGAATCCCATCAAGAATTACGTAACATCATTATGAATTTAAGTTTCCATCCAATGTTCAATGTTTAACATTTATAGGTTCATCTTTGTTTATTAATGGCATTTTTATACTGCCTGACTTAATGCAGACACTACTCTGGGCAGTTAACATGTTAATGTTAAATAAAATCAAACAATAAAAATTAAAATCAGACCAATATACCCCCCAGGAAACCAAATGGCAGCAGACACTGACAAATCCAATAAACAATTAATGAACAAACATAGTATAAGTATTAAATCAAGTTACGGTAAAAAAATATAGTTATCCATTCTTGCCATTCTAGTAAAATCATACCAAGCCTAGTCAAAGGAGCTCAGTTCTTTCCCATTTAAAAGTCCACCTTAAAATGTACACATTTTTGAAATTACATTTGGGATCACATTATTTCCTATGAAAATTATAACAAATTAACAAACAATACAAACCTAACTAACCACCAGCAGCAAACAATCAGAAATAAACTACCCAAAATAAATAAAACTCTGGGGAATACTACATCAAATAAAGAACTAGCTTAAAATAAATCCTCTCTACTGGGAAGGGTGTCTTTCTCTTAAAAGAAAGTTTTTCAGGTGTTTTAGGAAAACCAAGAAAGAATGGGCCTGGTGGGTCTTAATAGGGAGATTGTTCCAAAGTGAGGGGCTAACACAGAAAAAGCCTTCTTTTGCTTCCACTCTTCTTTGTTTCTCTGGGTCGACACCCATAGCAGGGAAGCTTGAGAATCTCACAATGCAGACAGCATTCCTACAGGAGAAGGTAACAAGGTTCTAAACCATGCAGGGCTTTGTGTGTAACTACTATAACCTTGAACTTGGCATAAAATGCAACAGATAACCAATGAGAGTTACCAGAACTGGAGACAGGTGTTCATACTTTCTGGCTGTCACATTTTGGACCCATTAAAGTTTCTGTGCCAGCCCCAAGGGAAGCCCCACGTAAAGAACATTACAATAATCAATCTCTGAGATTAACAATACATAGATCCATGTTGTAAAGAATCCCCCATCCAGACGTGGGTGGATCTGGGCAACCCGACAGAATCCAGCCATAGCCACAGCAGAGATCTGCTGGTCCACAGTAAGCACTGGGTCCAGGAGGATACCCAGATTACTAACCATGCCCGTAAGAGGCAGAGTAGTATTATCTATTTTAGGGAGACTGCCACCCAAGTGGGTCAGGAGAAGCCTTAACCAACAAGACTTCCAACTTGTCAGGATTCAACTTCAGCTTATTCTCCCTCATCCAAAGTCCAATTGCTTGAGACAGCTTCCACTGCTGAGCTAGGAAAGGAGATATAAAGCTGCAAATCATCAGCATACAGGAGAAAATGCACTCCAAATCTGTAAATGACCTCACCCAGTGGCTTTGCATAGATGTTCAACAGCATGGGGAAGATGTGGGACTCTATAATGCTGACCCCAAGGATCTGACACTACTTCCCCACGCTGCACCATCTGGACATGGTTGTCAAAAAAGGACTGGGACCAGGTCAAAGTCAAGCCCCTCATTCCAAGCTCAGACAATCTATCCAGGATGATTCTATGGTCGATAGTATCAAAGACTGCTGAGAGGTCCAAGAGTACCAACAGGATAGAGTTACCCCTGTTGGATTCCCTTATGAGGTCATCAAGCAGTGTGGCAAATGCTATCTCAGTATCATGATAGGGGCTGTAACAATACTGGAAAGGACTGAGATGATCCGTCTCTTCCAAGAAAGCCTGCAACTGATCCACCACCATCCTCTCAACTAACTTGCTCAAGAAGAAAAAATGTTAGCAACCAGCCTAGTTGTTCAAATGGTTGGCTGCCAACTCCAGTTTTTTCTGATTGGGTTGAAGGGAGATAACCCTCACAAAGAGAGGCGTAAATGATCTGCATTACCTATTCTACTGTTGTATCACTAAATGCTTTAACCAATCAAAAAGGGCAAGAATCAAGAGGGCAAGTTGTCACCTAACAGACTGCAGGTGCCCCCACTATGATTTATGATGTCACAAACTGAAATTGATCCTACAACACAGGATGAGTCAGTGCATTGGGTATCTCTTGCTGATAAACTGTATCAATGTGGGATTTAAGGTCCCTACAGATGGCCTCAACATTAGTTCTAAACTATGTTATGAATAAATTACATTACTGTAAGTAGCATCGAGTTGAGGCAGGTCTGGCTGACCAGTCTCTATAAGGGTAAAAAAAAATCTTTTAAACCTCTGCTTCGCTGTTAGAAAATTCTGAAATAGTCCTAGAGTTAAAGACTTTCCTAGCAAACTTTATTGATTTCACACATAAGCAGGAGCATCACATCCAGATTAACATTTATTTATTTTCTATTTTGTATTCCCACCCAACTCTGGAGACTCTGGGTGGCTCACAGAAAATAAAACCAAATCGCAGTTTAAAAAGCAATAAAAACCCATTAAAAACTACTGACAAAAGTTTTAAAAGGTTAAAAGAGAGAGAGTGTTCTACTAAATTAGCCAGCAGGTAGGGGTTACCATGTCATTGGTGCCCCACACCTGCCCTGCCAGCCAGGTTTTTAACCCTTTCCTAAAGGGCAGCAACTCCGTCTGTAGATGCAGCTCAATTGGCAGGAGGTTCCATAGGGCTGGAGCAGACACTGAGAAGGCCCTCTTTCTGGTGATAGAGAGACGCACGCCCCTCTAGCAGATGGAACAATGAGAGAGCCTCTCCGGTCTGCTCTGGTGGGACGGACAGATGTTCTTGGGGTGACGCGGTCTCTTAAGTATCCTGGCCCACTACCATGTAGGGCTTTAAAGGTAATAACCAGCTCCTTGAATTGCACCCGGAAGCACAGTGACAACCAGTGCAGCTCCCGAAGCAGTGGCGAAGCATGGGCATACCACCCGCACCCCATCACCACCCGAGCAGCCGCATTCTGAACCAGTTGCAGCCTCCGAATGGTCATCAAGGGCAACCCCATGCTCCTCAATAAACCAGGGAGAAGGGTGGGGTTTAAACTAGAGAAGGCATTTAGGAGTAATGGTGCCAATAGCTTGAGTTATCCCTGAATACCATTTTCTACCACAACCTCAACAGGATTGCCAACCAATTCAGCTTCTCAAGAAGCCAACCAATTCAGCTTCTCAAGACAGTCTGGAAACCAATAGGATTCATAAGCCTGTGAGGGTAGACCATCTTAGTTGATCCCATCTCCCCACTGGGTGTGGAACTGCCACTCTTAAAGCAAACTTTAGCAGGTAATAATCTGACCATGACAAGGCAGTAGTAGACAAATCTACCTCCAGATCATCTGCCTGGCCCATCGAGAACATCAGGTCCACAGTATGACCAGTTATGTATGGGCTCAACAGAATGCTAAAACAGGTCCAACCAAGTCATGGATCCCATGAACTCTGCAGCTGTGTCAGACAGATTTGACTCTGTGTAGATGTTGACCCCCCCCCCCCCCCCACAGCAAAAATAATCTGAGGGACTTCAACATCATTGCAGATATAATGTCCACCAGCTGCCTCTGAATCCCACTGCCACATGGAAACACACAAGACCTGGGCTTGACAAAGCAGAGGAGCCTGTTAAATGATTACAATTAACAAACTATTAAATCTTTCTAAGCAAATTCTTAGTTTACACAAGACTTGACAACAAATTTTCTATGAAAAACAGCTGGAGAATCAAATCAAGTGGAAATAACATAAATGTATGAGCTTAACTTACTTTCTGTGCCAAAGTCGGGGATCGTCTTATAGGACAGGTACTTAACTGCAGCTTGTTTCCCCTTGCTTCATATGTCCGGCGCATATGGTGGGGGGTGCCGCGGCCAAGTCCCTGCTCTGTGTGGGGAGTATGAAGCAAGGGGAAGCAAGCTGCACACATCTTCCTGTACCTCGAGGAGGAGTACGTGAGCGTGGATTGGCTCTCCACCAGAACCTGCCCATTCGACTCGGAGGGCTGCGCGTCTTCGGGTTGAGTGTGGGTTAATTTTTATTTGGTGTGCATTGGAAGAGAGGTAGTCTTATACGGCAAGTATATTCCAAACTCTATATTTTAACTGGAAAAGTTGGGGGTCGTCTTATACGCCCAGTCGTCTTATACGACGGAAAATACGGTAACTCCTTTGCAGTGAAAATACATTAACCCCACTGCAAGGAAGAATCCTGAAAATGATTCAAAAGCTGCACAAAATACAAAAGCCATGTCTCTACATATTAGATCAGTGTTTCTCAACCTTTGGTTTTTGGACTTCAATTCCCAGAAGCCTAAGTCAATTCCCCAAGGCACTGATCAGCCAATGTACTGACTTAGGCTTCTGGGAGTTGAAGTCCAAAAACCAAAGGTTGAGAAACACTGTATTAGATGGTTGGGCAGAACACACAGAAGGCATGCTGGTAACAGGTTGATGTGAACTGTACTAACTTATCAGAGGTCATAAACCATGGACAAGTGTGAGCCCCTAAGCTCTGCTTAATACAGTGATGGTGAACCTTGGAACTCCAGTTGTTCTTGGACTTCCAATTTCCAGGAGCCCTGATCAGCAGGAGTGCTGATGGGCTTCTGGGAACTGAAGTCAAAGAACATCTACAGTGCCAGGATTCACCATCACTGGCCTAATATATGCAGGCAGTTCCCTCAGTACCAAACAGAATACCAAGCACATATTAAGAAAGAGCAAAACTAGATTTAGCTGGTTGCATCCAAAAGATTATTTCATTTGCTCTATCGGTCCTTGGAGGTCTAGTGGGAAACTACTAGCTCAGGACTCAATTCTGAAGCCCACCTGGCCACATTGCTCATCCTGTTCCATATTCCAGTTACTAATGATTCAGTTGCTAGCAAGATGGTTTCTCAATTTCAAGGAAATCTGACCAGCATATAGAGATACCAAAGAATCTGAAATTGCATATGCACAGATATATTGCCAGCATAGTGAAATAAATAAAGAGGTAGCGAGGAAAAGGCCAAGCAGATTTTTTTTTTTTTAGAAAGAGGAAATCAAACAGCTGACTTCAAAGACTGCAGTTAGTCTCATATAAAGGGAAAGTAACCATTAGAAACTCTGAAGAATATGTTCCACAACCACAATTCTCAGAGGTCAGGGGAAATGTTTTGCTATTTAGGTACATATTGAATATTAATTACATATTTAATTTTTAAAGTAAAAACCAGTGTCTAGAGTGTTCTAGAGTAAAACACAGTAAACTGCTAGTTGATATCTTATGAACTATTCCTGTCAGATCAAAGTCAATGAAATGCAACCTTAACCACTTGGATAGATTTCCTTGGGTATGAGGATGGGGCAGAAATGATCCCTACTAGCCCTGACTGCGTAACATGTCCAAAGAAAACTATGAATGCATAAATAACCACAGGTGATTTCCTCATAGGCAATGGGCCCCATTCTGGGGCCAAGCATCAAATCCCATAATTTGATTGCCACAGGTATTTTTTCCTTCAATTCACTACTACCCAAATAAACTATTTAACATGGCAGATCAATGTAGCTACAACTCTTCACCTATGAAACTTTAATAAGTCTGTGTAGAAGAAGAAAGCTAGACAATAGTAATTTACCTGCCTCTAGAAGTAAAACTTTTAATAACTATGTTCTCTATCACCTTGGTGAAGATTTTAAACAATATGAAGGAAGCACATAACACTCACACATTCAGAAGATTAAAGACAAATACTAGAATAAGCAGAAAATGAACACTATGTAATGGGAAAGAATAAAGTAAAACAAAGAAACTGTTCTATAGGTACCCAAAATGCAATTCTTTTTTTATCCTACATGAAATGTTACTACTACTTTTCACCAGTCAGACAAAAGGCGGTAGATTATAGTTAAAAATGAGGGTTGGATCCTTACCTTTTTGCAAAAGGTCCAAAACCCATAAAAGAGCAGGCAAAAAAGGTGAAGCAATTTTTGCAGATTTCTTTTCTTGCAGCCTCCAGACTATTTCTAAGCTATCCTGCACAATCCATGAGTCCTCTAAGGCAGCTTGTAATAGAAGAAAAACTACAAAAACCACTTCCTTCCTCAAACAGAGCAGTCTCAAGAGATAAATAAACCTGGATCCAACCCAAGACTTGCTGTTTTACTAAATAGATTCGTTTTAGCAAGGTCATAATAAAGCATCCTACCATCAATATCTGGAGTAGTAATAACAATCCATGTATTGTACTATATGCTGATTCCATGACAACCAATTCTGTTGCCACTTTCACTTTACTAGTTTTAATTTTATGGTAAACAGATACACTGTACATAATGATTGCTTACAAACTATTTCAAAGTCCAAGGTAATATGGACATCTAGAAAAGATATACCTAACTGCAAAGAAAGGAAACCAGTGTATGAATACAGTATATGACTTCAAAAGCAAATATAAGAAATCTGATCAAAGAAAAAAGGGTGACAATTTAATAGATTCAAGAAAAATCTCAGCCTCCTCACAAATTAACAGGAATTTTACTGAATATTTTGGGTAATCTATACACATTAAACAATTTGATTTTGCAGTTACAAAATATTGTGTTCTGCTCCAACGTTGTCTTCTATCTAACACAGCAAGACTAAACACTGACTTTTAATTTGCCATAACTTAATCAAAAGTACAGATTTCATTCTATCCATTGAGAGAATGCAGGCAAAGCGAAGAGATTCATTGCTAAAACACAATAACAGATTCTATCTCTATTTAAAGAACATACACAATACACTGTGTAGAAGATTACGGATGGTTCCAGTAGTATACAATTTAATCCTATTTATTCATTGTTTAATCCAATAAAGGGGGTGACTGAGATGTGCCCCGTCCTTACCACCACCATATCCAACATGCTTTCAGACCCTCAGCAAAGAAATCAAAACTGTGATAGCGCATTTTAACAAGTGCTGAAATAAGAAATTACTCAAAGATTATGAGCAGACCGAGCTACCGACTTCAAGTAAACATTACTGTCAGTTTAGAGGAAGGACGGAAGGCCACATTTCAAATATTATTTACCTTATACTCCAAATAATGCCAGGCAAAAGATATATTTCCAGACCTCTCTGAGGCAAGTTATCAACAGCTACCCAACGTTACAAACAGAAGACACTTATTTCTTTACCCAGAATAAACAAAATATCTTTATAGTATTCAATTTCACTGAAATTAAATCAGCAACATTTCCTAAAAATTTACTAGTGTACTTTGGATCACTGTGTTTGACAATTACATGGGAAACTATAGTACAATTACATGCAAAGTATTTTATTGCACTCTCAGTATTAACATGACATAAGTTCCTTTCAAAAGCCAAAATATTTTTTCAAATGGTAACCAGGTTTTAATCAAATCCTATGTAAAATTGAAAAGGTATGGGCATTCATACGGTTTTATATCACAGTATATGAAAGGTCTCCACAAATATGAAAGTACAGTAAAACCCTGGCTTACATATGCCCCGAGTTACATAAAATTCAACTTACATAATGATTTTGTGCTAAAACCATATCCCGATTTACATAAATTTACGTAACACAATTTCCTATGGGTTTGCTTCGAGTTACGTTAAAAAAATTCCTATGAGTTTGCTTCAAGTTACATAAAAAACCGATTTAAGCAAAATCCTACGGAACAGACTTTTTACGTAAGTAGGGGTTTTACTGTACTGTATTATAATTTTGTGTTGTCATTAGTGTTGAGGCTGAGTTTTTCCCACATCCATTTTATTTAATCATGATGACCAAGTGAGTGTTTGCCTGTGTGAATAGGCTGTCACAAATAGCCATTTGGCATCTAAAAATTAAAAATCTTTTGTTTTAAGAAATCTAAATACTAAATACACATAAGATCTGAAAATAAATACAATGATCTCTCACACAAATCCAACAAATTCTCATGAATAAAAAAGAACTGTGGAGAAAATATCTGAGGTTAAGTATTCTAAGTGACTGTATATTTTCTTTTTTATTCTCTTGGCCCCAGATATTAGCAAGTTCTGAAAAACCCAAGACCTAGGGAGAAAGGACAAAAAATAACTCCCGTGAATTATTCATCATGGTTTACTTTTTACTTTTCTTTTTTTCCTTTTTGTGAGACGGACTGACTTGCTAAAAGATGCTACAGGTTTAAGTTTGTAAGAGCTGCGCAGGGCTGTTCTGGAGACTCCTCATTCATAGGACTGCCATTAAGTTGGAGATGACCTGATGCACTTAACAATAAACTTTTCCATGCTTTCCAACTGCTGCTCACAATTAAGTGGCTATAAATGTCAACTGATTTGGGGTTGCTATCCTGCATTTTGCTACTATTTAATTGTGCTGAAATATTTGTAGGGCAAATTTTTAAAAAGATTTTTTTCTTGCCATTTTTTTTTGTTAGGTGCCATTCCTTCATCTAGCCATATGTACATCTGCTAAGGCAATAATCACTTAAGTTTTTGTCAACTGCTTAACACAAGCAGTCTTCAAATATGTCGCTCTGGGTGGCGCCAGCGCCAGAAGGGCAGGATATAAATATCTAAATAAATAAATTGTCATTTAGTTCATTTCCTTCCCCCTTCTTTTTCTGTCCTTTGCAATCCACTTGCCATAACTTCCTCAATATCCCCCCCCCCGTGTCAATTAGGTTCCATTCCATTCCATCGGGGTTCCATTCCATCTGGCCCGTCACTGTCTCCCCTGCACCTGGAAGTGGAAGCGGGCATGTTTACATCAGCAGTAAGACACGCCCACGCATGCACAAACACACCCACAGCTGACGTAAATGCAGAAGTGGGTGCATTTACGAAAGCCATAAATGTGCCTGCTTCCGAGGTGTGTGGTCCAGTTAACTCAGCTATTCCGGGAGTGTGGTCAGGCCCACGGTGCAAAAAAGGTTGGCCACCCCTGCTCTAAGTCATTTGATTTAGATAAAACACCTACTTTTGCAATCTAATCTTTTCTTCCCAAATTTTAATGTTATGAAGAAAAAAAGGGGAAGAAGCAGCCGTCAGAAGCCAAATCTAGCAAGCAGGTCTTCACTCCATTCTATGGAGACCAATTTCATCCATGCTTATTCAGAAATAAATCACACTTCTTTCAATAGGATTTCATCAAAATTTTCAAAGGTCAGATTCTTGTCCAATATCCATGAACACATATTGAAGCATATAAATTTGTCTCTATGCCTCTGTAATATTGTGACAAAAAAGGCCATGTGGAATATATGACCAAAATGTTTGGAGTAAAGTTCTAGATACAAAACATACATATTAGTTTAGCCATACAGTATTAAATTTCAAACACTACCAAAGATCCAGATGTCTCTTTTATTACTGTTTGCAGAATGTATGCTTTTTAGTATTCTGACATTATCCTTTAATTGCAAGTAACAGCTACATAGCTCCTGGTATATAAAGGGTGTTTCAATTTTACTTACTTTGTCTATTAACTTGAAGTAAATGCATAACCAAAACAATCAATTACCAATGCTCCTGTTTATTTTAACCATTCTTAATCACTCTGATACACTAAAGATTTACAAACATGCTGAAAATATTTTAAACAAATGAAAGTCATTCACATTTATCACCAAATCTACCATGGAGAAATCTACTCTATAGGGTTCCAAGGATACAATGTGACACACTTTTGAGTATAACACTACAAATATTCACCTGCTGAATTATTCTGGAGTCTTTCTGTAAGTTCTCTTTCGGTGGAACTTTTCCAAACAATTTCCATCCAGGAGCACTGTGGAGAGCGGGTTTGAGTTCCTTTGTCCTTTTGGTAAAGAAGTTTCTGTAAGAAAAAGGTGTTGTGGTTTTTGAAAATTTAGATGTATATGCCTTAGTAACCAACTAAAAGGCACAGTGTTCTGTCCAGTACAGAAACCTACATTATATGCCGATATAACACGTCTACTTTGATTGTATTTTATTATTTTGATCTATTCATTCTAAAATTGAATAATTTATATTTTCTGATTTTACTACTTTGGTATGATGGATTCTTCTTTAAGAGTAATTAGATTAACAGAGCTAAATCACAGGCATTAAATTAAGTTTTTGCTTGAGTTTGGTCTCAGTCACTACAGCGTCGGTTTGCCTGGACATCAATAAATATGGAAAAGACTCTATGCAGGCTTGACTTTAGAAAGCTACTGACTTCACACACACACACACACACACACACACACACACACACACACACACACACACACACACACACACACACACACACACACACACAGTAATACTTCATACAAAGTCCACTTCATACAACATCGAATTCATACAACATCGCCTAATTTCTTGAAAAAAGTTGCCTCATACAAAGTTGCTGTGACTTTGTATGAGGCATTGGGGTTTTTTTCAGGTTGCATTGTGCCTGGGCAGTATAAAAGACAGGACACATGCGTGCACTGCTCTTGTGGGTTTTGCACAAGGCAAAGTGTGTTTAGGAGTGGTTTTGAGCGTGATTTTGGATTATTTTTGAATTTTTCATCAGAATTTTTAGAAGCATTCCTGGGATTTTTGCAGCATTCTTCAGGTGCTTGGACAATCAGGGTTGTTTGACATGTTTTTGTAATGTTTTTAGCCTTTAGACAATGATTTCTTAAAGTTCTGTCAGTTTCCTGTCTGTTTCCTTGACTTTGCCCTGAAGTCTGTGCTGTTACAGTACATTGTATCTCTATGGAAACGATGTTGTACGAGGCATCGTGGCAAGGATTTGGACGTTGTATGAGGCATCGCAGCTAGGATTTTGCATGCCTCGTACAAAGTCCAAATCCGTATAAAGTCCAAACTTGTGGAACCAAGTTTGGATGTTGTATGAGGTATCACTGTGTGTGTGTGTGTGTATATCTGTGTGTGTGTGTGTGTGTGTGTGTGTGTGTGTGTGTGTGTGTGTGTGTGTCTGAAACAGGATGAGCAGAGCTTGCACAATCAGTACATGCGGTTATGTATCTAGTGTGCTGCACGGTTTTGCAAGAAAGCATTTATCCCAACTGTGCAATTTGTCATTGTTCTGTGCTAAGCAGTAACCATCTTTTCCTGCAGAACACCCAACTCCACCTTCCCCTTGGGCAGCAGTGGAAGGCAAAAGTAAAAGGCCTTCACACGCTATTAAACACTTCAGATATTTAATACAAGAGAGAGAGAGGTTGTGCTGCATATGCAGCTTCCCCACTGCTGTTCTAGCCACATAAATACTATACATTTCTATGTACATCTGCTAAGGCAATAATCACTTAGTTTTTGTCAACTGCTTAACACAAGCAGTCTTCAAATATGCAATATTTACTTGCTTCTTACTGGTTTCATGCCTATTACTGAAAGAACACTGGATTAATGAACACACACATGCAGCTTCCATATTGCTACTGTATATTTAAGGCAAGGCAAAGTACTGGAAACACTTAGTATTAAAGCGGTAACAAGAAAGCTAATAGAAGTGGAAGCAGGAAAGAAATTGAAAATGGGTGAGGGAAATATTTCCCCAGACTAGATAGTTATTAGTTATAAAAGGGATCTGTGAACTTCATTTTTAAAAGAAATGTCCTTCCCATCTGAGTAAACAGATGTGTGTTTCCTTCTCTTTTCCTTTGCAAATACAGCATAATACAGTACATACAGAAGGCTAATTCACACAGAGGATAATTGCCTCAAAAGCAGTTGATCTTTCTATCACTGTGTATCAGAAACGTGACCACACAGTCCTGTTTCGGGTGGGTGGGGGTGTTGTTAACATTTTTACGCAAACATGTTACAGTCATGGGGGAAACCCAACAAAGTAAAATAACACATAAAGAGAGTTTAAAATAGTGACAAGATGAAATCCCAGTTGCCCATATACTGTAAAAGACAAATGGTAACTGACATAAATTTGGGCATAATGGCTTCAATACTGTTGCACCATCCATGGTCCTATTAATAAATTTCATATCCAGACTTTCTCTAGCTTCCAGTTGTACTGTATGTCATATCAGGTACATGGTATTAACATTAACATACAAAATCCTAAATGGTTTGGAATCATTCTACCTTGCGGATCCATCTTCTGCTTGTAGCTATCAAGAAGTTAAATGGTTAACATGTTGGTCAGACAAAAATGCGCTTTGTAAATGCTTAGAGGAAATGCAAAAGGTAAGGCAATCTAGAATGTCTTACCCAAGTGTCATCTGGCAGAGAGATAAATATCTGTCCCCTGTAAACTGGAAAGACCAGAAAGGTATCTGTAATAACAGAGAGCTCACTAGAGATTACGGTATCTGCCTTGGCAGTTCAAGAATCTGAGTACGTATTCTTTAGTCCATGTCTTCCTGGAACAGGAACTTTAAGTATCATTAAGATTGGAAATTATTGAGTTACCCCCCAGAACTATTGAGAGGAATGACCAATTGTTCTAGAAAAGTGGGATTCCCAGAGGAAGAGGAAGGTCCAGATAGGCTGACCTATACACGCCACAGAAGTCTTGCTATCTTCCTAAGAATCAAGGGGCTTACATGAATGTAAGTGCAGATATTAGGAGCTAGATTCTGTTATTTGGTTGTGTGCTTGTTGTATATTTCTATATATCATTTTTGTGGAGGTTTGAAATCCTTTTACCTTGTTTTATGCGCTTTCTGGTTTCTTTTAGAATTATACAATCATAGAGTAACAGAGTTGGGAGGGGTATCTAAGGCTATCGTGTCAAACCCCCTCCTCAATGGAGGAATTCTTTCTTTTTAATAAAACCTATGAAATAATTCTGGCATTTGGAACTAGTTAAACCTAGTCCTTGACCATTTGGGCTATAAATATTGGCTAGTAAGCTTTTTGACTCTGATAACCTATAGGAGGTTGTAGTGATGAGGTTTTGCACAAGGAAAACCACTCTCGGCTGGTCAGTGATCTTAAACTGGCTATGTATCCTCTGAGGATTCATCTGATCTCAGGATGAAGGAATGCAGACAGATAGAACAAGCACTGGAAAGCCAGGGTAAATGGTGAGTTTTGTGAAAGCATCACCCATTACTCCTTCAAGTACACAGCTGCACACGCTGCTACTAAGAATGGCAAGGAAGGGCACAACTAGGAAGATAGTCTTCTCAGTGGTATATAAAGTAAATGTATTAAACAAATAAATGTACAAGAAATGTATAGGAAAAAAGATACTTTAAGCATGGTTATAATTTTTAAATACAGTACTTGCATAACCAGATGATTCTGATATTTACATAATTTAATCCCATAATTTAATCCATTTGAGACCCCTTTCCAAGTGCCCCCGCCATATAAGCACTTTAGACCCTTTCATGATTTCCATTTCTAATAATTAATGTACCGCCTACTATTTAGAGAACAATTATCAAGTTGATCCAAAACTGCAGTAAATAAATGAAATAAACATTTGCTTAAGGTTAGATCCAGACATGACCCTCCTTGAATACAGGGGCTCTTTTTCCAATCCAGGGGAACTCCTGCTAGAGGGAAGGGGGAGATGATATGCAGACCACTAGAACTTGATCACACTGATGTATTCTTTTTGTACTTTAACTTCCACCTCACGTAAACACATGCAATGAGCTCAGCTCTTGGATTCTCTAAAATGAGGCCTCCACTTAACATTATGACCATTAAACAGAATAGGACTTCCTTTCCCCTGTAGACTGGATTGGTTAAGCTTGTGTAACTGTAGATGCAAATCTGTTGTTTATAGAGACTAAAACTATCAGAACCTGTGTTCCATTTTCATCTTTTCCACACCACCAATGATATCTATGTAAGAAGTGGGTGACTGGTAGTATTGCTGTATAGTTTTTCCTTTGGCGAAAGTTACGGCACAGGAAAAATAAATTATTGTGCATTTCCTGGGGGTGGGGGCTGACATGCGGTCTGTGTTTTCCTTCCTATTTTGGGTATACAGTACTTTCAACTATAACTTTAAACCAAAAGATCTCTCTCTTTTAGAAGACCCCCATTTAAAAAAAAAAACCAGGTACACATCGATGAATAAAATCCATAATAAAAATATTGCCCCAAAGGAAAAAAAAAAACAATCTCCACCATTACCTGAGAAAGATAATATGGAAACCTCTCATCAAACACAACTAAATACTGTCTAAAGCAGTGGTTCCCAATGTCCAAACAGGGGGACTTCAATTCCCAGAAGTCTAGGTCAGCATACTGGCTGATCAGTGTTTTGGGGAACTGACTTAGGCTTCTGGGAATTGAAGTCCAAAAACCAAAGGTTGGGAAACACTGGTCTGGAGCCATCATATACTTTTCAGAGACTGCAGGAGGAGTACAGAAATTCAGCAAAATGTACCTTCCTTCTTCTTTCAGTATAAGTATCCTGTTGCTTCTGGAAAGTCTGGAACCAAATCATGGGCTCCAAACACTATCGCTAGAAGATTACTGGGAACCAATGGAGTGTGTGCCCTGCTGTCTTAATCACACAGGACCCCACATCTGCCTAAGGGTTGTCCCAATGAAAGTTGACATCTCCTACTATGGACAGCCAACTTATTCTCACGCAAGAAAGTTCTTGACTTTAAAGGATTCTTGCTTAAGTTATTTTCCATTCAGCCATCATTATGATTTATGGTGATTTACTAACAATAATTAGGAAAATATGCTAAAGAAGTTTCAGAAAAACAATAATCATTTCTGCCAGTTTGGCAGAACTGCCATTTCTGCCAGCTAGTGCCTGTTGGGAACATTCAACATTCATTAATTTATTTACATCCCACTTTAATCACAATTAAGGAACTCAAAGTAGTTCATAAAGTGGTCAGAATCTTATTGGCTATTGACAAATTCATAAGTGCAATAGTATAAATCATAGCAACCAACTGCCACTAAGTGAGGAGTCACCGTTCATTTTCTGTGTCACATGCCACTCATGTGATTTGGCATTTTAAATTGTGCCTAAATATATCCACTATGGATATTCTTCCCTAACAGAAGCAATTAATACCAATCATAAAATTGGAGTCCTTTTATGACAATGTCACTACGGGGTAGAAGGCATTAATCAGTAAACAAGTATTCAAAAGGACTCCATTAATAATCCAGATGCAAAAATTATTTTGAAGTAATGTAATAGGAAGTCACCTATGTCATACCAGTTGTACTAAAAGCAGTCAGTTTCTGAGTCACTACAGAAACAATGGATCTCTCTCATACACACCTCTCCCTACCTCAATTCATCATCATATGCTCATAAGGTAAAAGTCACCCTTGCTCAAAAACCAGTCGTATCCAACTCAAGGGTTCAGTGCTCATCTGTTTATCGCCAAGGAGCCAGTCCTGTCTGTGTCTGCAGATGTTTCCGTGTACATATGACAGGCATGACTAGACACTGGAGTGCACTAAACGCTGTTTAGCTTCCTACCAAAGTGATACCTATTTATCTATTTGCAATTTCTTGCTTTCAAACTGCTAGGTTGGCAGGAGCTGGGACAGACGATGGGAGCTTGCTCTGTTGTGCAGCACTTGACTCACTAGATATGTAAAATTTCCGAAAATTTTGAAGCTCGGAAAAAAAAAACAGTTTTTTCGGGGGGGGGGGGGAGACGGGACGGAAATTTTCAGGGAAATAATAAAAATAATCTGATACCATACATATTTTTTTAGAAATGATTTATAAAATATTTTAACCCGGCCTTATCTTAAAGGATTCCATGGGTAGTCCTGGCTAATTTTTGTTACTTATTATTATTAATGGGTTTATTTTTTATATTGTATTAATTAATTTATGTTTATTACTGACTATTGATTATTGGATCGAATTTACCTTTCATGCTTCTTTATTATTGTATTATTGTATTGTATGGCATATACATGTTGTAATGGCCGCCTTGAGTTGGCTTCAGCTGAGAAAATGCGGGATATAAATTAAAATTTATTATTATTATTATTATTATTATTATTATTATTATTATTATTATTATTATTATTATTATTATTATTATTATTATTATTATTATTATTATTATTATTATTATTATTATTATTATTAATTCATCATTTTAAAATAAAACATACCATAATATATTTTTTATTTTTTCAATTTTCCCAATTTTTCGGGGGGGGGGGGGGGAGGCCTTCAGAAAAAACGGGGGAAAACCAGGTTTTTTCCCTGAATTTTTCCAGCTTTTTCCCGGGCCTTCACATCTCTAGTCTCAAACTGCTAAACTGCTGACCTTCCAGTCATCCAGTTCAGCGTCTTTACCACTAAGCCATCGCAGTCCCCGCACCTGCTTGTATCTGCTAATAAATTCAGCTCTACCCCTTTATGTTAAAGTATAAGGAAAGGAGAAAAGAAGAAAGTTGAAAACAACATATGTAAGTAGCCAACAAGATGCTATAATGCTGCTTCTAAAGAAGAGCAGTACTCTCAGCAGTATCTGAACTCTCGATCCATATTGTGAAAGACAAACAAAACCTGAACAGTAGAATACAATTTAGTAATTCATCCCAGTTATTCCACCCATCTCCAAGAGGTTTGTGTACATCCACACAAACCGCTTTACCACCATGCAGCTAAGATGTGGCAACATACAATTAAAACAAGGAAAGCACTTCTGGAAAGAAAATGATGTGGTGGTTTGGTGGATAGAGACATGAGGAGGGGGGGGAAGTCTACAGACAGAAAATGTCTGACAAATTTTCTTACAGCCAAACTGAACTGTATTCTCAGCCAAGTGCAAACCATTATTGTATTAATGTTCCTTACAGCTGGTAACAGCTAAATAGTAATTTGTGAAATAAAAATATACTGTACTATTGCTATGGTAATTATTTATTCTATACACAGTGTTGAACCACATACCACTCATGAGTATTTGAATGGCTTTTTAGTGTCTTTATGATTTTAATTGCTGTCAGGAAGTTTTTATATTTTAATGTTTTTTATTGGTTGATTGTAAGCTGCCCAGAGTCGCAGTGATAGAAATCAAATAAAATACTGTAAATAAACAAACCAGTAAACTTTCCCCCATTAGAATAAAACCAATCTGAATTTGATTTGATAAGTTTTTGAAAGCTCTGAGGGCTGTTTTTCTAGCTCTTATGCAACTTCTGCTCTGCCTATTGCAAGTTTAGCCCTGGCTCGAAACCTGCTGTGCACTTGTTTGGGCAGGTAGCAACTGATCCCTGGCAAGCATCTATATACAAAAATATATCATGCTCCAGCAGTTGGATGTCCCCTGTTCTAACTCAGAAGAAACAAGAGAACCAGTAGCCAAGCTTTGTGACCCTCTGTCAAATTCTTAAACTAGTAAATCTCTAAAGGCCAGAAGAAGGAAAGGGAACTACATGTTTCTAGGTTCGCACGTAACAACACTGCTGCACCTGCATTTAATATGTCCCAAACCTCTGCAGCCTAGTCCTCAACAAGTTAGAAATCATACATCTGGCCACACTGCTTTCATACAAGTTTCTTTTTCACAGAATGCCAGCATGAGACAAGAAAAGGACTTACTCCATTCCCTCAGTAAGAGCTACATTTCTAAACTGATGTAAGATCCACATACACCTAGTACCGTACTTTCTTAAAAGTTTCATTAAACTTTAAGACTTGAAGAAACCTGAACTGTCCAACCAGTGAAAACCTGTGGCCCATTACCATTACCACTGATCCCATAGTTTTGACAATGGCTGGGAGAGTAAGCAGGAAAGGCAGCTCATATTACATGTTCTCCAACACAATATACTTCATAATGAGGCCACTCCTTCATACCATTTCAATACAGCTCTAGCTCGTCAGATGTTTAGATACAGACTATGATATTCACAGAAATCTGAGAAACATACAACACTATAGTATACTATGATCATAACAACCAGAGCTGTATACATAGTGAGCCAGGGTGGAACCTCCAAGGTGTAGTCAAAACAAAACTTCATTGTAATACAAGGAGATGAGAGCTTTACATTCTCCTGTATAGGAACACAAATGTGAAAAGCTTGTTCCCCAGTTTCAAAAACATTCAGGACAACATACCAGTTACTTAGTTCCTTCTAACATAGCAGGTGTTCATGTGCAGAAAACCACAGTCTCCAGGCTCAACTATCAGCATACACAAATTAAAAGATATGTGTGATTAGTTAGATAGGGGTAGTAAAACAATAATAAAAATGCATTAAAAAGGCTATGAGTTAATTAGTCACCAATAATGAATTGTACCAAACACTATTACTTATGATTTTCCCCCATACATGTTATGTCTTAAACAACTGTATAATCTAAATTTTAAAAGAAAATTAGAAATGCACCTGTTCTAAAGTTATTTAACACATTTAATAGACTTCAGTACTACAGTACAGTATATTGAAATGAATAAGGAAACCAGTTCATATGCCCCAATATTTCACTTCCTCTTGCTTAAAGGAACATTTAGGAAGATACTTTCCACATTCACTCTTTAGCATGTCTGTTAAGTGGAAAATGAAGAAAGAAGTTATTTAACCAGATTATCAAATGAATAATCCTTCCTTGCATTCAGATACAATCTGCAAGAAACATTAACATAGTCCTACATTCAAAGTGTAAGCCTATGTCTTTAAACTAATGAAGTCAGAAGTCCAACTATATCAATACATACGTACATGCAACAGGGAAACCAGCCCAGATGCAGTTAACTTAAATATGAGGTTGCATCCAATGCCAACGTGCTCCTGTATTTTATCCTGAAAGAACTGTAACCTTTTATCAGCAGAGAAAACTAAGATTGAACATGTCATGTGAGCCTGCAAACCAAGTACAGATTTGATATAAACAATGCAGCTTTCAGCCAAATGCAATTATATGGTGATTGGCTCTGGAAGCTTATCTACAGCTGAAAAAATAGTTTTATCATTTAAAGTGGTTTTGCAAATATGATTACCACCTATCACTCGAAAACCAAAAAGAATAAACAAGGGAACAAAATGAATTCAGCTGTGAAGACTTCCAATTCAGTACCATAAGAACTGCAGGAGCTTTGAACACTGCATCACAAAAAAATAAATATTGTCTGCTACTTGGTCTAATCCACTTGTCCCATGGTAAATCAAGTGCGCTGAATCCAAATTTGAAGTCTGATTTTGCCTAGGACGTCAGAATCTTAAGTTAGCAAATCTCACCCTCTTGGTTAGGTTCTTGCATTAATCACATGGGGTATATTTGCCACAAATATAGCAAAAAGTATCTGGTGTATTAACACAGCTGCGCCTACTCATGCTTAGTTTCCTTACCATCTGAGGCTACAACGGTTGTGCCTCTTCACTCTTGAACGACAGCGTCTAAGAGGTGACCTGATTGAAGTTTATAAAATCATGCACGGTGTGGACAAAGTAGATAAGGAAAAACTGTTTTCCCTATTGCTCAACACTAGAACTAGGGGACATTCCATGAAACTTTTGGGTATTAGTTCTCAAACAAATAAGAGAAAGCACTTTCTCACCCAGAGGATTACTGGTCTATGGAACTCCCTGCCAGAAGAAGTTCTGACAGCTGTCAGTCTTGACAGCTTCAAGAAAGGATTAGACAAGTTTATGGAGGACAAGGGTATCAATGGCTATAATTATGGATACCTAAGGACAACCTCCGGGTTGGAGAGATAGGCAGGATATCTCTCAATGCCATTTCCAGGGAATCCTAAGCAGGTGAAGGCATCTCCTTGGGAATACCCTGAAGGAAATGGTGAACCACTGTGTGAGACAGAATGCTGGACTGGATGGGCTGTGGCCTGTTCCAGCAAGGCTGTTCTTATGTACCCATACACCTTGGAACTAGAAATAGAGACTTACCCCAAAGGGGTAAGAGTTACGGACGCGGCCTGGCCTGCCTCTCCTCCACAACGACGTCCAAGGCCAAGCAGTGAGCAAAGCGCATAGGAAAAGCGGTGGTGGAGGGAGACGGCGGAGGCCAGCATTGACAGGGTCTTGGACATCTCCACAGGCCTGAAGCTGGCCACCGTGGAGACGGCCAAAATGGGGGGGGGGGGCACCAAGGTGGCGGCAACACCAGTGGAGGTAGCGGAGGCCTAGGTAGGCACGGTGAGGCTTTGGCACCCACCAGCCGCTTCTAACAGCAGCAGCAGCGCCTGCAGTTCACTCCGGGTGGGCAGGCAGAGGGTCAAGGGCTGAGCCGCTCAGGTGCTACTCTGCCTCCACTGGTGGCAAAGCCACCGCCTCCAGGCCTCCATGCTCCGTTCTGCCTGCCGCCTCACTCACCTCAGGCAGGCACCGCCGCCGCCTCCGTCTTCTCCACTACCGCCACTTCAGCTGCTGAGCAATGGAGCATGCGTGTTGAGCAATGGAGTCAGCGAATATTAAAAGGGATAAATGCGAGCAAGTCTATGGGTCCTGATGGAGTGGCTGGTAGGGCACTGAGAGACTGCTCAGAACAGCTGGCAGAAACTTTTATGAAGATTTTTAATCGGTCTTTGGCCCAAGCCACTGTCCCACCTTGTCTAAAAACCTCTACTATTATACCTCTGGCGAAAAAGCCTAACATAGATAGTCTGAATGACTTCCGCCCTGTGGCACTTACACCTGTCATAATGAAATGCTTTGAAAAGTTGGTGCGGAACCGTATTATGGCTTGCTTGCCAGTTGGACTTGACCCTTGTCAATTTGCATGTAAGAGAAAGAGATCCACAGAGGATGCTGTGGCTATGGCCCTACATGCTGTTCTGACCCATTTGGAGAAACAAGGAACTTATGCGAGACTGTTATTTGTAGATTTTAGTTCTGCTTTTAATACTATTCTTCTGCATAGACTGGTGCCAAAATTATTAGATCTGGGGCTTCCGCCATGCTCATGCAGGTGGATACTAGATTTTCTATCAGATCGTTCCCAACGGGTCAGGATGGCTCTCATGTCTCTGCGGATCTCAGTATAAGTACGGGGACACCGCAGGGGTGTGTGCTGAGCCCGCTTCTGTACACGCTTTACACATATGATTGTGTTCCTAGTTACCCCAGCAATAAGATCATCAAGTTTGCAGACGACACAATGGTGGTGGGTCTGATTACTGCTGGGGAGGGAGAGTCGGCTTACAGGAAGGAGGTTGAGATGCTGATGGAGTGGTGTAGGGAAAACAATTTATTCCTCAATGTAAAAAAGACAAAAGAGATAATTGCGGACTTTAGAAAATGCAAATTGAACATCCAGCCGCTTATTATTGAAGGGAATTGTGTGGAACAGGTCTCGGTGTTTCGATTTCTAGGAATGGAGCTGAGGGATGATCTAACATGGGGAGTAAACACCAAAGATCTGATGAAGAGAGCACAGCAGAGGTTATACTTCTTGAGAATCCTCAGGAAGAACAATCTTTCAAAGGACCTGCTGTTGGCATTCTACCACTGTACCATAGAGAGTGTGTTAACCTATGGTCTGTGTGTATGGTTTGGGAGTTGTACAGCTAGAGAAAGAACAATGCTGTCCAGGGTCATAAAGACTGCGGAGGGGATAATCGGGGGTACTCTTCCCACTCTAGATCAAATCTATGCCACCAGGTGTTATAAGAAAGCTGTAGAGATCGCGCAAGATAGTACACACCCCGGAAATGATGTCTTTCAGCTTCTGCCCTCTAGAAGAAGGTATAGGGTCATAAAGACCAGGACCAGCCGCTTGAGAAATAGTTTCTACCCAAAAGCGGTTCTGGCTTTGAATGCAGTGCAATTCAGTCTATGAGGGAGCTTCTGTATATAGTTTTTAGAGTTTTTAGGGTTTTTAGGGTTTTAGAGTTTTTAGAGTTTTAGAGCTTTTAGGGGTTAAATATGTATATGTGGGGTGGGAGTATGTTGATATTTTTGTATAGTTGTATTTTGTTTAGGTTTTGTTGGGTTGTTAACTGTTTTTCCCCCCAATCTTGTTGTTCTGTGCAGGACAATGACAATAAAGATTTATTTATCTTTATTTATTTATCTATCTATCTATCTAAGTGGGCGTGGCCGGCCAAGTGGACATGGGTTAGGGGAATTTTTGCTACAGGTACGCCCTTGGGACACCACAGGCAAACAAATATCCTTTAACAACAGCCTTGCTGGACGGCATTTGGACTATAAGACGCACCCTCATTCCCCACCACCACTTTTGGGGGGGAAAGTGCGTCGTATGGTCCGAAAAATATGGTAAGTGTATGGGTATATCATGAAAAGTTTGTTACACACAATTTCAGGATACTGTTCAAGACAGTACAACTGATTTTCGCTGTGATATCACATTACACTTGCTCCTTTAAATTCCAACTCAAAATATTTACACAGTTTTAAACTGTTTTCCTAACATAATATTACTCATCAGGAGTTTGCTGATTCTGTATTTTGAAAAGAGTCAATGTAGAATACTGAAGAAATATTTTTAAAGAAAGGTCAGTCTACTCTAGATCAAAGTTCAGGATTAGCAATAATACAATGAGACAATCTCCTGCAATTTAAAAGATAACACGAACATTTCTGTACATGCCACAAACCCATCCATTTGTTATACAATAGATACTGTATTATATTTTGAGATGGTAAACATTTCAGCTGCTATAATGAGTAAAGAGGTGTCTCTGGAAAACTTTCAAAGCAGCTGTTACCATAGTAGCTGTTCGAGAACAGCTGGAGTGAGACAAGAGGGTGAAAGGGCAGTAAATAACAGAATAGCATTTAAGATGTTATCCAACAGAAAGACCACATGTGCTGCTCTTTGAATTACAATACCTACCATAGTCCTACTCTCTTCAGAGCAATAACGTAACTATTAGACCAAAGGATCTGTGAACTGTACATTACTGTACTTTCTTTTCTACTCACTTCCTACAACTCCGTCAGTCATGCTAGGTCTGAGAGAAGAATGACTTAGACATTTAAGATGCTAAAATCAACATCTAACTGTAAATGGCCATCCATGAGACTAATTTCTAAGAAGTAAATGATGTTTTGAAAATTGCTTCTACGATAAAATACCTTAGGGAAATGAATGGTATAAAATTTAGCAAGGGAAGAAACAGATAAGAATGAGTTGTTTTTTTCATTGCCAGCAACAACGCAGCTTTACATTCTAACAGTTGGTTAACTTGGAAAAGCACATATTCTGCAAAACAGTATAAAATCTCACCATTGGCCTATAACTGGAAATTCTTAACTTGAAGACTGAGATCTCAAGTACAGTTAGAATTATAAATAAAAAAAATGATATGCCATTATACACTGAAATGTAGTAAAGAGGAAATCCGTCAGATCTATTAGCATTTAACTAGTCGAAATAAGCTTTGTAACAGTATCTGTTCAATTGTTCTTGGGCAATTCACTCTGGAAAAATGCAGAGGAACTGGATAGGCCCAATAACGTGCTAGTTATTTATCAAGGTGTGTTCTTTCAAACGTCACAAGGAGCAATCCATGCTTAAACAAAGATATAGCATGCGCGTGTTGGGAAATATTTAACTGAAGTACTGAATCACCTTGCTGATTAACAGTCTATATTTTCTTTTTTATCATTGAGCATAGGCATCAGATTCACTAGATCCAACGAAACACAGCTAGGATGTTAAAGCTAGGATGTCGAAACAGAATGATAGCAGGGCGGGTAATATTCACAATGAGGAGAACCACCCAAGAGCGAGAAAAAAAAATCTAAGCTTTACAATAAAGTCCAAGAGACCAGGCAAAAATAACAATGTATAGTTGTTTTTAGTTGTTTTTAATCCAAGCAGCCAGAACATCCTCCAAATGTCATAAACAAAAAATGGTTAATTCACCAACCAAAGTTTCTTAAAGCAATACAGACTTGTTGGAGCACTTGTAATGTCTAAAGAATACGAAGTCCATACGTAGAGTTCCAGTAAGTCCATATCTTGCCCGATATGAAATTACTACCATGAGGCTGCTGAACGTGCTTAATCTGATTAATGTTGACATTATAAATTTACTTCTGATGAAGATTTTAATCGAAATATCCCTTACCGGAAGGATATAATATTTTGCTCTTTGGAACTATATACTCTGCTCTTTGGAACTAATTTGAAACTTTCCTGCAGTTCAGAACTCCTCTCCTATTTTCTTACGAGAACTCTACGTATGGACTTCGTATCCTTTCTTTAGACATTACAAGTGCTCCAGCAAGTCTGTATTGCTTTAAGAAACTTTGGTTGGTGAATTAACCATTTTTTGTTTATGAAATTTGGAGGACGTTCTGGCTGCTTGGATTAAAAACAACTAAAAACAACTATACATTGTTATTTTTGCCTGGTCTCTTGGACTTTATTATAAAGCTTAGATTTTTTTTGTCTCGCTCTTGGGTGATTCTCCTCGCTGTGAAAGCTAGGATGTCAGCTAGGATGTCAAAGCCTGTGCAAAACAATTTTATGGGCACCAACTCAGTTATTTAGGAGATTTTATATAGAATCTAGCCGGCTGGATAACTCAGTGGTTAGGTATCTGGCTGCTGAGCCAAAGGCTGAGCATTTGATTTCCCACTGAGCCAATCTGAGCAAGTCATACACAAGATGCACAATTTATTCCAGGGTACCCGCAGAAGAGGGGAATGGTAAATCAGTTCAATGTACTGTCTACTTAGAAAACTCTGGGAATAATTGACATAAATCAGAACTGATTTGACAGCACACAATTAATAATAATAATAATAATAATAATAATAATAATAATAATAATAATAATAATAATAATAATAATAATAATAATAATAATAATAATAATAATAAGAAGAAGAAGAAGAAGAAGAAGAAGAAGAAGAAGAAGAAGAAGAAGAAGTTGAAGTTTTATTTCTATCCTGCTTTCCTGGCACAAGTGCCACTCAAAGCGGCTTACAACATGTACAAATACAGTAACACAAATATAATTACACCAATAATCGACAATAATACAGTATCAGATTTAAAAAAAACATAGTATCAGTATATCAAATAATACATAATTACATAGCATCAAAATATATTCAATATTAACAAAATCCCCCGGTGATGGAGCACAGCTCACATCCCCGTTGGCGCCCCAGCCCAATGTCTTCAGCTGCAGTAACATCAGCCTGTCTCCCTGTCCATCTGACTCTCTCTCTCCCCGCCCCCCCCCCCCCCGCTCTCAATTGGTACATAGCTTTATGTTCACAGAATAGTCTCAATTTCACAGACTAGCAGAGCAATAAGTTATAAAGCATCACTGCAGACTCACATTTAGAGACAGGGGGTTCCATTTTGGGAGACAAGTGAATTGAGAAAAAAGCACCTCAAAAATAATCTGCCCTTTGACATCAGGCATGAAATACAAGCATTTAAGAAAAATAAGGCGAAAGTAATGGCCCCGTCAAAATATCTATGTGTTACTTAAATGCTTCTTCAACAACTATTCCTTTAACTTTTTGATGCGCAAGTCTTGGTCCCTTGCTTGCAAGTCAATTGTATGCAGTGTTCATCTCCATTTACAGTCAAAGAGCCAGTGCTGTCTGCGCCTGCAGATTTGGCAGGCATGACTAGCTTATCAGAGCACACAGAACGCTGTTAACTTTCCTGCCAAAGTAATACCTATTTATCTACCTGCAATTTCTTGCTTTCGAACTGCAGGTTGGCAGGAGGTGGGACAGACGACGGGAGCTCACTCCGCTGTGCAGCACTCGGGTCTAGAACTGCTGACCAGCCGACCTTCCAGTCCTCAAATTCAGTGTCTTAACCAGTAAGCCATCGCAGTCCCATTAAAACGACTAAGATACTAGAGAAAATTATATCCAACCAGTTCTTGTCCAATACAAGGCAGTTAAGGGATCTTAAATGAAATACCCTTTGAATCTCTGCTCCTGACTGTCAAAAGCAAGCTATTCCACATACTATGAGAAAGATCTACCCCACCCCATACTGTACTTCCAAAGCATAATGACATAGAGCAAGTATTGCTGACCAGAAGTAAAGGCTCAGGAAGACCCTGTTATACTTCGTTTAATTACTGAGTGATATTCCACATACTATGAGAAAGATCTCCCCCACCTCATACTTCCAAAGAGTAGTGGTACGTAAAGCAGGTATGATTGACAAGACGTAAAGGCTCAGGAGGATCCTGTTATACTCTAGTTTAATGCCTGAGTATAATTCCACATACTGTACTATGAGAAAGATCTACCCCACCCCATACATCCAAAGCATACAGGTGAAACTCGGAAAATTAGAATATCGTGCAAATGTTCGTTCAGTTCAGTAAAGCAACTTAAAAGGTGAAACAAATATATGAGATAGACTCATTACATGAAAAGTGATATAGTTCAAGCCTTACTTTGTTATAATATTGATGCTTATGGCTTACACCTTATGAAAACTACAACGCCCCAATCTCATGTACCCCATACTCATCACATAATCTCATGTACGCTGTACACCATGATCATCACAATTATAACGAATTAAGGCATGACATCTCTCGCTTCGCATGTAGTGAGTCTATCTCATATATTTGTTTCACCTTTTAAGTGAACTGAATGAACATTTATTTGCACGATATTCTAATTTTCCAATTTTCACCTGTAGTGGCAGGTATTACTCAGGTATTACTCAGGAAGACCCTGTTATACTCTAGTTTAATGCCTGAGTACTATTCCACATACTATGAGAAAGATCTTCTCCACCCCATACTTCCAAAGCATAGTGGCACATAGAGCCAGTATTACTGACAAGAAATAAAGGCTCAGGAAGGTAAAGGTTTCCCTTGCTCGAAAGCCAGTCGTATCTGACTCTAGGATTCAATGCTCATCTCTGTTTCAAAGCCAAAGAGCCAGCGCTGTCTGCTTCTGCAGACGTTTCCGTGGTCATGTGGCAGGCATGACTAGACACCGGAGCGCACGGAATGCTGTTACCTTTCCCACCGAAGTGGTTTCTATGTATCTACTTGCAATGTCTTGCTTTCGGACTGCTAGGTTGGCAGGAGCTGGGACAAAGACGGGAGCTCAAGGAAAAGATTATACTCTAACGACTGAGTCCAAGGGTCGACATCTGCCATTCACACACCGGAGTAGCCAAGGAGGAGGCCCATATTTACCTGGCGAAGAATTCAGCCAGGCTGGACCCGGCCAGGCTGCTGCCCATCTGCTTGGCCCGGTCGCCCTGCTCAGGGCCAGGGGCTGCTGCACTGGAGCCGGGCAGGAGAGGCGGTGGCAGCTCTTGTAGTGGCGGCTCGGGCGGCGCCTGCGACAGGGGCGGCTCATGCCAATGTTCCGGGGGGCCGCTGCTGCGGCGTCGGCGGCTGACCTCGAAGGTGTTCCGGGAGTGGAGGTTGATGTCCATGAAGGCCAAGGAGGAGGGCAAGCAAGGGAGGCCCCTGGCCGGGGATGAAGGGCTCTCCGCTTCCTCCTCCTCGAAGGTGGGCCAAGAAGAGCTCTCCGAGGAAGAGGACGACGACGACAGGGCTCGAGAGAGGAGGAGGCCGCCGCCGCCGCCGCCGCCGCCGCCACTCTTCCGCGGAGGCTCCCCCAGGGCGCTGCTCCCAAGGTCGGCCTCGGGCCGAAGGAAGGCGGCGGCGGCAGCGGCGGCGACGCCGTTGTGCAGAAGAAGTTTCCCTTCGCCGCGCTCCGCCGGCGGCGGCGGCGGCGGCGGCTCCTCCTCAGACCTGCCCGGACTCTTGTCTAGTTCTGGAGGCGGCAAGAGGAAGCCGGCGTCGCCGTTGGTCATCCTCCCTCCGCCGCAAGCCTCTCCGTTGGGCGGCCGCTGCTTGCCCGGCAAGAAGCGCGGCGGAGGGGGCCACCGGCGGCCCTCGGGGCCCACTCGGCCTCGCTCGCCGCCCGCTTTCGCAGCCTCCTCCTCCTCCTCGTCGTCGTTACTGCCGTCCTCCGCCTCCGCCTCCTCCTCCTCCCGGCCCGAGGGAAGCCAGGCAGCGCCGCCCTGAGCTCCGGCATCCTCCGGGCCAACCATTTGCCGACGACGCGGGAGCCCCAGGGAGCGCCAGCGGCGCGGCTGAGGAGAAAGGAGGGCCGGACCCTCGCAGAGAAGGCGCGACGCTTCTTCTGACGGCCGCAGTGGTGGCGCCTCTCCTCCTCCTCCTCTCGTCGGCCCCCACTGTCAGCCGCGGCGGCGGTAGTAGTGGCAGGAGCGGCCTAAGGGGGCCCGGCTCGCGCAGGCGCATAACGCAGCGTCAGCGGCTCCGGCGGCCGCCGTTGTTGGCCATAGAGACGACGACGACGTCGTCGGCGCGCGGAAGAGTGGCCCGCGTACAGATCCGGTCGCATGTGGGCGCTTTACCCATGGAGGTATAAAAAAAAGCAGGAGGTGGCACTACAGGCTTCATGCTGTAAGTTTTTTGAAGCCAGTGGGCGTGGCCTGCCGCCATATTAGGTGGACCAAAACATTAGCAGACTACCGTTTAAATTTGCTTCTTGTGTTGGAGGGGTGGTGGTGGTGGATTGATCCCCTCTCCTGGGTCCCCGGGGGGGGGGGACAAAAGGGGTCTGTCTGTCCCCCCAACCCTTACAGAGCCAGGGGACCCGGCAGAGAGGGGATCCCCCCCCCGCAGGACACCCGTTATTAAAGAGAAAAAACCAAGCGGTTTCTTCTCTTTAAAAATGGAGTGTTTTGGAGGGGGTGGAATCGATCCCCTCTCCCGGGTCCCTTGGGTTTGGAAGGGTTGGGGGGGGGACAAAAGGGGTCTGTCACCCCAACCCTTCTAGACCCAGGACACCCGGGAGAGGTGATCGATTCCACCCCCCTCCAACACTCCGTTGTTGAAGAGAAGAAACCGCTTGGTTTCTTCTCTTTAATAACGGGGTGTCCTGCGGGGGGATCCCCTCTCTGCGGGGTCCCCTGGCTCTAGAAGGGTTGGGGGGACAGACAGACCCCTTTTACCCCCCCAAACCTCCCCAACCCAGGGGACCAGGGAGAGGGGATCAATCCACCACCACCCCTACAACACAAGAAGCAATCGTAAACAGTAGTCTGCTAATGTTTTGGTCCACCTAATATGGCGGCAGGCCACGCCCACTGGCTTAAAAAAACTTACAGCATGAAGCCTGTAGTGCCATCTCCTGTTTTTATACCTCCATGGCTTTACCCTTTTTCACCATCCAAGACAGGTTGCCGGAAGCCCGTTTATGGTTTACCTTATGTCACGTAAAATCGCCACTCGTCGTATTTATCAATAGAAAGAAGCCCGCTCACTTATGGTTTATCTAGATCCGTGATGGCGAACCTTGGCACTCCAGATGTTCTTGGACTTCAGTTCCCAGAAGCCCAAGCCCCCGTGAATCCACACAAAGGGGTTTACTGTGATTCATCCGGCCCACGGTGCCCTCATCGCTCCCGGAAGCGGAAGTAAAATGCGCCTGTACAGAGAGGAAGGGTTAACCCGGAAGAGTCTTAACCATGCTTCCGGGAGCGATGAGGGCGGCGTGGGCCGGATGAATCACAGTAAATCCCTTTGTGTGGATTCACGGGCTTGGGCTTCTGGGAATTGAAGTCCAAAAACATCTGGAGTGCCAAGGTTCGCCATCACGGACCTAGGGATAGGGACTGCAGTGGCTCAAGTGGCTAAGACGCTGACTGAGAGGCGGAAAGTCAGCAGTTCGAGACCTGAGTACTGCACAATGGAATGAGCTCCCAGCTCCTGCCAACCTAGTAGTTTGAAAGCAAGAAATTGCCAGTAGATAAATAGGGACCACTTTGGTGGGGAGGTAACTGTGTTCTGTGCGCTCCAGTGTCTAGTCATGCCTGCCACATAACCATGGAAACCTCTGCAGAAGCAGACAGCACTGGCTCTTCGGCTTGGAAACAGAGATGAGCACTGAACCCTAGAGTCGAATACGACTGGCTTTCGTGCAAGGGAAACCTTTACCTATGGTTTACCTTATGTCACGTAAAATCGCCGCACACATTTAGCAATAGCATCGATTATTAATTGAAAATTTTGAAATGGTAGCAGCTGTGTTTATAGTGTGTGTTTTCAAGCATATCAGAGAGTAAACAAAACAAAAAGACAAAAAAAGTTGTGGCACTTTAAAGACTAACTGCTGTAGTTTATCAGAGTAAAAGCAAAAACATTAAATAGAATTAAATAAACTGAAACAACTTTGAACATCTCAGATAAAAACACTAATAAAAGCAGCTTGAAATAATTCTGTTTTTACTAGTTTCTTAAGACCAAGTGATCTTAAGACTTAAGAAACTTAAGACTTAACTTAAGAAACTTAAGTGATCTTAAGTTTCTTAAGACCAAGTGCCTGCCACATGACCATGGAAACGTCTACAGAAGCAGACAGCACTGGCTCTTTGGCTTTGAAACAGAGATGAGCACTGAACCTTAGAGTCGGATACGACTGGCTTTCGAGCAAGGGAAACCTTAAGACCAAGAGTGAAAGGGGCCTGACAAACTACTGTTTAGAAGCTTGTTCCAAAGTGAAGGGGCCACAAATGAGAAAGGATGAGTATTGGTGTTCATTTTTTGGCCTCCTTAGGTCACTATTCTTAACATCATGGGCTGCAAAGAGCAGATGGGATGAGTAGCTATCTGGTGTTCTGACAAGTTTCAAGTTTCTAAACCAGGGGTGCCAAAAAAATTTGGGCTGCAGGCCAGTCACATGGTTGAGTGGGCCGGTCACATACCTGTCAAGTTTCAGGAAATTTCTGTAAACACCCCCCCCCCCCCCCGTATTTTACACTCTTTCTTTAGTATATGAGAACCAAGACACAGGAAACAGCCACGGGCTGGTTTAACTCAGGTTTATTGCATGGTGGTCAGAGGGAACATGAGGTAATGGCGGATGCAAAGCTCTATATATATACAGTGGTAAACATTCGAATGTGGCTCCACGATAGCCGGTTGGCTATTGTCTGCGTGACATCATTGCTGGTTACGCCCTTCTTGTCCAGGTGTAGGTAGTGGCAGGAAACTCCGCGCTGTGGCTATTGATGAGTATGGACCAAGAGAGCTTGGACGCTCGCTGCTGCCCACTGGTGGTTATTAGCTCGCGTCCTAATACAGGGTTTATAGTGATACAGCTGACGACTATATTGTTACTTGTAGGAAGGGTTACATTGTTAAGATACATTGTTATCACATGAAGAAGGTTACACTATTAGAACACAACACTCCTCCCCCCTAGGATGAGACGAAGTCTCTCAGCCAAGATGGCTTATTTCGAACACGCTGGGGTCTCGGTGCGGGCTGCCCTGCCCCGGGTTTGCTACCTTCTCCTTGTCCCCTGGCTTCCTGTCCTGTAATTGGAGAGGGAGACTTGTTAGTGACTTGCCGCGGTTCTGCGGCTTTTATGGGAGGTGTGTGCTTTCTTTGGGATGAACCGGGGGCACTGGGGGCTAACGAAAAACCCCTCTTCTCGCTTGGATGGGTGGGGGAACACTCCCAAACCCCCCCCCCCCGGCTCGGTAACGCAAAATCAAATTCGGGGGCAGCAGTCGCAAACTCCTCACTCTCTTCCCCGGGATCGGATAGAGCTGGCGTATCAAAAGGATCTGAGTCGGGACCGCTGCTTCCCCCCCTTGTTTGGGACTGTTGCCCTTCGTTGTCTCCTCCTTGGGCTAAGCGGGTGGAGGAGAACCCTAACGCTGAGGTATTTTCCATGCCGTCCGTGGATTGCTTCCTGGGAACCCAGCTCCGGAGCTGATCTGCATGCCGCCTCCAGAGTAGACCGGTGCTCGTTTCCACCCGATACGACACTGGTCCCGTTTGTTCTACAACTCTCCCTGGTACCCAGGCTGGCCCTGCGCTGGCGTAGTTCCTGCAATGCACAGGATCACCGGCGGCGAAACCTTTCGACACCGCTACCCCTACGTTCTTCCCTTTGTCCTCGACCCTCGTGGGGTCTAATCTGGTCAGAATCGTGGTCAGCTTTCTCCGCATCAGCAGCTCTGCCGGCGAGTAACCGGATGCCAAGGGGGTCACCCTATACGCTAATAAAAACTGACAAACTTGGTGATTCAGGTCCCCCGAGCCCATGCGCCGCAGCGCATCCTTTGTTGTACGCACCAGCCGCTCCACTTGGCCATTCGTGGCCGGGTGAAACGGCGCGGATGTGACGTGCCGAATGGCGTTTGCTTCCGTGAATGCCCTGAACTCGGCGGACGTGAAACAACTAGCGTTATCGCTGACCAGAGTGTCGGGTAAACCGAACGTGGAAAAGACTCTCCTTAGATGGCTAATTGTAGTGGCGGAGGACGTGCTCTTTACCGGAATCACCTCCAGCCACTTGGAGTACGCATCCACTACCAGGAGAAAAAGGGTACCTCGGAACGGGCCAGCAAAATCTATGTGCACTCTGGACCACGGCCCCCTTGCCGCGTCCCATTCCCTATGCGGGAGACGAGCCGCCTCCGGTCGGGAGCCCTGGCATGCCTCACAAGTGCCGATCATGTACTCTATGTCTGCGTCCAGCTGGGGCCACCAGAAGTAACTCCGCGCCAGCGCCTTGGAACGGACGATCCCCGGGTGGCTGACGTGCAACAGTTTGAGTACCCTCGGTCGCAGGGATGTAGGGACCACCACCCGTTGACCCCACAAAAGGCACCCCCTCTCTAGGGACAACTCTATTTTTTTCCGAAAAAATGGGTCGAATTCCGTACTTGGGGAGGACGCCGGCCACCCCTTCTGTACCCATGAGCTTACTTTCTCCAGCGTTCTATCCCTGCCAGTCGCCCTGGCAATGTCGGCTGGTACTATTGGGGGTGAATCTAAAACCTCTATTAACAATACCTGGTGGTCTCTCTCTACCCCTGCCTTTTGGTCACCCGACAAGGGCAGAGGAGACCGTGAGAGTGCGTCTGCATGGCTGATCTCCTTTCCGGGCCGGTATTCCAACTCATGTTGGTATGCGTTGAGGAAGATAGCCCACCTCAGCATTCTCGGGGACAGGATCTGTGGCGTGGGCTTATTTGCAGTGAAAATTCCTAACAGAGGCTTGTGATCGGTCACGATCGTAAACGGGCGACCATACAGAAAATCGTGAAATTTTTTGGTGCCCGCTACTATCACTAATGCCTCCCTGTCGGTCTGTGCGTAATTCCGCTCAGCTTGGGACAGGGACCTTGAATAAAATGCTATCGGGGCCTCCCTTCCGTCGTCCAACACGTGGCAAAGCACCGCCCCCACCCCCACCGGGGATGCGTCACAAACTAAGACCACTGGCCGTTTGGGGTCGAAGTGAGTTAGGATTGCCTCGGATGTTAGGAGTTGCTTTAACTCTTTAAAAGCCCTCTCTTGCTCGTCACCCCACAGCCATGTTTCCTCCTTTTTAAGCAACCGATGGAGCGGTTCGGCCACAGACGCCTTCCGTGGAAGGAAGGTATGGTAAAAGTTTAGGAGCCCCAGGAATGACTGTAGTTCGGTTTTGGATGTGGGGCGAGGAGCCTGCTTGATTGCGGCTACTTTGGATTTGGCCGGCTTAATTCCCTCGGGTGTGACACGGAACCCTAAAAACTCAACCTCTGTTTCGAAAAAAACGCATTTGTCTTTTCTCAGTCGCAGCCCCGCTTTCTCGAACACAGTCAGTACTTTATCCAATCTCCTTGCCAGTTCGGCCTCACTCCCCCCTGTTATCAATACGTCATCAAAATAACACAACACTCCCTCCAGCCCCTTCAGGAGGCGTTCCACAATCGACTGAAAAAGGCCGGGTGCCGAGTTCACGCCGAACTGTAAACGCGACACCTGGAACGCCCCTTTATGTGTAACTATTGTTTGTGCCGCTGCCGTGGCGGGAGTTACAGGGAGTTGCTGGTAGGCTTGAGCTAAATCGAGCTTAGCGAAACATTTTCCCCCATTCAGCCTGGCCAGAAGGTGGCTGACCACCGGCACCGGGTATGCATTAGGGCGGATCGCCTTGTTAATTGTACACTTATAATCAGCGCAAATGCGCACCTCCCCGTTAGCCTTTAGTGCTGTAACAATTGGAGTTTCCCACTCCGCGGAATCAACAGGAACAAGAATCCCCTGGCCCACCAGTTTGTCCAGTTCCGCCTCTATTTTGTCCTTTAGTGCGAACGGCACCCTGCGTGGTTTGAGTCTTATCGGGCGGACCTCCGGGTCTAGGTCGAAGGCTACAGGGGGTCCCTTGAACTTTCCCAGTCCTTTTTTAAAAACGGCGGGGTGCGCGTCGCACACCGCTTGTATTGGATCCGCCCCCACGGCATGCACCCCCCCTATGAACAAACCCAAAGGCTGAAACCACTGAGTCCCGAGGAGGCTACAATTTCCCCCTTTGAGAACAACTAGAGGAAGTTCCGCAGAATGTCTCTTAAAACGGACCCGAAATTTCCCGACCCCCAACACTGGGATGCTGTTCCCCTGCACGTCTCGTAGCGTGGACCTCAACGCTTTAAGTTTGGGCCGCACGTGGGGGTCGATTTTCAAGAACTCTCTCTGGGGAATTATAGAATAGGAGGACCCCGAGTCAATTTCCATCCTAATAGGGGGCCCTTGGACTAGTACCTCGACGAAGTAATGGGGTTGTCCCGCGGACACGCTGAACACGGGGGCGTCGTCCTCGCTGTTGTCCGAGATGCGGCCCACGCCGTCCTGCTTCCTCGTGGTCCGGGCGCCATCTTTGGACCTCGCTGGACGGTCCGGTCTGGCCGAACGGTCTTGTGAATGCTTCCGGTCCTCTTTCCGCTTTCTGCACGCCTTGGCGATGTGCCCCCGACGGCCGCAGTTGTAACACTCGGCTTTTCTGAATGGGCACTTCGCGCGCTCATGGGCTGCTCCGCAACCATCGCAGCGGCGCCCGCCTTTTCGGACCTTCTGGACCTCCTCACCGTCGCTGCCTTCCGTAGACGACTTCGAGGTTCGTCGGGTTGCGTGTACCGACTGTCCGGACTTGCCGTGCACCGAATTTTCCGCTTTGCCGGCCCTAGGACGCCACTCACGCCACTGGTGCATTTCGTCTACCCCAGCATTCGTGGATTCCGCGGATTCCGCGGCCTCCACAACCTCTGCCAGCGTGGGTGGCGGCTCCTTGTTCATCAGGCTGCGCTGCACTTCCTTGTCCTTCAGGCCACACAGAACGCCGTCCCTTAGGGCCATCTCTAGGTTGTCCCATCTGCAGGGGGCGGCGGCTATTCTCATGGCTGTTACGAAGGCCTCAACCGACTCGTCCGGCGCTTGGACTCGCCTCCAAAACGCGCTCCGAGCGGGAAACATTGCCCTCGAGGGTCGGAACCGCTCACGCAGCAGTTTCATGATGTCCTCGGCTTTGAAGTCACTCATCTTCTTCGGTGCAATAATGCCCACCAGCGTTCGCTTGGTTTCTATCCCAAGCATTCGGGTGAGGATGGCCCTCTTCCTTTCCTCGTCGTCTTTGACTTTGAGTTCCACCAGTGCCGCCTGGAAATCCATCTCAAAAAGCTCCCAGTCTTGCGGTTTGATAATGTTGAAACCGCTCTGTGCCCTGGCTCCTTGGGGGTCCATGATCCCACCTTCGTCGCCAATTTAGTATATGAGAACCAAGACACAGGAAACAGCCACGGGCTGGTTTAACTCAGGTTTATTGCATTGTGGTCAGAGGGAACATGAGGTAATGGCGGATGCAAAGCTCTATATATATACAGTGGTAAACATTCGAATGTGGCTCCACGATAGCCGGTTGGCTATTGTCTGCGTGACATCATTGCTGGTTACGCCCTTCTTGTCCAGGTGTAGGTAGTGGCGGGAAACTCCGCGCTGTGGCTATTGATGAGTATGGACCAAGAGAGCTTGGACGCTCGCTGCTGCCCACTGGTGGTTATTAGCTCGCGTCCTAATACAGGGTTTATAGTGATACAGCTGACGACTATATTGTTACTTGTAGGAAGGGTTACATTGTTAAGATACATTGTTATCACATGAAGAAGGTTACACTATTAGAACACAACACTTTCCCACCGTCATCCCGTATTAGTTAGACTGCAATTAGACTGGAGTTAGACTGGAGGTCAGCACAGGATAAGCATAGCTGTCCAGTTTCCCATTTTGGATGGGAAATTTCCCTTATTTGACAGGAATTTCCCGAAACTTGACAGGTATGACCGGTCATATGGTTCCTCCCACTGGAAGCAGCAGTGAAACGTGCCCACGCATACGGATAACACTGACGTAAGTTACCTGCAGCTGTTGTAAACGCGACAGCTGCAGATGCATTTATGGTAGCGTTATGTGTGGGCGTATTTTACTTCCACTTCCGGGAGTGGCAAGGGCGGCATGGGCTGGATGGAATGGTGCCATAGGCCAGATCCTGCCCACGGGCTGTAGTTTGGCACCTCTGTTCTAAACCACTAAGGGCCACAGAGGTCATAATCAGCACTTTGAACTGGGCATGGAAACGAACAGATGACAAATTAAGGCACACCAAGACTACAGCCATACATACATACATACATACATACATACATACATACATACATACATACATACATACATACATACATACATACATACATACATACATAGGGTGGGGTACACAGAAAGAACCGCCTCGGAGATTGTGGTATTTTTGAACAAGAATCGGGCATACCCTGGTAATTGCAACCTGTTGTCGGCTAATCTTTCTCACACTGGGTTAGCTGAAAGGTATTGCAGAAAGAACTTACCAAAAGGTGCCTTCATTTTGGCACTTTCGTGTTTGGCCTAGACATGGAAGAAGAAGAAAATATTTAGGGTGACTAGTAACCTCATCAGAATGAACCTGTCATCCCACAGTGGCAGGTTAAGGCAAACCCCTCCCCACTTGGTTCAACATAAGAGTATTTATTCCTCATACAGTTTTACATTGCAGAAAGTATTCCACTTTAGAGAGCAAAACAAGTTTATCCTGTCCTAAGCCAGTCTTCTGTGACAAACTCAATGTCACCCTTATTATTTTGTGTACACTTCATTTAAGATTTTTTTAAATCTTACACTAATGTCTTACCTTGTCATTTTGAGCTAGGTCATTTTGATATAACAGAATTCTTTTTCCACAGTTTATTACTCAATCATAATAGCACATTCCTTGGTGAAACTTGGCATGAAGTATCTCTATCTGGAAGTTAAATATTTCACAGCAAGTTTGGAAGCATTCAGTTACTTAGAGTAAAGGTTGTGATCAGATTTTAAATGTTTTCTATTGTTGTGTAACTTTTAATTCACCTTGACTGTATTATAGATGTCCTTATCCTGCTCCTATCACGCCTCTTTGTAGAATCTGACAGGTTTAATACTTGAAAGCTACAGTTAAAGCAATAAAATAGAAAATTAGGCAGTACTGTATAGTAAAACCTCGCATAAAGAGTGCCTTGCTTAGAGACTAACTTGCTTAAAGAGCAAAATTTTCTCTGAATGGTCACCTCGCTTAACAACTAAAACCAACTAAAACTCGCTTAACAACTAAATCGGGGTTCACAATTCCCCACCACCACCAGAGGTCACAATTGGTCACTTACAATCATGTTTCGCTTAAAGAGTAAACTCGCTTAAAGAGCAATCCCGTGGAATGCATTATGTTCTTTAAGCGAGGTACCACTGTAGCTGGTTTAAGTCTAGGTAAAGGTTGCCCTTGCTTGAAAGCAAGTCGTATCCGACTCTAGGGGCCAGTGCTCTTCTCAGTTTACAGCCAAAGAGCCAGCGCTGTCTGCGTCTGAAGATGTTTCTGTGTCATGTGGCAGTCATGCCTAGACACTGGAGTGCACAGAACTCTGTTACCTTCCCACCAAAGTGGTCCCTATTTATCTACTGGCAATTTCTTGCTTTCAAACTGCTAGGTTGGCAGGAACATACAGTACTCAGATCTTGAACTGCTGACCTGCTGACCTTCCAGTCATCAAGTTCCATGTCTTAACCATTAAGCCACCTCGAAGGTGTTGTTTCCTAACAGATATGCTTGCACAGACTAACATGGCTACCCCTTTCAAATACGAGAATTACCACGCTAGCCAAAGGTTGAAAAATATCTTCCTTCAATAAAAATTTTTATTTTAAGTGCCAGGGAAATACAGTTTCTCTAAAACAGATGTCTTGATCTGATTCAACAACTGCATATTTTATTTACATTTATTGTTTGGGGGAAGATTACCTAGAGTGACTCACATTCACATTCAGTATAAACCAGGGAGGTTGGACTTACTTCTGAATAGACATGCCTAGGATTACACTGTCAGTCACTCTGCTTGCATCCTCATACATACCAACCCAGAAGTGATGCACATTGCAACAGATACTAACAATTGTGCAGTTCATTTCATCTGCAACCTTGATGCAAAAGGGTTTGTCCATTTGCTTTTAAAAGTTTAAACTAGATTTTTTAATTGGTGCGAGTGGGGATGGGTTGAAGTTTTATGATGGTGATTGGAATATTTGCTGAAATGTTTCTGAAATGCTTATGACCTGATATTTTGTACTGACCGCATCACCCCAAGGTGTCAAACCAGTCCTACAATGGCAGACCGGAGGGGCTTGGTGATGGTCCCATCAGCGCAGGAAGTTCACCTTGCAAGGACCAGGAGGAGGGCCTTCTCCGTGTCATCCCTGGCCCTTTGGAACTTCTTGCCACTCGAGCTGCTCCCCTTTAGAAAAAAACCCTGAAAACATGACTATGCCAGCAGGTATGGGGCATGGATGAATCAACTTCCCAGTCCCACTGGCTTGTTTAGCCCACATGGGTATTTTGTCCTGATAGCTTTTTTAACTGTTGTGGGAGGGTAGGGAGATGGGTGGGTTTATTTAATGTTTTTATTTGATGTTTTAATTATGTTACGAACTGCTTCGGGTCACTCCCGAGTGAGGGAAGTGGGATGGAAATATTTTAAATAAATAAATAAATATTGTGGTTTTCTTTGTTAGCCACCCAGAGTCGTTCTGCGAGTGGGACGGCATACAAATTGAAAAATTAAATTAAATTAAATTACAGCCTAGAGTTGTACATAAGTAGTGTTGGTTCAGGGCCATAAGAGATGACGTATTTCATCAACCCAGAGTAGTTTATTATATGCAAGTGTGACCACCACCACCACCCTACTTTCCTGGCTGCCACTTCATTTAAAATAGCATTTCAACAAAGTCACTGGAGATCTTTCTAGATGCCAACTTCAAGTCACCAACACCAGTTTGACTCATTCATTATTTATTGTGTTAATTACTAGTATGCCTCTTAACAAGAAGCCAGTCTACTTTATGCTACAATAACTTTCAGGCCACACATGCCGGTCTTATTTCAGGACTGACAAAGCAAGGGTATTAAGTTCTCACATGTATTTTAATTCCCTGCTCCCTTGTCTTTCCAGATGAAGAACCACCCTTTCCAACCTAGGGTTGTTATTGTCTTGCACCCAGAGAAAGTATTCAGTGTCAGTGAAGGAAATTATCACTCTATCATGAAGCTATATAAAATATCTGGGGAGAGAACGTAAAGCTTATGAACAGGTGAAAGGACAGACACATGATAAACTCTTGTTGAGTTTGCCAACTGAGTTCTGTTTTAAACCTCTTTGCGGATCAGGAATCGGGAAATAATTACTAATGTCAGCATTCCTAGGAACCTACTCTTCCCTTGCAGCATCCTTAGGCTACAGGATGAGTTTCCTCTTTCTAAGAGGCACAGGCCACTTCTTTCAATCAAAGCAGGATGCCAAGACTTCATTGAACTATTTCCACAGGGTTGCTGCTGCGCAAAGGGAACAATTTGTGTCTCCTGAGTCATCAGATAGGCCAGCCTCACTGTGGGATTGCTGTCCATGTCAGATATTTCTTGTGGTAATATGAGTCAAGCCAGTTCGTGAAAGCTGAGTCATGCAAAGAAGGAGCAAAAGGCAGGCAAAACTATTGTGTTGACTGAAGTAAAAGAGAACATGACACCACCACCACCACCACCATACTGTGTGCAAAAGCTGACTGAATGGCCACCTGACTCTTCCCTTCAGCATTGGTGGTGATGGAACAACAGGCTAGTTTAGAGCACAGAAGGGGAAATTTATGGTGCAAGACTGAAGTTTCTAGAATCCAGTAGCCACTATGGGCAGCAGTTACGTTGGCTGTGGGACACAGAAGGTTTGTAGTCAACCATACTGTTCCCCATCTGAGTTGAAACACCAGGATGCAGAGAAGGGACTAAGAGTTTGATTTTTCACTAGTCCCCACCTGAACCCCTGTGCCTCTTGGGAGAAGAGCCAACCTGTATAGTATCACATGAGCTACGTGGCCCTATTATCTGTAGCTTACTGGGCCAGCTTAGGCTGCGCAGGACTTATCAGCCTGTCTTTTCAAAAGAGAAGACCTGGGGACCCCACAGATCATTTAGGAAAAGGTATTCCCACATCCTAGCATCTGATGTCAGAGGAGATCATTTCCTGGGTCCACCTCATAGCGCCAGTCCTGAGACAGTACACAGGTACAGCCACAATTGAAAGAACAGGCACCAGGGAGAGGCTTTTCCAAGAAACACATAAGGTTTATTTATTTATCGTATGATTAACTTCAGTTGTCTGCATTAATGCTGATATATACAGTGAGCACAAATTGACCATCTAAAGCTCCTAACTAGAGTGCCATGTCTAGGTGTGAGAGCAGTTGAAGGGCTTCATCTGTGGCACTATGCAGGTCCTCCAATGTGCTTCTAAACACAAGTAAGGGACACTTAAATATAATGTGGTCCATAGTTTGGTCTTCTTCTCCACAATAGCTATTTTAGTATTGTACCCCTCCCAGTCAAGGAATAGTACACAGAAGTGGATCCTGAATGAAGATGAAACTCACACATTAGATTATTATCAGTGAGGACAGGGCTGCCATCAGGGCAGTACTACCAGTACTGCCATATAGGGCCCGGAGCTGACAGGGGCCCTTGCCACCACCAGCCATAACTGTAGGGGGGGGGGCAATAGTCCCAAGAGTGTCTGCCCGTCCAACCAGAGTGGACCGGAGGGGCTCCCTAGTTGTGCCTTCAGCTAGAGGGGCTTGCCTCTCTGGCACACGAAGGAGGGCCTTCTCTGTGTCCGCTCCAGCCCTCTGAAACCTCCTGCCAACAGAATTGAGGCTACAGACAGAATTGCTGCCTTTCAGGAAAGGTTTGAAGACCTTGCTGGCAGGGCAGGTGTGGGGCCCTAATGGGAATACGGCCCCAGTCTGTTGGCTCATCTCCAGCTAGAGTCCAGTTTGTGTCCTCCTTCTGTGTTTCTGTATTCCCCCCCTTCCCTTTTGGCTTTTAGTTTTTAGTTTTAAATGGGGTGCGAGTAGGAGGGTGGACAAATGGGTGGATGACGGGGTTTTTAACCTGTTTTTTATATGTTTTTAATTGTTGTACGCCACCCTGAGTCGGGTTTTTACCTGAGTGGGCGGCATAAAACTTGTAAATAAATAAATAAATAAATAAATAAATAAATAAATGCTCAGTATGGGCCCCAGAAATTTCTGATGTGAGGGTACCTGGTAAGGGTACCTAGTATGTATAAATTAATGCTATGAAGTCTCACTCTTATATCTGATGAAGTGGACTTGATCCACAAAAGCTAACATCAAAATACAACAGTTACTCTTGAAGATGCCACAATTTTTTGTCTTTTGTTGTTATTGTTTTATTTACTCTCTGATATACTTGCACAGACTAACATGGCTACCACTTCTAAAATTATAACTTGTGTTACCTTTGCAATGTAACTTTGGTTTACATTTCCCTCAAGAAAGGAAACTCTTGGATTATGGACTGCTAATTACACCACTCTTCCCAGTTATGTTATTTTCTGCAATGAAATACTGCATTTCTGGTGACATTCACGCTCCAATAAACATATTTACTGCTCCCTCTTCACCTCTTCAAAACAGGAAGTAATGTTAGATGTAGCTCAGCTGCAAGGCTATTTTCTTTGCTGGAACAGAGAGTTTAGTCTGCTGCCTCCTCCAAGTCAGTTTTAGAAATTCCTTATTGGGGAGATGCTTCAGGAAGAAAAGGAAATGGTTTGGGTTTTCTTTTGGGCTTCTTTATCTGTCCACAGTGACTTGGAATGAAGAGATATTTATGTTTATGCATGTTTAAAACCACAATATAAGAATAACTTAACAAGAGGGCCAGTGAGTGATTGTCAAAGAAGCAAGGGCCATAGAGAGGTGATGCTTTTTAGACGCCAATCAAAGAAGTGCGCAGAGGCACAGAAAACTGCACCAGCTTTTTGGAAGAGTGTCTCGTCCTCAAGTGAAAGGCTAAAAGCAAGCGGTGTTTGAGGGTGGGAGATGGGAAAATATGACACTAAGCCCTTGTCATTTCCCCTCTGTTCCAGGCTGTAGAAGGTTAAAACCATGCCCAGTCATCAGGTTTTCAAAAACTTGCTGGTTCCACCAAGTGATGACACCGAAGATTTGTTTCCAAGACAATAGCCAAGTCTGTTTCAGCATAAGGGAGAGAACTAATTTTTTAAAAAAACAAAATGGAGGCACTTTATAAACAAACGGATTCATTTCAAGGTGTGCTTTTATATTGGACTAGCTGATTACCCGGCTTTGCTCACGGTTTTGAAAAATAGTTCTGCATGTCCTGCCTTGCAATTCCACTTTCTTCATCACTGCCTCTGTCATCATTGCCTGCACAGTTGTCACTGGCTGCATTATCATTCTGCTGCCTCTGTTGACACCTCTGTTGTCACCTCTGTTGCCCACACCTCTGTTTTATAGATATAGATTGTATGGGTGCCTCTTGGAGATTTCTGTTGAGCACTCTACGTTTTAGCAACTGAGATATACGGCCAGTGAGTCCCATTGTGGTGATTGGATTTTTACTCCTAGGACAAACCCATTGCAAGTGGCCAGCCTCACCGTTCAACCGTCGCCCTCTTCCCTCCCTCTTCTGAGGGCTCAAACAAAAGGCTCCAGGGGATTTTTTTTCCTCCCCAACCGCCGGAAGAGAGTGAGCCGTTCCATTGTACCACCCCATGGGGGTGCCACTATTCCATTTTGTGCCCCATTTCCCTCCCTTCTCTGTTCCACAATATCCCAACACCATCCTGATACTTTAACAATAATAACTCATCAAAGGAAAGAATAAAAACAGGTTTCTTTTCTTTTTAAATACTTTTTTATTCTTCAGCTCTGGGAAAGGATCCCCCCTTTTTAGTAGTGGTACGTGCTTTCACTCCCGTCGGTGGGGGTGTCCCCTTTGCATCCCAATTTGTGGGGCATAAACCCCCAAATGGGTTTCGAGACCCCCACAGTGCTGATCTCGCAAGCCTAAGGTAGGCGTGTGCCAATTTTCAGCGAGATTGGTCCAGGGGTGTGGTTTCCTTTAGAGCACATACAAGACCACACCTCTGTTTTATAGATATAGATTTGTGTTTTTCATTTTGACCAAGTGGATCCTTTAGGACAATCCTTGCATCCACATGCAAGGATTGACCATATCACACCTCAAGTGACCCTGTTTAGCTAAGCTATCAGCATTACAAAGTATGGTATTAGCAATATTGAAGGCAAAATTTAAAGCTTTATACTTTACTGTATCTGTTTTCCCTCACACTGTGTGTTTTTGAACAAAATGTTCTTCTCCCAGCTCCTAATGTTGTCCTCCTTTCCTCCCTCTAGACCAGTGATGGTGAACCTTTTAGAGATTGAGTGCCCAATCAGAGGGGCGGGGCAACCTCTGTGCTGGGGGAGGGAGAGAGAAAGTGCTCCCATTGGGCTGTTGGGTAGTGGGGCAGGGTGATCTCTGTGCTGGGAGAAGGGAGGAAGTGCTCCCATTGGGCTGCTGGGCAGAGGGGCAGGGTGAACTCTGTACTGTGGAGAGAGAGTAAGCGCTCCCATTGGGCTGCTGGACAGAAGGGTGGGGCAGACTCTGTGAATCCTCTCTTCTCATTTGATGTCCAAAGTACTTCATCTTCATCTTTACTATTTGACCTTCTAATGAGCAGTCAGGGTTGATTTATTCTAAGATTGATCTATTTGTTCTCGCTGTCCAGGGGACTCTCAAAACTCTCCTCCAACACCACATTTCAAAGGCGTCTATTCTTTTGCATTCAGCTTTCCTAATGGTCCAGCTCTTACAACCATACCTTACCACATCACAAAATAATGGAATAAGACACAGTATTAGCACAACTCCCTCACTACCCCCTAGCCTGTGCTGGCATATAGGAAATGAATAGGAGATGTGCTTAGGGTTGCAGTCTAATAGAGATGCCTATTTTGTGTAGCCAAAGTCTAAGCAAAATCGAGCAGCTTTGGTCAGGTTCAGAGGCAAATGCTGAAGTATAGCAGCCTTCTTCCCGCACAAGCCAGCAGGGTTGAACATAAAAAAGGCAGTCTTTCTAGAGATGCTTGAGAATTTGAGGACCTGAGTTTTCAAAAATAACTTTCCCAAGCTAAAGCAAGAAATTGCAAGTAGATAAATAGGGATCACTTTGTTGGGAAGGTAACAGCGTTCCGTGCGCTCCGGTGTCTAGTCATGCTTGCCACATGACCACGGAAACGTCTGCAGAATCAGACAATGCTGGCTCTTCAGCTTTGAAACAGAGATGAGCACTGAACCCTAGAGTTGGATACGACTGGATTTCGAGCAAGGGAAACCTTTACCTTCTAAACACTGCAAGCGTGAACTGCCTTTTGAAGCCATACTTCAAGGCCTCCCATGCCTTTCACAAACAAAAAAAGCATGCCACTAGGTGTCTCCTTTGAGCTAAATAATGGACTCTTGCGGTTCAATTTGTCCTTTTATTTAACAACTGATGAGAAAATACTATTGAAACATCCTGTGGAATACAAAGGAGAAGAAGAAAGATTAAGTCCTTCCTTTCTTCTATGTTTTTACAAAGTCACCAATGATAAATATGCTTTCACAATATTTACTGAAAATATTTATAACTCTTCTACTGTGTATCTGACTCTAACATTGTCCATCCCAACCCTGGGTAAGAAAGGAGGGGGGTTGAACAATAAAACTTTATTGCTCAAGAAGCAATGAGGCTCCTTGTTGCCCAATAAGCTGTATGGCATGAGGATGAACTAAGTCTAAGTAAGTCTAAGACTGTGTGTCTACAAAAATGTTTACAAAGCCATGAAAAATAGAAATTAAAAGGCGTGTAAATAGCTACCACTGTGGTCACCTGTTGCAAATAAGAAACTTACTCTATTTCTTGCTTTGTGGCAGACCATTGCATAATTTAAAATTATGGATACATATGAAATACAGGTAAAATTCAAAAAAAAATGTTAAAAACAATTAGACTATTTTTGACCAGAAGTGTACTATTTCAATAGTGTTGTCTTAGCCATTATCTATGCAAGTAGATAAATAGGGACCACTTGGGTGGGAGAAGATCTTGGGGATGTGAAAGGCAGCTCATCCAGGCATCCCCTGAGCAGAGTTTCTCCAGCAAAAATTCTTTCAACAAAGAATAATTTCTTACACAAAATTATTATTATTAGCCATTTACTAGATCTTTTTTGTACATATGGTGGGGGGATAAATTGCATGTGCACAAATGCTGTGTTGATTGAATAGTTTAACATTCACAGAAAATCTGTCCTATATCCAGGTAGGCCTATTGTCTTTGATTATTCTTTGCTCTTCCTACTTTGCTTTGAAGTCTATTAAATGACTTTTAAATGTTTCAGCCAGAATATTGTCCTAGTGGCATTACAACCAGCACTACAGTGCTGCAACCATTGGTTTTAGCTGTTGTATAGGGTATGATGTCCATGAAGGGGATAGCTTTGGTGTTGTATTACCTTATTTTGTTCATTATTTGCTAGCAGCTATTTACATATTTCCAAAGAAATCTGCACATGAACCAAGAAGCAACAGTTAGGACAGAACATGGAATGACAGAGTGGTTTGGAATAGGAAAAAGAGTAAAACATGGCTGCATTTTATCACCCTGCTTATTCAATCTATACACAGAGCACATAATGCGCAATGCAGGGATGGAGGAATCACAATATGGGATCAAAATTGCTGGGAGAAACATCAACAATTTGAAAAATGCAGACGATACCACCCTGATGGCAGAAAGTGAGGAAGACCTAAAGAACCTCTTGATTGGATTGAAGGAGGAGAGTACAAAAGCTGACTTGAGACTTAATATCAAGAAAACCAAGATAATGGCAGCAGGTCTGATCAGTTCCTGGAAAATAGATGGGGAAGAAGTAGAAGCAGTGACAGACTTTACTTTCCTGGAATCTAAGATTACTGCAGATGGCGACTGTAGCCATGAACTAAAAAGACGACTAATTATGGGGAGACAAGCTATGAGAAACCTGGGGAATATAGTGAAAAGCATACACATCACCTTGAAAACAAAAATTCGCATAGTCAAAGCAATGGTATTCCCAGTGGTAATGTATAGGTGTGAGAGCTGGACCATTAGGAAAGCTGAGTGCAGAAGAATAGATACCTTTGAAATGTGGTGTTGGAGGAGAGTCCTGAGAGTCCCTTGGACAGCAAAGAGAACAAATAGGTCAATGTTAGAAGAAATCAACCCTGACTGTTCATTGGACAAATAGTGAAGATGAAGCTAAAGTACTTTGAACATCAAATAAGAAGGGAGGATTCACTTGAGAAGGCCTTGATGCTGGGAAAGGTAGAGGGCAAGAGAAGAAGGGGGCGTTCAAAGATGAGATGGATAGATGGTATTGTAGACGCAATGGGCACAGAGCTTGGTGGGCTGAGGAGAATGGTGGAGGATAGAGGTGCCTGGAGAAAAATGGTGCATGGGGTCGCAAAGGGTCGGAATCGACTGTGTGACTGAACAACAACAACAAGGGGGAATTGCACAATAGGATTTCAGCCACTGAATGGTATTACAGAACAAGTGCTCTAAGCAGAGTGGGTACAAGCAATATAAGGTAGACCCCAAGGCTGTTTCTGCAGTCCCCTGGTTTCTTTGACTGAGAAGAGAGATTATAGCTTCTTGAAACTTCCAGAAGTAGTACTTCTGTTCCAAAACTAGATGGAGGGTTTTATTGAATAGTGGAGGTCATAGTAGATGTTGGTGCTTGTTTTATTTTGAAAGTGGAGGTTAGCTGATGTTCATTTCTGCTTTTGTGGGAAGAATGCAAAAAATATATCATTTGGGGAAGGGGGAAAAGTTTGAGTTTTCCCATCAGCATCTAAAAACTTGATTTCAAATGCTGCAATGGAGCATAAGCCCTGGCAGCAGCCTTAGTAGAGAAGACCTTTTATAGAAAAACCTATGATAATTAGTTTGCAAATAAAACAAATAAATAAATACTGAATAGTGACAAATTTCAACGGACGATCCCCACTATTTGCTAAAACCATGACACCATCCCCTCCTCCAGACTCCCACAGGTCAGCTCCTAAATGCCTTGTGGCATCTTAAAGTTTAAATGCAATGGATTTAGAGAGTAGCCACAAAGAGAGTAGCCACGTTCAGTCAATGCAACTTGCATTAGTATTGACTGGCCTCATTCTCACAGATTCAATGGAACTACAAAGCAATTCTTCCCACAAATACTGGATTACACTAGTTTTTATTTACGGAGAAGTTGCCTGCAAGTCTATAAGGAGCAGACAGAACAGAACCGTTCTGTCAGAGAGGTTTGTTCTCTTCCACCACCCTTTCTGTGTGTGTTTCTGTGTGTAAAACTGAGGAGGGGCATAGCCTCTGGTTGGCCCCTCCTGGGCTGTTCATAACACATGAATGCACTCAACAGAGGCTAACACTTGCTGTTTTCTCCCAGAGCTCTCTGCCTTCTCGTGGACAGTGGTAAGTATAATTAGAAGGGGAGATTTTTCATACTGGGAATCCTTCTCTTATTAATTGAGGCCGTGTAGTCTTCTTTGAAGCTGGGGTAAGGAAAAGATGTACTGTATAGTTAATGAATCACTTTGTCAGCGACCCCTTGCCTTTTCGTACCAACATCTTGCTGATGTTGGGCAGCAGCACCTAATGGGGAAGGTCTTTTTTTCCCCTACTCCCCCTTCCCCACCCAAAGGAAGGGTGGAAAAAAGGTCTAGAAAATTGAACAAATGCAGATACAGGTAATACCTTTCTCAGACCATGAAAAAACTCCAAGCCATCAACGAGCTTTTGAAAGCTTCTCTGCACTTGTACTGTGTAGAAAAGACTACAGGACACTCTTTGTCTTTCTGAAACATAGAAAACTGAAGAGATCACAAATTGAGAACGTCTTTGCGAGGAGGAGGGAGGGAGGGAAAGGAAATAACAGGAGAAATAATAAAACTGAGATAGCACGCACTGCTGTTGACACTTCTTTCGGAATGCTGTTGACACACTTGTTTCTGACTTTTTAGGAAGAAATCTGTTGGAGTTCATATTTGTTAAGAAAAATGTGGTAGAGGCATTTGCTCTGATCTCATGAGCATAATAGGAGTAGAAATTATGTAGTGTAGATTGCAGACAGAGCCAGAGGGTGTCTTTTTGTTAACTTTAATTTTAAAAGTATGAAACTTTTGTTACCCATCTTCATGTAAATCAAAAGTTGCAAGCATTTTTCTGGCTTAGGAACAGTTAAATGCTACTGGTGTAAATGTATAACAGCAGTGGGTGTCCTTTGTTGTAATTAATGCAAAGTATCTAGTCTTCAACGACACCAATTACTCTACTTGCTCTACTACTTGTTCAGCACTTGCTTTGTCTAAAGGAGAGGACAAAGTTACTCCTGGTATGGGCATTGCACACTGGGAAGAATCGAGCATTTAGTTAAGAGCAGAGCTTGGAAATGTTACTTTTTGGGATTACAAGGTGAATAATCTTTGTGTTAAAACAGCCAGTGGCCTCTCAAAGGGATTCTAAGAGGTGGAGTTCCCAGAAGTGATTTCGAAGCTCTGATTAAGAACTTGTGTGCGTTATGCACCGTCAAGTCCAAATTGACTTATTGTGATTCTAAGATGGCCTTTGAAATAAGTAAGATGTTTATGGAGTGTTTTTACTATTGCCTCCTTTACCCTTGCTATAGGATTACCAAGTGGGGATTTGAATCTCAGCACTCTATATCTACTACACCAATTTGGTTGTCTTGTGTTGAAAACTTACTACTTGCAATTATCTTTAATTATCTATTGCTGGTCACCTTGTCCAGACAGGGCTAAAAATTCATACTTTAAATAACCTGTCACGAAAAGAGAAAACTCCTCAAGTATTCTTGTTACAGCAGAAGCATTTCTCCCCCTCTCATGACATGCACATTTATTTGCTCTGTCTTGTAACTGGTGTTCAGGCAATAAGCATTCTCAACCACCCCTGTCACTTCTTCTTCTTCCATGTCTAGGCCAGACATAAAAGTGCCAAAATGAAGCCACCTTTTGGTGAGTTCATTCTGCAGTTCATTTTGTCTGATGTAGTGTGAGAAAGATTAGCCAGCAACACAAGGTTGATGTTGCCCAAGGTTGTGGATTATTGCCCAAGGTATGCTCGATTGACGCTCTTGCAGTTCCTTTCACCTGACATAGCGTAAGAAATATTAGCCAGCAACACAAGGTTGCCATTACCAGGGAACACCCGGTTGTAGCTCAAAAATACCACAGTCTTCAAGGAGGCTCTTTCTGTGTACCCTGCCTCAGTCACTAACATGATCCCATCTCTTTTGATGAATTTTCTGTACACAGATAGCTTCGTCCTCCATCTGTCTGGTGTTGATCTGTTTCTATAGGACTGGGGAAGTGTCTAGGATGTCCTTGAGTGACCACCAGCAGCAGTTCCACTGACTTGAGAAAATGAAGCTCCTCCAAATTCTTCCACTCACCCTTCTTTTCCTGAGCTGCCTGGAAAGCAGCGCTGGCAGGAAAAGCAAAGAAAACAGCGAGAAAGCCAAACTTGCCTCTCCCTGGGCACAGTCTGGACGGTTCTCCACCCGGGATAAACATCTGTGCACCTGGCAGCTGATTGCCAAGGAAGGAGTTGCTGAGATCCAGCTTAGCTGTCACCTGCCTGAAGAGGACAGCGGCCAGGGTCAGCAGTGTGCCTATCAGGGTCAGCCGGAGCAATGCTCTGCCTACAGCTCCAAAGGCCGTCAATTCTGGAAGCAGATCCTGGGCAAGCTGCGCAAGAAGCCGCACCCCTGCCGGGATAGGAGCCCACTCAGATCCCGGCTTTGTAGTGGCAAGAAGGGAGGATCCGAAGCAGATCTGCACCTGGTCCCTGCCACTTCCATCACGGAAGCTCCTGTGGGTACAGTGAGTCCTGCTAAAGGGAGGCCCAAGGGGAAAAGCCGGTCCAAGGATGCGCCAGCCCTGGAGAAAGAGCCCAGGGATCAGGCACTCCCCAGTCTGGCAAAGGCCAATTCCCCAGAGAAGCTGAGCAAAGGGAGAAAGCGGAAAGGACACCTTGGTTCCTCCTTGGCCTCAACCCAGCCACCCAATCGGCATTCTACGGCACCCTTAGGAGGCACCGAGCAGCCCACGGAGCAAAACCTGGCAGAGGCCTACTGTGAAGAGAAGTGGCACTCGCTGTGTAACTTCTTTGTGAATTTCTGGAACGGCTGAACCAGAAACAAGAAGGGAATGAAAGGGGGGGGGGGGAGTAGAGCTTGGGAAAGTGACATGTTTTGGAGTTCAGCTCCCAGAATGCCATTTAGTGGCTATGCACTCAGAAGAAGTGGTTGTAGAATCCCAATGTAGTAGTGGCCGTTTTGTCTGGGTGTGTGTGTGTGGGGATTCAAGGAGCTGTAGTTCCAGAAAGGAAATTTTCCAAGCTAGGGGGAGTGTCAGGGAGGGGGAGGGCAGGAAAGGGGAATGTGCTGTACAGTAGAGTCTAGCTCCGTGATGGCGAACCTTGGCACGCCAGATGTTCTTGGACTTCAATTCCCAGAAGCCCAAGCCCCCGTGAATCCACACGAATGGGTTTTGCAGTAAACCCATTCGTGTGGATTCATGGGGGCTTGGGCTTCTGGGATTTGAAGTCCAAGAACATCTGGAGTGCCAAGGTTCACCATCACAGGCCTAGCTAAAGATAGGTTTGAAGGGAAATGGGGCAGTCAAATAAAGGTAGGACTGATGGAGAGGCAGGGGAGTGAACCAAACAGAAGCAGAGGTTTGGGACTGAAAGGGGGTTTGTGCAGCAAAAGGCCTTGATGGGAAATCTCACTTGACTCATTGCTACTAATCCTACAGCAACTCCTACAGCAACTCCAATCAAGGGTGTGGACTAAATGGCGGAGGAAGCGGGTGGTTATGGGTTAACACCAGGGGTGTACCTCTTCTTCCATGCTGCACAAACTCCAGTGGTAATGAGACTGCTCAGCTGCTTAAGATAGTGTCTTCTCTCTTGACAATAAAGTAGCTAATCCCCAGTTGATAGAAGATATTTCCAAGTATTGTATCTAAATCACTTGTGATGTTCTAGCTTCTGTATGTAGGAGACATCTGACATTTGTTCCCGGTGTGATGGTGTAAATGCTAAATGCAATTATTATGTTAATGATAATAATAAATGATATTATTCTATCTAATATTGATATTTTTCATCAAGTTTCCTCAGCCTCTTTTTGTCTATCTTGGGCAGTATCACAATAATAATAATAATTTTTAATTTTTGGTATCATCATCATCATTTAGAACTGCAGAGCTGGAAGGGGCCCTATAGACCAGTGGTAGCGAACCTATGGCATGCGTGCCAGAGGTGGCACTCAAGCTCTCTCTGTGGGCACGCATGCAGTTGCCACAGCACAGAGTTTGCCCCACCCCTCTGCCCAGCAGCCCAATGGGAGCACTTCCTCCCTTTCCCCAGCATAGAGTTCACCCTGCCCCTCTGTTTGGACACTCAGTCTCTAAAAGGTTTGCCATCACTGCTATAGACCATCGAGCCCAGCCTCTGCAAAGAAAGCATAGTGAAGGATTGAAGTCCCAATCTCTGATACATCAGCCAGATACCCAGATCACTCAGCCGTCTAGCAAACATCTTCATGTGGGGCGGCGGCGCATGAAATGGTGCTGTGGACCACAGGTTGAGAATCCCTGGTCTATCATTATTATGATATTTGTTTGCTTAATCATTCCCACTCAAGGCAGGGTTGAACTCCTGACCAAATGCCTACGGTTTCCAGGCAGCTTCAAACACTGACCAGGCACAGACCTTCTAAGCTTCTGCAGTATTACTGCATCCCTACACCCTCAGACCATGATGCTTAAAGGACCATTAAGTTAGTGATCACATTCACTTTGGGCAGCGCGACGTAAGCGTGAGCCAGTAGATCCAGGATTGTCAGTTAATTTGTTGTTAGTTTGTATGTTTACTGCTTGAAATGGTAAGGGGTTCTTGAGGAAATGTTTATCTCTGATGCCAAAATAACCTGGCTAGCAGGGGCTATAGCTACTATGCATTTTACTTTATAGGGGCCGGGAGATATTTTCTACTCCACTTCTGGCAGCAAAATGACATGGGGCAGCCCTTCCAAATGCCAATAAAGTGAACTGGACTCCAATTAGATTAATTAGTTATCTAATGACTCGAGAGGTATTTCCCAGCACTTGAAGCAACGGGGAAGATGTCCCTACTGACATTTCAAGCTGTTGTTACAGCCTTCATCCTAATAAATCTACCCTTTGACAGAGACTTGTCTCAGTTTATGTACCAGCATATTGTTAGATGTTTGAAAGAGCGAAAGAGCCAGCATGTATGGGGCCCATAGAAGTGTCACCAGTAAGCTATTGGATATCATGGTATCACATCATTTGCATTGTGAAGCCTTTGAGAGGCACCAAAGAAGACCTTTCCCCAGTTTCAGCTTTTTTCTTTTCCACTCTCAAGCAAATTATCTTCCTCCATATCTTCTTTCTATCCAGTTCAAAGTGTTCTCAGAGTACACAAATGGAATCAGAGCCACTAGAGCAGTGATGGTGAACCTTTTATGTATGGTTGGGGAGAATGCCACACGTATGCCAGGTGTCCCCCATTTTCTTTTTTTTCTTTTTTGGTTAAGAATCTATTTAACTGCAATTACTTGTAAAAGCAGTGGTGGGGTTTAGCAGCTTCACCCCAGTTCGCCAGAACCGGTAGTAGAAATTCTGGCTGGCCCTGCCCATCCAAGTTTTGAAATTAAATACTGTAGTCATGGCTTCCCCTCTGGCCACGGCCACCATACCACGCCCACAGAGTAGGTAGTAAAAAAATTTGAATCCCAGTACTGTGTAAAAGGCACTGCACTGCATAATAAACCCATGAAAGGAAATCTATCCTTGCCTTATGGATACCTAAGAGACCGCATTGCCCTGAGGACGTCTGTCCGTCCAACCAGAGCGGACTGGAGGGGCTCTTTAATTTTTCCATCAGCCCGAGGGGCTCACCTCTCTGGCACAAGAAAGAGGGCCGTCTCCGTGTCCGCACCAGCCCTCTGGAACCTCCTGCCAACAGAGTTACGTCTCCGGACGGAATTGCTGCCCTTCAGAAAAGAACTCAAAACCTGGTTGGCAGGCCAAGTATGGGGTGCAGGTGGAAGGGTTGCCTCCGTTGGGTGGCTGCTGTAGTGGAAACTCCTTCCCCCTTGGTCCCTTCGATCCCTGCACCCTTTTTATGGAGTGGGTAGTTTTAATCAGTTTTAATCAGTGTAGAAATCTAATAATAAAATAAAATAAAATTAATGTCAATAAAAGCTCCATGGAGCATGTAATGTTATGGAAGGCACTTTTTTTTACAACAAAAATGAAGCCATAATCAAGGTAACTTTTGATGATGTAGACATTACTGACAGAACTTTTTTAAAGTGATGTGTGTAGCAGAAGAGGGCGACATGTCTTTCCCCTTCTATTTCTACCCCATCACTTATTTCTTTTGTATGGTTTCTTTTAGGTTGTAAATCAATGATTTTCCTGCATTGACAATATGTAAGCTCAGTGATGCACTGCAGCAGGTTCTGTCAGGTTCTGCAGAACCGGTAGCGGAATTTCCCCCAGGCCATGCCCACTTGGTTGGCCACACCCACCTCCACAGCCCATAATGCAGGATGTTTGGCCCCGCCCACATATTTGGACCCACCCACAGATTTGGCCAGCCCACAGAGTAGGTAGTAAATTTTTTTGCAGTGCATCACTGTGTAACCTACTCCAAGACCCTTTTTGAGTAGGAGGCCAAAAGTATGTTGAACTAAGCAGATAAATATTGTGGAGTAGCTTTGGAAAAATTATAGGGCAAATTACACAATAAGGAGAGTAATTGTGATTAAGGTAAAGGTTTCCCTTGCTTGAAAGCCAGTCATATCCGACTCTAGGGTGCAGTGCTCATCTCTGTTTCAAAGCCGAAGACCCAGCACTGTCTGTAGCTGCAGACCTTTCCGTGGTCATGTGGCAGGCATGACTAGACACCGAAGCGCACGGAACGCTGTTACCTTCCCACCGAAGTGGTCCCTATTTATCTACTTGCAATTTCTTGCTTTCGAACTGCTAGGTTGGCAGGAGCTGGGACAAAGATGAGAGCTCATTCCATCCTGCAGTACTCGGGAATCGAACTGCCGACCTTCCGCCTCCCAGTCATCGTCTTAGGCACTTGAAATGTGATTAGTTTTTCTGAAGCAATTCAGCTATTTCCCCTCCAGAGCCTGAAATAACAGTGTAATTTAAGGATTTCATTTTGGTGTCTGTTGTATGAATGAATTTCACCTCTGCTTTCTCCACTAATGCAAAGTTCTTTGTACCAGTAGTGAATCTAAACACTGAGCATGTAGGAATGCTGAAGAATTAAGGATTTAGCAACCTTGCAGAATTATATGAAATGCAAATGATGCCACTTCACTTCACTTCACTTCTAGGCTAGTTAGGCTGTACCGTGCGGGCAACCAAATAAATATTTGGAATAACTATAGAGTCAGAGACTTTTATGAGGAAACGGCAGTAGCCACGGAATGTATAAAGCAGTACTGGAAGCTGTTGCTAGGGAACATAAGACTTCCTCATGAATAGAGAAGGAGACTCAGGCCTGCTCCAAGTTTGACGGTTAAGAACCCCAGAGATAGATGGTCACATGACACATGTTCAGACAACAGTTCCCAAATCTTTGAACTGTTTGTTCCTTTGTTCTTGTGTGAGCACAATGGGACTTGATTGGTCTCAAGGCCCCACACTGAGTGCTTAGGCACCAAAATGTTCTAATCAGAACCAGTGAATGCTTTCTAATTTATTTTTAAAAAAAATTAGTGACACAGGGCCTAATTGCTGGAGCAAGAGTGAAAATAAAGAGAGTGATTCTAATGTGTTCAAAATGTGTTCAGTCCAAATGTGTAATTCTTCAGTTTCAAGGCTGTTAAAGGGTTTTAACTGCAGTGTTAGTCTGTGTTTCCGTCATATCAGAGAGTAAACAAACAAAAACTTTGTAACACTTTAAAGACTAACTGCTGTATTTTAAGGTTAGTTTTTGTGGATCAAATCCACTTCGCCAGACATAGGAGTGAGACTTCATGACATCAATCACTCTGTACCTCTGTACCTGATGCATAGCTGTCAAGTATCCCTTATTGGCCAGGAAAACCCCTTATTTTACCCTCTTTCCCGCCGTCATCCCTTATTAATTAGACTGCAATGCCCTATTGCCGCCATTGGAGGCAGCACAGGATAAGCATATCTGTCAAGTATCCCTTATTTGCCAGGAAATTTCCCTTATTTCCAAATCCAAAACTTGACAGGTATGACATGATGTGTATAAATTGATATTTTCCAATGGCCTTTTACAAAGTCAGATTGTTGTAGAAGGAAATTTGAAAGGAGGGAGGTATGGCCAGACAGAGAAATGAGAGAGCCGTCTGAGGCAAAATCAATAAAATGTCTATCAAGTGAAAAAAAATTCAAAAAATTGTATAGCTTCCAATTATTTAATGATTCAAGTGTAAAGACTGCTAAACAGTTCTTAACATCAAAAGGTTTCTCATTCCATGATTTCTTCAAAAGTATCCAATAAAGTAAGATTTTGTATCCACATAAAGTAACTATAAAAGTGAGATAAAGTCTCTCAAGTCTGTTCAAATCTTACTTTATTGGATACTGTTGAAGAAATCATGAAATGAGAAACCTTTTGATGTTAAAAACTGTTTATTAGTCTTTACACTTGAATCATTAAAGAATTGGAAGCTATACAATTTTTTGAAATTTTTTTCACTTGGTAGAATGAAATTTGACAGATAAACAGAGTAAGGAAACTTGTGGATATAGAGCACACCAGATAAATGAATTTTTAAAAGTGCAAGGAATTGTGCTTGGATCCCCCCCCCCCCCCCCATATTTCATGAAACACAGAAGTTCTGGTGCTGGTAAAGAGGTAGGCAGGAGTAAAAAAAAAAATCCATTGCAGGCTTTCCAGCTTCTTCCGTGAAATTGCCAAACTTGCTTTATTCATTTTTTATTTCAGGATATTTTACATCTAAAAATGACCAACATTACTACTACTACTACTACTACTACTACTACTACTACTACTGCTACTACTACTGCTACTGCTACTGCTACTGCTACTGCTACTGCTACTACTACTACTACTACTACTACTACTACTACTACTACAACATCATTATCATCATCATCTTCTTCTTCTTCTTTCTCCTCCTCCTCCTCCTCTTCCTTTGCAGGGGGAAAGCATGGAAGGGAAGGCTGGGCCAGCCATAATCCAGCCCACTTTTCACTTTGCTGAATGGAGGAAATGGCCTGATGGTTATGGTGTGATTTTACTCATCAGACAGCTCTCCTTCTCACAGGACGGGAGGACGGGACACTCCCTTTCTGGTCCTTGCTGCAGTCACATCACATTCCACTTGACTCTTAGGCAATTTTCAGTGTGACAAAGGCCAAGAGAATTCCCAAGGCCGTAGAGCCTTGAAGTGGCGGCGGCGGCTGAGAGAGCACAAATGCTACATCAAATGGCTGACCCAACGCTGTATCTAGAAATGAATATGTTTCTTGTTAATGTTCTATTCCAAGATTTATTTATTTATTTTGCAGTACATTCTGTCCTTGCATGGTTGAGTACAGAAAATGCACGCGCTTTGCATCAGTTGAAAGAGAAGGCACATCTATGTCTGGCTGAGATTTTCTGGATGGGATACATGTGATCAGTAACTAGAAGGAACCGAGATCGTCCAGTTCAGTTTCTCACAGGCCACCAATATGCCTTGCAGTTAATCAAAATGGTAGCTTCCAAATCTAGCCACTTCATATTAATTGGCATACCACATTGCTAGACAGGCTTACCAAATGGAAAGAACTTTACTAATGAGTCCCTTGAACCTAAGGCTGTTTGTAGGGAGTGTGTGGAAAGAGACAGTTCAGTTCAGCTGGACTTCCAAAAGGCTGCTTTTAGTTCCTCATATCTCTCTATATATAATAGGATATACTGTACACAGTAGACTGAATGAGGCCTGTTGTACAATTATATTCGCAGTGGGCACGAGCTGGGTGGGATGAGGAGGATGGTGGAGGATAGAGGTGCCTGGAGGGTTGGAATTGACTGGGCGACTGAGCAACAACAACAAAAACTTGATACACAGAAAAAGCCTCCTCAAAGATTGTGGTGTTTTTGAACCACAATTGGGTGTACCCTGGTAACGGAAACCTTGTGTTGCCAGCTGATCTTTCTCACACTAGGTCAGGTGGAGGGAACTGCAGAATGAACTCACCAAAAGGTGCCTTCATTTTAGCAGTTTCACGTCTGGTCCAGACATGGTAGAAGAATAGAATGAACATATACATGTCTAAGGTGCCATTCAAACATGTGTGCTACTGAATTTTTGCTGCATGGTTTGAATAAGATTCTGCGTGTCCACATGTTTACAGGTAAAACAACACAAAAAATGTAGTCCTTAATTATTGATGGTTGCATATTGCGATCAAATAAATTTGAAAAAGTTTAATGTATGAATCCCCTGCTGTAGTCGGCTCTGTCTTACAATTTGTTCTTTGTGTTTTATGTTTGTTTATTATTTTTATTTGTAAGAAATAAATTTAATTATATCTAAAAAAACTTAGTCTTTGCAGTCCCCCCCAAAAAAAATTGGCCCATAGAAGTAACATGAAGGAAGGAAAGAAGGGATCCTAAGGAATGGTGAAAAGAATTACTCATCACCGTCTGCTAACAGGAAAGAGATAACAAGAAGACCACATGGAAAATATTGCTTCATGTTTGTAGATGTCAGGGATTTCAAAGTGGGCCACTGTGTCTGTCCAAGGGCACACAGCATAAAAATTATATCTGTGGTTATGTTCCAACTCTGAGTGAGAACTCAGTGCTGTTTGGTATTCTACTCCTTAATGTGGTTTAGCTGTAAATGGTTGCTTACAATTCATCTACCTTTTATTATGAACTGCAAGAATTATGAGTAGTTCTTTCGGGGGGAGCTGTGGATGTTTGTGCAGAGGGGGAGGGTTTCCTTTATAGTAAAGCAGATTGCATTTGCATTGGATTTGAGACCACATAGCCTGGGCGTTCTCCCACTCCCAGTCAGGTTCTTTAGCAACCATCTGCAGATATTTAGGCAAAGGGAAGAACCTATTGAACATAAGGCACAATGTCATGCCACCCAGTGAAAGACCAATAAGAACCCTGCTTTGGAGGCTCCCAGAGAGGGATGTATGTGTTGACAATAGTCCAGCGGCCTCTGGCAGTGTTCAAATCAGATTAATTAGCTGTAGTACCTTTGCTATAAGAGACTGCCCTACATCAGAAAATACAGAGAGAAAGAGAGAGAGAGATAGAGAGAGACCTGTTTTCACTATGAAGAGCAAGTGTTATATTAATAATGAACAAAAGGAAAAGGAAAAACTGTAGCTCGGTGGTTTAGGACCAGCTTTAGCTGGCAGCGTTCCCAGGTTCAGTTCTTTGCATCTCTCACTGTAGCAGCGAAAGCCTCTAGTGTGAGACTCTGAAAAGCCGCCCTCCGTTAGAGCTTGGGAAAGTTACTTTTTACAGCTTCTCAAATTCTCTAGCCAAAGGGAGCTGGCACACAGAAAGGTGCAGTCCAGTTTTCCTAAACTATTTCTTCTTCCGTATCTAGGCCAGATGTGAAACTGCCTTTTGGTGAGTTCATTCTGAAGTTCCTTTTGCCTGACATAATGTGATAAAGATTAGCTGTCAACACAAGGTGGCTGTTACCAGGGTACGCCTGATTGTGGTTCAAAAATAACACAATCTTTAAGGAGGCTCTTTCTGTGTACCCCGTCCTAAACTATGAAAATTGTCTGCTGGCTTTTAAGGTAGCTTTCTGTGCTGATAGATAGAGAGATAGATAGATTTTTATTTATATCCCACCCTACTCAGCTTATGCCAACTCAGGGTGGCTCACAACAAATCAATACTATAATGCAATAGAAATACAGCAATACAAAAATTCAAAAAAAAAAAACAGCACAATGCAATACAACCGGTACAATCACAATATGTCAACATTATACATCAGCTATACACTATACATCACACAATAATATATCATCAACACTAAAACAACAAAAATATCGAACAACAAGTAATGAACCACCCTCTGCCACTCACGCTCACATAATCGTTACGGAGCCCGGGGCTTTAGTGTATGGGAACCAAGACACCGGGACAGCCGAAGAGCTGGCTTAACACAACTTTATTACATGCTGGTCAGAGGGAACATGTGGTAATGGCGGACGAACAGCTCAATATATACAGTGGCTATACATTTGAATGTGGCTCCTTGACAGTCTATTGGTTGCTGCCCGCGTGACGTCATTGTGGGTCACGCCCTTCTTGTCCAGGTGAAGGTGGTGGCGGGAATCTTCCCGCGCTGTTGTTCTTAGGTGAGTCTGGGCTAATGAGCTGGACGCTCGCTACTGCCATCTAGTGGTCACTAGCTCGCGTCCTATTAGGGTTACAGTGATGCAGCTGAGGGTTATCATGTTACAAGTAGAAAGGATACATTGGTTACACATGAATAGGTACATTGTATAAAGGTACAGTGTTTGAGAACACAACATCCCTCCCCCCTAGGATGAGACGAAGTCTCTCAGCCAAGATGGCTTATTGCAATTGCGTTTGGGCCGCGATGTGGGCTGGCCCGCCCTGTGGGCGCTACCGCTTCCTTGTTCCCTGGTCCCTTGTCCTGTAATGGGAGAGGGAGACTCGTTAGTGGCTTGCTGCGGTTTTGCAGCTTCAGGGGAAGGGACAAACTCCATTGTGGGCAGACCGGGGGCACTAGGGGCTAACGTAAAACCCCTCTTCTCGCTTGGATGGGTGGGGGACCACTCCGAAAAACCCTCCCGGTTCTGAAACTCAAAATCAAACTCTGCTGGGTGATCCCGCGGGGTATCTATGAGGACAAATTCCTTCTCCTCCCCCCTTGGTGGGGACCCATGACCCCCCTCTCCTCCCCCTTGGGCTAAACGGGTGGGGGAGAACCCTAACGCTGAATCCTTGTTTATGCTTTCTGCGCCCTGCCTTCCTGGGACCCGGCTCCGGAGCTGGTCCGCATGCCGCCGCCAAAGTAGACCCGTGCAGGTCTCCACGCGGTATGATACAGGACCGGTCTGCTCCACGACAACCCCCGGCATCCAGGCTGGCCCTGCGCTGGCGTAGTTCCTGCAATGCATGGGGGCACCTACGCTGAAACTTTTTGTGGCCTCTAGCCCGATGTTCCTCCCCTTGTCTTCTACTCTCGTGGGGTCTAGCCTTGTGAGAATGGTGGTCAGTTTCATGCGCATTAAAAGCTCCGCGGGGGAGTATCCTGACGCCAACGGGGTCACCCTGTACCCTAGCAGAAACTGACACACTTGCAGGTTGAGATCCCCGGGGCCCATGTGCCGCAGTGCGTCCTTCGTGGTGCGTACGAGGCGCTCCACTTGGCCATTGGTGGCCGGATGGAAAGGGGCGGAGGTGATGTGCCGGATGGCGTTAATCTCTGTGAAAGCCCTGAACTCAGCGGACGTGAAGCAACTAGCGTTATCGCTAATTAAAGTGTCGGGTATGCTGAACGTAGAAAAAACCCTCCGCAAATGCTTTATTGTCACGGCCGAGGAGGTGCTCGTGACTGGAATGACCTCCAACCACTTGGAGAAAGCGTCCACAACGAGGAGAAACAGAGTTCCTCGGAACGGGCCAGCGAAATCAATGTGTATCCGGGACCACGGCCCCTTAGCCGCGTCCCACTCCCTGTGGGGAAGACGGGCCTCCTCTGGTCTGGAGCATTGGCAACTCTCGCAAGTGCCGACCATGTGCTCGATGTCGGCGTCTAACTGGGGCCACCAGAAGTAGCTCCGGGCCAGCGCTTTGGAGCGCACAATTCCGGGGTGGCTGACGTGCAGCAACTTAAGCACCCGCGGCCGAAGGGATGTGGGAATCACCACCCGCTGCCCCACAAGAGACACCCCCTCTCTAGTGACAGCTCCAACTTTTTCCTAAAAAATGGGGCGAATTCTTCCGCTGGGGAAGACGCCGGCCACCCTTTCTGTACCCAGGAGCTAACCGCCGCCAATGTCCTATCTCTGCTTGTCGTTTTAGCGATGTCGGCGGGTACTATGGGGGGTGAGTCTAAGACTTCTATCATGAGCACCTGGCGGTCCGGCTCCTCCTCGCCCACGTGGCTGTGCGTCTGGGGAAGGGGGGACCTCGACAGGGCGTCCGCATGGCTGATCTCTTTCCCGGGCCGGTACACCAACGCGTGCTGGTAGGCGTTGAGAAAAATGGCCCACCTGAGCATCCTCGGGGACAGGATCTGTGGCGTGGGCTTATCTGCGGTAAAAATGCCTAGTAGGGGCTTGTGGTCGGTCACGATGGTGAAGGGGCGGCCATATAGAAAATCGTGAAATTTTTTGGTCCCTGCAATTATCGCCAGCGCTTCCCTGTCTGTCTGGGCGTAATTTCTCTCCGCTTGGGACAGGGACCTGGAGTAAAACGCTATTGGGGCCTCCCTCCCATTTTCCAACACGTGGCATAACACTGCCCCCACCCCCACCGGGGATGCATCACAGATCAGTACCACCGGCCGTTTGGGGTCGAAATGGGTTAGAATGGCGTCAGACGCCAGGAGTTGTTTCAGTTCCGTGAATGCCCTCTCCTGGTCATCGCCCCATTTCCACGCCGCATCTTTCTTGAGCAACTTATGAAGCGGTTCAGCCACCGCAGCCTTCCGTGGAAGGAAGGAGTGGTAGAAATTTAAGAGCCCTAGGAACGACTGCAACTCGGGCTTGGAGGTGGGGTGAGGGGCTTTCTTGATGGCGGCCACCTTGGATTTGGACGGTTTGATCCCCTCGGGTGTTACTCGGAACCCTAAGAACTCAACCTCCTTCGCGAAGAAGACGCATTTGTCTTTTCGCAACCTCAACCCCGCCTGTTCGAATGCCGCTAGGACCTTGTCTAGCCTTTCAGCCAACTCCACCTCACTCCCCCCCGTTATCAATACATCATCAAAATATGGCAAACGCCGTCCAGCCCTTTGAGGAGGCGTTCCACGAGCGACTGGAAAATTCCAGGCGCCGAGTTCACGCCGAATTGGAGGCGCGTCACCTGGAACGCCCCCTTATGCGTGACTATGGTCTGTGCAGCAGCTGCAGCAGGGGTTACCAGGAGTTGCTGATAGGCTTGTGCCAGGTCGAGCTTAGCGAAACACTTTCCCCCATGTAACCTGGCTAGCAAATGGCTGACCACCGGCACCGGATATGCGTTAGGGCGGATTGCCTTATTAATGGTGCACTTATAATCGGCGCAAATGCGAACCTCCCCATTGGCCTTCAGTGCCGTGACAATTGGAGTTTCCCACTCCGCAGAATCAACAGGAACAAGAATCCCCTGGCCCACTAATTTGTCCAGTTCCGCCTCTATTTTGTCCTTTAGTGCAAAAGGCACCCTGCACGGTTTGAGTCTTATTGGGCGGACCTCCGGGTCCAGGTCGAAAGTTACTGGGGGTCCATTGAATTTCCCAAGTCCCTTTTTGAAGACTTCAGGGTGCGCGTCGCACACCCTCTGTATCGGGTCAGTCCCCACGGCCTGCACCCCCCCAATGAATAAACCCAGGGGCTGAAACCATTGAGTCCCGAGGAGGCTGCAATTTCCCCCCTTAAGAACGACTAGGGGGAGTTCCGCGGCGTGCCGCTTATACTGGACCTGGAATTTCCCAACCCCCAACACCGGGATACTGTTCCCTTGCACGTCCCGAAGCGTGGACCTCAACGCTTTGAGCTTGGGCCGTACGCGGGGGGCAATTCTCAAAAACTCCCTCTGGGAAATGATGGAATATGAGGAGCCCGAGTCAATCTCCATCCTAACAGGGGGCCCTTGCACCAGTACCTCACAAAGTAACGGGGGTGTCCCAGGGACACGCTGAAAACTGGAGCGTCGTCGTCGCTGTTGTCGGAGATGCGGCCCATGCCGTCCTGCTTCCTCGTGGGCCGGGCGCCATCCTTTGGTCTCGTCGAGCGGTCCGGTTTCGTCGAACGGTCTGGCGAGCTCCTCCGGTCCTCGCGCCGTCGTCTGCAGACTTTGGCGATGTGCCCGCGGCGCCCACAGTTGTGGCACTCGGCCTTCCTAAACGGGCACTTAGCACGGTCGTGGGCCGCTCCGCAGCCGTCACAGCGTCGGCCGGCCTTCCGGACCCTCCGGACGTCTTCCTCGTCGCTGCTCTCTGCGGAGGATTTTGACGCTCGCCGGGCCGCGTGCACCGAGCCTGCTGCTTGGTTGGCCTGTGGGAGCCTGCCCTGGAGCTCTTTCACTCCGGCCCACGTGGCTTCCGCGGCCTGTGCTGCCTTCACGACCTCCTGCAGTGTCGGGGGTGGCTCCTGGTTCATCAGCTTCCGCTGAACTTCCTCGTCCCTCAGGCCACACAGCATGCGGTCCCTGAGGGTGATTTCCAGGTTCTCCCATTTGCATGGCCCGGCGGCCAGCCGCAGGGCCGCTGTGAACGCGGCGACCGACTCGCCCGGCGCTTGGACTCGCCTCCAGAACGCGTCCCGGGCTGGAAACATCGACACCGAGGGCTGGAAATGGTCACGCATCGCCTTCAGGAGCTCCTTTGCCTTCAGCTCGCCCACCTTCTTCGGTGCGATGAGGTCGACCAGCACTCTCTTGCTGGCGTGCCCGAGCATTCTGATGAGGATGGCTCTCTTCTTCCCCTCGTCCGTGACCTCGAACTCCACCAGCGCACTTTGGAAATCCATTTCGAAGAGTTCCCAATCTTCCGGTTTGTTGATGTCGAAACCGGCGTATGTCTTGGTCCCGTGGGAAGCCATGATCCCATCCTCGTCGCCAATTTAGTGTATGGGAACCAAGACACCGGGACAGCTGAAGAGCTGGCTTAACACAACTTTATTACATGCTGGTCAGAGGGAACATGTGGTAATGGCGGACGAACAGCTCAATATATACAGTGGCTATACATTTGAATGTGGCTCCTTGACAGTCTATTGGTTGCTGCCCGCGTGACGTCATTGTGGGTCACGCCCTTCTTGTCCAGGTGAAGGTGGTGGCGGGAATCTTCCCGCGCTGTTGTTCTTAGGTGAGTCTGGGCTAATGAGCTGGACGCTCGCTACTGCCATCTAGTGGTCACTAGCTCGCGTCCTATTAGGGTTACAGTGATGCAGCTGAGGGTTATCATGTTACAAGTAGAAAGGATACATTGGTTACACATGAATAGGTACATTGTATAAAGGTACAGTGTTTGAGAACACAACAGGGGCTCAACGCACTTGTGGAGCCTGGGCTCAATGTCTGTATGGACCCCAGGACTCAACGTCCTTGCAGAGCCCGGGCTCAACATCCTTGCGGAGCCCGGAGCTCACAGGGGCCGGGCACAGGTGCTCCCACTCCCCCAACTAGCCGGGTGGAGGGGAGGAGTTCAGTGCAGGGCAGCGGCATCTCAGGCAGCAGTGGTCTTATGGCCACGGGGCGACCCAGGTGCTCCCACTCCCCCCAACTGGCCGGGCTGAGGGGAGGAGTTCGGCACATGATCCTAGGTATGAATACTTTGTCTCTTCTACAAACACTTCAGCTCCGGAGGAGGCTGAGGGATCATGAGAGGTTAATCAGAATCCAAATTTAGTCAAGCTGAGGTAAAAGAGTCAGCATGCTTGACCAGAGACAAAATCAGAATCGCAACCAGGAAACAAAGCTAGGGAATAAGATGTTGCTGTTAATTCATTATTATCATTTCCTAATTCCAGTACAAATACTTTAGTCACTCCTACAATGTCTACTGAAGGACAGTGTGCAGGAAGGTTATTTTATTTGCTGAACTTGTCACTGTCCGTCAAATCCCAAAATGATTAAAATGCAGGGATTTGAATTCTGATTCCTTCCCAACAGTTACACACAATACAGTAGTGACTAGAAGAAGAGGATGACATGCTAGATTGGATTTTGGCTGTGTGCTTGCTTTTCCAAGACAGCCGTATTGTGATGTTCTAACCCACTTGTAACAGCCGTTATCATACAATTGTGCTCATCTCACACGCTAGCAAGGTAATGCTCAAGATCTTACAAGCTAGGCTTCAGCAGTATGTGGATTGAGAACTTCCAGAAGCACATGCTAGATTCCGAAGAAGCAGGGGAACGAGAGACCAAATTGCCAACATTCACTGAATCATGGAGAAAGCAAGGGAGTACCAGAAAAATGTCTACTTCTCTTTCATTGACTACACCAAAGCCTTTGATTATGTGGACCACAATAAACTGTGGCAAGTCCTTAAAGAGATGAGAGTACCAGAACACCTCACCTGTCTTCTGAGAAATCTGTATGCGTGTCAAGAAGCGACAGTTAAAATAGGACATGGAACAACTGATTGGTTTAGAATAGGGAAAGGAGTATGACAAGGATGTATATTCTCACCCTGCTTATTTAACTTATATGCAGTGTACATCATGCGTAATGCAGGGCTGGAAGAAGCACAGGCTGGGATTAAGATTTCCGGGAGAAATATCAACTACCTGAGACATGCAGATGACACTACTCTAATGGGAGAAAGTGAAGAAGACCTAAAAAGCCTATTGATGAGAGTGAAAGAGGAGAGTGCCAAAGCTGGCCTGAAACTCAAACGCCAAAAAACCCAAGATCATGGCATCTTGCCCCATTACTCCCTGGCAAATAGAAGGGGAGGAAATGGAATCAGTGACAGACTTTACTTTCTTGGGATCAAAGATCACTGCAGATGGTGACTGCAGCCATGAAATTAAAAGACACTTACTTCTTGGTAAGCAAGCTATGACAAACCTAGGTAGCATAATAAAAAGTAGAGACATCAAAGCAATGGTCTTCCCAATAGTAATGTATGGATGTGAGAGCCGGACCATAAGGAAGGCTGAGTACAGAAGAATTGACACCTTTGAACTGTGGTGCTGGAGGAGACTCTTGAGAGTCCCCTGGACTGCAAAGAGATCAAATCAGTCGATGCTAAAGGAAATCAGCCCTGACTGCTCCTTGGAAGGACAAATACAGAAGCTGAAGCTCAAGTACTTTGGCCACCAAATAAGAAGAGAGGATTCACTGGAGAAGGCCCTGATGCTTGGAAAGATTGAAGGCAAAAGGAGAAGGGGACAGCAGAGGATGAGATGGCTAGGTGGCATCATTGACGCGGTCGGTGCAGATCTGGGCGGATTACCGAGGATGGCAGATGACAAAGGAGCCTGGCGTGCGGTGGTCCTGAAAGGGTCAGACTTGACTGTGCAACTGAACAACAACAACAACAACAACAACAACAACAACAATGACAGCCATTGTGGTATAGTGGAGAGATTGGCCGTCAATGAGCAAATTTGAATCCCTGTTTTGTTCATGAAAACTCACTGGGATGTATGTGTGTGGCAGTGGTAAAGCCATTCCTTATACATTTTGCTTACCTTGAAATCCTGCTATAATTCATTTCCAATTTGATAGCACATAACACTCACAAGAGATTGATTCCTGTGACACAGAAGTATTTCATCTTAATTACTGGCTGCATGTAGGCTAGCATTGCTTATTAAATGGATAGCTTTTCTTCATGAGCTTAAAATGTGTTTAATAAGTTCCAATATACATTTCCAGCAGTTCTACTGTTAAGTGGAGTGAGGTGATCAGTTCTGAGTGCCATGAAAGTTTAACAAAATACTAGTTATTTAATTTGCTTTCATTGCATTTTAGCTGATTGGATAGCTCAGTGTGTTATGATTCTGGCTGTGGAGCCAACATTTGGTACTTCAGTTCCCCATTGTGCCCCCCACCCCCACCGGAGAAGAGTCAGCCTACATAACCTTGGGAAAGCTGCACCATCACTAAAAGCCCACATATACCAAGCCCACAAAAAACTCATATATCTAGAAATTGCTGAAAAGGGTTGTCTTACACTAGGATTGAATTATTATTTAGAGGAGTATTTCCCCATCTTAATCAAAAGAACTTGGCTGGGTTTGAGTACTCTGTACCTTTATTAAATAAATTCATTTTAGATGATTTCCTCCTTGGCTCCAGGCAGCAAAAATCTCTTGGGCTAGCCTGTCCACAAGCGTCAGCTGAGGTTCAAATTATTTAACATAATGATACTGTACAGTAGAGTGCATAAGGAGCCATAGCATTTGTGTAGAATCATGCTTGGAAATAAATAAGCATAGTTTTAATAGTACTATAAAACCCTGACTTACATATGCCTCGAGTTACATAAAATTTGAGTTACATAATGATTTTGTGCTAAAACCATGTCCCGATTTATACAATTTCCTATGGCCTCAAGTTACATAAATATTCTTTTCCCTATGGGTTTGCTTCGATTTACATAAAAATTTCATTTTTCCTATGGGTTTGCTTCAAGTTAAATAAAAATCCGATTTAAGCAAAAGCCTATGGAACAGACTTTTTTCATCAGTAGGGGTTTTACTGTACTAAATATTTTGTATAACAGTTTCACTCCTAGGTGTGCAAAGCAAAATGTTCTCACTGTGTTGCAGGAAGAAATCTATGAGGTGGTCAGTACTACTAGTCCCATTGCGGATTCTCTGCAGTGACAAGAAATGCACTTTTGCACTTGAATTATTATTATGACTATACAGAGATCTTTTCAGCACTAGAGCTCTAGTAGTATATGCTAATAGAACAGAGAGCACCAGACTGAAAAATGCTTCAGTCTGTAATTGTAAGGTGGTCTCTTCATTATTTACTATCTTGGTGGGCAACAAAAGGATGTAGCAGAAGTCAAGGGAAGGGGAGGGTGGATGGTTGAGGAGGCAGGGAAGTGAGGGTGGGAAGCATATTAAAATGAGCCCTGAAAACAATAGGAATGTGGTATGTCAGAGTTGGATACAAACAGACGCCTGCCCTGGAAAATTTAATCCTATCAAGAATGGCCAGGATTTTAATTTGCCCATCTTTCACGAGTCATAAATCTACCCTTTTAGAAAGCCAGCCTGCCAAATGCCATCAAGGAGGGTTGCTTTCAGGCTGGCAACGTCAGAGTAGCTGCCTGGCTCACGCCTCAGTAAAGACTCATAAAGACTTTTGTGTGGGGAGGACTTGGAAGCAGCTTCTCACATTTGGCCTCAATAGAACAAAACAGTGGGGAACGTGGGATGTCGGAGTGTCAGAACTGGTGGTCTCTCTCGCATTGGCTTTGGCTTCCTGAAAGAGAGGCTCCTCTTTCAATCCAAGCGCCTGACACCGACCGCAAACAAAATGGTCAAGTCTCTAAACAGTTAACAGCCTGCAAGTATTCTTTGGCCTTTGGGTATCCCTATGGTAGAGAACGCTTGTGGTTAAAAACATGGACTTAATTTTATCGAAACTTTAAACCCAAAGGGATCTGATTTGAATGGACTTCAGGTTCGGTTATTTTACTGCAGGAGTTAAAAATCTAAGAAAGCAGACAACAAACAGAGGCTGCATTTTCCTGAAATTAATGTTCTATTGAAAAGCAACAAAAACCCCTTTAACACAGGTTTGTAACGAGTGTGGAACAAGAGAGGCTTTTTCCCAGAGTCTAAAGATGAATCTACTGGGCAGTAGGAAATAAATTACCATCTTTCCCAGCCTCCCCCTCCCGTTATCTTTCTCTTGGGAGGACACTAGTCACACAAGTTTTAAAGGGGAGGTGTCTAATGCCCATGCCTTGGGGTAAAGTAGTAGGAGATCATGCTAGTTATGTTGGATAATCGTTGCAGATTGGTGCAGCTATTGTTTCCCAAAGGATCAAGGCTAAATGTTTTGAAATACAATTCCTCCTCAACTCTCCATTAATTTCTTCTTAGTTACTAAAGTATAAATGCTCAAGCACAGTTTCAGCAGAAGGGAAAAAGAAGGCTTATGTTTAAATAAAGTTGTTGGGTAGATGGCACAAATACAGCATGACAGTTCACTTTATCCGGGTTGGAAAAAGGCAGGAAGAACAATCTCTCAAGCAGATAATGGTTGCAAGAAGGTACTTAGTTATTGGCTTTCTGAAGCTAATATTTTGAGTCAGAAAGACAATTGAACCAGTCAGACAAACAAACTAAACTAGCAGTAGCAGTGCAAGAACAACACATATAGAGCTTAGCGTGGTCAGTTACATTTGGAGGGAGGAAACATTTAGCTTGCTGACTAGCTGTTTTGATTCAAAGCATAATGGAATTGGCTGCCATAAACTCCACAAATTACAGTTCTCTTTGGACACCTTAAAGGCAACTGTGTAAAATAGATGATAACATGAACAGTAGTATGGATTATAGCCCATTTTCTCAGAAACGAGTAGTTATTGCAGATTTTACACATACAGCATACATGGCTGGATGTAGAAATGTAAACAGTGAGGTCAGAGGGAGGTGAAATTCAGGAAGTAATGACATTTAAATTCTCGTAACGGAGAAAAGTATTACTGGACTTGGTTGTTTTGCTAGCAAGACTAACACAGCAAAGGTTTGGCCTAGTTCAGTGAAGGTTTAGAGTATAAAATATGGTTATCACAGGAATACAAAGGTTTATATTGGGTTATTATAGAACGTTGTAGTTACATACTGCCAGTGATGTACTGTGGCCGGTTCTGAACGGTTCTTGCGAACCGGTAGTGAAAATTCCATGCCGTGACCACTTGGCTGGCCATGCCCGCCTCTCAGCCCCCCCTCCCAGCGCCGGCAGAATCGCGTCCCATTTGCCTCGCCCAGGGCCGAAGGCGCACTTTCACCTCTGCACTTCCATTGCATCTTCAGCCCTGGGTGAGGCGAATGGGATGCATTTCTGGCGGCGCTGGGAGGGGGAGGCCGGTGCCAGCCCACCATCCCGCCCCGCTCACCTCCCAGCAGCGCTGCTGGTGAAAGCATGCCCAAACAGTGAGGGGCTGACTCGCCAGCAGCGCCTGGCTGCTCGGGGACTGCTCCTCATCATCTATGCAAAACAAGAGAGCAAGGTAGGTTTCTTTTTTTTGAGGGGGGGAGGCCACACCCACAGATAGAAATGCCCACAGATAGCCACGTCCACCTAGTGGGTAGTAATTTTTTTTACAGTGCATCACTGCATACTGCTGTTTATTCTGTGACAAGTCTAGAGTTTGTCCACACAGGCTCCTTGGATTGGATTGGAACAAGCTAAATGGATTGCTAGAACTTGAGTTGAGGTCCAGTATGCCATTTGGTGTAATCCTTGCATTCAAGTAGCATATACCCTCAAGCAACTCCATTTGGTTCAACTCAGCTATATATCTCGGCCCATGGGGAGCCCAGTGATGCGGTCAATGTCCTATCCAGATGTCTGGAAACAGTTGGGGTCTGGATGGGGGACAACAGGCTACAATTGAATCCCTCCAAGACTGAGTGGCTTTGGATAGGGGGTCCCGCGTTATTCAGGGAGCTGCCAACTTTGGTCTTGGATGGGGCTGCTTTGCCCCAGACAGACCCGGTACGCAACTTAGGGGTTCTCCTGGATTCAGGGCTGCTACTTGCAGATCAGGTTGCATCCGTGGCCAGGAGGGTTTTCGCACAGCTTCGCGTCATCCGTCAGTTGCATTTGCTCCTGGACTGGGACTCCCTCCTCAGGGTCACACATGCTCTGGTCACCTCCAGGCTAGATTATTGCAATGCGCTCTACATGGGGCTGCCCTTGACAACCATTCGGAGGCTGCAGTTGGTCCAGAATGCAGCAGCCCGGGTGGTGATGGGGCACAGGTGTTATGCCTGTGCCTCACCATTACTTCGGGAGCTGCACTGGTTACCAGTTTGCCTCCGGGTGCAGTTCAAGGTGCTGGTTTTGACCTTTAAAGCCCTTCATGGTAGTGGGCCAGGATACCTTAGAGACTGCATCGTCCCAAGAGTGTCCGCCCATCCAACCTGAGCGGACTGGAGGGGCTCCCTAATTGTCCCATCTGCCAGAGGGGCTCGTCTCTCTGGCACACGAAGGAGGGCCTTTTCTGTGTCCGCACCGGCCTTGTGGAACCTCCTACCTGTAGAGTTGCGGGAGCAGACGGAGCTGCTACCTTTCAGAAAAGACCTAAAAACTTGGTTGGCGGGGCAGGTGTGGGGCCCAGATGGAAGGATGGTCCCCACCTGTTGGCTTATAAAATAAGCCCCCATTTCTTTTAATTGTTCAATGCAGGCAGTTTTAATGTGGGTAGTTTTAAAGATGAACGGGGTAGGTGGGAGGGTATGCTGGGGTTTTAATGGTTTAATTGTTTTTATGTATGTTTTAACTTGTTGTGAGCTGCCTTCAGTCGGGTTTACCTGATTGGGCGGCATAGAAATCTGAATTTAAAAATAAAAAATAAAAATAAACTCCTTTCTCATTGAATTTCTCATATTGTGAAATGGCTTAAGAAGACAGCCACTTCACTGTGTAGGAAAATAAAATATTTCCTTTCCATAGAGTAGAGGAAATTTAAAAAAATTCTTCACTGTATTAGGGCATTGCTGATGTACTGCATAATTATTAAAAACTAAAGAAGCATTGAAAACTTCCTCCTGGATGCTGCCTAGAGACAAATCCATCATCATCTGGTACTCTTATGGTGATTTCAGCTGCTGGCAGGTTCCAGGAGAAAGTTTTCAGTAGCCTCTTACCTAAAGTATAGACATTTTACAGAGGGGTGATTAATTTGCTGTAAGGCTGTTGATATATGAACTAGTATACACAGTCATTTTTATAGAGTATTTAATTTAATTAACCACCAGATTTGGCTTTACTAAAAAGGATCTAAATTTTAGACGGGTTTTAAAGAATGCAAAGCAAGGATCACAAATTGTAGGGACTCCATGCACGGTAAAGGCTCAAGGCAGAATAAGGTGTGTGTATAAAGCAAATAAATAATAATAATAATAATAATAATAATAATAATCTGCAACACCACAGACATACGTTCAGCCAACACAGAGTCCAAATATACAGTACATTTGAAATGGTATCCCGAACTTTATGAATGCACGGAGTCTAGGATTGGCCTTGCCAAATGCATCAGTCATGCTATGTTAGCATGTTGGAATCTGGTGCCCCCTAGTGCAAATCTGGCTGTTCAAGTTCTCATTTTTTGGACCAAGAAACTTTTTCCTCAGGTGTTTATTTCTGTATACATTACAGGTTTCTTCTTTGCTAGTACCAGGATTCCTCTGTATGTACAGTCAAGTACGTAGAACAGCTTTATCAAGTGAATTATCTGAAAGCAGATAGTTATTCTCATGCAAGCTAACAAGCAATTCTTGTTGAAGAATTCTGAATCATTTTGCGTGACTGTCAAGAAAAGGAAAATACTGTACAGGGTACACAGAAGCCTTGCAAAAATTTAATTTTAATTTAATAGATTTATATACTGCCCCATCGAATGGACTCTAGGTGGTGTACACAAGTTAAAACCAATATAAAACAATTAAAAAAAACCTTAAAACATAGCAAAATTACCCCCTGCTGTGCCATTTACTATCTAAAAACAAATATAAAATCTACAAAACCTTACATAAAAAATTAATTACATGAGGGGGGTGCCTCAGATGAGCCAGAAAGGGGAGCTTGTTGACAATCCCGGCCCCCAGACCCATTTTGCCAACCACATCTTCAATTCTTTCCTAAATGGTAGCAACTGGGCCTGGAGGCGTAGTTCTACTGGGAGGAGGTCCCATAGGGTGGGGGCTACGACTGAGAAGGCCCTTTTCCTGTGCTGGAGAGGCAAGCCTCCCCAACAGATGGTACCTGAAGGGAGCCCTCTCGGTTTGCTCTCGTGGAACGGGTCAATGTCCTAGGGACGATGTGGTCCGTGAGGTATCCTGGTCCGCTACCATGAAGGGCTTTAAAGGTGACAACCAGCACCTTGAATTGCACCTGGAGACATATAGGCAGCCAGTGCAGCTTCTTGGTCCAATATCAACACATTAGGCATCTGATACAAACTGAATTTTACAGCTGAATTATTTTCAGAATTTACATTTGGGCATAAATGGTTGGCCCAGGGCAGTGATGGCAAACCGTTTAGAGACCGAGTGCCCAAAGAGATGGGCGGGGCAAACTGAGCTGGGGGGAAGGAAGCGCTCCCATTGGGCTGCTAGGCAGAGGGGTGGGGCAAACTCTGTGCTGGGGGAGAAGCACTCTCATTGGGCTGCTGGGCAGAGGGGTGGGGCAAACTGTGCTGGGGGGAGAAAGTGATCTCATTGGGCTGCTGGGCAGAGCAAATTCTGTGCTTGGGTGACAGCACACGTGTCAATAGAGAGGGCTGGGAGTGCCACATCTGGCACGTGTGCCATAGGTTTGCCACCACTGGCCCAGGGTAACACTAGCAATTAAATATTAAGGGAAAATTCAACAGATCTGGTGTTAAATATGACATCTCTAATAGAAGCATGCCATTCCCTCTATAAGGAAGATATGCAAGTATGAATAGTCACAAATTAATCTCATTTGGCAAAATGAAAGTTTGTCAATCCTATTAGTTGGACAAAATCATGTCAGGTGAATTTACACAGGGACTCGCTGCCTCCCCCCGGGGGGAAAAGCAGCTGTGGCCGCCATCGCTGTCCTCCGGGTCCCACCTGTGGCTAGAGGATAAAAGGACACTACAGCCAAGAGGTCTCTCCACTGCCCCGGGCCCCACCACCGGTCGGGGGTTGGAAGCAGCTGTGGTCGCCGTCCTCTGGGCCCCGCCTGCGGCTGGAGGATAAAAGGATGCTGCGGCCATGGCCGAGAGGACTCGCCGCCCCACCCTTGCCCAGGGGATGAAGTTTTTGTAATGTTTTGCAACATTTTTGCAATGTCTATGTGCTGTTACTTTTATTGTATTTTATGCTGTTGTGCTTTGTTATATGGTAATGATGAATGTACTGTGATTTTTGTTAGCCATCCTGAGTTGCTTGGTTGAGTGGGTGGCATACAAGTCCAATAAATGAAATAAAATAACCTGGAATAGACACTAGAAATATTGAAACAAACAGATAACTTCCTGTGAAGTTCTTTAGAGCACCCTTATGCTCTGAGGAAACCTTTGGCAGCCTTGAGTCTAGACACTAAGCAGATCATGTTTGCTGTAATAAGCCTCCCCCCCCCCCCAATTCAGCAGGTTAAACTACTAAGTTACCTTCCATGGTCCCAAGGCTCCCACAAGGCAAAAGGGTTCCCTAGGAATATTAAATGGGGAGTGGTAGGTAGTTTTCCATTAGTTTAAATCAAATATTTCCAGCAGCTCACCTGGGTTATTATGGCAAAGATGCAAACTAATTTCACCCAGTATGAAGGGTGGGGGGATTCCTCTGAAAAACCAAGCTGCAGGCATTTCTTAAATGACATTCTCTGCTGAGGACCCTCATCCTTGTAAAGCCAGGAGTTTGAAACATTCAGTTCACTTGCTCTGCTTGCAGTTACTCAAGAGTCAGTATTAATATGGCTTCACATGAAGCCACATTAATACTGACTCCTATACAAGGATTTTTAAAACAATCAACAAATCTTATGCTTTGGGAAGCATAGGGAAATGTCTCCAGCTAAGTATATATACTGAAATGTGATATATTGCATTTAATTTGCGGTTTTCTGTAATAAAAATTGTTGACCCCGAGAATTAGTTTTGTTGGTGTATTAATTTAATTTGTAATAATACCACACTATTACCAAAAAGCTTGTGAATGAAGTTTATTTAGGGTTGAATGAAATGGGATACAATACAGATAAGACAATTTCAAAATGAGTGAAGCACTAACTGCACAGGAGGCTAGTATCTTACCTCAAGTCAACACAGTCAAAAACATTATGATTGCCTTCAGAAAAAGATACGTCATGCAAAATTAAAAACACTCTAGCCAACTTTGTGGTACCATTTCAAATGCTACCACACCACAATAATTCACATCATATGAAATCATCATTCACAAAGAATGAAATATTTTCAGTAATGAAATAAAGTTCTAAATACTTAAATCAAAGTGATCAGATTTTGCAAGAATAACTTATTCCAACATCTGGACAAATTAGTGAGTGAAAAACATGCAGTGGAAGAGTACCGTATAAATTAAGACCCCTTTTATTTGACTGTATTGTTGACACTGCTTGCAACAAGGATAACATAAAAGTGGTGTCTGCTCCATTTACCACATGCTTTTTTAACTGTCCACAGACAGGCATCACAGGTTAACCAATTATTTAAGATTCAAATTTTAAGTTGCCATTTAGGCCAGTTCTTAAATAATCTTGACAATCTTTGTAAAAATCATAACATGACAATGATCCACAGTGAAATTATGGGTGATGCTCCTATATGCTGAAAAATGGCAATCAAATACTTATTTAAAAATTGGGCTAATGAAATCATTTTTATTCTTATTTACACAATAGTATCTCAAACAGATGGCGAACCCTAGAAGAAACTGAGTTAAGAAAAGCAGATATTAGGGGTTTGTGTGTGTGTGAAGATGCTGTCAGCACCTTGAAAAGGTGCAGTTTCTTCCCTTTGCTGTCCTTTCCTCAAGTGACTTTCACAGGAAAGCCCCAAGCACTGTCTACAAAAAGGAGCACATGAGTTATAGAAAGCTAGGAAATTATGTGTGTATTCAACAAAAAAGTGAGAATGTGCAATCCTAACAGACTTCACTCAAAGAGCTCTGCATGCAAAAGGAGGTTCAAATTTTTATCTTACATCATCTCCGTGATTAGCATTGTAATGCTGGAAAGAAAACTGACAGGAGCAGGTAGGCATCTCTGTGTGTAATGTCTTTTATAAAATATCTTGCCTTCATATGAAATGCATGCCCAAGTATTTTGCGATAATATATATACAATCACTCTACCTACCCCACTTTCAGTTGACATTTTAAAAGTTGCTGGGTTTGTTAAGGATCTGGAATGTTGTGCTTGGTTTCTCAGGAATGTATGAGACCTACAACTTGCTGGTACATTTTTCTCCACTAAATTTTGCTTATTTAGCTAAAATTCAACTGTATTCTTCTCCTTCTTAATTATGGGGTCCTCCAAACTACTGCATGCGATTTAATGCAGATGGATTAAACATAAGGTCCGTATAAGTTGCAGTTCTGTAACATTTATATTACAAAAACAATGTAAATAAATACCAGGCTAGTAGAAAAGCTCTTATTTACAGTTGTACAAATGCGACTGTATTTTGCAAATGTAGTGTTTTAAAGGACACAGTATTAGTAAAATGAGTTCCTGTATAGAAACAGTTGTTAAGATTCCATTGGTATAGCTGCATATAGAAAACACAGTTCAAGTTAATACCTGTTTTACAATTTAGTACAAACAAACCCAGTGTCACTGGAATAATATCTGTTAAAGTGCTGAAAAAGTTTCAGAATTCTTTTTTTATAGAAAATTTACTATACATTTATTAAAGCTTTACCAAGTTAAAATGTTAGGTTTTATTCACATTTTCTACCACAATATCTGTGGAGGTGAGATACAATTTTTCAGCAATTTGAATACTCTTCATTTTGATCTCTGCAAAACATCTAAAGGTTCACGCTTCTGTGCTGGCTTCAGGCTTCACAATCTGGTAGGTAATCAAATATTCTGGATAGGCCTGAAAGACAAGAGCTCATTAATCATTCTCCTATATTCAAAGAGACATAATGCTTTTGACGAAAAATAATTAGCTTGAGGAAGAAGAAAAATAACAAAAACATCATGTAAGACTTTCCTCAAGATATTGGGCTGCAACACTGTGTCCACTGAAAATCCATCAAATATTAGTGGGAGTGATTTCTGAGTAGATGCATAGAGAATTATGCTCACAAAATGTATCTCACTTGTTAAATAGCTACAGTATAAGGAGAAGGAAAAATCCAAAAGAGCCATGAATGGCAAATATACATTTTTAAAAAAAGTATTTGAAAAGTAAGACACTACCTGCTCTCCTCTGTAGATGACATATTCTGCTAAAGCTAATCCGTTTACACTTGGCCGCCCAGTAACTGAATGATGTCCTGGAGGAGAATGAGCCATTTTCATTGCACTGAACTGCAGAAAAGACTTGCCCAATGTAACACGACAAAACAGCAACTGTCTATATTAAAGAAAATAAACTGTTTGTTAATAAACATATCATTTGATGTGGCAAATGGTAAACTGAACAACAGCAACAGTAACAATAAAATGATATTGATGATGAGGGGATCAGTTTCCCTACAGACACATAAGCTGCATAATGTTGCAATTTAAGACTACAGTACTATAAAAGAACTTTGTGTAACTTGGGCTCTTGCTGTTACTTAATGAAAATGATATCGGCAAAGTGTACGTATGTTATGCTCACTACCACTTTGTATTCATTTGGCAATAGCAAGTCAATATCCAACTGGAAGCTATGGGGCATTAGATAGGAAGGGGGAAGAAATAGACTTCTAACTTATAGTTTAAGTGATGTGGACATTTGATTCATACCTGTCAACCCGTGGCTCCGGAAAAATGGGACCTGCGCACATCGCTTGTGCGCAGGTCGCTTTCCACGCATGCGTGGAAGGGTTTTAACCCTTCCACGCATGTGTGGAAGCGCTATGCCGCTTGCGTAGGGGCTGCGCAAGCGGCGTAGGGCTTCCGTGCATGCGCGGAAAGCGTTTCCCCCTGCTGCCAAATTACGGGGGTTTGGCAGCGCGGGGCGGGTTATGACGTCAATCGACGTCAAATTACGGGGTTTTCCCGGCCAAATCGGGATGGTTGACAGGTATGCTTTGATTACATCCATAGTTTGTGTAAGTATGAAACCATTCATACAGTATTCCCTACCCCCCTCCCTGCAGCCACTAACGCAGTGATGACTAATCTTGGCACTCCAAATGTTCTTGAACTTCAATTCCCAGAAACCCTGATCAGCAGGAGTGCTGATTTGGGCTTCTGGTAATTGAAATCCAAGAACCCCTGGAGTGCCATCACGGCACTAGTGCCTTTTAAAAAGACTCTTCTAAGTTCTTGTTTCAATAGACTATACTTTTCCTAAACAAATGAGTAAGTAAAAAGCTACTTCTACCAATTTTAGTGCAATTCATCCATTACGGGAACTTACCTATGACAGATATAGCAAGACCGGTCTTTGTGAATTGGGCAACCTGTGCCACCTCCAATGCCATATACATATTGATTACTTTTGGAAGAGTTTTCAGCAAAATAGATTCCAGCTCCAAACATTCCTCCTATGTAAGCATGTCTCTCATCAAATCCTTTATGAATAATGGCATTCACAAAAGGGGAGCCTATCAAGCACAATGAAACAGAAAGCATTGTCACGTTGCAAAAGCCATCCAGAGAATACACTGTAGTGAAAATTTTATTTAGCAATACAGTCATTCTTATTTAATTTAATTCTCTATACCAGGGGTATCCAAACTTTTCAGGCTGCGGGCCAGTCATGTGGTTCAGGGGGCCAGATCCAGCCCCCAACGCCAATTCATTCAACCCGCAAAGCCCTTGTTGCTCCCGGAAACGGAAGTAAAACGTGTATGGGTGTATTTTACTTCCGCTTCCAAGAGCAATGAGGGCTTCGTGGGCTGGATGAATTTGCATCAGGACCTGAATCCGTCCCATAGTTTGGGCACCCCTGCTCTATCTATACCTTTGGTTTTTTGGACTTCAATTCCCAGAAGCCTAAGTCAATTCCCCAAAGCACTGATCAGCCAATGTACTGACTTAGGCTTCTGGGAATTGAAGTCCTCCTGTAGGGTGTGGGCCCCACATTGGGAACCACTGGCCTAAACAAATGGGGCTGTGCCCAATCCCCCCTTTCATTTCATTTTTGAGTAAGATGCAGGAGTTTGTCCATTTTATTTTTCAGCTGAATTGTGCTCCTAATTCAGCCCTTTAAAAAGCTTCTGGATTCTTTGCTTTCTAAGTGAAAACCACAGGATGCTCATGCTCTAGCAAAACTATAGTAATGACAGAAGCAACTGAAAAAAACAGATTGGAAGACTACATGCAGCCTGTGGGCCATCAACTGCCCATCAGTTGTATGGTACTGAAACCTCTTAACACCTTCCAAAACACTGACCATTCATTTTTCATACCTCTCATACTTTCATAAACAATTCATGGTTGGGTAGTTTTGGCTGAACATATTTCTTTGGAAGCACCTTGTTATTCTGAACTGCACACAGAACAATTTGTTCTGCACCCAATTCCTTTGTTCCTGCCACCTGTGTAAGGGGGAGCTTATTAAACCCTAGAAGTGGAAAGCCCCATTGCTGTGAATGATCTCAGGCAACTGTGAGCCAAAGGCAGAGTGCATGGAGCAGCTATACTCCACAAATGGCAACAGGATACTGCCTTTTATATTTTTATTATTAATGTCTATAATGGACGGTCTTTAAACATTTTAACCACAGCCTCATATTCCAGCAGTTTCTTAACTGCCACTGGCAACAAAATAATTGCATGCAGGACTCAGCACACTGTTGTTCTTTATCCCTTAAGTCTAGCAGGCTAATAGTTTTTAAAGACTACAATGCTATTTTGAGTTTATGTGTAAAGCTTTACTATAGAGCCTCTGAGCTTCATCAATGTGATGCACATGTAACGGCACAGGGATTCAATTACTGTATCTATGAGTAAGTTGCCAATGAAAAGTCAATATAGTCTGTCCTGCAGATTTAAGATGATATCATATTCCTAATTATCTGCAGAATACTCAAGTTATTTGAGAGAAGAGCTGTCCTGTGATAGAATTTAAGTTTCTCAGGAGATACTT